>ML681984.1:39163685-39235360 GCA_007922195.1 Podocnemis expansa | reverse complement strand
TGCCCTGGCACACCTTGCTTCCCAATAGCTGCTCTGCTCTGCCCTGGCACACCTTGCTACCTTTGCTTCATTTGAGGCACACCACCAGCCAGTTTCCAAATCAGCTCATCAACAGGCACGAGCAGACCGGCGCCCGGAGCAGTGTTTCTGACACTTTGGTGGCACCCCGGCAGGGAAACGCCGCTCCAGCCGCCAGCTCCCAGCGAGGCGCGCGGCGCGGGTTGCCCAGCAGGCGGCGCTAGCGACCCTTTGCACGGCCCGCCCCAGCCCGGCTCGAGCCAGAAGCCGAGGGACGCAAAGCGCAGGCGCAAAGCTCCCCCTCCCCCGGGGAGCGGCGCCGCGAGGACAGGCTGGCGCGAGCGGAGCCGGCAGGCGCTCGGGCGAGGCTGTGGGGAGGCGGCTGCGCCGCGGGGAGTCGCTCACCCCGGCCTGCGGGCGGCGGCAGCTCCAGGGCGCGCGGGGACCGGCACCAAGACGCCGCCGCGCAGGCGCAGAGAGGCCGCAGAGACTGCGCCTGCGCGGCGGTGCCCCCCGCCCATTCGTGGCCCCGCCCCTCGGTTGCCTAGTGACCGCTGCCGACGCCGGCGCGGCGAGCATGGAGGCGGCCGCCAGGCCCGGGGCGCAGCGTGGGAGGCGCAGGGGCCACGGCCGGGGCCCCCCGCGTGAGTCGCACACGAGGCCTCCCCGGACCGGGCTGCCAGAGAGCCCCGGGGCCAGGCCCGTGTCCCCCGGTCAGGAGGCTGCTGGCTGAGGGGAGGAGAGCGGTCGACCCGGGGGTGGCGGTGACATAAGGGGTGGGTGACATGGGCCCCCGCTGCACGTCTGGCTTCCCTGCAGCGCTGGCAAGGCCAAGCTACAGCCACACGGACCCCGTGTAGCAAGGAGGCTGGCGGCACTGATAAATGACTAACCTGGTTAGCGCATGAGCTTTCGTGGGAGAAAATCCCACCTCCTCTGACAAGGTGGGATTTTTCGCCCAGGAAAGCTCATGTGATAAATAAATTTCTTAGTTTTTATCAGTGGCACCAGAACAGGGCCCTAACTACAGATTTGGGCAGCCGGGGCAAGCAGCCCCAGAGGTGTCCATGCCCCATGCCCAATCTGGGGCCCATCTATAGGGAGTCTCTTCCCCACCAGTGGCCAGAGCTGGGCGGGGGGGGGTCCCTTTCCTGCCAGCAGCCAGAGGTGGGCATGGAGGGGGGGTCCCTTCCCTGCTGGCGGCCAAGTGCAAGGAAAGCACCCCCCACCACCCAGCTCAGTGCAGCTAGAGCCAGGCAGGGAGCGCCTTCCCCAGCTCCCAGAGGAATGCGCCTTTAAGGCCAGGAAGGGTCTGGCACCCTCTCACATTCACACCTGGGGCTTTTCCCCATTTGCCCCACCATAGTTATGGCCCTGCCCCAGAATCCTTGTTTGTTTTGCTGAATTAGACTAACATGGCTACCCCTTTGGAAATGGACCCAAGGTGTGTAGGATGCTGAGGTGCTCAAGCTGAAAGAGGTGTGGGATGGGGAGTGCCGTAAAGAAAAAAATATAATCCTCTTTCTCCATTCGCACTCCAGGTGAGCCTGTGTGGGCTCATGATCTGGCACCACAGGTTAGAGAAATAGAGTACAAACATCTTTATACATTCACTTGTGAGTGGCCTTTCAAGAAAACTGGCAATAAACAATAAAGAACAAACAAGCATAAGATATCACTGTGGCTATGTCTACACGGCTTTTATTTCAAAATAACACTCATTATTTTGAAATAAAAGAAATTAGGTCTACACGATATTTTCTTATTTCGAAAGGTCGGATCTTGTCCTTTCGAAATAAGAATCGTCATTTTGAAAAAGTAAAACCTGTCCTCCCCGAAATAGCCGTTATTTCGGAAGGGATATTTCGAAATAACACCGTTTCATAGAATCATAGGGTTGGAAGGGACCTCATAGGTCATCTAGTCTAACCCCCTGCCAGAGGCAGGACCCCTCCCACTAAACCATCCCATTCATGGTTTTGTCCAGCCGGGCCTTAAACACCTCCAAAGAGGGAGATTCCACCACCTCCCTCGGCAGCTCATTCCAATGCTTCACCACTCGCCTAGTAAAAAAGTTTTTTCTAATATCCAGCCTTGAATGGTTCTGTATTGTTTAGAAGATGGTACTGAAGTGTTCGTCAAGGTAAGGGGTGTCCAGCTCATTTGCTATGGAGGGCCAGATATGATTTATGTGTACTTCAAGTGGGCTGTACATACCATAAAATACTGCAGCACTGTGGTGTGCTGTGTATGCAAAACTGCGCTCCACAATACCTCTCTCTCTCAGGGGGAGAGTGTGGTCCCACCAAGTGCAGTCACAGGCCGGATGGAAGAGGTTCACAGGTTGCATGTGGCCCACAGGCCACATGTTTGACACCCCTAATCTGGGTACAGGTGCCAAAGATAGATTTAGATAAACAATGAATAATAATACAAGCCTTTTCCTTAGTAAGAAACCTTCATAATCGTTTAGACCTGTTCTTTTGAAACAACACCGTGTAGACCTGTTGTTTTGAAAGAACTGTTTTGAAACAACAGGTCCAAACGGCTTTATTTCAAAATAACCATTTCGAAATAACAGCTGTTTGGATTGCAGGCTTTCCCTTAATTCGAATTAACATTTTGTTAATTCGAATTAACTTATTTCAAAATAAGGATTTTATTTCAAAATAACTCATTTTGAAATCCTTATTTTGAAATAACAATGCATGTGTAGACATAGCCTGTGAGAGGAAGGCAAATGTATCTCACTTGTAAGAGTATTCCCTCTTAAATCCCTTCATAGCTCTGGCTCCTAGCAGAGGTGCAAGTACATTTTTTGGACCTGTTTCTCCTCTCACACCGGTGTAAACAGGAATAAGTCAACTGAAATATATGGAGTTATCAGTATGTTAAATTATTGTGAAAGTAGAATCAGGCCAGTTCTATTTAAAGATGCAGCCTGCAGCTAGACAAGCATAACAATATACAGTATAAAAACAAGGAGTTTGGTAGCACTTTTAAAGACTAACAAATTTATTTATCATGAGCTTTCATGAGAGAAACTTCCATTTAGTCAGATGCTTGAAGATTTCTGTAACTTCCCATGATGAAAGCTCATGAGATAAATACATTTGTTAGTTTTTAAAAGTGCCACCAGACAATTTTTTTGTTTTGCTGGACTAGACTAACATGGCTACCCTTTTGGACTATACAGTATATTACTGTTGACATTTGGTGTGTACAAATCTCCTGGGTTAGAGGTGGAAGACCAGGCTCAGTGCACCAAACACAGGGCAGTTAGCAGAGAAGCAGTCATATCTAAATGTAGGTATTGATTTTAAACGTTGTCAGAATATATAAAAGTAGTTTCCTTTTTTAGATTTTTTTGTATTATTACAAACCAGATGGGCAAGCTTTTCCAAGAGAATATAACTTTAGTAAAATTCTTGTTTCTTTATAAAGTAATAATGACCAACATGAAGGATATTTGCTGAAAGTTAATGACTGGCAGGAATTGCAGACCTGAAAAGTACAGGAAATCATTGGTCTACCAAGTAAAATTAGGCCCTAGACCTGAAAGTGAGTTCTGACTGTGCTCTTGCTCTTGGATTCTAGAAGTACACTACATTGTAGTTAAGACTAATGATGCTTTACTGTCAGTACCGAATGGGAGTCTAAATCTTGGCATAGGTTTGAACCCAGGATTTTCTGACCAGAAGTGCTATAAACTGAATGAACTCCTTCTTTTGTCCTTTCTTTCATGCAACAGCAAATGATTTGGAAGACTATAACGTTCCAGATGGTTTTTTTCTTCCAAATGGAGTAGATCTTCGCCAGGTTACTGTACTATCAAAGTCAGAATGGGAAAGGATTCGAGACAGTCTTGACCACACAGCTAGAGAAGCAGCACGGGTTCATGCAGAGAGGAAAGAACGGAAAGATATGCACTTACGTTCCAAAGCAATTGTGAAAAACTGGCCCAACACCATTGCAGTAAGTAAGATGTACATCTGGAAACTGGAGGGTTACTTTTTGTATATACTGAAACCCTCTTAGAGTGAACCCTTCCCTGTTCTCATCCATGTGCAGACACACACACACTTCATAATAAGAAAAGTTTCACTATAATTCAAGTCTACTTTCTGGTGGCCTGGCTTATTAATTCTGGTGGCTGCCTAAGATCACCATAGCTTCTTCCCTCTTCACCTTTGAGAAGTATCAGGAAATTCCAGCATCGAAAGCAAGGGAGCAGTGATGCTGTATGCAGCATCAGCAGCAGCGGAGACCCACCTTTGTCATGTCATGGATAGGTTTGAAACAGGATCATAGAGAGGAGAGAGAAAAAGGTGTGAAGGGAATGTCTCCATCCTCCTTGTACAGTGCCACTGGCATCTCCTGCCCACTAGCCTCCAGTGCCTTCAAGTGTAGAGCTCCTACACTTCCAAATTATACATCTTATTCCAATTCAGTTAATTATATTCTGCCAACCTAAATTTACCTTGTAATTTCAATTGGAAATACTGTATTATATTTACTGTTGTCTGTATTGCAGTAGCATCCAAAATGTGTTAGGTATGATAATCAACTATGCCTGCTCCCACAGCATGCAGTGTAATAAAACATACAACAGACAAGGTTGCAGGAGAGGGAGAAGACATACAACAAAATTTTGTTGTTGTACTGGCCCCATACATCAACTGCTGCTCTGCCTACCTGTAACTATTTGGCAGTCCTATAGGCATTGTGGTAGAAGTGAATCTTGATGAGGGATTTGAATGAAGCTCAGTTTAGAAGGCCTGTTCCAGGTGTAAGAGGTGGCATGAAAAATGCTCAAACGACAGTTGTGACAAGCAGACAGATGTATTATCAAGGCTGTTGTCATTGCTAGAACAGAAATCCTCACCTTTTCTGTTCTTTACTTTCTGTCCTGAACTGCTGCTACACAGCACAGTGCTGTCTGCTTATTCCCTCAGAGGTGGCTGCACATCATGGTGACTGAAGCAATCTTTTATCTGGTAATATGAAGCATACCATAGGTACTCAGAAAGAACTTTTAGATCCTCATATGAAATATGCTTTAACTGCAAGGTATTTTATTATATTTAATTTCTAAAAAAGATTTAAAAGATAGGACAGTAGCACATTTTAAAAAAGTGTTTGACAGTTTACTTCATGAGCAGATAAAACCAAATTCTTGGTCTTTTGAAGAAGTTGTATATTTTTGAACCAGTTTTTTTTTTTTTTTTTAGTATGATTTGTAATGGAAATGAGTTTTATCTGCATTTAGGGCTTGGCGCAGCGGAAACTTAAAGCCAGAAAATTACGAGAAGAAAAGGAGGAAGAAGAAAGACAGCTACTTGATCTGGAGGAAGCACAGTTACAAGCAGAAAAGCGGAAGGAGGCCATAGAACAAGCCAAAACTTATCAATATTTTCAGAATGAGAGAGTGAAAGGGTTACACGTTTGTAGATGATTTATTGTCTTTACGTTCAAATTGTATTGAGTTTCTTTTAACATAATTCAATTTATAATAAAGGAAACATGAAATGTTTCGATTCTCTTTTGTAGAAAGCACTTTTACTTACTGAGGTCCTAAAGGAAAGAGATGCTCAAATTGAATTTAAAAAGACAAAGCCAGATATTTACAAAAAAAAGGAAGAAGAAATGGAACGTGAGCGTGAAAAAGCTATTCTTAAAGAGCAGGAAAAGGCATATGAACGTTATATGAAACGACAGGAACTTTGCAGAGACCATCTGGAACAGTAAGAAAATAGGGCTGCTTTTGAGTAATAAAGATTATTTAACTAAACTATGTTTCTTTTTCAACAAGTCCATTTTAATCAAGTTGTTAAAAGAAATCTAGTATTCATCTGCTAAACAAATTAGTTACTAGCTATAAAAACTTGTTTATTAGCAGTTTAGTTCCTGCAATGAAATAGCCCATGATTTTCTTACATCCTTAGTGATACACTGTGAATGGAAGAACTCAAGAAAATGATGGACTATCAGAATTAAGCTAAATATAATTGTCAAAAAACAAATTGTTATGAAATATCTAATGTATTATGGTTTTAGCTTAATTGTTAGTTAACTTTCAGAAGTTAATGCATACCAGCTCTCTGTCATTTGTGAGAATTAGTAAGGTATATGGTATGTTGGACAGGGATATCAGGATCTAGTAGGAATTTGCTGAAAATAATCCTGGAACAGAATTGTCAGTGGTTATGTCTCTTTCTTGACATTATCAAAAATTCAGAAGTTGTAATACACTGATCCATTTTGAGAAAATCCTGCTCAGTTCTTGGAATATAAAGGGTTCCTGGCAGTAGCACTGGAATAGTTCTGCTGCAATGGAGATGGGGAGAAGTTGTATGGCTTGAAAAGGATATGTATTCCCTGCTCACTACAGAGCTTGGCTGTGCATCAACTTTTGGAATACCACTGAACAAGGTTATAGTATATCTTCCTATTCTTCCACAGTGGGAGCAGCATACTAGGAATGTGGTGGTTGCTGCAGCAGTGGTCTTTGTGAAATTCTGCTGCTGCTATGCAAGTTGGGGGAAAGGACTCCTTTCACAATTCCCAGAGCTACTACATTCTCATTCTTTTGTACTTGGGCCAAACACTGGGCTGAGGATTTGGGCCAATGGCTTTAAAGTGCTCTTTTGTTTTGAATGCTGACACTTTATATGCCTTCAATTCAAAGTATAAAAAATGAAATATTGTTTAACCCTTAGACATGTGTAACCTTTGTCCATTATGTGCAATGTATATTTTCTTATCTCTTTAACACTGATATTTTATTTTATGCTTTAGAATAAAGGAGCATAAACATCAGGAAGAATTAAAAAAACTAGAGACAAGAAAAGAAAGTGAAGAGATTCAAAGACTGACCAGATTGTATGAACTGGAAGTGCAGAGGGAAAACGAAAAAAAACTGGAGGAAAAACATGAACATAGGAGGATGCATTGTGTAAGTAAGAGAAAAGCAGAACACCCAACATTTTTCAGCTCAGATGCTTAAAATTAGGGATTTTTATTCTTATTTACCTATTTAAACAGTGGCCAGATTTTCAGAAGTGGTAAGTTTACAGCTAGCTGCTTCCGTCGTTGCTGGTAAGAACTGTTAGGTGCTGAGCTCGTTTGAAAACCTGGCTGTTAGTGCTGATTTGCAGTTTACTACCTGCATTGTAAACAGGTGACTTTCCTCACATGTGCTAAAATAAAAAGGCACACTTTGCACAGAGTTGGCTTGGCTTTACTAACAAATACATTAGTAAAATAACTTTCAGCTGTTGCCTTATCACTAGCCCAGACTCCTCTTGTGAACCTGCATTAGGACTGCTCAGTCAGTCTGTATTCTGAGTCATTGTAAATCATCTCTCCAAAAAGCCTCTCCTGGTACTTTTGCTTCGATGTAGGGCAGGAGTCAGCAACCTCTGCAACCCTGTAGCAGGCCCTTTTCCCTGAACAACAGCCAATGCCTGTGGCACCCTAGGCCTGAAAAAAGCAGCAGCTGCCTGAAAAATTGGCAGTGTCCACAATTGGAATAGGGGGCACTTCCCAGACATGTTGCTGAAAGGAGCCACTTGTGGAAAGAATCTGCCTGGAGTTGCTCCTCTTGGTGGCTTGCCTAGAGATGGGGGTCCCTAGGGATGCTGTGGAAAGAAGTTGCCCAGGGTGGCTTTTCTCAGGGGTCCCCAGGAACTCTGCAGAAAGAAGCTGCCCAGAGTGGCTCCTTTTGGTAACAGCATGCTATGGAGAAGAGCCGCTCTGGAAAGCTTCTTCCTGTGGCATGCATGGGGCATGGGCATAGCAGGGAACCCAGCACAATCCAGCCACTCCTGCAGAAAAGCTGCCTGGAGTGGCTATTTCTATGGCGCCAAAGAGGGTGCTGTGTGCTGCTCTGAACGGGCTTGCATTCCACTGTTGGCATACATCCCAAGGGTTGTCTGTCCGTGGTGTAGGGTAATGAGCCACTTGCCTCAGAGAAGCCCACTTAGCCTTTCTGAGCAGGATCAATGGTGGACTGGGGTGCTGCATCGTCTATAGGTAAAATTACTAAAACCATACTGAGAACTAGCACCAACTAAATAGTTTAATAGTGACAGCTCTGATGGAATCATTTGTACATGCTGTAAGTAGGGAGGAGACTCAGAGAATAATGACAAATGCATTAGGACAGGGAAAGGAATGACTTTGGGAGACTAGAGGTCTAGTTTGGAGCATGATCTTTACTACTGGCAGCAGGTTGCTTAAGAGACTCATGTTTCAAAAACTGTTCCTAGGAACTACAGATAGTAAATTTAATTGTTGAAAAGCTGCACTTGTGCAGTTTTTCTTCTCTCCCATGAGTCAGGTTTGCTATGCCAGCATTAGGCTTTACCAAACTTCTGCAGTGTAGAAAGTGATATTGGGTCTGTCATGGGAAATTGATTTGAGTCCACTCAGTTGTAAAACAATTCCAAGTGAGATTTCTTCCACAGCTGAAACAGTGCAGGAATGCTCTGTGGTCTCATGTCTGTGCTGTGATGCCATTCACCCCCTGGAGTAGCAATACAGAATGCCTCCCCTCTCCTCTCACAAAAACAAGGTCATACAGATCCATTTATTTCCTCCATCAGGAATAGCAGCAGGAGTTCCCTGCCCTTGGGAGCAGTTGAGTCTCCTTGTCTCCTGAGTAAACAGGAAAAATCTTTCCACAGATGCTCACTGACTAGAATCAAAGAAGCCTTTGCTGTGTAGTGCCCTGAAGTCAGGAAACCTGAATCAAGCATTTCAGGCACCTCTGCTGGGTCAGTGGGCACTGTGTACATGCATGGCATTCATTGCTCCTGTTGCTGACATGAATCGTGTGTATTAGAATACTAGTACATATTAATGTTACTTTTGCAACAACTCATGAGAATTTGAGCCTCAGAATATAAGGCAGTGCACCTGACCAAGAACAATGATCCTTTTCTAGAACCTTCCATCCTCCAGAACCTTGTCTTCCCCTCCTGTAGGGTTATGCACCTTCATAATTTAACATCATATGGCTTAAGTCTATATTGTTTTCTTTTCCTTTAAAGAGATTCAGATGTGTGTGTTAATAAATAGAACTGAACACTTTTTTTTTTTTTCTTTTTTTAAAAGGAGCATGTTGCTGACCGAGATATTCTTAAAGCTGTAGAGGAACAAAAACAAGAAGAGGAGAATGAGAAAATTCAAGCTCACTTTAAAGCAAAACAAAATATGGCCAAACTGAGAAGAGAAAAAGAAGCTGAAATGAACAGGTGGGCCAAATACCACAGTATTTAATCTAGATTCAGAATTATGCCTTTGTCACATGATTATGATAAAATTATAAGATCTTAAATCAGCAAAAAGATCTTTTAATATTATAGCATGGATACTAAAAAGGACCACAGTGCTTCAGGGCATTTAGGGTTTTTTTTTTTTTTTTAAAAAAAGTCTGTAAGGAGTTACCCGCTCTCTGGCCTTCTGCAGTTGCAGATGATGTGCAGTGACCTGAGTGTTCACCTTGAACTCACTAGTCTTTAAGGCTTGTGGGCTTTGCAGGACATTGGGCCCCACATCCCAGCACAGCTTGTGCTGAAGCTGGGAGCTTTTTATCTAGTCTGCACGTCTTTTGCTCTGTTAACAATACCAACTTGTCTAAATCTTGATGGAAAATAATGTGATGATGTGGCTCTGATCTCCTTTCAGTGAAGCAAGGGGAGAGAGAGAGAGAGAAGGGGTGGAGAAAAAGTGTTCTTAATCAGACATTTACATTATATAAATAGAGTCTAGTGAGATGTCTGTAAGGAAATCAGGTTTATCTATTTAACATTCAAGAACTGCAAATAGTGTAGTGGCTAGCACCTCTGCTTAATATGCAGAAGGTCCTAGGTTCAATTCCCAGGGGGTTGGACTCGATGATCTCATGAGGTCCCTTCCAGCCCTATGATTTGATTTGATTTGATTTGACATGTTGCATTAATTGCTGTTCTGCCATAGGTTAATGCAGGAACGTAGGGATACTATTACTAACCATCTAGTTGCACAGATGAAACAGACATTTGAGAACATAGATGAACGTGTTGCTAGAGAGGTTGCAAAGAAGGAAGCTGAGTGGGAAAAAGAGCTGAAGGAGAAAGAAGAAAAAAAGAAAGCTGAACTGAAATCAATTGCAGAACACAGAGCCGCTGTGGTAAGGTACTTTAAGAAAATACTACTTTAACGTGGTTGAGGCCAGTCATTCTTATCAATATTTTTGGGAAAAGCAATAGTTTTATACTTCATTGTGGAAAATTCGTATTGAATTTACTGTTCAACACTTACATCTCACAATAAATGTAGATAATCACCAAGTCTGCAGGCAAAATTGCAAGAGGAACAGGCTGGTTGTGTGTTACAAACAAATAGAAGAGAAGTTTCTGGTATAATTGATGATGCAAACATCTTAGTTTTAATATTCATAATTTTAAGCAGCATTTTTTGAGCTTGTACAATCAACATAATCACTTGGTATTTTTAGTGAGAATGGCATACTGGCTAGTAGCTGTAACCTAACTGAAAAAGTGGAATTTTCTTCCACAAAAGCTCATGCGATAAATATTTGTGTAACAGCTAGCTGACACTCCTGCAAGCTCAGTCAGTAGGGAAGAAGGGCCCAGCTCCCTCACGCACGAAGATGTCTTAGACCTAGTCTACACTCGGGTGGCTTTTCAGCAGCAGTCAACCAGCATTTATACAAGGCATGTAAAGTGCCTTGTGTAACTGCCAGGAACTTCCTAAGCTGCAATCTCCTTCATGTGCATCCCTCTCAGCGTCATCCATGTGGGCTTCCTCTGATCTGTTCTCTGAACGCTATCGCTAGCACCACCACTCAAACTGTGTTACGATTCAAAAGCTGTTCAGAGGGAACCAGCATCTCACAGAACTCAAGGGTGGGGGACCTGAATCACAGCTTGTTCCAAGCAATTTGACTACAAACTACTAACATTCATGGGCCAAGAAAGCACTGTCCTCTTATTGGGTGACTTGTTAATCATCAGGTTGTTAGTGAGCAGAGAAATTGTTAGAAATCTTTGGGGTCCTTGACTACTTCATCTGCACAGTAAAAAGCTCTCAACAGAACATTAATGTGCAAGTGTATCACACCTAACTATATAGTGCAGGGTTTGCAACATTTTTCATGCTATTAAGCACATTTCTGAACAGGTGAATAACCTCTCCTGTTCCTAAGTGTGTACCTAAAGTACCTCCTGTTTCAGATTGCATAACCTCATGGGAACACCAACAGTTGCTTCTGTGGGAATGTAATATTAGCAAATTAATGCATTTTTACCAACTTTGAGTGGGAATTAATATCTGGAAATGGGATTAGCCAGAATCATGTAAGGGCAATAGCTCTCTGTGGCCCACTGGTAAATGCTATGTAGAACAGTTGGGAAAAAAAGGACAGTTACTTACCAGTAACTTCTGTTCTTTGATATGCGCTGCTCACATCCATTCCACTTTGGTGGTGCATGCGCCAATGTGCCCAGCTGCTGGAAAGCTTTTTTGCCCTTAGCCTGTCCGGTAGGAGTAGCGGCGTGCAATCACTCTCTATAATAGCTGCTGCTGCTGCTCTGCCTCCCTCCCATTCCCTTCTTTCCACTAACTCTGAAAGTGGGGACAGAGGGTGGGTGTGGAATGTCTTTTTCTTTCTTTGAGCAGCTGCTCACATGCATTGCAGTTTGGTGAATAACAAGTCTTACCTTGGCTGGTGGGCGGAGTTATGGTTTGTGAGCATGTAGAACAGCTTCGCTGAAGGCAGCATCATCTC
This sequence comes from Podocnemis expansa, assembly GCA_007922195.1. Lineage (NCBI taxonomy): Eukaryota > Metazoa > Chordata > Testudines > Podocnemididae > Podocnemis > Podocnemis expansa. The sequence goes on along the minus strand of ML681984.1, from coordinate 39,223,548 downwards.
TCACCTGCTGAGGCAGAGCATAATGAGAAGTAAAGGTATGGACAGATGATCATGTTCCTGCCTGGCAAATGTCTTGAATTGGGACACGGGCCAGGAAGGCTGCTGACAAGGCCTGTGCCCTGGTAGACTGTGCTTTCACTGACCTGGATATTGGGACCTTTGCCACTTGGTAACATGACCTTATACAGGAGCTGATCCAAGATGAAGTCATCTGTGATGTCACCGGGTTGCCTGTAACCCGATCCGCAACGGCAACAAAGAGCTGTGCTGACTTGCAGAGGGACTTCGTCCTGTCAGTATAAAAGGCTAGCGCTCTTCTAACGTCCAACATGTGCCATCACCTGTGGTTATCTGAGGTGTGCAGTTTGGGAAAAACCACCAGTAGGAAGATATCTTGGTTCATGTGAAAATCAGATACCACCTTTGGAAGGAAGGCCAGATGGGGCTTCAGCTGAACCTTGTCCTTGAAGAACACTGTATAAGGAGGTTTGGACGAGAGGGCCTTGAGTTCCAAAACTCTTCTCGCAGATGTGATGGCCACTAGGAATGCCACCTTTTGGGAAAGCACCAGAAGGGGACAGGTGGCTAGGAGTTTGAAGGGTGGTCCAGTTAACACCTGGAGTACTAAGTTCAAGTCCCACTGACGGGTTGGGACCCTTGCCCAAGGGAATGCTTTTTCCAAGCCTCGTAAAAATCGAGAGGCCACCAGGTGAGAAAAAAGAGGGTATCCTGCCAGAGGGGTGTGAAAAGTGGATATGGCTGCTAAGTGAACTTTCAGAGATGCACAAGATAAACCTTGATGGTTCAAGTCCCAGAGGTACTGCAGTATATTCTGGATAGGCACCGTAACGGGGTCCAGGTTTCATGATCGAGCCCAAAGAGAGAAGCGCGTCCATTTTGCCTGATAAGTAGAACGAGTAGAAGCTTTCCTGTTGCCTATCAAGATACGCTGCACCTCGGCTGAGCAAGCGAGTTCCTCCAAGCTAAGCCACAGAGCCTCCATGTGGTCAGGAGTGACCTCAGGTTTGGGTGGAGAAGGTGACTGTCGTCCTGAGACAGCAGGTCGTACCTGAGCAGAAGTTCTTGAAATGGGGCTACTGACAGCTCGGACAGCAGATGAAACCAATGGTGACGAGGTCAGGCGGGGGTGATCAGAATAACATTGGCTCTATGTCTCTTTATTTTTAACAGGACCCCATGTAAAAGTGGAAACAGAAAAATGTAAAGGAAGGTGCCTGACCACTCCAGTAGTAGAGCATCTGGGAGGGAGCCCCACTCTGGTCCCTTCTGGGAGCAAAACTGGCAGCACTTCCTGTTCTCCTGGGTTACAAAAAGATCTACTTGGGGATAACCCCAGTCACGAAAGATTGAAGACAGCACCACCGAGTGGAGGGACCACTCTTGTTGTGAATTGAAGTGCCTGCTGAGGCGATCCGCCAGGCTGTTCCTTACTCTGGGCAGGTGAGAGGCAGTCATATGGAAATTGCATGCTTTTGCTAGGTCCCATAGATGCAAAGCTTTGAGGCACAAAGCTGAGAAGCAGGCTCCTCCCTGGCGGTTCACAGAGCGCATTACAGTGGTATTGTCTGTTAGGATGAGCACAGTCAGTCCCCGCAATTCCTCCTGTAAGACGCCGCAGGCTAGCATGATAGCTTTTAGCTCCTTCACATTGATATGCAGTGGGATTTCCTTCTCTGACCGTCCTCCCTGAACACTGGGGTTGCGACTCAGGTGTGTCCCCCAGCTGAGAGCGGATGCATCGGAAGTTAGAGTAATCGATGGTGCTACCGACCCGAAAGCAATCCCTCCCATGGTCAACTGGGGGTCCTTCCACCAAGCGAGCTTTAACAACACCTTGTGCAGGACCAATACCACCCTGTCCACGTGATGCTTGTTGGGACAGAAGACCAACCTCAACCACATATGGAGCGGCCTGAGGCAGAAGCAGGAGAGGTATACCACTGGAGTAGCCGCTGCCATGTGGCCTAACAGCCTCAGGCAATTCCTGGTTGTGGTTGTTGGATTTTTCTCGAGGACGGAGATAGTGGCGAACCTGGACATTGGAAGAGAGGCTGTGGATTTGGAGGAGTCCAGGACTGCCCCGATAAACTCTATTCTCTGAACCGGCATCAAGACGGATTTCTGTTCGTTGACTATCAGTCCAAGATGGCGAGAAAGCCTTTGCGTTATGTGAACTGCAGACATGAGCTGGTTTCTCGACCGGCCCTGGAGGAGCCAGTCGTCTTAAGTACGGGAAGATGTGGACCCCTCTCCTCTACAGGGCGGCCACTACTATTGCCATACATTTTGTAAATACGTTCGGGGCCAACGTGAGGCTGAAGGGAAGAACAGTGAATTGGAAATGACAAGATCCTCTCAGGAAGCACAAGAACGTCCTGTGGTGAGATGTGATCAGCATGTTAAAATAAGCATCTTGTAAACTGAGGGCAGCAAACCAATCCACAGGGTACAAGGAAGGAATGATGTGGTTGAGAGTGACCATGCGAAACTTCAGTTTCCTGAGGAACTTGTTCAGATTGAGCAGATCTAGAAAGGGCCTTAACCCTCCCTTCAACTTGGGGATCAAAATATAACAGGAGTAAAACCCCCTCCCTTCTTCCTTTCTTGGAACCAGCTCTATGGTACCTAGTGCAAAAAGCTTTTCCACCTCCTGCTCCAGGAGCTGTTTGTGAGAGGTATCCCTGAAGAGGGATTGGGAAGCAGAGGGGTAATTGGGGGGTTTCACATGAAACTAGAGGGCATAGTCCTCTAGGACAGTTCTTAACACCCACTGGTCTGTAGTGATTAAAGCCCACTCGGAATAAAAAAAGGGAAAGCCGGTTGAGGAAGGGGGGCTTGAGAGGGTCCTGGGCCAGAGGAGTTGGGTCACTGACCTTGGGCATTCCATCAAAACCGCCTTCTTTGGTTGCTAGGGCGGCGCCGACTGGAACGGGAGGGTCTGACCAGGGAGCTGGTTCGCCCAGCCCTTGGGGCCCTAATTCTCTCCCTGTCCCTCTGTCTATGCCTGGAGCCAAAGGCCTGCCTGGGTTGAAAAGGCTGGGCCCAGGACTGTTGTTTAAACTGGCGATAAAATGCCTGAGGGGAGCAGAGACCCAGGGACCAGAGTGTCACTTGAGAGTCCTTTAAACAGTGAAGCTTGCTATCCATCAGTTTACCTTGCCTGTAAAATGATGAAATATGGCTGAAAACTGTGGTTTTCAAATTTGTTGACTAGCAAATTGAGTTAATTGTTTTTATTAAATATAGATAAAAATGAAAGAAGAGAGAGAGAAAGAGGAAAGATTAGAGGGTAAAGAAAAGCTTCGTGAACTAATGGAAGCAGACCACATCTACCTGGAAATGGAAAAAGAAAAGAAACAAAGAAACCGCAATGAAAGCATAAAAATGCAAAAGACTCAAATCCAGCAAATGGTAACTAGGCAGACTGTCAGATATTTTACAAAGCTATTCCAGTGTGCATCTATGGCAAGGGTCTCAAACTCAAATTACCATGAGGGCCGCATGAGGACTAGTACATTAGCCCGAGCGCCGCACCACTGAAACCTTTTTATACAATAATATTGCAAATATCGGTAACAATGAGACTCCTGATCTATGGTATAGGCATCTTGCAGTAGGTCTCAGTCTCTTATCACATTACTGTTTAAAACAAGAAAAAGATGAGAAAATTATTTTTATCCCTCTAAATATAAGGTTTCAAGAGATGTTCCTCAGTGACCTGGCTCGTCACAGCACAAGGGTGGGAATGTCAAGCAGTAAGGCAGTAGTATACAGATCTTGTCTGATCCAAGCCCAGTGTGCACTGAAGGGTGGCCCCTTCTGATGACGTCTGTTAGGCTGGATTATATAAAGAAGCGTTTGGTGCCTCAGTCGTTTTCAGTAGACAAGTGTCACAAAAGCCCCCACCACTAGACATTTGGTAGATGTGTGCCCTCACACAATAAGGCTCCAGGGAGTCTACACTAGTCACATCCTTATCCACACACATCTAGAACTTCGCTAGCCCGCGGTGCAGCCTCATTACCTCAATAGATTAACACTGAGGGTCAACCCTCCCTAAGCCCATGACAGCTACTGCCCTTGTCCAGTTGACTCTCAGCTGCTGAAACCATCTCCATGTGACAAGCACCCCCTCTCCTGCTTAGCTGCAAAACTGTAACCACATAAATATGTTATGGGAATGCTGCAGTCCCAGAAATCAGACTTAGTACATGGATCTCCAATCTCTAGGGTTAGTTTAGTGTGGTCTGCACTAAGTGGCAACCATATAGGAAAGGCTTAGCTGATAAGTCAAGACTTAAATGAATGATGTTGATTGACTGGGATATCCTGTCAGCCACAGATAATGGTCTCTCTGAGTCAGTGTTTGAGCACATGGCTCCTGTTCATTTTGTATCTATTCTCTGGACAGAGATGTCAGATCTGCATTTTTAACTAGAGTTATATAGTGATTAACTCAACGTTTTTATTCAGAAAGCTATTTACCAGTGGTGTGGTATACTGTGGTCTCTGGCACTGGTGGCCCAAGCCTGGATTCCTGCCCCTCCTAGGCCTCACATGCTCCCCCTCATGCAGGGCTGGAGGGGTCCCTGACTCCCATGAGATAAGTTCACCCTCCAACTGCCCTGGAGAGGGCAGGAGTCTGTACCTGGTGGGGATGGGGGGAGTCACATGCAGCTTATATCTTCTTGCTTGGGGGGGCTTTTTGGTGCTCATTGCAGCAGTGGGAGCTGGCTGAGGTTCAGCACTGGTATTTCCAACCAGTTCAAAAAGAATGACATTAAGGACTTTATGCTCTATTACGATATTATACTACAACTTAACCATGTGGAAATATTTAAGCTCTGTTATTCCCTCTCCCCAAACAGGCTGAAAAACGGGCAAAAGAACAGCATGAGAAACAAACAGAATTGGACTATGAGGCCCAGAAAGAAATTATTGCAATTTGCAAGGAGCAGGAATTTCAGGAATATGCAAAACAAGTAATTGATTCAGAATTGAAGACAGCCCAGAATATTTATCCTCTTCTCAAAGCAGCAAAAGAAGGAGTGGGTGGTGGCCATGGACCAGTTTACAGAGAAAGAGGAGGAATAAGACCTAGCTACCAAGCACGCAATATTGATGGCACTCAGCTACCTTCTTATAACTGTAACACTACTCAAGAAATAAAAGAGCTGAATACTAATAGAAACATCCAGCAAACTAAGGGAAGACTAGGTTTTACATGGTAAAAACAATTTTGGAGTCTTTACAAAAACAAATCCAGGTCCAATGAATCTGTGAATGATCTGTGTTGTATGAAACATGTTAAAGAAACTATAAACCTCAAGTACTGTACTCTATGGAAAAGTTGACAGGCATCCAAGTGTATTTTCCTGACCATTAAAAGTTGTATTTCACTGAAGGAACTGTTAAACCAAAACAGACAGGACTGAATGATGCGCTGTTTATAACCACTGTAGAACCTTACTTTCTATATAAGGTTCATATTAAAAAGATTAGAACATTGTGGATATATTGGTTTCATTTTTGTAAGTTTCAAGCTCAGTCTTTATAGCTACTCTTGTTAAATGTTTCGTTTGGCAGTGTTATAATCAGTGACTCCGAAGAAAAATTACCATCAAAAGATGCAAAATGATTTTCAAGTGTAGAAATACATGGGAAGCAAATACTAAATTAACAGCACAAATCCATGGGGGAAAAAACATTTAATATTGATAAAAATACTTTGTTACAAATTTTACATTCCATGTCAAATATTCTTTTAGATTCCACTCCTTACTGAACGTTACATCAGTGAGCACAGAGTTCATTATCAGTCCAGAATTACTGTTCTCTTAAAATCTGACCCAACACTTGCCGAACACAATACCTTTACCAACACAGAAGCTTTTAACATTAGCTCTCCCAGTGTATTGTGATAACAGTGTGAATCTTTAGACACATGTAAAAAAAAAAAAAACACAGTCTAAACTGTTTTTCTGGCAACTAGGATATCCATGAAACAACCCATCCCCCTCCTCTTCCCTCCCCAATGCTGCCCTTGGTTCTACCATACTAAAATCATCAGCCCAACTGTCACAGCTGCATCACACTTCCCATCCCACCACTCAGTTTAAAACACCCAGGTTGAGCTACTATTGCTCCCTGCTGCTCCCCACAACACCTGGTCACCAATCTCTTTGACCCTGCCACTTTGAATGGAGGGCATTCCTACTCCCTACCCTTGTCCCGCATGGCTGGCCACCTGCTGCCGTGCCCTTAACCTCTCCAATTCTTACCTCCAGGAGCGGCTGCTGCTGTCCCAGCCCATTGTGCTGTCAAAGGCAAGTTTCCACATGCACTCACGTCGCATACATGTGTCCAGCACCCCTGCCCAGGGACAGGATGGGAGCCCACCCTTGAGAAATCAAGGGAGCTCAGGACTGCAGCTGCTGTTGCAGGACAAGTCACTCTCAAGGCCACTGCCTGGGCACAGCTGCTCTGCAGCTCTAATCTGGGCTTTCCTCTCTTGCCCCACTCAGGGGTCACAGGTTGACTCACTAGTAAGTGGCCCGTGCAACCTCGCAAACTGAAACTTATCACATTTTCAGACAAGATTGTGCTGAGCATGCTCACACTGGCATCAGCTGTGGATCCAGCCAGAGGCAGCCACTCACAGCTGGGATGGGACACAGGCAGTAGCTCTTGCTCAGTGGAGGGGCTCGATGGGAGGGATACAGGCAGAGTGCTGAGCTGTGCCAGTGCTGTGCATGAGCAGGAGGTGGCAGGCCAGACTCCAGGCAGCCCACCCCACTCTGCCTCTGGCTGTGGACTGCTTTTTCCATACAAGGCCTAAGATACCCAGCCCGTGTGGCCAGGCCAGTGGCGCTGTCTCTCCAGGGAGGACAGCTTGCACAGCCTGGGCAGAGAAGTTCATGCACACCAGGAAGCCAATGTAGTGCCAAAAACTGTTTTGGCGGATTTTGTTACCTGCTCAGAACAATCAAAGTAACAAAATCTGCTGAAATACAGTTTTGGGCATTACACTGGCAGCGGGTGGTACTGAGAGCAGTGATGGGCTCCACCCCTGCCCAAAAGGTGCAGGACTGGCACAAGCATGAGACGAGCCAACAGCCCTGCTTGAGGTGTGACCCTGTTGACACGCCCTCTTCCCAGCAAAGCAGCTATTCTTTGTTACAGTCATCTGCAAACCTGGTAGTCTGTTTTTTCATGGTGATTTCCAGTTTACCAAGTGCCCTGTACTTACATTAGTCTCTTCAAAAAGAGGATGCTTTGTGTCAGGTTCTATGGAAAGAAAATCATGAAGACTATTTTCATAGTAGTAGATGTTCCAATATTGATAGCCAGGTTTTGAGACCACAAATACAGTATGAATACAAAAAAAGTGCTAAGATCTGAAATGTGCTTTTCTGTGCTCTCACAAAAACCAAACAGAGATAGTGCCTGTTGTACACCTTTGCAGCAACAGCTCCCCATGTATTTAGGCACAGTGTAGAGCAAAGCACTAGTTAAACAAGTATTTGAAGAGGCAAAAGGAGCATCTTAGGACAAGCCAGAGGCCTCTCAGTGCAGGTGCTTCACTCTTGTTGTTGGGCAGCTGGGGAGATTCATCTTTAAAACAACTACTCATGAGAGCAGAGAGCAGTTTCAATATAGGTGTTCAGTAACCATTAGCCAGACCCTTTGTACCTAATGTCTGGTGGTCATCACAACATGGGTGGTGGGCTAAGTACAAAGGTGGACAGTACTTCCGCACCCTCTGATCCTTGAGTTGCTGGACAGGTCTGGAGAAGCAGGCTCAGGGCTGATCTCAGTTATGCCAGCTGCCTGGGGCTTTGTTAGCCATGGCTCAGACTACATTTCTTTTCCACCCTTCACACCTCCTGTTCTTGGACACGTAGGCGGAGATGGAAAAAGAGCTATTCCACCCCATACCACTTGAAGGTTCTTCAGTGCTGCAGGAAGTCCCAGCTGTCAAGTTTTGCAAGCTTTAAGAGTGCTGTGTTCTTTATGAATGCTGCAGAGCTGACTGCCTGGCCCCACAACTCTTCAGGCTGAGTGAATACTGGCAAGGATATGCATTAGGATGAGGGGACATTGTTTGCTTTTAAATGCCTAGTGCCATAGGAACCATCAGCTGACATACAATGACCTTCAACTCTTTTTCAGAAAGATTTAGGGGCTTGCCCGTAAATACAGCTGGATATTTAACAGGCCATATTATGAAGCAGGATATTCTGAAGGCTGCAGAGTAGCAAATGTGAGCTGAGGATATTCACGTACTCTAAAGCTAAACAAAACCAGGCCAATCTGCAGAGGATGGGGGGAGAAAAATTCTGAACAGCACAAGTATGTAATGTTGGAGCACTCCATAAAAGTATTTCAAACTGTGTTTTTTTTTTTAATAGATGACATTGAAAGTTTAAAATTCTGCAATTAACATAAAATGAGTACACCATTCAAGCACATTATTTAAGGTGGAGCACATTAAGGCTGCCTAAAGCCTTGTCTACAATAGACCTTTGGCATCTATTCACCCTCAGTGAACCAGAGGTCTTATTGCACAAACACATATCCACAAACTCAGCTGCAAAAATGGTGAACAGACATTGGCTCCTGTTTGGCTTGTTACTGCACTGAGCAATGTGTGTGATTAATGTAAATAGCAATCAGTGGAGTTGGTGGCAGCAGGAAGCACTGATTTATGAGTTGCAGTGCCATAATTGCTGGTCCTGATGTAATTAATCCCAGTGTGTACACGTCCAACCTTAACTGGTAGGTTTGACAAATCAGAGCTTTGAGTCTTTCCTCTATAAAGCTGTCTGTATTCAAACCCCAAAATGGTCCAGGCTGATCTCTGCTTTCCTGTGCCTCCTCAATCACTATAGTCCCAACAGGCTCGAAGATGGTACTCAACCGCTCTTAGTTCTACTTCTCTTCTTTCTTTGCTTTGATTTCATTGGGCTTTGCATCAGGCCCATATCATGCAGGACAGCATTGTACCAGTCTCACAAATAATTTCAGACTATAAAATTCTCTTCTTTGATCATTGTTTTAAAATAATTAAGAAAGTCATGAGATGAATTTTAAAATTGCAAAGTTAAGCATTCAAAAGTCCAATTTATTCCAAAATGTAGGGCTGCCTCCATTGCTCAACTTCAGCTCTGCCTCTTGTGTACATGCATTGTCATACAGTTTTTATTAGCACAGTCACGTTTTTCCCACTTGCAGAAGTCCAATCACAGTGTGACTGGTGAATGAGGTATGGTCATTTAGCAGTTGAGGCAAGGGTTCAGATGAGTAATTGGTCATCTTGTCCCCCATCAGTGAAATCATGCTGTAACAAACACACCAAGTACTTATTTGCTGAATTTAATGTTTCACAAACTTTATCTTCTCAATTAATATATGATCACTATGATCTGATTAAGAATGAAGACTCTGAGCTAACAAGACTCCAGCAACCTTGTTGATGTAACTTAAAATATCAGACAGTATCTCTCAATGGATTTATAGCATTGCAGATGCCTCAGTTTAACCAGCCCCCCTAACTCCATCCCAAAATGTAGTGCTGGCTGGACATTCCCAACACTCTGCTCTAGCCTACATGCTTCAGGAGCCCAAGGTATCAGTGTAACCACGACTGTTGTATGCACTGCATGTGAATGCACCAGAGCAACATCATGTGGACATGTTGAACCATTGCAGAAACAAGCGATGCAACAATTCCTTTTGTGCAATTGCATTCTGCAGGGGTTCTTCTTGTCCAGTCAAATTCTACTAGTCTTACTTGCACTGATCTCTAGAAGGGGAATAGATTATTGCTCAGTGAGAGTAAATGATCAGAATCTGTACCAGCTGAGAAAGAAGCAGACATACACTTCTGTTACTTGCAACAAGTCATCTACAAAACCTCTCTGCTGCAAACAATCCAAGGCAACCACAGAATAAGAATTAGTTCTCGAGTACAGGATTTCACTAAACTTCACCTAATGTTTTAAACTAAACAGCTCAAGGAATAAGTGTCACTAACATCCAGCAGATTAAGGGTAAGGTTAGCATCTACATTATAAAGGCCATTTAATTATAACTGGTTTGTACAGTTACTTCAGATCATAAAAGAGAGCAAGGGTAAAGCATGTATTGTCAGTAACCAGTCGCACACCTCAGTTAATACTCAGCAACTTTGTTTCACTTAAAGTTTTAGCTAAACCTTTTACAGCTGGCTTGAACTGTGAGCAAAACAGTGATTTGTCATGCTTTGTAACAGGTGAAATAACTAAAATGATGCGTCTAATATGAAACCATGCTTACCAATAATAATTTTTCTATTCTTTTAATAAAGAACTGTAAAAGTATGGTTGAAAGTTGGACAAAGCAGCCTTCCACATGGACTCCTATATGAAGAGCAACATTTATATTGTAAAGAACGTTACAAATAAGAAAAATTTAGGTAGCCAAACTATGGCCTGACAATGGTCAATATCACCACAGCTCCTATATGATAATTTTTGTGCTACTGTGTAATCAAATGTTCAGCCATTTCTATTTAAGAAGTTAATGAGGACAGAAAGGTGAGCTGTTCTGATTCAAAGCACAAATAAATTTTGTAAGGAAAAAGTAATGCACAGTAAGAAGAAAGGATGAACAGTAGTTAGTGATAAGTCAGAAGTGATGTCCTCAGACACCTGCAGCCTGTGTTTTTTTTTTAAGAAGCCACCCACAGTCCAAGAAATTATGGCCTTTCATGGGGCACAGAGATCTATAGCAAACATGCGTTTTTACATAAGCGCCTGTAGTCAGCAATTTCAGAAACATGAACATGCTGCTGTGTATAACACACAAACTTTACACCTTGGGAAAAAGCTTTGATCTTGGGAGATCATTATTTTTTCAAAGTAGGTGCCTGACATTTGAGAGCAAAATTAAATTTTTCAAAATTGATAGTATTAAGATTAAGTAGTAAAAAGTGTGTTTAGGCACAGAAGTTTACCTATTTTAAAAAGTATTTTGTGATACTTATTTCTCTCCTTGGCAATTGTCACCCCATCAACCAAGTCCATCTCACATAGTCTTATCCCTGTCCTTATTTTTATTTGTTTATGTGTTTATGTTTATAGACTATCAAAGAACAAGTTACTGGGAGGATCTTTCATCAGCTTTCAAGGAACTCAATACACAACTGCATCCCTTTTTATCCATTCTAATACAGGTAAAGTTCTTGTTTCATACATAAAATAAGTTTTCTATGCAGTGTATAGAAAGCCAAATTGTATAACTAACAAGGCTCAGGTAGGCTAGAAGCTGAATGTACAATTTTATCTTCAGATTATACTGAGATTTTCCTGAAAATGTAGATTTAAATTGGAGATCTTGGTTTAATGAACAGCTTAGGTCCTTAATTTCAATTCTCAAGCCCCTATCTGTGTAAAAAAAACAGAACAGCATGTTTGTTACTGACCTGTCAAGAGAGGCTCAAAACTACTGTCTGGGTATGTGTATGCCAACACTTATGTCATATACATATGTACCCACAAAGTGTGAATGCCATTTTAACCCCCTTAACTTTTGAGGCACCAAAACCACCCACAGAATATGCCAAATACATTTCAGGATTATAAGAAAGGTGTAGACACAAATACAGAATGCACTAATAAAATATGAAAAAAGCATTTAATATTTCTGAAAATACTTTAATACACAAGTTGCACATTCTGTATCAAGCACTCACATTTTGGAATGTCCTCCTATTAGAGAACTACAGATTAAAAAGAAATTTATGAGCTCAAGAGCTCTGATTACTTACTGAATTTTAATCTGTCAACACATAGCACTACTTTATTGTCAGTAAAATTCCTAGTTGTTGCAGCAAACCAATACTAGCTAGCTCCTGTTACCACTGATCACAAAATTAACTAGGCCTAGCTCTTTTCTGTCTTTCAAATAAATCATTCACAGTACAAAAAATACATGTAAAAGTTAACAGTCACGGCAAAGTTAACACAATGTATATACTTATTTTACAAGGATAGACGTAAAAAAGGGTTAAATGCTTGCAGAAAAATCATTGCAAGTTTTCCTACAAACATGCTCTGCATGTTGCAAATTTTTAAACCAAAAAAATCAGCTATTGCATTACATTAGTGCAAGTATTAGTCTGCTATGTTCAACATTACCACTAGAACACTGATGAATGCATACATTTAATACTTCATGGGGTACAGACATGCACAGTTGGCAGTTCAAGGGACTGATCCAGCAGTCCTTGCTCATGTGAGCAGCTCCACTGTTCTCAGTAGGGCTGCTCTTTGGAGCACCATGGGGGTACTGCAGCTTGATTTATCAAAACAAGACACACAATCCCGTTACATCTACATTCTCTTCGAACGGACTTAAATGCTTAAACTTATCATTTGGTTATGTTTTCCCACTGCTGCCTCCTTGCTGAAATTTCACAGTGAACATTACATTTTATTTTTGGGATCAGAGCTTGGAATTGTTTGTTTGTTTTCTTGTTTAAGATGGATACAGCATTGTGCTCCTAATGAAAAAGAAAACACTGTAGAGAATAGCATGCTAGCAAAACAACTATTTTTGGATTTTTATTATCCCTGAAGGGGTAAGGGGTAAAATTTACATTAAATACAAATCAACGTTCAAGAAGGGACAGTTCCAAAAATTAAACGCATCAAAAGGTTTGCCTTTCCATACAATGAACACACAGGGAGATTTAAGGGTTTAGAATTTAAATTATGCAAAATGCAGCTAGTTTGGAAACTTGTGGAAAGATTTAAATTTCTTGGATAAATTATTCTAAATGAAGTACTGTTCCACAGAATGAGGTAAAAGAATGTATTATGTTTCTTATAATATTACACTTCAGTGACTTTAGGGATTATGAAGGTGTGACGTTATGTATTTCCTCCTGGAAAATAAGCGGACACCAGAAGTTAATTCACATCATGCATGCAAAAAACTAAATATCCAGCTCTATTCTCATAGTCTTCTTCCAAATACAACAGACAAGAATGGATGGCAATTTAGAAAATACGTATTTGATAAAGTACAGTAAAAACAAACAAGGAGTCCTGTGGCGCTTAAAAGACTAAAAAGTTTGTTTATTGCATGAGCTTTTGTGGGAAAAAATCCCATGTTGTCAGATGCTTTGAAGATGGGGGAACGTACAGAATGGGAGGAAATAAACACAGGGAAGTGCAGGTCATGGGAAAAGGTCACAGTGTAACAGCAAATCAAAGTCTTAACAACTGCTTTGATTTGCTGTTAGAGTGTGACCTGTTCCCATGACTTACGCACAATTCCCTGCATTTATTTCCTGCCATTCTGTAAGTTCTCCCATCTTCAAAGCGTCTGATGAAGGGGGATTTTCTCCCATGAAAGCTCATGTGATAAATTTGTTAGTCTTTAAGGGCGGGACGACTCCTTTGTTTTTACTGAACTAGACTTACATGGCAGCCCCTTTAGAATTTGATAAAGTGCAGTATATTTGAGGGTTTATAGCATAACAGGAGTCTTACTAAAATAAGCAATAAATATTCCTCCTCCAGTAACTTAAGATATTTGGTCCCCTCAATACAGCATCTATTTCAGTATATGGAATGCAAGAATGAGAGAACAGAAACAAACCTCTATTAGGGTTTATTTTATGTTAAAGTCTATTTGCAAGAATGAGTAATATTTATAAATGGGATATCCTTCAGGGATGGTCATCTGTAAATACCTGAGGCCATCCAATAGAAAGGTAATGCCATAAAGAGTCCATAGTGTGTTAGTTCTAATAGAAACCTAACTTTTACAAGGTAATGTTAATGAACTAGATGGACTGCAAGACTGGAACTTGACCAACTGCCTTTTTAAACACTAACACTACTCTTCGGTAAAAGCCAAAAAATTAGCAGATGGCAGCATGTCTTCTAAGGAAATGGTTTTTGAAAAACTGCACAATATATCCACCTTTAAGGAGAAGTCTGCACTTTTGAGTTAATGATGGCTTCATTAAAAGCCCAAATTTTTTGCTGGATCAGTCCAATTGTATTTGCCTTTGATTCTTCAATCACATTGTGCATAGCACACAATTTCAGCAGATTATTAGATCAGCAGTCATTATAGGTCATTAGACTTACAAACGAGCATACTGCTAGATGTGGAAATCCACTTTATCAGCATGTGTGCTTAATGCAAGATAGTCTTGATAAAAATGAAATGAGACTCCTTAACAAGGAAAATACCACAATGTCTCCTTGACCTTACTGTTTTATCTTGAATTCACGTAGCATGAATACTCTGGCAGGACCAATTCTGGGAGACTGGTTAGAGAAAACAGATTTTTTCTATTACTGTATACAGCATGATTTCCATGCTAGGTAGACCAAAAGCATTGTTTTAATTACCTAAAATAACATTCATAACACTTCAGTTTCCTCTCTAAGCAACTGATCGTAAGATTTTTAAAAGCGATCAGCCATAGCCCAATTACCATCCACTTTAGCAGGAGCAGAGGAGGAAGGCCAATACCACATACTTTTGAATATCTCACCATGTGCAGTTAAAATGGTGCCACCTAATTCCCCATAGTACACATTTCAATTGTATTAAAGAATGATGAAGTTATGATGTTGCCTCATCAGATTTAAATCTGCTATAAAGAAAGTACAAGAGAATAAAACATTGTAACAACTTTTTGAACCAATACAAGGAAGGCAACATAAGAATGGGTATAAGATATATTTTTGACTTTGAAAATAAAGATGGACAAGGGTGACCAGATGTCCTGATTTAATAGGGATAGTCCTCAATTAATGGGGCTTTATCTTATAGGCATCTATTATCCCTGCCCCGTCCCATCCCATCCCAATTTTTCACACTTACTATTTGGTCACCCCCCTGTACACACTTACCTCCCCAAAACTATACTTAAAGAGCAACGGGAAGAGTTAATTTTCACCCCTCTATCTAGTAAGATCTCCCATTTTAAAAGGAGTTACTTCTTAAATATTATACAGCTTTAACATTTTCTTTAGTGTTTGATTGTAGCATAGTCTTAATCTTAAATTATTTTCTATCGATTGTCTTTTATCCCCACCACATAAATTGGGCAGTTTTTTCCTCCTGAATTCCTATGCAGCAGGAACCAACATGGTGACTTATTACTCTGATATTTTGTTACTACACAAGGTTCAATGATGTCAGCAGAAATATGCATACCCAGTACAAATACAGCTTGTTGGTTTATTGCTGCTGAAGGCCAGCAGATGCAGAACAATTTTTTTTTTCAAGAAGACCCTACAAAATAATGAAAAAATGCTGCAATTAACTTGCTTTTTTAAATCAGAGAGACTCTGGAGCACATTATACATCTTCTAAATTATAAATACCAGTATGTCAAGGAAGCCTAGGTCCAAAGTAACTAGATAGTGCTCTTTAATTTCTTTGTTTTTGTTTAGTTTCAGAATCAAAACAACACGACAACAGAAAATGCCGTTCTCTAACTTTATTGACATGGTACTGGATTCAAAGTTGTATCATTCACATCCAATACAATGACAAATAATCTTTCATTATCATCAACTCTCCTAAGCAGCATTTTCTTCATACCTTTTAATGGTTTTATGTGGCATTCTTACTCCTTTTGTATACCACATGCAAAATCTGTAGTAAAAATATTTTGAAAAAATAATTCCTGGAAGTACACAGCAACTCAAACTACCTTTCTAAAAAAAGAGTAACTTTCCCATTTTAGCTGTATTCACCCAAAGGCCAGTCCATATTATTAAAAAGCCTGTATCCTCCCCATCCCCCAAAAGCAAATATTTGTTTCATGCTTAATATTTTGGATATCATTAAACTGAACTCAGGGAAGTTTTAACAACCATGCTGCTCTTTTATAAACACAAGTTCAGAGTGAGGGGATTTTTTTGGATAATAAAAAAACCGACAGACCTGTAACAATGGCAGTGCTATCAGGCATCAATGTAATACATCCACTAAACGTTGACATTTGAGCAATTCCAGTACTGAAATAGTAAGTTACTGGTATTCTGTTCTCATTACACAACAGTAGCACTACAGTAGTATCATGACACTTCTTTAGGAGGGAAATGATTTGCTGACACTCCACCTATTCATGCTGAGTGGGTTATGGTTTAAGAATATGGAAAGCGAGATGACCCATCACTGTTCACTATGCTAAAACTAAGTTATTCCATAAACAGCTATGCTCTTCTATTCAAATTTTTTTTTTTTTTTTTTTTTTTAATTAGAGGCAGTGATTACTAAACATAATTAGGAACCGGGATTTCCCAGGTGCAAACTCAGACAGTGTGAATTCTGGGAAATCACTTGATCTCTGTGCACCCATTAACCACCAATTAAACTGGATTGGAACTGGATCTTCCTGAAAAAAATTAGTGCTGCATCCAAGTTGTGTTTTCCATACTAAGCAAATCAAAATAAGGTAGCACTCAAAGACAAATTGCTACATGGAAGCAGAAAAAACAGAACAAAAAAGGCAGGTTACAAAAAACTAATATTAAATGACAGAGGAAATTATGAAAATATTTCCTCGAAAATATTTATCCCAGAGATGGCTTCAAAGTGCAGGTGGCTGCTCCACAAAACAAATGAATTCTACTGCTACAATAATCAATAGTACATGACAGCAGTTCAGGCAGAGTGGAGGCTCAGGGGAACCGTTTCACTTTGTAATTACAAAAACCCTCTGTTCCACACACATCCTCTTCTGTAGGCTGTCTGTCTACTGTGTTCAGAATATAATTACATTGTAGTGATAGACACAGCCTTGTAGCGTCTCCTTACCAGCCCCTCCATCCTCTTTACAGTCATACATTTGCAATGGGCCAACCAAATTTATAAATAAAAAATCCATATGCAACACAGAAGGTATTCTCCTGGTTGTCAACACACGAAAAGGATACACAATGAAATAGTTAAAACACAGCACACTGTACTACACATAAAATGTTCCTCATTTCAAGTTTATTAAAACTTTAGCAGTACAAATGATCCAGGTTGTAGATTATCAAAAGACCAAACTGAAGTCCACATTAAAAAAAAAGGATTCCCCAAAATGCCTGAAAACTTTGAGACAGAATGGAAGCAAGTCCACAACTCATCCATGTCTATCTTCATCTGTTCCAGGACTTGATTCATGATCAGACTTTTTATCCTTATGATGGGCATGGTCTCTTTCCTGACTCTTTGATTTTTGGTTCATTTCTTTTTCTAGTGAGGATCTGGTCTTCTCTTTTTCCCTACTCCTGTGTGTAGATGATTTTTTAAATTCTCTATCCTTACTGCTTTGTCTTCTCTTTGAGTCTGGACTTCTTTCCCGATCTCTACTAGCCTTTTTATCTTTATTTGTCTCAGGACTACTACTTTCACGGCTCTTTGAACGCTTCTTCCTTTGGCTTTCAATGTCATTTTTCTTGTGTGTACTTCTACTTTCTCTGTTCAGATACTTCTCTTTATTTCTGCTTTGACTTTCCTCTCTTTCACAGCTCCTTGAGTCTCTCCTCTTCCTACTTTCTTTACCTTTAGATTTTTCTGGTGTTCCTTTTCTCTCTCTACTTCTTGATCTTCCTTTTCTTTTTGATTCTTTATCTTGGTGTCTTGAATGCTCTTTACTTCTACTCCGGTCTCTGTCTTTACTTCTAGATCTGCCTCTCTTCCCCTTGTCTCTGCTTCTGCTTCGTTCTCTTACTTTACTATTGGAACTATGTTTTCCTTTAGTCTGCTCACGTTCTTTGCTTCTTGACTTTGCATGTTTTTCTCTCTCTTTGTTTTTACCATGATCATGTTCATTACTTTTTGATCCTGCACTTTTACATCTCTCCTTACTTCTGCTTCTTTCTTTATCTCTCCCTCTAGAATCATGGTGCTTGTCTTTACTCTTCTCATGATCCCTCTCTTTGCTTCTTGATCTCAATCTCTTTTCTTCATGTCTGTTGTGCTTAGAATCTCTTTCTCTGCTCTTTGATTTCTCTCTGCTTTTGCTCCGGCTTTTAGATTTAGCCCTTTTCTTGGCCTTGCTTTTGTTATGCTTGTCTTCTTTTTCTGAATTCCTTCTGGCCTCCCTATCTTTACTGCTTGATTTGTGATCTTTTGTCTTTTTCTCTTTTTCCCCTTTTCTGTTTGGACTCTCTGAGGCTTGTCTGTGGTCTGATCCTTTTCTTTCCTTTCCTCTCCCTGGACTTTTTTGAGTATCTTTCTTGTTTTCGTTTATTTCACTCCTTGGAGAGAGTAAAATATTTATTTTTAAACCTTTTGAATTAAAGAAATTGCAGACTGAAGAAGTCTTGATGAAAATAATTTCACTATTGAAACTGCTGATCACCACATGAAATTTAATGTGCATTATCATTTCTATATTAATAGCTATAGAGTTAGTATAACCATGAAGAAAGTTGCTTTACAAGTAGTAGAGCAAAAATTAAAGACTCATGTGACAACTAAATCAAAATTAGATATTCTCAGAATAAAAAACTTCATTGTGATAATATATACACAAATGGCACTACTGTATTCTAGACAAATTCAAATGCTTACTGAATTGAAAAGAAAAAGCAGCATCTTACTTGTCTCCCTTTATCCATCTTTCTCCACTGGAAACCCTCATTCTTTGAGCTCTTTGCATTTCCTGCCTCCAATGTGGAGGAGTCTCACTGCGTCTGAAGCGATCCCTTGACCTCGATCTGGAAGGTGTTCGATAGCGCTTAAGGGAAAAGGAAAAAAGTTAGATGTAACCAGAATGTAACATTCTACAGTAGTGTGCCCTCATTAGCCAACTAAAGTCATAGACTGGGGGTGAGATTTTGAGTTGTATCTACTAGAGGTGCAGTACAGAACTCTTAGCCAAGGTAAAGAAGGGACTAAAGTGGATTTATATTATCTTTAAACCACCTACATTTTGGATTATTGTGAGAGTAACACTGGCTGCTAGCACTTCATAGTTCTGAGAGCTGCTCTAATTTACAACTTTTCACCCACAGTCTGCCAACGGACAGTCCAAGCCCTACAATAACTAAATTCACCCAGCTTTCTCAGGCTACGAGAGCTCTCCTCCATCTGATACGTCCCTCCCATCCCCATTACTAGGGCTAAGGATGGGAGAAATCCTCTGAAGACAGTTTGCAGCTGTCTTCCTAAAGTATTCTCCCTTGACTGAATCCAGGGCTTTTAGAGGAAGTTTATACCACCCTGGCCCCTTTACCAGCAAGTAGGGGAGAATCTCACCTCTGGACTACAGTCAGACTTCATAGCAAAAGCACTGAAAATAAAGTTTATACCTGTATAACCTTTTCTGGAAAAAGCAGTTAATGAAGAAATATAAAATATTGCAAAGCAGTCACATAAGCAAATTCTTTCTTGCACTGTGCCACTTATGTGCAAAGCATCTTGATGCAAATCTACAACCTCTGTAAAGTAGAATATCTTCCCTGCTGAAAAATCAATTCAACCTTCCAGCACTTTATTAAGGCATAGGCATCTCACTAAGTCAAAAGGTTAAAGAAACATTTAATTTTAAATCACTTTTTTCACTCACTAATACCTTCCTCAAAAGATTAATCCCCCCCCCCCAATGTTTCTCATACTTAATCTCTGGGCCAAGAAGCAGCTTTCTTTGCAAGTCTGAGAAAAATGCCTGTCGGGAATTGTGAGCGCAGGATGGGAAGGGGGATCAGGGGGCATTGGTCCCTACAAAGTGACTAAGCCAATTCCAAAATGTGCAACTAAAACGTATAGTAAACCCAGTGTAAAGTGCAAATGTATATAAAAGAATTTTTCTGTAAGACTTTAGACTTGTGGTATGTTCTGTACCCATCCCGTACAACTGACCCCAATCAGCTCAAGTGTAGTTTGATTGCACGCCAATAAAGAAACCTCAGTGAAGAGTTCAGAATTAAGCTGAGTTGTTGTGATCCAAGTAGATACGGTCTTGGAGGCTGCTGAGTGGATAAGGTCACTGAAGCCACCCTAACATACTCAAGTGGATAAGGTCTCATGTTCTGGCCTGCTTATCATCATCATTTCAATGGGGTTTGCTTTCCATTGAAATGGTAACAAAAATGGATTCAGCCACTGAAACGCAACCAACATCTGAGCTCCCAAAAGTCCAGCTGAACTAGAATTAGTATCAATGGGACTTTTTTTCTGCATTTCCCCTAGCAAAGATGCAGCCTCTGTGTCCCAATATAAGAGTACAACAGAAGCGCCAAGCCTGATTTAATAATCTATTTTCAGTGGATTGTTTATTAAAAATTAATCATGAGAAAACAATTTATTCAGAATTCTGTTCTTTAGATTGTCATTATTACAGATTTACTAGTCTAATTCTGAAACTTCTGGCACCTGACATGTCAGCACTTAGTTCCATCAAATCGTTTTTCTGAGCCATGTTTTCTGTTGGTGCAAGTCAATTTTTATTTTTTAGTATTAAAATTGTTTCAGATACATTCCTTGAGTATTTTGTTCTCTATAAAGTGGGATTTTCTTGTAACCTGGATCCTTTGAAGAAAACAGCTTATTGGTTTTCTGAAAATTTATACAGATAAAGATTACCACTCACTTTTTCCCCAGAGGTGAGGATCGTTCAGGCGTTGCTGCTTCTTATTTATTTATTTATAAAAGAAGGGGTTACTTACCTGTAACCAGTGTTCTTCGACATGAGTTGCTCCTGGCCATTCCTCTATAGGTGTCTGCATGCCACGTGCACAGAACGCTGGCATTTTTTCCCCTTAGAGTACCCGTAGGGCCGGCTGCAGCGTCCCCTGGAGTGGCGCCCTTGCAGTGCTCTATACAACAGCCAGCTGGCCCTTCCCTCCTCAGTTCCTTCTACCCCTATTCCGAAGCGGTGAGGCAGGAGGGAATGGAATGGCCAGGAGCAACACATCTCAAAGAACACTGGTTACAGGTAAGTAACCCCTTCTTCTTCGAGTGATTGCTCCTGTCCATTCTTCTGTAGGTGAGTAACTAGCCTCACCTTAGGAGGCGGGAGGAATCAGAGGCATACAGACTGGAGAACTGCTCTGCCCACCGCCGCATCCTGCTGCGCCTGCCGGGTGATAGTGTAGTGTTGTGCAAAGGTATGAGGGGAGGACCAAGTCGCTGCCTTACAGATATCCACGACTGGAACTCCTGCCAGAAAGGCTATCGCCGCCGCCTAAGCCCTAGTTGAGTGAGCGTTCACCTCAGGTGGGCGTTTCTCATCTAAGGAGTAGCACTCTTTGATGCACGCCACTATCCATGACGCAATCCGCTGAGCGGAGACTGGTTGGCCTTTCATCCTGTCTGCAATGGCTACGAAGAATTGTGATGTCCTGCGAAAAGGTTTCGTCCTTTCAATGTAGAAGGCTAATGCCCTTCATACGTCTAACGTATGGAGCTGCCTGTCCTCGTCTGAAGCATGAGGTCTGGGGCGGAAGACCAGCAAGCATATGTCTTGACTAATGTGAAATTGCCAAACCACCGTGGGCCTAAAGGCCAGGCGGCGATGCAGCTGTACCTTGTCTTTAAGAAACACTGTAGATGGTGGCTCTGCTGTCAAGGCCTGTATCTCTGACACTCTCCTTGCCGATGTAATCACCACCAGAAACACTACTTTCCAGGAGAGGTAGAGCAAAGGCCACATCGCTAAAGGCTCAAACGGAGGCCTTGTGAGTCTGGAAAGAACTAGGTTCAGGTCCCACTGCGCTACCGGGGGCCATACCGATGGATATAGTTTTGACAGCCCTTTCAAGAAGTCCTTGACCATGGGAAGCGAGAAAACTGAGATATGTCCAGGAACCTGACGGAAGGCTGAGATTGCTGCTAAATGGACCTTGATAGACACAGTTGATAGGCTGCTAGATTTCAAGGGCCACAGGTAGTCCAAGAGCCTCAGAATGGGGAGTGTGAAGGGGTCCCACCCTTTGACTCTGGACCACTGCGCAAACCTATGCCATTTCGCCTTGTAGGTGGCTCTTGTGGACTACTTCCTACTATTGCAGAGGACCTCCTGCACTGAGGAAGAGCATTGCTGCTCCCTTCATGTTAGCCATGGAGGATCCAGGCATGGAGGTGCAGCGCCTCTAGGTTGGGGTGAAGCAAGCGGCCACTGTCTTGAGTCAAGAGGTCTGATCTCAGAGGCAGTTGGACCGGGCCGTGAACCGAAAGCCTCAGGAGGGTCGAAAACCAGTGCTGTCTTGGCCAAGCTGGTGCTATTAGTATGACCTTTGCCCTGTCTGCCTTTATCTTCTATACCACCTTGGGCACCAGCGGTGTTGGGGGGAACGCGTAGAACAGGCGTCCCGACCACGGGATGTCGAAGACATCTGCCACCGACCCGGGACTGAGCCCCCTGAACGAGCAGAACTCTGGGCACTTCTTGTTGTGCTTGGAGGCGAACAAGTCTACTTAGAAATGACCCCAACTCAGGAAGAGGTCTTCCAGTACCTCCTGATCGAGTGACCATTCGTGTGTCATAAACCTCTGGCTGAGAGCGTCTGCTAGGCGATTCTAAAGGCCCAGTAAGTATGAGGCTACGGGGTGAATCTTGTGGCGAATACAGAATTCCCAAAGCTCTATTGCTTCTTGGCAAAGCGGTATCGAGTGGGACCCGCCTTGCCTGTTGATATAAAACATAGCTGAGGTGTTGTCTGTTTGAATCAACACCGTCTTCCCAGCTAGAAGATCTCAAAATGCCATGCATGCCAAATGTACAGCTCTGAGCTCCTTGACATTGATATGTAGGAGCATGTCCATGTCCTCCCAGAGACCCTGTGTTCTGAGACGACCTAGGTGGGCACCACCAGCCCCAGTCCAAGGCATCCGTTACTAGGCAAACTGACAGGCGAGTGGATCAGAATGGGACCCCCGAGCACAGATTGGTTTCCTCGCCCCACCATGCAAGGGACTTCTGTGCTTGAGCTGATAAGGTGACCATCGTGTCCAGACTGTCTCGAGCAGGGCAGAAGACACCAGCCAGCCACATCTGGAATGGGCGCATCTGGAGGTGGGTATGCTCCACCACAAACGTATATGCCGCCATAAGCCCCAGCAGCCTGAGACAAACTCTGACAGAGGTGACGGGAAACCTCATCAGGGTCTCTACCAATTGCCTGACTGCTTGGAAGCAGGAGTACAGGAAGCTCACCCTTGCTGCCACTGAGTCCAGGACTGCATCTATAAACTCTATTCTCTGCACTGGCACCAATATCAATTTTTGGGTGTTTATTAGGAGACCAAGTTGAGCAAATAAGTTCTGAATCGACCTCAGGTGGGACAACACTTCTTGCCTTGACCGACCTGACACCAGCCAGTCGTTGAGGTACGGAAAAAGGAGTGACCCCGCGCCATCTGAGAAAAGCCACAACTACTGATAGGCATTTTGTAAAAACCCAGGGTGCCGCCGACAAACCAAACGGGAGCACTGAAAACTGCAGATGTCCCTGGCCTACAATGAACCGAAGGAATCTCCTGTGCTTGGGGTGAATCGCAATATGAAAATATGCGTCCTGAAGGTAGAGGGCAGCATACCAATCACCTGGATCCAGACAGGGAATTATTGAGGACAGTGATACCATGCGAAAACGAATCTTTTGAAGGGAGCGGTGGAGTCACTGTAAATCCAAGATGGGACAAAGATCTCCCTTTGCTTTAGGAATAAGAAAATAATGGGAGTAGAAACCCCTGCCACACAGCATGGGTGGAACTTCCTCTACTGCCCCTTTCTGCAGCAGGGTCTGAACCTCTTGGAGCAGCAGATGCTTGTGAGCGGGGTCCCTGAAGAGGGACTGGGTAGAAGGGGAGGATGAAGGGGGTAACAAAGAAAATTGGAGGGAATAACCCCTCTGAATGGTTCGAAGTGCCCATCTGTCCAAAGTTATGCAAAGCCACTCTGGCAGGTATCGGGATAGTCTGTCCTCAAACAAGGGGGTGTCTGGATCCACTGGAATTATTGGTAGGCCAACCTCGGGCGAGCTCTCAAAAGGTCTTTTTGGGAGGTGACGACTGACGGGAACCTCCCTGGTTATTAGGCTGGCACCAGTTGTTCCTGCGCCCACCACGGCTCCGCCTCCTATCATAGTCCTGGTGGCATTGATATGCACAAGCTAGTGGCTGCGGCTTAAAAGGCTTTCTCTGTGCCGCTGGCGTGTGGAGCCCTAGCGACTTTAGCAGTGCTCTAGAGTCTTTCAGGGTTTGCAGTCAAGAGTTGTTGGGAAAACAGTTCAGACCCTTCAAACGGGAGGTCCTGGATGGTAGACTGGACCTCCTGCGGCAGACCTGAAGCCTGAAACCATGAACTTCTCCCCATAGTGATGCCCAAGGCCATGTTATGGGCTGCTGCGTCCGCTGCATCCAGGGCTAATTGGAGGAGGGCCTTGGACACCACCTTCCCTTCTTTGATTGAGGCAGCGAGGTCGGGTCTAGAGTCCTGGTCTAGGGCTTCCAACAACTTTTCAAGAGCTGACCAGGCACTGAAGACATATCTGCTGAGGATCGCTTGCTGGTTTGCGATCCTCAACTGTAACCCCCTGGTCGAATAGACCTTACGCCCAAAAAGGTCCAGTTTTCTCGCCTCCTTGGATTTGGGCGTAGGGCCTGAGTGGCCCTGTGTTTCCCTTTCGTTGGCAGCCGCCACCACTAAGGAGCCCGGCACTGGATGAGAATAAAAATGTTCATACTCCTTGGATGGCATAAAATACTTCCTTTCTGTCCGCTTTGCCATGGGGGGAATTGAGGCTGGGGTATACCATAAAGTTTTCATTGTATTCTGTATGGTCTTGACAAAGGGGAGGGCAATGTGGTTTGGGCCCTCCGGGAAGAGGATATCAACCATGGGGTCCGCATCCTCAGTAAACTCCTCTGCCTGTAGGCTGAGCCCCTGGACCACCCTGTGAAGAAGCTCATGATGGGCCTTGGCATCGTCCGGGATGGCCACCAGTTTGGGCCCTGCCACCGCCTCATCTGGTGGTGATGAGGAGGACTCCTCCAGTTCCGGGGCTCTAGTCCCTGCCCCTGAAGGAGCCCTATGGCTTTCACTGGCCAGGCTAGCACAATCCTGGTCTCCCCCAACAGACTCTATTCTCTGAGGTCTCCCCGGTAGCGGGAGGAGCGCTGGTAGTAAACGATGGGGGTGGGCATGAGCCTAACCCTGAGAACAGGACACTTGGTCTGGAGCCCTGCTCCTGATGGTAGGACCATGGTGTCCAGAAGGGCCACTGCTGGTTGGGTTGCCAGCTGGGCCACTGCGGGTGGAACAGTGGAGCTAGTGGTCCGTGATGAGAAGGAGGTGGGGGCATGGTGACGAACTGGGACCTCTTCCGGGGCGCGGCCTCCTCCATGGAGCTGGCAGATGGACTGCTCCTCAGAGACCACGGTGGTGCCAGGGCTGACAGCACCGGAGAGTGGCGCCGACGCTCACCATGAGACTCTCAACACTGGCAAGCTGGAGAGCCCTCACACTGAGATGGTGCCGAGATTGGTACCGTGGAGCTCCTGCTGCCGCTATAATCGCAGGCGGTACTGGCGAAAGGTGCCAAGGTGGTGGTACCAGTGCTGGCCAGGCTTTGCTCTTCTTCTCCGGCACCAGAAAGTGGGAACGCGATGGAGCGCGGAGTGGTGTGGGCTTCCCTCTTGACGGCACTGCTCTGCTCGGTGCCCAAGGGGCCGGACACAGTACCGTCAGGACAAGCTGCTCAATTAATTTCTGCGCAGCCACAAACGCCTCCAGCGTCAACAGTAAGACAATGTTTTCCTCCAAAATGTCTCTAGTGGGGGAGTAGACTGAGCCCAGACTGGGCTGGCACTCCCTCTGCACCGGTGCCACATGTGCGGGTTGGGCTGGTATCAGATCAGCACAGCTCTGACCCTGCTCTTTAGATGGTGCCGCCGACTGAGGGGGGAATGCTTCCTGTCCACCCTCTTCTTCTTCTTAGGTGGTGCTGGGGAAAGTGAACGGTGCTGCTGTGAGCGGCTACCAGAGTCCACGCTTCGGTGTGGCTTCGAGGTGACATGCTGCCTTGGTGCCGAAGCCGGCTCTGATGATGCCGGAGCACTCCGCACCGACAGTGCTGTGCTCGAACTCGCATCCCCGGGGGCCAAGCGCAAAGCTTCCTCCATCATGTGGAGTTTGAGTCTCTGTACTGTCCTTTTGCGTACGCGGTTTAAACCCATGGCAGATCTTGCACTTTTTGCCAAGGTGCGACTCCCCGAGACACAAGAGATAAGACTTGTGTGGGTCGTCCACCGGCATGGGTCTTTTACAGTCGACACATGTTTTAAATCCGGGCATAGCCCAACCCTGAGCCCGGGGCAGGCGATCATCTAGCAACTACTAAAAACACTAACTAAACAGCAACTGGTACTCCAGAAGTGAGGTAACTCGCTCAGGGAGAAAACTGCTTGCGCAGCAACTGTTCCAGCAACCGTCCGGGAGGTTAGAAGGAACTGAGGTGGGAAGGGCTGGCTGGCTGTTATACAGAGTGCCACAAGGGTGCCACTCCAGGGGGCGCTACAGCTGGCCCTACGGGTACTCTAAGGGAAAAAAATTCCGGCGTTCCGTGCACGTGGCATGCAAACACCTACAGAGGAATGGACAGGAGCAATCACTCGAAGAAGAAACAAGAGTTCTTTGAGGTGTGTTGCTCTCATCCATTCCCATCCATTCCCAATTTAGGTCAATGTGTACCACAGGCACTGCTGCCGGACAATTTTCTTCCCTTAGTAGCACCTGTAGAAGCCATCTCTAGTGTTCCTGAAGCAGTGCTCACACACCAACTCCCCATCACTCTGTTTTCCAGCAGCAGTGCATGTCATGTGCATGCACACCTAAACTGGGAATCAACATGAGCAAGCACTTGGAGAATTACTATAACTAAACACTATTTCTCAAACCAATATTAAGCAAAGTGCTTACCAATCTCTTCCAAAGTCTAATTATGAGCATCATACATTAATGTTCCTTTCTCATTGAGATCACGGCCAAAAGTCTTATTTTGCCAGTGATATTTTAAGATTTTATAGTTTATTACAAATTATTAACAATTCATACTTTTTGAGCTTTCAGGTAATTTGTATGAGCGAAAACAGATGCAGCTCTCCTTTACAAATCAATTTTGTTTTAAATACATTTACTGAAGCAGTACTGACTAGTGAACTGGCCAAAAATATTAGAGTCTGAACTGGTGGGTTCTATACCCAACTCTTTTATTGTCTGACTATGCCCTCAACTAATTTAACCTCAATGACTTAATTTACCAATCTGTAAAATGTACATATACCTCAGTTTCTCTCTCCCAAGAGTGATGTGAAATTGCTCTGAGATCCTCAGATGATATGTGCTATAAAAGTGCAAATCGCCACCACATACCAAGGTTTTTGTTTACACTTACCCTTGGTCCTCTTCCTTTTATTTTCCTTCCAGATCTGGTCACTAAAAGCCTCCTCTGATATGATGACTGGGAGTTTGATGGATTACTGAAATTGAAGAGAACAGATCCTATCTATTAAACTGTTTTAAAAATTGTAGAAGGGGAAAGACAAAAAACGATCATTTTCCACCACTATTTTGGATTAATTCTTTTGCCAATTAAAGAAGCAAGTTCAAATGAAAATAAAGATTAATTCTCACACTCTCCAGCCAGCTCAGATAGTAACTAATGGACATCCTACACTACTTTAAATTTTTCCCTCCCATTTACAGTGTGCAAAAGGCATACAAGGTTAAGAAATCCTTTTAGGAGCAGAGAGGGACAAGAGGTCTTCCTTTACCTATTTCTGGGAACAAAAAAAACCAAACAAACTTGGGTTGGGAACATCTCAGAACCTCAAAACATATGCACACACCAGAACAAAGTCATTGTGGTCATATTATTATAAGTCTTGCACATCTTCATCTCTATCATTCTGTTTAAATTTGTGCTATCTACAGTTTTAAGCACAGGGATTTTGTCTCTTTAAATGTTTCTAAGCACTCCTGTTTCTCTAAGCATGCTTTTTGGTGCTGCAAAAATAAATAATTTGCAGTGGAATTACAGATCGCAAAATGTTTCAGTGATAGTCACAAGTATCGGACAACTGTCTGCCTGGAGATGGATATTGCACCACCATGGCTTGTGCTGTACAATACTGACCACGCTGACCAATCAGTGTGCTCCAGCCTTGATCTGGTGAAACTCGCGTATAAGGCTCAGGTTCACCTGTCAGGTCTGGTGGAATTTACTCCCACAAGATAATATTGAGGCCAAGAGCATAGTAATTTTTAAAGAGAATCATGCACATATCAAGAACAGATAGACTTTTTAATTTTGTCTAGAACAGAGAATATAATTACCTAGACTCCAGGACACTAGTCAACAACTAACTGCATTTAGTCAGGAATACACTTCCTATATAATAAACAAGGAGTCCCGTAGCACTTGAAGGCTAACACATTTATTTATTGCATGAACTTTCGTGAGAGAAAATCCCACTTCTATTATTATGTTTCTTGTATTTGCCTCAGAAATTTCTGTACTATCTACAGTCAGTAAGAGCATACTGGAGAAGAGGAACTACTGGTATGGTAAGATATGGCAGTGTGCAGTCCCTCTCAAACACATGTAGGCTTACCTCTCTCTTTCCTTCTCTCTGCTCTTCCTTTCTTTCTCTTTTTCATCTACTTTAGGAGGACTTTTTCTCATGAGGAACCTGTTTTCTGGTATAGGAGGGATCTCCTCAGGGCGGACAGTAGACAATGGCTGTGCTTCAGGGTTTTCAACTTCACTTTCACTGGATGAGCTTTAAATATACACAAACAAAAAGCTATTCATGTATCATGTTTAAATATCTGTGAACTTATTTGGGCTTTCCAGGGAAGGCCTCTCAACCTGTCTATATTTAAAGTACTTCATAAGGTTTGTCAACTGAACTACACACAGAAAAAAATGAGAGAAATATTTATATGGTTATCAGAGCAATTTAGAAAAGGTCTGAGTTCTGCAGGTTAGTAGCTGTAAATAAAATTTAAGACACAAAAAACTGATATTTATCAACCCAACTACTTACAGATACTTACAAGAATTTACACATATAAAACAAAGGCGGAGGTTTCAAGAATAGCAGCTGTTTTGCTCTCATGAGGTCTTCATTCTGAGATGAATATTATGTACTGTGGTACCTCAAAGCAGCACCCTGGAATCTGCATATTCACCACTGTCATACACTTATATGTTTTATAGAACGTATGCTTTGCAAGTTATCATTTTAGAAGCCTTGATCTCTGAAACATTAAGATCCTATTGGACCATATGTGCTATCATTATATGTGAAGTTATGAAGTTTTGCTGTGCGTGTTACTGAAATACATTGTAAGATGAGAAACATCCATAACCAGCCTTTCAGGTATAACAATGGAGTAACACAACTGCATTAAATGGTTCACCAACATCCATCAACCTGCAGCATGGGGCTGGGGTTCGGAATGGAGAGGAGCTGGGAATAGAGGGCCTTGGTGGTCCTCCCTGCCCACCCCCTTAAGGAAACTGATCTGGGACAGGCTGCACTCCCCAAATGCTCCTCCATACCCCCAGGAGGGGACATCCCATATTTTAAGGATCACTAACAGAGACAATGGACGTTATTAAACCAATGGAGATAAAACTCCCCAGCAATGATTTTTCCAGCAAGCTATAAAAGAGGGGAAGTGACCAGGGGCGTCACTGGCACCTGGCACGTGGGGCATGTGTTCCAAGTGCATGAGGCAGCCCCCGCCTCTGCCAGCCCCATCCCAGACCAGAGATCCAGGGCTGTGCTGGTGTCGGCAAGAGCCCAACGCCAGATGGAGCCCGAGCTCTGGTTTGTGGCCCAGGAGCAGGGCCCATGCCACGGGTCTTTTCCTGGAGCAGCAACGTCCCTGGAAGTGACATCGACCTGTGGGCTCTCCGGCACCCAAACAACACCTGGAAGAAAGGACTGGAGGACGAAAGAGTAACTGGGGAAGGGTAAGTCCCAGGCTAGAAAGCAGTTCCAGGCTTCTGATCAGTGCATCTGCAAGACAGTACAGTTCCAGGGTGCAAGTTGAAGAGATGGTGGCAATTTGCTGGTGCCTGTGTGATTCATGAGCAGCCATCCAATCTAGTTACATGTGGGGCTTCATATGCTATTGTGCTGAGTGATAACAGCACCTGGAGGAGCAAAGCATTGAGAGAGACAGCCAGGCAGGAGTTAAAGGGGCACCATACACCAATTACATATACATGTTCCTGAGATCACAAGATTTTTGATCAATGATTTTTTAATACACAGATTGAATTGCCAAATATATTTATACTGTACATTTGGATTAGAGCTGACTGGAAATTCTGGGGGGAGCCTTGACTTTCCATGGTTTGTGGCTCTAGGGGCCTTCTGTGGTTCAGGGAGCCTGAAAGCCTCAAGAACATTCTCTCCAGTTGGGGCATAGCTCCCAGCTTGGCAGCCATGAACATGTAAGATTCATAGGGCTTCTCGGCTCCCTGCAACAAGTCTGGGAACCTTGATATCCTGGGCAAGGCTTCCAGGGTTGATGATTCTAGGGCTGTCTCAGACTAGGAAGCCCAGGCTTCCAGATACCTGAGCCAGCTGGTTCCCTGAGCTGCCTGATTTTGAATGAAATCACATTTCCAAATGTCAATATTTCCAACAAATCAAAATTCCCAAATTTCAGCCAACTTTATTTTAGATCCAATTAGCATAAAAAAAGCTCATTTTCAGATTGCACGTTCCAATGATTAACTGCAAGGAATTGTAAGATTATATGTTAGAATCGAAATCTAAAGGGAGCTTTTTTGGGAATTGAGAAATCTGAGTGTATATGTTTAGACCAGTCGTGGCCAAACTGCAGCTCTTTAAAGAAAAACTGCAGCTCCCAGGAGAGCACAGGAGGGAAGAATGGCATGGCAGGAGACAAGCAAGAAATTTGCAGTGGTCGGGGACAGCAGAGAAGTGGCAGCAGGGTGAGAGCCGGCAGCAGAGGAGCAGCGTTGTGAGAGCTGCAGGAAAAAGCAGCGTGGTCAGAGCTGGTGCAGGGGCAGCCCTGGGAGAGACCACAGGGAAAAAGCAGCCTGGTCAGAGCGGGGATGGGAGGGGAGGGACCGCATTGAGAGAGCCCACGGGGGAGGGGTGGCATTGTGAGAGCCTCATCATCGGGAAGGGAGGGGCAGCATTGTGAGAGCAAGCAGGGAAAGAGAAGCACTCAGAGCAAGTAACTGCCAGATTCTACAGTTTACTCACACGATATTAATTCTACCCTCCTTGTCTGTGTGCATAATGATACAGTCTTTAATTACATCAGTGCATGATTTTTTAAATACTTTTCTTTTTTGATATTGTTTCCTGGGTAAATATTTTTAAAACTGGCAACATAAATTGATCAAGAACAAGTCTACAATGAACTACAGATAAGTGATGATAATTAGCAATTTAAACCTGAAAAGCAATTGTAAATTAATTTTCTTTTTTAAAAATCACCTGGCATTTCCAGATATTGTAATATAATGCAAAATTATTTCTCTTGTATTTTTATTTTGAGAATTAAGTAAGAATCATCAGAAATGACTGAAAATTGACACAAGTGTTACATCCAAAACCACTGACTACTGTCAAAAGCTTATAAAAAAAAAACCCTCTTAATTTAAACAATGTTACAAGTACTTATTATGGATCATGGTTCATTTTCAGAATGCAAAATGATTTAGACTTAGGATAGACCACCACTACTGAAAACTGGCTTTAGAAAAAAAAATTTCCTCAAGTCCATTGAACAAGTGTGCCTGAGACATCAGTATGTCATCTGTTTGCAGAAGGAACTGCTGGCACATTTATTTTATAAGAAAATTTTAATTAATGTAACTAAGTCAATTACCAAGATAATTTACATTTGCCGCAAAGTTCAATAGCAGCACTATACTTCTACTGATTAAACAGCATTCAACATGTATTAATTCTTTTTTGTTGTATAGTCAAAATCTATTTATATTTCAGTGCAGTCTTCATGAATGACTCTATGGGTATCCGAGCCCATTAGACAAGAGTAATTGTTGTGAAGTGCTGAGGGATGGAAAATTGTGTTGTAAACTTTCTGAAAAAAAATCTCTCACCAATAAAGATTTTACTTTGTATTATAAAAAACAAATATTGATATCTAGAATATATACAGGCCTGACCCCAAACTGAATAAACTCAATGGGATCTTTTCCATAGTATCTTCTGTGCACAGACTCCAAAGCAGTTACTGAAACAGGTTCTGATCTTGCACTTTCTGTCCCCATAAATTCTCACTGATCTGTTGTGATTCTGAACAGTTGAAAAGGTGTCCCTGTATGCATCTCTTCATAGGATTAAGATGAGAGCAGTGTTTTCCCTTACTATTACTCCCATTTTAAAATTAATTGTGCCTGAGTCCTCAGACCTTTTGTCTTCACTGTCCATGAGTATTTTAGTGAACAAGGTTGGCAGGGAAGCAGGGGCATGGTAGGTGCCCGGATGGGGTGGCAGGCAGAAGTGTGGCATGGTTGGAGAGAGCAGAGAAGCAGCAGCATGGTAAGAGACAGCAGGGAAGTGGCAACAGGGGGTGGGGGAGAGAAGCATGATATGGTCAGAGAAGCCATAGCATGTTTAGATTTTCTCATAGGCCCTAATGCAGCATACTCGTCGTTAAAATAAAATCATGTTTTACAAGTCCTAAACATGCTGTGGAATACTAAGAAATGAAAATACAAAGGAGAAAAGTATAAAACTGAACATAGATTACTTTCAATTTTTGGCACAACTTACTGCTGTGAAGCATCATATTCCCACAATGAAATTCAAAACATTGTGCAATACTTAGGGATCAGCATCTCAGAGAGCTTTTACCTGCTGCATTGACAAGTTACTGCCCAGATTTAAAAAAACCTTGCGACAAGCCCGTAGTGTTCTACATCTAGCAACAGCTAAATTTTTACTGTATAGGCCTAGTTTCATGGTAATCTTACATAATTATTAGAATCTGACATTAGTGGATCAATATTTGCCCCATTTTTTATGACAAAATTAAAGTGTGCAATGAATTTTAAGCTTAGTAGTTTTGGAGTAGGTAAAAATATGTGGTTAGATGCCTCAGTGAGGCTCTTGAAGGTTTAATAATCAACTTGTGCGGCTCTTGAGTTCCATAAGTTTGGCCACCCCTGGTTTAGACAGTAAAATACATGAAGATGCTGCTGTTTTGGAGAAGAGCTCTGCTGTAACATGGATTTCCTTGGGGCTTAGTGCTTGTGCTGAAAGAAAACAAACTTGTACAACTTTACCTATAAGTCAGATTTTTTCATGTAAATATTGTAGAAAATTGAGGGTAACATTTTCAGAACCAGCCAAGTGACTTCGGAGCCTAAAGTTCCACTGACTTTTAAAGGAGACTTAGCAGTTCTTCAGTAACATTGTTATACATCAGTAAATTAAGGTATTAATGTCTAAGTTTTAATTGTGATCCTTTTTAGACCCGCATGCTCTTCATCACACATTAGAAAAGGCTCATGCTACATAGAGTTAATGAATACAGAAACGAGTTATGATAACCTTACAATGCACAATTTTACGAATCAACACGTGAAAGTCTCAATCCAGATTTATACAAGTAGCTCTCGCTGCATACATTGGCAGTTATGTACATACACTACTAAAGCAGGAAAATTGAAGCCATTTATAAAAAAATTAATCAGGTCCTACACTCTTTCATACACCTAAATGGTACTAGTTCAAACTGGTACTTACCAAAGAATTGTCTTAAATATGTAACGAAAATTAAGATGATTTAATTAACAGAATTGTTTTTCCTACCTCAACACCAAAACATAGAAAATAGCTAACTGAAAACATTTATTTTTCTGTCACACATGTCCTAACCTATATTAAGTTCTACAATTAAATTTTTAACAAAAAGGCAATTTGGACAGCATCCAAAAACCCTTGTAGAATAGCAAAATTATCCTACCTTTTCTTACTTTTCTTTCTTTTTTTCTTTTCCTTCTTATGCTTTCTAGAATTCTTCTTGTGTTTTTTTTTTCTCTTCTTAGGTTTCTCTTCAGAAGCACTTTCAGAATCAGATGATGAATCAGAGGAAGATTTTGAATCACTTGAACTTCCTGAATCACTGGATGAGGGGGACGACTTGTGTCTTTTCCTCTCTTCTTTCTTGGCTTTAAATCAAAGTTATAAAAACATAAATTTAGATGTCAAATAGTTTAATCAAAAGCTTAGAATAGGCAACACTACCTAATATCTCTCAGAATTTCCTAAATAACTGTGACATGATACTTTACCTTATAACTAAAAACATTGTGGTAAATACATAATACAAAAATATTTCCCCTAGATCTTTTTGTAATACAAATAAAGGAGAAATTTTAAAATATATAATAATCAATTTATTTTAATTACAAAGAACAATGTTATTGCCAACTGTGAACTCTTAGCAAGGCTTAGTACTCTCATAGTACTAAAATATTACTTCTTTTTAGAAGCAATCTTACATTGAAAGTATATCACAGAATGATCAGTCTTACCAAGAGTCTGTTCTTTGGCTACCAGCATTAACATGACCTCTGACAATCTATTCAAACCCAGTTAAATCAGTTTCAAAACAGCAGCATGTGACCTCCTAGGTTGATCTGAGGAGTTTCTAAGCAGCTGTCTAAACATCAAATATCACAAATTGGTGAAGTTCCATGAAAAAGATAATAGTTCTTAAGTGAAACTGAGCTCAGAAAAGAGAACTCCAAACCTCAACACTTTTCTACAAAAACACAGCCAGAAGTATGATGGTGCAAACCAACTACTAATTGTCTTGAGTTAGAAAGAACCTTTCACTGTGAGTAAGTCTTTCCACAATTATCCACTAGTTCCTTGCATCTTCCTCTACAGTTTATAAGATAATGGGCTCAATGAACAATTAATCTTGTTCTTGTATGGCAGTTTCGGTGTCTTATTCTTGGCATCTAATGAACAGGATTATATTTCCACTTTTGGAAATGGATATCAGTCCATCAGAACATAGATTAAGAACCTAATTTTTTAAAACTTTCACAATATTTGAAGCGGGTATTAAAAAGGAGGGGATGGAGACAAAAACTGTAACACAAAAAATATAACTTTACAACAACATACCATATTCCACTCTTTCATCAAAAAGGTAAAATGAAAACCAAAAAGGATGTCTCAACTAGGTTTATTAAATTAAATTCAAGCTACTCCAAGCCAGACTCCCCCCACCAAAAGTGTTAACATGAGGAAGTCATAGGATATTTTCCGATCCTGGAACATCATTATAATTGACTAATACAATTACAGTAGTTTTAAAGGTTATTTTCTTCTGTCTGTAAATTGCAAAGAAAATCACCCTGGCTACAGGACGGTTTTGTGTGGTAAGGAACTGAATCTCAGGCACTCGAAAAGATGAGAAGCGTCAAAAGAAAATTTTAAAAGATGAAAAGAAGCTGCATTGTCTCTGTAGAAAATCCGCATTTCACAGAAAGTTTGCTACAATCTTAAAGACAGATTTCAGAGTCAAAGAGGGATTTTAAATTTGAATACAACTCCCAGCTGGGATCACGGTGGTCTACTTAACAGTTATTGGGAGCTAGCTCAAAAGTTGAATTATTTTCACTACCTGTTTATGCTGATTTCAGCTGGCATACACCAATGTACAAACAATGGAATGTTTTCCTGATAGATGTTATAATGGTAAAAAGTGGTAGAGCCCTGTGTGGATACAAAAATGTGGACCCGCATCCACTCAATGACAGTACCTATTCGGTCCACAATCCGCATGCCATTCTTTATCTATATCTGCAACCTCATCTGCAGCTGAGCTTTGGCTCACAGTCAGCATTTTAGCTTTTGATTGGCTCATTCCTGCACAGGTCCTGACCAGTTTTTCATTTTCTTATTTGCAGTTCACACACTGTGCTGTCAATCATATTTCCCTGGCCACCAATGAAATCTCTGATTGAGAAGATGGCATGCGAACTGCAAACAAAAAAGGCAGGGAAGTCATATGGAATGAGCCAAAGGCCAGCGTGCTGACTGACTGACACTGAGCAGTGACTCTCCAAGCCCCAGCCTGCTATGACTGAGACTCATTGGCTGGCAGACCACAACCAGAGCTGAGCCAGGATTGGCTGGAACACTTCCGTGTCCCTCTGTGTGCTGCTGACACAGATCATAGAAGCAGCTGCAGCAATGGACCACACTCTGGGCAAATAAAAATAGAATCTGCATCCGCGGGTCAATCCACAACAAAGGGTCTGCGGTTACCCATACCCGCAGATGCAGATACCCACAGATCTACAGGGCTCTAAAAAGTAGCCTCAGACTCCTTCTAAGGCATGAGTAATTAAGAAGTGGGAGGGGAAGGTCACTAAACACAGGTACAGGTGGTCAGCACAGCTAAAAAAGTGGATGCCACTAACTTAGAAGTAGGCACAGTTGGGATGTACACTAACTCAGTGCATCCCCTCTGCAGCTGCAAATTAAAACATTGCCTCCCCTGGAAAAACCACAAAGAAGAGCACTAAAAGCAGCCATTGGCATTAGCCAAGTACACGGGCCTTGACAGTACAGAGGGGCGTAATTTATACCTAGCTGTGGTGGAATAAAATGTGGTTATAAAATTAATATTGAGCTAATGCACTGGAGTAGCTGTTTTTCAGAAAACTGGCCACATTTACAATGACCTATATTGCAGAAAATATAACTTGGAATGAAGAAAACGGAGGCTAATAAACCCATCAAAGTTGAAATGACAAGCACCACAGTTCAATAGAAGCAAGCTTTTGACAGCTCCAAATAACTGGAGGCTGACAACCAGCTCTTCTCTTGTGAGGTTCCTTACTTCATCAGGAGTGAAGCTGCAGAGACACTCCACTTCAGCAGCGATCTCAACTGACAGCTCCCCTGATGACATGAAGCTTTTGTATATTCAGAGCACTTAGGAAGAATGGGTGGCTTTATTGCATTCAGCTGAAAGTAGTAAGGAACTATATGAAGAATCCATGAAGTCGATTCATATACTGGAAGTTATATAGTTACTTTGAAAATGAAATGGGAACTCAATTAATTTTGTATTTCAAGTAGAATCATCAGACAATGGTCAGAAGGAAAGGCGTGACCTCCATGCAGAAAGCTGGAAGAGGTGAAGAGCATCTCCTGAAGAAGTATAAACCTAGAAATCCCCCAGAGAGGGGTATAAACTGCTTATTCAGGGAGAAGTATATTTGTTCTGGAAATTATTGGTAATTTTAGGTCCTTCAAACCATTCAGCTATCATTAATAAAATGACTGCCCTTTGATTGAGTCAGAAATTGGGTTACGTGATCATAGCCATGGACACCAGTGGCCAAAGAGGGGTCGTTATGTTCAGCCCTCAAGTTGGGCCTTTTTTTTTTTTTTTTTTTTTTAATATATATTAAAAAGAGTAGATAGTTCTATACATATGGAAGAAATCAATGCTATTCAGGTATTCACAGCTATAATCTCCTGCCCAGTCATTTATCTATGCTAATCATCTCTGCTATTCAGTGGAGGGAATATAAAGAGAACAGTTAATCGATGGCAAAGGGCAAGTAAAAAGAAAAGCAAGCCTAGTCAACAGCACACAATTTTTCAGAAGCTGTAATTATGGGAACCTTAAAGGCAGCAACACATAGAACAAGTATCTCTGATCCAACTCAGTTTCAAGTATCTTTGAGTTAAGGGCTGTATAGACAGTGGATTATTCTATCAGTAGCTAAGTCACAATAGCCAACTCCTTTCTAGTTATTAGTACATCATCCCTGCAGATCTAATGCATTGGAAGTACTGTGTCCCAACAATGGCCAACTGCAAAAAAAAGAGTTCTGTATAAAGAATCCCAGGCATGGAAGCAAAGGCAACATACATCTCCAGTATTGATGCAATACCTGTAATCAGAGCTTAGCATTTCTCACCATATTAAGTTTTTTTGAGATAAACTGGAATGACCAAATCAGTGGGGAAAGATCTGTATCTGGAAGACACAACATCCATATAATCTCTGGTTGGGTTCCATTCAGTTGCCACCACAGTCTAGATGTGCTGGAGGAACTTCAGGTCACTGTTTGGAAATCGGACATGCGTTCCTCATGGCTAGCAAAACCAAGTAGGCAGATAATGTAGTCACTATTGGTAGAGTGTGTTAAGTCTTCCTGATGAAGGGCAAGATGCTAGTGTTTCTCACATGACCAATGATGAGGCTCAGGAACAGTGCTCAGGCATCTGGTGCCCTCTGCAGTGCAGCGGTGCTGGTGCAGAAGAGTGACGTCATCCAGGGCAGCGCAACAGCTCAGTCCCCATTTTGGCACCCCTCAAACGTCTGCGCTGCCCTGCAGCGCTTATGGGGCTTACCATCTTGCACTGGCCCTGAATAGGCTATTGATAACCATCTCTTCATTTCAACACTCTTACTATCACCTTATCTCAAATATGCCCTTTCTGGTCACGGTTATCGAGCATGCAGTAATGAGGGAGTATGGGAAGCCAACTTATGTTCTTTGTTCCCTGTCAATCAAGTTTGGGTTTGGGTGTGCCTGGCTCACTCTGTTTGCCCTCTATTGAGGAAAGCAACTCAGACAGGTAGAAACATTGAGGATGTTCTGCTCTTTCAGAGAAATACCAGATGGTGGTGTTGGATGGCTGGCTCAATAGCTCTCCGAAGGGATTCTGTGGAGTTCTAGTCTGTCAATTCTCCTATTCATTACGTATGTGAGGTTTCTGGTGAAGAGTGCAGCCATCTATATTGAGGTGCCACACACACACTGGTAAAATGCAGCTCTATTTTCTTCTTCCATTTCATGAAGACTTGTTGCTCTCTTTGCTCTTTTCCAGTGCTGGGCTGAGACAGTGACTTTGATGACAGCAAGCTGTCTGAAGCTCAATCCAGACAGCAATGAGATGGCTTCTGATTGCAGAGAAGCTTCTAGAGCTGCTGTAGGTATGGTATCTTGTTCCTCAGTTTTGCTTCTCCTACACCATGGGAGGTGGGGGGGGGGGGTCAACTTTGCAATTAATGGCTACTTTTTTGAATCCCAGAAGGCTACCCTGGCCAAGAGATTTTCCAATTGCACTTGTTACAACTGTAATCACTTTTCAGCTTTCCTAGGAAAAAGTCCCAAATAGCAGAATGGTCCCTATACAATTGGGATAGCTGGCCACCCTACCTCCAGAACAGATTAGCATAAAATCCTCTACATTGTCATACAGAAGTCTCTCCTGATGTAGATTGCAAAGGCCGGCCTGCCCGCCTACTGGGGTGGCCATAGAAATTACATCAGTGCTTCATAGACTGTGCTAGCTTCCCTTTCACTTCTGGACCCAATACAACATGAAGAATTAGCTCTTGAAATTATATATGGCTCAGCCACTAGTCACAAGAGACCATTTCTTTTGTTACATACTACTACAGCAACTGAAGTCAGCTGAAAAGTTTTTAAAGTAACTCTAAAGCTGCTGGCAGAATGTTTTCAATAGAGAGGCCTCTACTCTGGCACTGGCTTTCATTGTTGGTCCAGTGTTGAAAAGGAGGGTATAAAGCCCACACTTTAACTTAAGAGACTTACTTACGTGGTTTATCACACAGACTATCGACTTAGTAAATTCTTTATTGTACAAATTCAAACAAAATAAAATTCACATTTGTCAAGTGAACACAATGGGTGCATTTGTTAAATTGGAAAATAAACACTTTCCAAAGGCATTTCATGAAAAGGAATCAGATATATCAGAGATGTCCACTCTGTCTATGCTGTAGTACAGTGTTTCCCAACCAGTGTGCCACAGCAGACAGGTGTGCTGTCAGGTCTGAGCAGGTATGCCACAGAATTTTTTGAAAAACTACTCAAAGAGCTCTGGATTGGCTCATTGGCTCATGAATAGTCATGAGTTCATTTAGAAACTATGTGATGGTGTGCCTCAAATTAATTAAAAGTAGCAAGGAGTGTCACAGTGGAGAAAATGTTGGGAACCACTGCTGTACTACCCAAGTAGAAGCATCACCACATACTCTGCTGAATGGCCAACAAAAACCAGTCCATTCAGTTAGTTTGAACTAACTCATGAGTAATGCCCAAGGCACTCTACCTTCATACTTTTCCCAAACATTAAGGAAGTTCACTCTCTTTCTACCCAGGGCAGAACACCACTGTCTTTCTTCTTACCTAAATTCAACTAAAACAAGAGACTCCAAGCCCTAATCAAGAAGTGTGTGTGTGGAAAATGAAAAAAAAGGGTCAAGGCAAGTACTGCAGTTCCTTCTCTATGATGCTGTTGTCTAGAGCTCATCAAAACAAATTTGGGACACAATTTTCTCTCTCTCTCTATGGCAAGGTTAAGTCTGTACTGAAGTTGCTATTTCAAACTGACTACTAACTAAGAGGGAATTGAATGTAGAGAACTCTCCAGGGCAGACTTCTACATAAACAGAGAAGAAAGTAGAAAGCAGGCAACTGTTGCGAGCTTACCAGTACTTCAACGGCTAACATATACATGGCGCAGTGTGAAACTGCTTTGCAAAATGAACACCAAGAATGGCCAGGATCTTCTGCCAAAACGTGATCATTTATGTCCAGAGGCAAATATGTCTTCTCAAATACCAGGACAAGGATGTCTCCAGCCAAAAGTACAGGCCACAGCACAGACCCGACTGTCAGGGTATACTATCAAAGAAACAGAACTCAGGCTGGCAGCCAGATCCTATTTCTCCCCACTCTTTTCTTTAAAAAATTTCAGCCAATAAATATGCCCGAAGCAAGCCCTTCCCTCACCAACCCATCCATCATATTCTGCAGAGCTTGTCAGATTCCTTAATCAAATGGCATAAATGTCCACTCTCCACACCACAAACTTCTTTGAACACAGCCACTCTATGACACCACAGAGTACTGGGCTTGAATGGGAGACAGCATCTGGCCCAAGAGTCACACTTAACTGATATTCATAGAGCTCAAGTCAGAAAAGACTGTTAAATCCTGCAATCAGACCTCCTGTATACCATTACACTGCCTGTAATGAACATAATTACTTGTGTTTGGTAAAGCACATTTTCCAGAAAAGCTTTCAAGTCTTAAGTTCAAGACAGCAAGAGATAAAGAATTCACTACTTCCCTTAGTAGTTTGTTTAGATGGTTGATCACCTTCACTGTGATTCAAGCCCAGCTTCTAATGTGAGTTTATCTGGCTTCAATTTTCAGTTACTTGTTCTTGTTATGCCCTTCTCCACGATATTAAAAGAGCCCATTCATACCAGTATTTTCTCTCCATAATCTGCACTATAATCTAGTCACACCCATATTTTCTTTTTGATAAGCCAGACAGATTGTGCTTTCAGCCTCTAACTGCAAGGCATCTTCTACAGTCCTTGAATCATTTGTGTCTGTTTATTACACCTTTTCAATGTCCTTTTTCAAACGACACAGCATTCAGTGGCTGTTTCACCAATGCTGAATACAGAGGTAAAATCACCACCCTATTTCCTACTTCCCTGTTTATCCCTCAAAGGATCACATTAGTCCTTTTTGCCACAGCATCACACTGGGAACTTGTGTTCAGTTACTTGTCCATTATGACCCTCAACCCTTTCCAGAGTCACCACTTCTCAGAATATTATCTCACATTCTGTAGGTTCCTTATTTCCAACAGTATAACTATGCATTTGACTATATTAAACTGTATTTTCTTTGAATGGGCCCAGCTCACCAAGTGATTCAAATCATTCTGTATGACCGTATTAACCATTCCACCAATCACCACACAATCTGCAAAATTTTTATTTTTATATTTACTTTTAGATCATTGATGAAAATACTGAATATCAGGCCTAACAACAATCCCTTGAGAACCCCATTAGAAACACCCCATTCGATGATTATTCCCTACACACAGTGACTGAGATTTGTCAGTTAGTCACTTGTGCATCCATTTAACTCACTCTATTGATATCATATACTATTTCAAAAATCAGAATATCATGCAATACTAATGTCTCTCTCCATATATATTAAACTTACACCATTACCTTTATCAACAGAACTTATAATATCAAGGAATTAAATCAGACTTATTTGCTAAAGCCTTGTTTCCACATAACTATATTGACTGGCATTAATTACATTCCTACTTTTTATCAGTTGAATCTTATATCAGCTTTTCCATTATTTTGCCTGAAATTGGTATTAGCTACAGGTCAGTTATTATAGCTGAATCATACAGCTTGCTCTTTTTGAATGCTGACACAATATAAGCTCTTTTCCAGATTCCTTGAATTTCCCTGGTAGCCCCAGATTTATTAAAAATTAATATCAGATGACCAAAGATCTCCTCAGCCAACTCTGAAAGTTACCCAGGCTCCTGAGTTTAAAACATTTACTCCATTACATGTTAACAACTTCTTTAGTTACTAATGGCCTAGAAAGTACTTTGTCATCTCATGTGATACGACTACATTCTGGGTCTTTCCAAAGACAAAAAAGGAATATTTTGGATACTTCTGTTCTTTTTGCGTCATTATTAACAATTGCTATCTCCATCTAGCAATGGGTCAATACTATTGTCAGCATTTCTTTTGTTCCTAACATATTTTTAAAAATCCTTATTGTCTTAGCCCTACCAGCCAATGTTTTTGCCCTTTTTCTTTAACTTCCTTTACCAATTTTTTATGCTTCATAACTTATAGTTTATACTGGTTGCTATTAATTTCTCCTTTTTTCTGTTATGCATTTGCTCACTAGTAATTTTTCTGAGATGTCAAGGGGGAAGAAAAGATCAATATCACCACCCTCCCCTTGGTTTGGTGAGAAATCTATCAAACTCCAAATGAAAACATCTGTTTTGGCCTTCTGCCATGCTCTTTGCTCATTGTACATCCCTAGAGGCAGACTTTCAACTATGTCCAAAATCCTAGTAAATAAATCCCAACAATCAAGCAATCCCTCATTCCCCATCACCCTTACCTCACATTTGTCAATTCTCTGCAGAAACACAATTTCCCTCCTCCATACAATACTTCATTCACTCAATATGGTACTCTAGAA
The DNA here is from genome assembly GCA_007922195.1 of Podocnemis expansa. Taxonomy (NCBI): domain Eukaryota; kingdom Metazoa; phylum Chordata; order Testudines; family Podocnemididae; genus Podocnemis; species Podocnemis expansa. Next base: position 39,180,415 of record ML681984.1, on the reverse strand, counting down.
TCCAATTCCCCTATTTTTATTGAGATGATAGTATTCCAAAACCCAATCTCTTTACCCCCAAAACTTCTTTTTACCCAGCTTTACACCCTCCAATCAAGAATCTCACTCCTACTGCAACTCTATTAGCCATTCTCTCTGATCTCACTGAAGCTCCCCAGCAAGACCAAGAGCTGTCACCTTTATTTCTAGTCTTGATTGCTACAGGCCTTTAATCCAGTCACCCTCTTCTTTCCCTTGATATCACCATATCACCAAGTCCACAGGTAGAAGCGATTTATTTCTGCCTCCCTCGCTGTGAGATGGAGGCCAAACTGCAAAATTATTCTCAGTCACTGTCTCCGGGAACCACCCCCACCACCCTTGTCATTATACCAGTTGGCTCAAACCAATAAGCACCAGTAACTGCCACACTTACAGGACATGCTCCCTCTTGCCTCCTGCAGTAAAACACTGCATAGCTGCTCTGTTTGATGCTTCTTTATTGCTGATCCTCCATGACCAACAGTACTCTGTTCTGCTCACCTCCCAGGTACTGATCCTCATATCTGGATTCCCTGGCTTCTTCCTGCCCATGGCTCCAAGGGCTTCTCCTGCCCAATCGCTCAGTCTTGGACTCCAGCTCAGCCAATCTCTTTTTGCTGATGTGATGACAGACTATCCCTCCCATCTGCAGGTACTCAGGTCATCACAGCTCACCAGCGGATCCAGGTCATGCCCTCATCGAATCAATTCAGCCACACAGTCATCTCCCACAACAGGGATGGATTTCCGCTTGCAGAAGCCTGTGCAGGGCCTTTCTCTGCTAACAGCAGAGGTCTCCACTCACCACAAACTCGTCAGTCTTCCAGGTAGCTCCTTCATCAGGCCGACTCAGCAACAGTGCCCCTTCCTGGGGGAGTTCACACTCCTCCCCACACTCAGCTGTGCCCTCCACCCGCCTGTTCCTGGTGCCTCTAAGGCCTCTTGTTCTCCATGTTCTCCTGCTGCCCACCAGTATCTAGTATTGTGCCTCATGGTCTGTTGAGTAGCTCGGCCCATGGCCCTGGCAACAATCTCCCTCCACAGCACACCGGAGAAGTTACAGGAAGCAGGGTCTCCAGGCTCCTAGCAGTACCCGGGTGAAGAGGCACCAGAAGAGGGCCCAGGATTCAGACATACAGGAAGGACCAGACAGTCAAATCTCTCCAGAAGTCTGTTTTCTTACAGGAAAAGTTAAAGGAGAAAGATTTTGTATTTATTTCTTTTATTCTTTTGCTTGGTGCCACTTGAAAACCCATAGGCAGAGCCTTAAGGCACCAGACAGTCCAGCTCCAACTAAAAACTCTTTGTCAGTCATTCAGTTTCCAACCTTTTAAATAGCCCAATGAGGGAAATAGGGTGAACCAGGATGCGTGTATCATGGAGCAGACTGTCCCACCCACAAGCTCCACCGATTTTTCTCTCTCTCTACAACCCCTTTCTATCCACTATCAGAATATTATATCTGTAACAAAACAAATGCTATCCAAGAAAACTGTTGGAACATAGAAAGTAACTTCCTAACATCTAGGACATCTCATGAACTAGCCAAAAAAAAGTAGCATGAATTCTGGACACCCCTGTCACGATACAATCTTACACTGAATTTTTGGGACTGAATATCACTTCATAACCCAAAGCCATTCTTACGTCCACCATGTCAGAAGATGGAAGAGTGGCATACAAGAGAGTGGAAATAAATCAAGAAGTTCCAATATGAATGCCAATCTGCTTCCCTTAGACCAAAGGAACAGTGTAATTCTTGTCTCGTGCTTCAACATCCTGCTGCAACTCCTTCTAGAAGGCTTCAATTAGAAAGTGACGTCTTTAGCACATGCCACTGTAGCTGTCATCTGGAATGCACCAGAGGTTAATTTGAATCATAGGGTTGGAAGGGACCTCATGAGATCATCAAGTCCAACCCCCTGGGGCTTGAACCCAGGACCTTCTGCATATTAAGCAGTGCTAAGAATGAGAAAGCAAAAGGGTTCTTGTTAAACTTCCTATCAAAACAGACATCCTGAAGCTCCTGTACTGGGGTTCACCATCACAGTGAAAGCAGTCTTAATGCTGAATTATTTTGTCAGAAGAGCAGGGGCCAACTTCCAACGCTATGTTCAGCTATGGAAGAGAACAACAGAACAGAGCATCCTTCCCAGAGAAAGAGTCAGGTGCTGTCAAATCCCTGTTTATAATTCAAAGTACCTTACAAAACATACTTATAGCAGGGCATCTTCCAGGCCTTCATAATCTAGAACTAACCTGAAGAACTGCAGATGAGAATTATACCCAGAGCCACAAGCTCAACAAAAGCAGCAGGTCTTAGGACAAGTCAAACTGACATAAATATACTTATACGCCAGTGACTCGTATGGGAGCAGTACCTGTCAAAAAAGCATGAGAAGCAGGCTGGGCTAGGATAAAGGCCCAAACCTGGAGAACCATTGGGAAAAGCATTAATTCATTTCCCAATGGCATGGGGATGGGAGCTGCTGTTCCTCCTTGTTACAAGAAGGATAAACAGAAGATAACAGACTGGAGTGCCAAAGTGTGCACTCCAGCTGCCAGGACAAAGGAAGAAAGACTGAAGTGGAATGGATGGAGCAAAATCTTACAGGTTATTAGAAACTAATTTATTTTGTCTGGAGGTTGCTTCATCACATGATTATATGAAGGAAATCTCTTTTAGGGCTGGAGGAAGATACATAAATCATGTCTAACAAAATGACATTTAATATCATCTCTGTTCCTAGCTTTTCAGTTATTAGAGGATACATAGTTTATTATGGGTAATTACGAATGTCTTTATTAACTCTCCATCCGTTACATATATGTCTCTATTCAATATCATAAGAACTGAGAAAGAAAAGCTATATTTACGTGTCTTAGGAACAGGTAGCTCAGCCTCACCTTTGAATTTTGGAATTAACTCTCCACAACTCTGTATTCGTACTTCTGCATATGGTTTACTAGATGCATCTGTTTTCTGGTTTTCTATTTCTCTCACCACTTCCTGTCCTGAGATGACTTGTCCAAAAACAACATGAAGTCTGAAGTTTAAAAACAGAAAAATTCATTTTACCTTCTGTTTCAATAAAAAATTGAAAATTTTAAATGCTAAATATTTTAAAAGCACCATCCACACTTTAATCTTCAAAAACACAAATAAAGGAGATAAAATATTTACCCATCTAAGTGAGGTGAAGCCTTGGTTGTTCTTTTAATGCCATCAAAAGAAGTAATTAAAACAAAAACAAAACAAAGTTAGCACCCTTTACACAGGAAACATAACTTCATTTGAAACAACTTTTAACTTAATACACGTCCTTAATTTTATTTTGAATGAACTAATAAAATTGAACAGAATTCTTAATTTATAAAAACAATGTAGTGTTTGTGTACAGTTCAGGAACCACTGAATGAAATATTACTTAAGATTCCACGCAAATCCTTACTTTGTTTAATAAAAAAATAAAATGTAAGAAAGTAAATGAAGATATTCTCGCATTAATACAAATGTCCCCAACTGTGGGGGTATGCTCCTCTAGGAGAGAATGGAAGAACACCTGGGGGACAGCACCACCCAGCCGTGTTCTGTCAATAGCTCTGTTCTAGCCCTGCTTGCCCAAACATAACCCTGGCCCCAGCTCAGCACCTACACACAGCACCAGCCTTGGTCTCTGGTGCTCCAGTCACTGGTTTTGGCTCCCAGCTACTCAGCTCCTGGCCTGGCTCTCCCACCACAACCCACCCATATGGCCCCAGCTCCCAGCCAAGGTGTTGGCCTCAGCCCCCAGCCACAGCCTCTGGCCTGGCCCCTGCACCCCAATCCACTGGCTGCCAAGGCCCCCGTCCCCTACCCCAATCCCAGTCTCAGCTTCTGACCACGCTGGCAGGGACAGCTGGCAGAGATGCAGAGAGCAGTAACGGCTGAGGGTAAAGACGCAATGTAAAAAGTTTGGGGACCACTGCATTAATAAAATTTGTAGACAGTATACTATATAAATAATATCACAAAATGCTATGCTGATTTAATCATATGAAAACCTGGGGGCAGGTGTTTTTTTTTGTTTGTTTGTTTGCTGAACCAGACTAACATGGCTACCCCTCTGGAATGCATCTCACAAGAGACTGCAAATAGTCATCATTAGACAAGGAAGCAGTGAGAAGTCAGAAAAAAAAAATAGCTGGGCACCTGCTTCATGACATTTGATGTAGTTGTAGAACTTACTTAAAGAGCCTTTAAGAACTTTATACCTACAGACAATGTAAGTGATTCACAGGAGCTTCCACAGCCCACATGCCAGGACTGGACATTCCATGTCATGCAAGTATCAGTCATGAGAGAAATCAAAAGCTGGGTTCAAAAAGGCTAAACATCCCTCAGCAACCCGAAAATAACCATCTAATTGTAGATGATGCATGCAACTCAACATATTAATTATGGGAAAGATCTTCTTCAAGAGAGAATGTTTTCTGTAGGTAAGCCCAACTCAAAAGAATTTCTCTGTTGTAGATACACTCTGACAAATTCAGCCTTAATTTACCACATTTCCCTTCAAAATGAGATTCCTTTCAGAACAATTTTCAAAAGTTGTAACTATAAAACCCTCAAACACACCCCTACCATAATCCCCAGAGCTCTTCCCATCTTAAAGACTCTAAACAGGCATTTTACATGATATTGAGAAAAGTTTGCCAGGAACATCAATTAGCTTTGCATAACTTGTCCAAATTAGTGGTGGTCATTTTTTCTACATACACAGAAGGCACTCATCTAAAACAGTTAGTAGTACTAAAAATGATCAGTTTATCTCCAAGAAAGTCATTTTTAGGAAGTAATCATTTTACATAAGCTTCAAATCTGAAAAATCTAGTCACATTTAATAATGAAAAAAGTTTAGTTTTTTCCACAACTGATTATTATAACTTAATTTTGTAAGTATAACCCATATGTCTAAAACAGGCTCTCTCCTTAAGAGACCTAGTCAGGGAGGGTTACTGTTGCTGGGCAAATTAGCTGCCCAGAAAGCAGAACTTTCTGGTAACAGGAAGTGGTTGCATTGTGAGCATGCTCTACAAATTCTTTTATTGTTGTTGTGGTCAGATTCTCCAGAGAAGCTTGAGAGCAGGGGAGCTGAGAGTAGCAAGTACAGAGAGCTGCAGAGTCCATGGCCTCAGTACTTGAGTGACGGGAGCTGAGCCAAGAGTGGACTGCACAACATTTTCTCTCTGCTGTGGTGTATTTTGTGGAGTTTTCTTTAATGGGACTGAGAGCTGGTTGATGAGTAAACAGACTGCACAGTGCTGGTTACAGAGTAGAAAGAAAGAATTGCATGGACTTCTGAAGATACCTGCAGCCAGAGAAGACAAGGATTGCAACTTCTTTCCATTCAAGCCTCAAGGACTTGAAAAGGTACTGCAACTGAGACAAGGGTGACACCATCTGAACTTTGGAATGCTTGGGTTTCTTTTCAGGGGGACTGTTCTGTTTAAATTCATCTTGGTTTTTCAGAATAAGGTTTCATATTAGTAGTTAATAAAGTTCACTGTTAAGTTTATTCTTAATAGTATTTTAATGGGGAATGGTCACTCTGGGCAATCTTCTCTGAGAGTCCCTGTACAGACTGGATCCTGGGTTTTCAGCTGCTTTCTCCAGGGGTTTCTCTCTGTTAGGCACTGGAGAGGAGCAAGTGAATGAATTCTAGCACACCCAAAGGTTACATAAGCAGCATATCAAAGTAATACAAAACTTACATGAAGAACTGTGAACCATTGGTATCTTTCCCTCTGTTGGCCATTGAGAGAAGAAATTCTTTGTTATGCTTTACAACGAAGTTTTCATCTAGAGAAAGTATTTTTGATTAATTTAAAACACCAAATATTTAGTTTGTTCTATTAGTTAAGTAGCATTTATCTATTTTCCCCCTCACTAAGAAAGCCAACCCAGGTAAATTTTCACTGCAGTAAAAAGCATTAAAAAATAATCTCAAAATAAAATATATCATTTCCTTTAGATGCAAGAAAAGCCAAAAAATAAAAATCCTTGTTTTCACTTGTTTATTTAAAAAAAACTCTTACTCAACACATATACTGCCTGCCACTGATGCAACATCAGAGTATATAGCAAGAACAGGCCTTCACTAAACTCCTCTTGGCACATGCAGAGCCATACATCTGTTTTTTTCCCTCTAGCTCATGCTTCATTAATATAATTTTTAACTATGGTATGATGCAGAGGGTTTTTTTTTAGCAACAGTGGTGATTCAATTTGGTATCAAGCCAGAAAAGCAGCTTTACTTTCATACACCAATATGAATCTCCAAAGCTTGCTGTTAGAAAAATGTTTCACTTAAGACAATCAAATTCAATATGGGAGTCACGAAATTAATTGTGATAGCAGGCTTAGCATCAGATATGTACATATGCAAGTCTGATAAAGTTGACAGGTTTCAGGTCAGAAAAGCTTTATCCTCATTTAGATACATTCTCTGAACAAAATAGTGACAAAATACATCTTACAGACTTCATCCTACAATCACATCAGTTAGCAAACACTCCAGTGTCCATACAGAACACAATAAATCCTCATTTGATATGCACAGATCCAAGATGATTGCAGGAGAATATGGACTACAAGATTATATTTCTAAAACAAAACATTTGAAAAAGTATGCAGGTTAGCTTTATTTTAAAAAAATAATTTTACCTTCAAAAAAACCACCATAAATGGATTCTCCTCCCCTCCCATTTCCTTGAAAGGGGGGAAAAAAGACAGATAAGTATAAATCATTTGAAGTTCAAAATGTGCCTAGTGACTCCTAAAGAAAGTGTCAAAATATAAAATATATTTCAATTATCACATCCAAGTCCAAAACATCTTCCAGGATAGTCAATAGGAAACTACATCTATCTTGACAGTCTGCTTAAGTAAGAATGGGACTGAGCAGTTGCTTTTCCAATCATTCTCTCACACTTCTCTAGATAAAGCTAAGCCAAGCCTACTACTGGGAAATACAATGCTTTACTATTACACTAAAAGTTTTCACTGGGAAACCACTCCAAGCTACAGTTATAATGGAACTGAAAGCTATTTATAAAAATGTTATTTCAAGATCCTATTCATCATACCTCAAAGAACACACATCTTAAATACAATAGACATTTCACCTAAATAAGTAGTACTGAACAGGAACTTCAAAAATCTCAGTATTTAAACACTGCAGTTCTCATTTATGGCTGCGTCCTACCTTCACTGAAGTCACCTCCTTGGATCATAAAATCTTTCACAACTCTATGAAACAGACAACTTTTGTAATGTAATGGCTTCTGGGTAGATTTTCCAGTACCCTTTTCACCTAAAAGGAAGAGAGAGGGGAGATAGAGAAAAAGATACTTTGTACTTATGTAACACCTTCATGGCAGAATCTCTAGGAGTTTGACTCACAGTAACTATTTAAGTCCTGCAATTAGCTTGTGAAGTAGGCAAATATCAGTCTTATAGATGGGAAAACAAACAGATTATGTCCAAAACTGGCCACTGATTTTGGTTCTTGCTTTCTAGATACCTCTCTTTCAGAAATGTTGAACATTTACAACTCCAAAAGAATGTTTTAGGACCTGTGGGTGCTCAGCAAGTCCAGAAGTCAGACCTCAGGTCTGCCAGGCTGGGGACTCAAAACCTGGGTCACACCACCTCAATACCCACTTTTGAAAATTTAGGCTTACGTAATTTGCTCGAGTTTACAAAGGAAGTCTGTGATGAAGCTTGGGGAAAGGACAACAGTCTCTTAACTTGAAGTCTCGGGGTTTTGCCAACCAATTATCCTTCTTCTAAAAGCAAAAAAACTACGGACTTGTCATGCTAAGGGAATTTACCAGCATAAAAGTATAGAGATAACTATATCAGCATCACACAGAACCTCAAATATCTTATTATTCCAGTATAAGATTGTCGCCCACAGGGAATTATACCAGTATATCTATGTGGTAAAATTATACATGTATAAATTTCCCTGTCTAGACAAAAGCCCAAATCAGTTAAACTTAAACAGCTAGCACACTGCTGGTGGCAGTAGGTATAAAGTCTGAAGGGCAGGCAACTGAACAAACCCTACCATTAAAAAAAGCACTATATGAGGCTCCAATGATCGGAAGACAAGTTTTCAGACTTTTTCACATCCCCAAAAAGAATAAGGCTAGTTCAATGAGAGGCTGTCTCCTGTTGACACAGCAGAGTGGAGATGCCATGGTACAGCAACTAATTAAGTTTATGGGAAATACACAAGCTACTTTATGTAGTTTTATGTAGCTGTCATCAAAAGCTGGCAGCAGCGTAGACCAGCCCTAAGAAACGGGAACTTTGAATTTAATTTGGGATTAGAGAGCTCCACACATACTCTACAAAGAAAAACCTAAAAGTGACAGTTAAGAAGTGGCTGGCCAATTTTGGAAACTAAAGACCATGAATATTAGTGGTAGTTCAGTATACCACAGGAATCAGGAGGAAGTCCATTAATGCCCAACTTCTTGACTTTCCATTGGCTATCTTTAGTCTGTGTTTATCGATTTCAGGATTGTTAATATTACATAGTTTAAGTCAGCAAAAATTGATTTAAATCAAAGAGATCTGAATCACTGACTTTAATCATGATTTATATAATTAATTTTAATCATGTTTTGCATTTGTACATTTTACTACCTTTTCCAAACAAAGGCTGATTCTCATTAGGTGGTAACCACTGAAGCATGTTTGATTTGCAATTAAATACAAACTTCACACTAATGTTGGTACTTCTTTTTGCTAGTTAGAAGGACACACAATATCTATATAAATTTATTCAAGCAATTATATAGTTTAACTTGAAATTATTCAAAGCCTTAATTTTTATATTTTTATTATGTCAAAATGCTGAATTATGAGTTTCTTATTTACTAGGTGATTCTTTGTGATTTGTGTCAAGATGGAAATCGGATGGAAATTCAAATTAAATTAAAATATACAAACAGCATTTTAACTACTTTAAAAGTGGATAGAAGAAAAGTTTATCAAGAAGTTTATCAAATCATGTTTTACATTTAAAAATTTATTAAATGAAGGAAATATCTTTAGTTCAAAAACTGAACTAATTTTTTATGGTTCCCAATTCTTCAAGATTAAAACTAATAAATCTCATTCTCTCAAGAGAGTTTTTATTCATACATTCATAAAGGCAAGCAAGCTCTCCTTCATTTTTCATCTCCCATTGTTTTCTTATTTTGAATTAACTGAAAGGAAGAAACTGTTCTTGTCACACCTGCAGAAGAGGATACTACTGTGAAAAGCTTCATACATTCAATCAACTCTGGTTCCAAGTCCTTAAGCCAGTGACTTACACAAGGTCAGTTATCTGACTCTCTTTATAGCTTACTAGGAAACTTACTCCTTAATGTTTTATTTTTTGTATTTTTTTAAATTAATGATTTTAATGGATAACAGTAAGTTTAGACCTTACAACAGGTTGTGAATTTCAAATTTAATTTTAAATGTGATTTAAAGAAGCCTTGTATTTAATTTAAATGAAAAGAATCCAATTTAATTTTTTTTAATGTTTTTCTTTTCAAAAGAAACATTGATTTTTGTTCACCCTGTTTTCAATAGTAATTTTGTGGGCTATAGCTGAAACTCCAGCAGCTAAGTATGATTAACATATACTCCAAGCACAAGCTAATGCCACAACTGCAAGTGCTTCACCATATAAAACTTGCATTAAATGCACACAAGACAGCAATGTTACATCTCTACAGAAGCCAGAAAACAGTGTTTTAAAGTCTACCTTCATTTTCTGATATGTAAAAAGTAATACTCATTGAATATCTACATGAGATTCTGTACATTTACAATATGAACCAAAGATTAAGTAAGTTAAAAATCATAAATATATACAAACCTGTGCAAAGGCAGCGAAAGTTCTCACATGTCTTTGGGCACACATCAGAAAACAATTCAAAAACCACTCTTCCAGCTGAAAAAAACCCCACACACGTATAAAGTTAAATTGTATTTACATTCACTTGACTATTAACTATTTCTATTGCTACAACATAATATAGTCTAGAACAGTGGTTCCCAACATTTTCTCTGCTGTGGCACATCTCGCTACTTTAATTAATTTGACGCGCACCACTATATAGTTTCCAAATGAACTCGTGAATATGCATGAGCCAATCCAGAGCTCTTTGAGTAGTTTTTCAAAAAAAAAAAAAAATTGTGGCACACCTGCTCAGGTCTGACAGCACACCTGTGCACCAGGGCACATTGGTTGGGAAACACTGGTCTAGAACAGTAGTTCTCAATCACTGTGTTGCAATGGAGCTGGAAGTTTGTCACAGATAGCTGGGGAAATAGCTGGATTCTGCTTTGGAGGGGTGGGCTGGTGTATCCCACAAGGTCATAACACATCACCAAATGCATCCTGACCTGCAAAAGGTTGAGAGCCACTGGCGTAGAAATTATTTTTTTCTTACCAGGTACATTGTTGATGGCTATATCAAAAAAGCAACGCGGCCGCTGGACCTTGATTCCCATGGCTTCAAAAGTTTAAAGACTGTAAACAACCAAAATATTGAGAATCAGTTTCTCCCCACTGTGTAGTGAACTATATATTCACTTGATTTCAACTGATAAGTTTTTTATGAAGGAAAAGCGTGGCCATCCTGAAACATAAGTGAGCAAAACTAAGTGCTGAGATATAACGTAACAAATATTTTTTAGATGCCTGTCACTGTAGTATCCTGGAGCTGCTCTAACTAAAACCCAGCCCAGCCCATTCTATTGGTATTTTAAAAAACAGAACACATCTTGAGTAAGTAATTGTAACATTTTTGCATTCAGTTTTATAGCAATACAGCAACTAATACTTTTTATTTCATGTTTGTTCTTTCTCTTTCATGGCATTGTTCTTTCATATTGAGTATCCTGGTGTATCCTTCCTTATCTATCTTTTAGTATGTGTTCCTTCTTGATTAGTTTCCCATAATAAGTAACAATTGTTCCCTTATTTCAGTCCACAGACTTTTGTCTTCCAATACTATGCATCTGTCTTTAAATCTGCTTATTTCTTCCTCCTCCAGAAATCTGCCCTCTTCAGATTACTAAGTACTTACCTTGCATCGTTCTCTCTCCTGGACCCACCATGGGGCCACCTGTGACAAGGGCCATATCAAATTCACATGGCTGCAAAAACGTGTCCTGAACCGTGAAATCCAAGCTCTCCTGGCTATTAGAGGGGAGGAGCAGGACTGGTGGTGCCCCAGCTTGGAGCTGCTACCAAGTACAAGGCCCCACCTGCTAATCCATGCTGGACAAGGAAGAGATGGAGTTCCTCTTCCCCTGCAGAGGCCACTTTTAGGTCTGGGTCAGACCCACTATGGGAACCTCCCCTAGTCACAGGAAGCTCTGCAGCTGCTGAATTGGAGCCAAACTCTGAAGGCTGAACAGCCATGGAGCTTCCTGCAGTCAGGAGAGATTCCCAGAAGTGGGTCTGACCGATCCCAGGAAGCTCATGCAGGGAAAGAGGAAGTATCATCCCTCCCCAGCCTTGCTGCGATGAGCAGCTGGGGCACGATGCATGTACGGAGGTACCAGCTGGGGTGCCCCCAGCCCTGCCCCTCACCCTAGCTCTGGGCCCAGCACCTGGAGATTACAGTGGCCTTGGGCTGGCTGTGGTGGGAGGGAGAGGATGGACCACAGCACTTTCCAACCATGGTAACTTGGGTAGGTGCACACCTATAAGGCTGGCCGTGCTCCCTCCCAGAAAGGCAGCACCCCCATACCCTGCTACTCTTACTTCTGTCCTGCTGCTAGTGATGGCACTGGCTTCAGAGCTGCGTGCTCAGCCAGCAGAAGTAAAGGTGGTAATCCTGTGACATTCCCCCCCCCCACTCCCTTTTGTGTCAGGAGCCCCCTGGTTACAACACCCTGAAATTTGGGAGACAGTCATTTCAAACTATGAAACTGACTTTTTAAAAACCTTATGACTGTGAAATTAACCAAAATGAACCCTGAATTTGGTAGGGCCCCACCTACAACACATTCACTGAAACCAAGACGTTTACTTTTTTTTAGGGAGGAGAGATTGCAGAAAGTATTACTCTACTATTTACAGTTGGTTACTGAAAATTTTCTGAAGTTTGTCATATTGATCATTATATACTCTTACTCATATTGATGGACAGATAAGTTTAAGTACAGGTTAAAAGTTTGATTTCTGGAACCTTAACTTCCAATTCCTTGACCTTAACAAAAAGTCACAAAACATTTTCATTATTAAAAACAAACATACATTAGAATATTAAGGATGCGTTTCTAACTTTACACTTTTTATAAAAGAAACAGATACAAAAATTTGCACAGTTATTAGGCCGTTAATGCTAATCTCTCTCCATTTAATGATTCCAAGTATCCTACTGTAGGCTACAAAAATACATTGATAAACTAATTGGTCGCTAAACAAGGAGCAGCCCCTACTGGTATTTCAGGCATAATGTACTTTACTGGTAGTGGGTTTTTCAACCATCTGTAGATAGTTTTAATGTCACCTTTGCATCATTTATAACATTTTAAATATATATTTTAAACGTTTTTAAGCTCTAATGTATTGTACTTAGTTTGCATAGTGTACTGTAAATACAGGTAGTTGTTTTTAATATTCTGAATAGTACTGTAAAGAAAAGGCCTAAAATAAACTCCAACATGATAACTTTGTTTTATTGGCATAACTCCTTACATACTGTATTACAGAACATAAAAATGCAGTCAGCAAAAATTATAAAAATGATGTACCAAAGAAATATGAAAATAAACATTCAGATTACATTAACATTTTTACTCATCAAATCCTTCAAAGTGTGGTTCAGTAGCAGGGGAGGTCATCAATGTCATCGTGGAAGAGATCAGCAGGGTTATCAGGAGCTGTAGAAGGCCCTGGTAAGTGAGATGATGGCAAGGAAATGGAAGGACTTGCAAGGGTAGGGGTAGGGGTCCTGGATGGAACTTTAGAGAAGTATCTTGTTAGTGTGGTCTGCGTTGTAATTTTCTTTTTTTCTTCATAAATTTCACGATAGCATCGTAAAATTTCATTCATCGTTCCACTTTCGTGAACCGTTCAACATTCGGGTCCATACTCTCTAGTTCTAACATTGCTGCATTCACTTTGGAGAAGACATCAGCTAACCTCTTTACAGTGAACTTCTTTTGTACTTCTTCCACTCTTTCCTCTTCTTCTTCTTCCTCCTCTTCCAAGTGCTGCTGCACTTCCAACTCTATTAAATCTTCGTTAGTTAGCTCTCCCTCGACGTATTCCACTAATTCTTCAATATCTTCCACTTCAACATATAAATTAAGCACATTAGCAAGTTCCACAACTTTTTTATTTATGACATCAATATGTTCGTCTTTCTCAAACCCTTCGAAATTATTTACAAAACATTTCAGACATTTTTTCCATACGCCTTGCATGCACTTTTCTGTCACTCCTGCCCAAGCTGATTCAATGTTCTTTATGCAGTGTAAAATATTATATGATTTCCAAAAATCACGCAGGGTTACTTCACCATTTTCTGTTGCTGCTACCGCTTTGGAAAACGTTGCGCGCAAATATAGTGCTTTAAATGTAGAGATAGCCCCCTGGTCCATTGGTTGTAACACAGCAGTTGTGTTTTTAGGCAGATACACGACCTTTACGTCAGGGGGTAGATCATCAAGATGCTGGGGGTGGCCTGGGGTGTTATCAGGTAGGAGGATAATTTTAAAGGGAACACCGTTTTCCAGACAGTAATGCTTGACCGAGGGTATGAAGCAGTTCATGAACCAGTCCTCAAATAAAGATTGCGTCATCCATGCTTTGTTATTTGAACGATAGTAAACGGGCAGCGTGTGCTTACTAACCTGCTTCAGTGCATGTGGGTTTGCGGAACGATAGATGAGAAAAGGTTTTAACTGAAATCCAGCGACATTTCCTCCCAACAACAACGTGACTGTCCTTAAAAGCCTTGAAACCGGGCATTGCTTTAGCCTCTTTGTGTATGTAGGACCTTTCGGGCATTTTTTTTCCAAAATAGTCTGGTTTCGTCTGCATTAAAGATCTGTTCCGGACGAAACCCGCCTTTCTCAATCATTTCGTCAAATTCATCCACAAATCTTTCTGATGCTTCTATGTCCGCGCTTGCCGCCTCACCACTGATACTTTGATTATGAAGGCTGAATCTCCAACAAAAACGTTGAAACCATCCATGACTTGCTGTAAATGTTTCTGTTGACTCTTCGTTTTCCCGCGCTTTCAACGTTTCAAAGATACTGCGTGCCTTTGCTTGAATTATTAAAAGGCTCATTGGCATTCTTTTTTGTATCTGGTCGTCAAACCATATCGCCAGTAATTTTTCCGTTTCGTGAATGAGGCCTTTCTGCTGCCTAGTTATTATGGCTTTATATCCTTTTGATGATTTCACTGCTTCTTTCACTCGATCTTTATCCTTCAAGATCGTTGATACAGTCGAATGCGCTAGCTCCAAGTCACGTGCTATCGCTTTAACTTTCTTACCAGCTTCATATTCATTTATTATCTTCATTTTTGTCTCAAGATCGATAGCCTTCCTTTGTTTCTTGGCGCTTTCTCTGGGTGAAGTCATACTCTTCCTTTTCACCGACATCTTGTACTTTGGGGTGCACAATACAGTAAAAATACATAGGCGAAAAACGCTAGTTCCGACTGCGGGAACGAGATGAACGTGAGAGAGGTGATGCGAGTTCTCGTACATCGCCATAATACCAACTCGTCAGAGAGCTGGTCGTAACTCCGAGGGGTCGATAAACAAGTAGGTCGCTAAGTGAGGACTAGCTGTATCTGTTTTAGCTTGAGCTTTTACAATAATTCAGATCAAGAAAATCTCAAAATATGTTATCTACAGGTAAAGTTAAGTTCTCTCTCATAATATAGTCATTAACCTGGCAGTAACTCTGCAAATGCACCCAACTGAAGGGGTAGTAAAAATGGTAGGATGGACCGGGCACACTAACATGCACTCTAAAGGGTCTAGGAGAATGCAGAGTCATCACACAGCATCTTCAGGTTGACCTACAAAGGAAATCAACAGGTTCATGTTACTGAAATTTGATTAAA
Source organism: Podocnemis expansa (assembly GCA_007922195.1). Taxonomy (NCBI): domain Eukaryota; kingdom Metazoa; phylum Chordata; order Testudines; family Podocnemididae; genus Podocnemis; species Podocnemis expansa. Next base: position 39,165,239 of record ML681984.1, on the reverse strand, counting down.
CTGATTCTCGCAGCAGTCTGAGGAGCAAGTCTCACTCTTGTTGCACTGCTGTGGAGGGCAGTGACTCTAAAGGTGAAGACAGAGTAAACCGGAATCAGTGTAGCATCGCAGAGATCTAGCAGCAAGTCTGAATTGAAAATAATAAAATAAGGAAGCTGGAGCTACCTTCTGCCTCAGTTGTGGTGGAATGAGTGCCTCTTCTAAACCATGAATAACCAACCCCCTAATCTGTGGATACCACACATGAGGATGGAACAAATTCATTTGCCTTTTTAAATGAAACATCTTTACTTACAAGGTACTAAAATTGACTGAAAAATAAAAGATATATAGTATCTTTTTTATCAAAATAAATTTAAATTTCCTTTAGAGAAAATGGCTGCCTTGTAACACAGTCTGTATTAGCTCACTGACCTCTTAAGTCTAACAAAACAGTATCCTCAAGACAATGCTTTTGTATTTCTCACTATAAATGCAGTTGTTTAGCCACTGCAAAGTTATCTTCCAAATCCCAACAGTTTCTTACCTACTAAAACCACACAATTTACAGCTCACACAAACAGTGAAGACAAAAAGGAGCCAGGAAAACTAAATTTGACAGCTCCACATGTGTTTACACTAAACCTCACTGCCTTCAAATTTCGTTTGACTATTTCCTATTTTCCTCTCAACAGAGCTTTGACAACAAACATAAAATATGATTGTGTAGGATGCCATCAGAATAGGGTAGTAGAGCATCAAAAAGAGAGAGAGAGAGCGCGCGCAACAGTGCTGCATTTTTTTTTTTTTAAATGACATCTTCTTTCTACAGTAACCAATGGACCAGAATGGTGGTTCTCTTCCCTATGCTGAAAAGGTTGCCTGGTCATAAAAATACTGTTAATGGTCACTCAATTGTATGTTAATTTCAAGAATCTATTAAAACCATAACAGGCCTATGTTGGGTATTACATGAGTCAATTCTACTTATCTAAATATCTCAGAAGTGTCTGTCTTATGTTTACCAACAGCCTTACAAATGTTTGGGTACATCTATACAGCAAAACCCCCAGAACTCTGCAAAAGCAAGTTGCCAAGCCCAGATCTACAGACTTGGCTAACTTCATTAAACATAAGACTTTCAGGCTGGAGACTGGGCTCTGAAATCCACTTCCCTCTCTAGGGCTGCAGAGCCCAGTGCAGAACCCTTAAAGCTCCCTTTAAGCAAGGGACTGCAGTACACAATCCTGAATTGTCACTTCATTTACAGAGTTCTGTTTAAAGAAATGTTAACTGCCAAGATTCTGAAATCTGAATATCATAGGTGGAGCTAATAGAAATGCCTAGACTAAAACCACCTGCCACTTTCCATAAGACAATATTTTACTTGCTTATTAAGGCTAAAATTTTCCAATTTCCAAAGGGATAGCCGTGTTAGTCTAGTCCAGTAAAAAAACAACAAGCAGTTGTGTGGCACTTTAAGACTAACAGATTTATTTTTTGCATGAGCTTTCGTGGGAGAAGATCCCACTTCCTCAGATGCTTCGAAGATGGGTGAACTTACAGAAAGGAATG
>ML681984.1:39142153-39163285 GCA_007922195.1 Podocnemis expansa | reverse complement strand
TTCCTCAGATGCTTCGAAGATGGGTGAACTTACAGAAAGGAATCTTCGAAGCATCTGAGGAAGTGGGATCTTCTCCCACGAAAGCTCATGCAAAAAATAAATCTGTTAAAGTGCCACACAACTGCTTGTTAAAATTTTCCATGTTGGGTATCTGCCTCAAGCAGAATTTTTTGTTTCGTTTTGTTTCAGCAGAAGTGGTTCAAACAAAGTATTTTCCCCTAACTTTAACACAAAAAAGCTCTATCACCACCATGCTTTGGAAAAGGGTCTTTGAAATATGGTAACGTGCTCACTCTTATGATAGAAACGGGCCTACTACCGCCCTCAGGACTGACTGCATGTTTCACCGACCTATGTTAGAGACAGGCAGCATTGTTACCAAAATGTTCATTGAGCATGTACGCAATCCAGTACAGCAGTGGCTTGAACCTTTTCCTAACAGCCACCCTGTGGTGCCATGTACCAGAAATGAACAAAGAGACTGATGCTCCTGTGCTGCCTCTGCTCAGAAGCAGGCAGCCTGACTTGTATGGTGAGGATGATGAAGAGGTCCACAGAGGTGGGGAGGGAAGCAGGAAGGAGGAGAAATGACATCTGCAGACTGTCTGATGATGAGCATGGAGATGAGAGGAAAATTTACTAGTGCTATCAATTTCCCTCTTAACTCAAGTGGTGAGGAACACGTTACAGATCCGAAGTTTACACTCTGTGGATGACTCAGTATGGTTCTACATAACAGAATTCTTTTAGCAGTTTGATATATTTTAAATCAGGAAATTTCACTTTAAAAGCCCTATTTTAAAAGAACATTCAGGTTGCAAAGCCTGAGCAACCTTCATCTGGTTTCCCTATGCAGACACAGTAAGATGTAGTCTTCAATTACGATTACACACAAAAGCCTATGTTATGTGATTAAATTTAGTTAAATTCGTATAATATTAACAAATGAGAATTGAAATAAATTACTTTGGAATTCTACCTTCATGCGATGATTTTAGGTTTTTGGGGTTTTTTTAAAGTAATGATGATTATACAACAGGTATAAGTAATATACTGGATAACAAGAATATAAAATCTATGCCTTTATCAGTTGCAGTATCAAAACTAGACAGCATATGTAGAAAAAGAAACAAAAGTTAGTTTTCTTTTGGAAGATCAGGATTATATGAAATGCACTTAAGACACATAACTAGTTTGGACTCAAAACATCCAATTAGGGGAGGACCACTAATAGTTCAAGCTGCAGAATGAGCATGGTAGCAAACGATTAAATATAGCAAACTAGTAAAAAGCATGGAGGCATGCTAAAGAAATGACAGAAGTAACACTTAGCTATTGGATATCAGATATTTTAAGAATATGTTAATATGACACAGGAAAATACATATGAGAGCAGCAGCATAAAAGAAGAATTATGCTAGTGAGAAATTATGATGCACTTTGTGAACTATCATTTCTGCTTTAAAAAAAAGAAAATACATGGCCTGAGCTAAGAGGGCAATTTCTTTCCTTGAAAGAGTTATGGTAAAGGCTGAGTAAACTAGAAAAGAGTTTAAACAAAGATATTGCAATTGAGAATAAAACACAGTACATGATGTGCAACTTTATCTGTGAAACAAGAAAGAAAAAATTGCACTGGGCTTCTAGTCTTAATGCCACCCTCACTTCTTCCCCCATTCTCATCTCTCCCTTTGCTATGCTGCCCCTTACACAAGAAAAGCTTCACTGTCCACTTTTGTCAAATCAAAGTCTCTACTCATTCAAATCTTTCTTTAAATCTCACTTCTGCCATGTTGCCTACATGTAGCAATTTTTATTAAATTCTGTTATTAAAAGGACATTCTTATGCTAACTCTCATCCTTCATCATTCAGTGCTATTCATGTTTATTGTCACTGATGCAATTTCTAAAATTAGGTGATGCTCACATACAGGCTCATTGGGGGCTCTGTTTAAGCACGCAGTATGCCTTATGAACTGTCAGTTGTAAGAATAAGGGGTTTAGATATTTTTACAGCACTGGTAAGTATACTTTTGAAAGATGTAGAAATAAACAATAGTAACAGGCAATAAAATGGTGAAAATCTTACATTAACTTCATCTAAATATTTAAGATATGCAGTGTAGTTTTAATGTATCAGTTCCAGGACATTAGGGACAAAGTGGGTACAGTAATATCTTTTAGTGGACCGACTTCTATCAACAGAAGTTGCTTCAATAAAAGACATTACTGTTCAACAAAAGAAGTTGGTCCAACAAAAGATATTGCCTCCCACACTTTGTCTAAGAAGTAGGTAACAGGTAACTGAAAAAAATATTTTAGCCTTAGTATTCTGATACTAGAACCTAACTCAGGGCACCCAACTTTTGCTGCAGATGCTACTTGCTTGAGACATGTACATAAATTGCATGAGTATTCACCTGCATTACCATACCCAAAGTAAGTTCAGACAATCTAAATATTTGCTATTAATTTTATCAAATACTAATTGTTAATAAAGTTAATATTACCCTTACCGAATATGTGTTAATAAAAATAAGTGGCAAGTTATTTCACAGTCTGTCATATCAGTTATTTTCTTCCTTTCTATATCATCCTACCAACTTTTGCTTAATTTGATAGGTTCATTTATGTAGGATACTGCATATTAAGAAAGTCAGCAATGTGTTTACCTTAAGTACTTGTGAGGGATGTCAGGTAATGACACAGAAACACCTCCCTTCCACCCATTAACATACACTCTTACTTCCTTGCACACCTGGTATTTGAACAATTTCTGATGCTCTGCTAAAATCCTGGAGAGAAAATGAAACTCAGCTATAAACTATTAGTTTGATTATTTAAGAATTCATAACTCAATACAAAAGACAACTCAGTGGGTGCATTGTGTTCATTATATGACAAATATTCAAATTCCTGCTTTTAACAAAAAAGAGATGGCTACAAATGTTAAATACAGAATCAATGTACCACTGGAAAAATGTAGGTCTGGGTCTACACAACAGACATGCCCACTATATTAGCAGAACTACACTGCTCAGGCATGTGAAAAATCAGCCTCCTCCAGCAGACAGTGATAGGCTGGCAGAAAAGCTTCTCCCACCAACATAGCTACCTCCTCTTGTGGAGGTGGATTAACCATACCACTAAGACAGCTCTCTTCTGTCAGCATAGGGTATCTTCATTAAAATGTTCTAGCTGTGCTAATGCAATGTTTTAAGTCTAGATTTGCCTCTAAAATAAAACAATTAAAAAGCAATAAACTTAATGTTTCCTTAACATCTCTGTGTGTGCTATCTATTTATGCAAAGAAATTTGAATACGAAGAGTGAGAACATACCTGATCTCACTACCTATTTCCAAAGATGTATTGCCAACCAAAGACAACAGGGAAACCAAGTGAGATGAGACACTAGAAACACGTAGTTAGGAGGCCATAGTGAAAAACCATTCCTACATTATTTCTAATTCCTTTAACTCTAGGCTAAATAGAAATTTCATTCCTCACAGGAACAAACTGATTTTTCAGTCATTTAACTTTTCTTTAAAAACTGGCTTGAAGACTAACTCTCAATTAAGCCTGGGAAGCTGCAGTTTGTGAAGGTCAGAACTCTGAGCTATGCACATAAAATAAATATTTTTGGTCACATTCTGTACTGGTTTTTTTTTTTGGTTTTTTTTTAAGTAAAAGGTAGGTAGGTAAGATTTTGCTCATACTTTCCAAAACTTTTTGCTCAAAATTCCTCATTTAGATCAAAGTATGGATGTTTTTAGCCCCTAAAATTTTTTTCAAAGTTTGTGAGCATGTAAGGGACTATAATTAGATCTTCAGTTTTGGGGGATTTATTCATTACATTTTTCAGGGTTTCTTTTTAGCAATTTTCTGAGTTTTATGTTGATGTCCAAATCTGCAGGTTTCCAGGCTCTGTGTATATATATGTATTATAATGGGTAACATATTATAAAGAAACATATACTGTGATGAGTAATCTGTGCAACGTGTTCTGTACTATGCTTTAATGTAGTATTGTTTCAAACATTTAATGCACACTAGCAGAGCATACACAGACCAATTAATACAAAACACATTAGTGTACTTTTGAAATCACATTCCCTGTAATCTGGTATGTCTGCATCAGTCCACCAACCCAAGTGACAAAACAGTCAACCACGGGCACGCTGTTTCAGCCTTCTGCAAAGGCTATTTTACTCTTCTGACAGTCAATGCAAAGAACACAGAAAAGTAACAAAAATGAAAGTCTATCTGGACTGATACTTCAGTATCCTCTACCCCAAAAACTCGAGTGATAACCAGTCTCTAGCCTCAGTGGAACCACAGGACCTACCTGCCCTGTTGCTGCCCAGCAAAAAGTGGCCCTCCCCTTCACAGATCTGGGCCCTCACTTGTGTCTTCCACCTGGAAATAAGAACCAGTTATTAACTACTGCTCAGCTGTATCATCTAGTTTTCAACACTTACCTGGCGGACTTCTCCATAGATTAGGGCTTGCTGCTCCCCAGGCCTTAAACCAGGGGTCTGCAATCTGCAACTCCGAAGCCACATGCAGTTCTTTGGCTGCCTCCTTGCAGCTCTGGGCTCCCACCCCCATCCCACCCCCTGCAAGGGGACCCTGTGAGTGGCTCAGGGCCTTTGCTGCCACTGACAGACCCTGTGGATTGCCCCACTCCTGGTTCTGGGCTCCCCGCCCACCAGAGGAGCCTGCAGCAGGCACCCTCACCCAGCTCCCACCAGGAAGCTACACCCATTGTGGCTCTCAAAACACTTGTTTATTGAAGCTGTTTTTTAAAATGGCTCTTCTTATCTTTCAGGTTGCCAGCCCCTGCCTTAAAGGAACAACCTGCCCTGCCACACCCCATGGGCTTCCTTACTGCTCCACAAGGAGAAGCTCTTTAATCAAACTTTCCAGAGGAGTGGCCGTGTTAGGCTGTGTACAGCAAAAACAACAAGCGTCTTGTGGTATCCTAAAGACTAACAGATTTCTTTGGGCATAAGCTTTCATGGGCTCCAAGCCACTTTGTTAGATGCTTATGCCCGAAGAAATGTTAGCTGTTAAGGTGCCACAGGACTCTCATTCTCTTTGATCAAAGTAACCACTGCTGTGGTTTACTGGATAAACATCAATATTTGTTCTTTGTTTTTGTATCAGGAATGTTTTATCTGTGTTTATTAGTTAAAATTAAAAATCAGAAACCATAATCATGATAATCTAAACACGGTTCACACAAGGATTATTGGACTAAGACAAAAACCACCTTCATTATTCCCCCAAAGCTATGTTGTGTACAATTTGAATAAAACAAAAACAAACAAGGAGTCTTGTGGCACTTTTGAAAGACTAACAAATTTATTTTTCATATAAATAAATGTAAAAAATAAATCTGTCAGTCTCTAACAGTGCCACAGGATTTCTTGTTTGTTTTGCTGAGCTAGACTAACACAGCTATCCCTTTGGTACTTGAATAAAGGTTTTACAAACTCACTTTTCTGTGCATTTTTTTATCAATATGAGTTGTCTTATTTTGCTGTATCTTATTTTATCTCACCCCATTCTCCCTTCCTCAATCAGATCATGCTGTAACTTCTAAACTGTTTTCAATGTTATTTCCTCCTTTCTTTCTCCCTTCACCTGCAATATACCTTTCTTTCTTCTATTGTGCCCGTCTGTCCCTTTTATTTCATTTTTCTCCCACTTCTTCTCCTCCGATTTTATTTTCATTGTCTCCCCCCCCTTTTTTTTTTTACCAAGAATCTTTTTCAATTAACCCTATGTCTCTTATTTAAATATATGCCATTACTTCCTCTCTCCCCAGCATGCACATACCTTCACTACCAGTATCTCATTCATTTCTTCACACAGTTTGAAATTTTTACCAGACATCAGACCCTCAATGAATAAATCTACTGACCAAAACAAAAAATTTCTAACCACACACACACAGAAGGAATGCCCAGGAAAACATTCTGGGGAAGAGGACAACTCATCTCTTTCCCCAACCCTCTGACCTACCAAAGGCAGGCTGGGATTCCAACAAAAGTGCTGTCCCTGACCTGTTCTGAGGACAGCATTTCAGACCCTTCACAGTCTCCCTCTAGTACAAAAATTCCATTTGCAATAGAAGAGTTGAATTACATTTGTAATTGTGATCTGTGAACCACGGTACAAATTTTGGACTAAAGACTTGCCTCATCGTCCACCTAGGGTATAGGCCATGGGTGGGAAATATTTGTAGAAAGATAAAGAGTAGAAAATGGTCTTTACGCAAGCTATGTCTATGACCAGTGTAGACCAGGAGTTGGCAACCACAGGTATGCATGCCAAACCTCCCAGCTGGTCGTATGCACAGCGGCATGCAGGGCTCCCATCCTTGCAGTGCCACAACTGCTCCCCTCGCTGGCTCTGCCACGCAGCTCCTGTCCCCTGCTGGCCCTCCTCCACAGCTGGTGGGAGCAGGGTCAGCAGGGAAAAGGTGCTAGCAGCTTCCATCCTACTCCCCAGGTGGGGGCGGGGTCAGCAGAGAAAAAGAGCATGCGACTCCCGTCCCCACCCCTCAACTGAGAGGATGGCTTGGCAAGGAAAAGAAATGTGGGGCTCCTGCCCCTTGCTGGCCTAGCCCCCAGCACCTGCTGAGGGTTTGGAGAGTGGGGCTGGCACAGGGGCCAGCACACGTTGCTGACTTCTGGCACAGACAGTACCTATGCCAATGGAAGAGATTCTTTTTCCTTTCATGTAGATAATCGTCCTCTCCAAGAGGCGATAGCTAGGTCCAATGGAAGAATTCTTCCACTGACCTAGAACTAGAACTGTCTATACTGGGAGTTAGGTCAGTATGGCTGTGTCTTTCAGGGATGGGAGGGAGGGTTCAGAATTTAAATATGCATTAAAAACAAAGTTTCTAACTCTTATGGTTCTTTTGTTTTCAGACAGACAGTTTCAGTGCATTTATTGTTAACCATGGATTTAAAATGGAAGAAAAAAAAGCCACCAGCAGAGTGAGACTGATCACTTTAATTGGTTTCATTTCTTGCTGTTCATAACTTTGGGACCATCAGGGACAGGACAAGGAAGTCATTTTACTCTGCAACTTCTATTTTTGACAGCTGTACACAAAAGCAAGCTTTGGGAATTTTTTTTTTTTTTTTTTTTTTTTAAAAGAAGGGAATCTGGCAATGAGGTCTTCTAGAAGTAGAGCAGCCAGGACAACCTCAAGTCAATAGGTTTGGGGTCTACAAAGGAGAAGAGAGAAATTTTTAGATACTAAAGATCAGTAGACAGATGGCACAATGGTAGGGAACCTGGCAGGTTTCTCCAATGAAACTGGACAGCTGGCTCCCTCATCAGGGCATTACCATTACTGTTTGTATTCTCTCTTCATATTGCTCTCACTGTGTACATCTTTTAAGTTCTGACAGAAGAAATGACTAGTAAATAAAACTGATTAATTCAATACTATTTGTATTTAATGCCTAGGATTCCAAGTCACAGATCAAGCCCTGATCTACATTAAAAACTTATGTCTGTATAGCTAAGTTGCTCAGGAATGTGGTAAATCCACACCTCTGAGCAAGGAAGTTATACCAACTGAACTGTCTGTGCAGAGAGGGCTGTGAGATAGCTACTGCTTCTCGGGGAGGAGGAGAAAGCTATCCTGTAGGTATGGGCAGTGTCTTCACTAAGCACTAGAGATATGTCACTGCAGTGCTTTAAGTGTAGACAACCCCCAAGACTCCATTGTGTCAGGAACCATAAAAACATATTATAAAAGCAGTCCCTGCCCCAGAGAGTTCAAGTATGCATCCTCCTCCGCAGACACCAGGTAGCAAATAAACATTTTCTTTTAAAAGCAATAGAAGCATATTGCAAAATGGATTTTAAAATGAAAAGAAGTGGGTAGGCGGGGTTCTGTGGCCTTCAGTGTGTGGGAGGTGAGACTAGATGATCTGGATGATCCCTTCTGGCCATAAAGTCTATGAATTTAAAGAGCGCCTGAAGCATATTCCCCTACACACTGATAGAGGTGCTAACCAGAATTTAAAGGACTTCAGAGAATCTCAAACAAATGTACTTTAGTGAATCCCTTAAATGTAAGGGAATCTAGCCCAGGGATGGAAGATTCAGCTGTGTTTCAACAACTCATGTATCTTGTTTGTTTTTATCATGACTTTTCAAAATCTTCTTCATTCACACTGCCTTAACGGCCCTGCTCCAAGTGCAGTTTGACACACACAATACTTCCTGCTTTCAGTTCATTAGTCAATTTCAAAAGGGATAGCCGTGCTAGTCTAGTCCAGTAAAAAAACAACAAGGAGTTGTGTGGCACTTTAAGACTAACAGATTTATGTTTTGGATGAGCTTTCGTGGGAGAAACATCTGAGGAAGTGGGATCTTCTCCCACGAAAGCTCAGTTCATTAGTGCCTGTAAAAAGTAAGTCAGCTATTGATACAGAGATTTAAAAAAAAATACGCATCGAGGCACAGCCACAGGACAGTCCTTCAAACTGAAAGAGAGAAGTGAGGGGACCCTCTAGCCAGGGATTGCCTTTCAAAGGAGGCCTGCAGAAGGGAGGCCATGTGGCAAACGGAGTCTGATCATTTTGCCTGCTGGAGAGCAGAGAGAGACTTCATTCAGACTTCGGGGAGGCACCAAAGACAACCCCCCCGTGTGCAACAACAGCGGGAATCATCCCTGAGGATTTATCCCTCCAGGACCAGGAGTGTGGCCAGCAGCTCAACACCAACCTGCGTGGGGAAAAGGCGGCTGCTGCCGCCCCAGGAGCGGATTTTAAAGGAAGCCATTCAGCACAGCCCCGTTTGTTACACATCCCACCCCGCCTGGCTCTGGCCCACGGCCACCCCTGCCAGCCCGCCCGCCCCTCCTCTAACTTCCCCCCGATTTGTGCAGCGTAGGCCCAACGTCCCCCTCCTCACAGCCCGCCACCCTTCCCTCAGATAGGCCGACCCCCACCGGGCCCGGCCTAAAACCCCGGGGGCGCAGCGAGGGGCCGGCCGCCCTCCCTCAGAGTAACTCCCGCCCCTTCCTGCGGGGTGCCAGGGCTCGGCCCTGCGCCCCAGCACTCACCCGCTCGCGGCCCGCGCGCCTCACGGCCTGGCCGCCGCCATGTTAGGAGCTGGTGCGGCACAGACTGCGTCAGTGGAGGGAGGGCGGAAGCGGGCGACGGGAGGCCGGCGGCTGGAAGGCGGCCGGCGGGAGCAACGGCCGCGGTGAGCCGCAGCCGGCCGTGCGGAGCTGCCCGTGCGGAGCCCACAGCGCCTGAGGGGGGCCGGGCCGCTCCCGCCTCCGTCCTCCCGCCGCCACAGCCGCCCCGCCCCTCAGCCGCCGCAGCCCCTCCCCCGCCCGGCCCGGGCCCGCTGAGGCGCGGGAATAAAACCAAGCCCCGCCAGGGCGTCCTGTGCAGCGGGAGACTCCCAGAGGTGTGTGTCGCATGAGAAACCCCCACTTCGTCAGGCGCTGTGAAGAGGGGAGCTGACAGGTTGGAGAGGAAATACCTGCAAGGGAGGGTTAAGCATCTGGCTAAGGGGAGGGGGGTTCCTCCCACGAAAGCTCATGCGAAAAATACATAGAATCAAATCATAGGGCTGGAAGGGACCCCATCGAGTCCAACCCCTGGGAATTGAACCCAGGACCTTCTGCATGTTAAGCAGAGGTGTTAGCCACTACACTGAAAGTAGAGACGAGAAGCAAGGGACCTCATGGGATCATCCAGGCCAAGCCTCTGGGGCTTGAACCCAGGATCTTCTCTGGGGGTCTTTCATTGCCACAGGACTCCTTGGGTTTTTTCCCCCCGGACTAGACTAGCTCCCTGATAACCCTGTGATTCTGTGGCTGCCCCTTTGGGGCGAGGGCACGAGCCCTGCTTGTCTACCTCCTGGCACTGCCAGGGTGGCCATCTCCACTCCAGGAGCAGGAGGAGGAGGCTGGCTAGGGCAGGGTCCTGCAACAGTGGAGTCTGCTTTCCTTGAAGTCAGTCTCATCCTCTCGGCCTAGTTTTTTCCCCAGCACTTGAAATTAGAGGGAGGGTGTTGGGCTGCTTGCTGAATTGGTGTAAGACGGTTAGTAGCTGACAGCTGGGGGGGGGGGTGTTAGGGAAATCCCTGTCTGGGCTGCATCCACTGGCTCCCTGGACACTTTGGAAGAGCAGTGGGGTTTGCTGCTTTCTGCCTCTGGATTGCTTACTCTTACTTGCTGAGCTTACTCCCATTACTGGTTTTTTTGGGGAGAGGGGTGGGGTAGGGTTACCAGATGTCAGGCAAAAGGAGGACGTGTCCTCCTTTTTACCTTCATGTCCTCCATCAAGCAGGCATTTTAAAAATACATGGTTTTGTCTGGCTTTTTACTTGCAGGGGTTAAAGTATGCTGGAATGCCCTGGAACACCCTATTTTCTGGGGGAAGCATTCCAGAGCCCCCTAAAAACAAAAGAATATTACATTAATACTACATTTTCTCCACATATCCTCCCAGGTCCTCTTGTTCATACTTGCCTGTTCTCCTTTCCATGCTTTGCTATTTGGTAACCCTAGGGTTGGGGTTTTTGTTTTCTTGTATTGTCCCAAGAGCTCAGTTGTAGTCCTGAATTTGTCGTTCCTTCTCTAAGGTGAGAGGGGCAGCCAGAGGTGGCCTTAAGCTATCCAGCGCCCTAGAAAAAGGCCCATTGTGGGGGTCCCCAGCCCTCCCCTTGGCCATGTCCTCCCCCTCAAAAACCTCAGCACCCTGCCAGGGGCCCTGATCCCCCCACTCCCACCCACAGACCCAGCTTCCCACAGTCAGCCCGCTGTAGTCCTGGCACCTTGCCAGGGACCCCAGAACTCCCCCACCACCAGTCTTGGCCTCAGCTGCCTGCCACGTACCCTACAGGATGTGAGACAGACATGGCTTTTGGAGTAGGTCAGGGGGCCCCGACTCCTTGGGGCTCTAGGTGGGCGCTTGCATCACCTACCCCAAAAGCCATCTCGGGGGGCAGCCTTTAGTCACGGGCAGACATAGATAGACCCATCTGACCCTGTGGTACAAACGGTACACGGTCCTGGTCCAAAAGCAGGGTAGGTTGATCCTCGGCACTGAACAAGGCAGAAGTCCTGTAGGAAAAAAAATATATATTGTTTGTGCATGTAGTTGTTTCTTATTTTGTGCACATCACGTCGTATCTATCTGAATATCACCATCCTTTTTCCTAGTTAAAATACTGGAGCCCAGGCTCAAGGTTCCTGCTGGAGTCTATCCATATATTCTTTTCATCAATATTCAGATATTGTACAGACATGTTAATTTTTTAACTGACAGAGGGACTAATCAGGGCCATATTTTACAGTATAGTTATGCAGACTCTGGCAAATGAAGAAAGTGTGCATGCTGCCCTTGCTGCCTTTTCTTCACTTTGGGCACAGCAACTCTGGCATGGGGACTATGTCCTACCCTTGGTTGGTGCACAAGAACCAGGAGATGCAAGGAAAAATGCATCCAGAAGCTCAGTAAGAGATTCTGGAGGATCCGAAAGAGAGGCTGCAATCTGATTCACAGTACATATATGTGTGCTCAGCAGGCCGTCTCAGAGGTCCAGAGAGGCTTTTGGGCCACTTCCAGCTTTTGTGGCCCCTAGCCATAATGAAAATAAAAAAATAACCACATGAAAACAAAATAAGGCATACTGTTTAACGAAAAACAAGTGTCTAAATTTAAAGTCCCCTTTGAGCTCAAGGCCCAGGTCCAATGGTCTCTGGGTCTCTCCCTTCTGATTGGTCCTGGTATGCCAGGGTCTCCATCTCACCTCAAAAGGGTGAAGTGTTTGGGTGAATTTTGTGAACTGCACAAGATATAAAACGAGAAGGGCTGCTAAATAATATCCCCAACTGGCTGTGAAACCGGAGTGTAGTAAAGGCTACCCTTCTTGGGTTCCTTGACCTCTTTAGTTGGGAGCGCATCCACTTCATGTCAAGCCAGGACAGGAGGAGGAAGACATGGATGGTATTAAGCATGAGTATGTATAGATGTTCCCTGAGGACTGTTTGGAGGCTAACCAGTAGGAGGTTGTACAGCCACCTCTGATGACTGGAGCCTAAAGCAGGGGATTGAGGAGAAAGGACTGTCTCATGGCTAAGGTGGCTGAATGCTGCCTTCAACTGGATTCTGTCCTTGTCTCTGCCACTAAGACATTGGTGATGAGCAGGAAATCACTTGAATCAAACTTTTCACAGGAAGTCACTCAGGTTTCTCCTTTTCTGGGTTCCCAGAAAGACTGATACCCTCAGAGCTGTTATGTAGAAGTGCAGAGTGCACACAGCTGCAACTGAAGTCAATGGAGAGCTGACATTTTAATATATAAAGTCCTATGTAACATTATTACCCCTTTAACCAGAGTGACTAGTAAAGTTCGGGCCTTATGAATTATCCTATTTAAGATAAAAGATTGACAAAGGAGTCTGGTATTGTCCTTTATGTCATCTTGTGTATTTATACGGAACGTACAAAGTCCTGCTCCTTCAAACACAGGAGGAACAAAAAACAGTAGACAGCTTTCTTATTCACAGTGCCAAACTATTTCAGGTGTCATTTTGAACCAAAATCTCTATCTAGGCTTTTCCCAGGTTCACATACCATGCTTCCAGGCTCTGTATGCTTGGCTTTTTTCCTGTTCTTTTTCTTGCTTCTTGTCCTAAGCTGCTTGTTCCAGTTTGTGCTGTGCTATATCTTATGTACACATGCTTATAGAAACCTATTGTCCAAGATTGTCCTTGAGTCTCCAGGAATTAAACATTAATCTTTAATTAAAGATTGTCACATGATGAAATCTCTAGGACCATGTACAGTCAAAATTGTGAACCCTAATGCATGTACATGATAACATAAATAAATAAATAAAAACCATCAATCAGATTCCTAGCTCCTGCATTTGAAGTCCCTCACTCCAAATAATTAAGCAGCCATTGAGCCTGTGGGCTTTTGGGGGGGGCGGGTTGGGTCCTCCTGCTATTTCTTTGGGCATTGATTATAATGGCATTTTAATATTTTGAATAGAATGCAGCGCAGCCACATTTGACTCATAACAATACATACCAACCTATAATAAAAGTATTCTGAAAAATCAGGTCTTGGGTGTCTCAGACTAGATTTGTGAAACACTCAGATACTAAAGTGATAAGTGTAATTGCAAATCTCAGGTGGAAACTAATAATTCTGATTTCCAAGCAGGGGTTGAATAGTGTATACTAATAATATAAAAGGCATGGGGTCACATGTTAAGCACTGAGAATAAAACAAAATATTGAATAGCTGGTGATTAGATGAGCACCATCCATCCTCTGCATTGCATGACAGGGAAAAATAGAAAAAAATAATATGTGGTCATTTAATTAGTCTGCTTAAAACACATATTTGTAAGAGGGCTGAGTTCAGATTATTCTGGTTTATCTTTGAAATCTAATGTCCTTTCGGAGAGAGAGAGAAACAGAAAAAGTGTTACCTTTTTAAATTGAACTATAGAATAATTTTTTATTCTGTGTTCCCTGACTTCCTTGAGATGGGTCAAAGGACACCCAGCCTCTGTTCAACCGATGACACAACTTGCCTAAACAAGCAAGGAGTCCTGTGGCAAAGACTAACAAATTTATCTATTGCATGAGCTTTTGTGGGAGACAATCTATCAGTGGGATTTTCTCCCATGAAAGCTCATGCAATAAATAAATTTGTTAGTCTTTAACTGCCACAGTAAGGACTCCTTGCTTGTTTTGCTGAACTAGACTAACACAGG
This sequence comes from Podocnemis expansa, assembly GCA_007922195.1. Lineage (NCBI taxonomy): Eukaryota > Metazoa > Chordata > Testudines > Podocnemididae > Podocnemis > Podocnemis expansa. Next base: position 39,149,502 of record ML681984.1, on the reverse strand, counting down.
TGCCCCTTTGGAACTTGCCTAAAGTTTGCCCAGTGATGTAGTGCAGTACTGGTGATTTATTAAAGACGGGTGGTGAGGTCAGGGTTTGTCCACGGTAAGTAGCTAGGTTGCTGATGGTACAGCTTGTCTTGCTTGCACTTAAATGGCATAAAACCAAAATGACTGCTGCCCCTTTCTTGCCCAGTAAAGAGGAGCAGCCTACGGACACTACAACTCCTACCATGCAATGTACCCAATAGCTTGGCGGGGGGGGGGGGAGCGCAAGGACTCTTGTGGCACTTAAAGACTAACAGATTTATTAATCTCATGAGCTTTCATGGGAGCAAATCACTAGAGCCCTGCATGGATACAAATACGTGGGTCTGTATCCGACCTGCATCCGCAAGAAATGGTCCATGGATATCCGCGTCGTATCTGTGGATGCAGAAATTATGCGAATATCTGCATATTTGCAGGGCTCTAGCTCTGTGCAGGTAAAAATATGTGGACCAGGATCTGATCTGCATTCACAAGAAATGGGCTGTGGATATCCATGTTGTATGTGCAGATGCGGATATAATGCAGATATCTGTGGATATCCACGGATTTGCAGGGCTCAACAAATCACACTTCATCAGATGCTTTGAAGAGGAGGAACTTACAGAATGGGATGAAAATAAATGCAAGGGAGTGTAAGACAACAGGATGACCGCATCCCATGTCTTATATGCCCTTGCATTTATTTTCATCCCATTCCGTAAATTCCCCACCTGCAAAGCATCTGACAGAGTGGGATTTGCTCCCACGAAAGCTCATGCGATTAATAAATCTGTTAGTCTTTACAAGACTCCTTGTGGTGGGTTTTTTTTTGCTTTACTAAACTAACAGGGCCGACCCTTTACAACATTGGCTTTACTGTCTCCGTCCCAGTTAACAGCTGGAGCATGTATCCCAGCATGCAACGCTCCCCGTTCGTCCCAGAGGCCCCTGGCTGGGGCATTGCATGCTGGGACTTGTAGTCTGCGCGGCAGGAGGACGCCCCAGCCCCTGAGGTTGCCCTGCATCTTCCGGTCTGCCCCGGTGGCCGAGGTCGCTCGGTTGGGCTGTGAGCCCCGTTCCCACCACGTGAGTGAGCCCCTGTCCTGCAGCCGCTACCCACGTGGGGCTTGCGCCAGGCTCCCAGCTGTGCCTGGGGTGGGCGAGTGGCCGGGGGAAGCCCCTGCGGACATGCAGGCGTGTCAGGGGAGCACCAGGTTAAAATCTCTCCTGCCCTTGCAGTCACCCGCCTGGGCATCGTGCGGGCAAGTGATGGCTTGTGATGCTGGTGGCTTTCTGCCCTGCAGGTTCAGGTTCAGGTCGGGACCGACCCTGCTCTCATTACAATGGAGAGGCTCCATCCTGCTCTATCTCACGCCAATTTTCGAAAGTGTATCCCTTAGCTAAATCTGCCTGTTTTCAATCAATCAATCAATCAATCAATCCATAGGGCTGGAAGGGACCTTGTGAGATCATCGAGTCCAACCCCTTGGGAATTGAACCCAGGTTTTCCTGGTGATGCCTTACTGACCTTGGTAGCATCCCCCTTTCACATTTGAAAATCCTACCGCAAAATTATGGAGGGGATGAAACATCTTTAAAAAAATCATATATTCATAAAATGAGAGGTGACCCAAATAAAGGATTAATCACAGCCCCCCCCCCATAGTACTTGGCATATAGTCCAGTTATACATAAATTCTTGGTCTTCAGGCCAGAAAAGAGCTTTATATCTTTGATGTGCTGTATGAATATTAGCCAGCTCATTGCACATAGTAATGAATTGTATGGAGATAGAAAACTGAAAGGAAAAGTTATGTCTTTTATTATGCCCTACCAGCCTTGACAGTGTCTTGGCTGTGATGCAACTCAGTAAAAACAAGGGAATTAGGTGATGGGTGAAACCCCACCCTATAATCTGCTGATAAAATTACTTCCTTAATGTGCCTTATTTGTATGTAGCCATTGGAGGACAGTAGCAAAGGGTCCTACCATCAATCAAACCGTTTCCACGCCCCCCCCCCCTTTTCACCGGAAGTCCCTCCCACCAACTTCTGGCCCAGCCTCCTGCCCACCTGTCACCGGAAGTCCCGCCCCCAGCCAGTCACCCGATATCCGGTTCTGCCCTCGGGGTGTGACTTCTGGCTGAAGACGATGAGCTGAGCGGACGTGGGTGGCATGGCTCCTCCCAGAACGCCTTTGCACCAATAGGAGTGGGTTGTGCCCCTGAGAGTGGGATTGGCCCCAGAAGGGCACACGGCGGGGGCGGCCCTCCCCAGAAGAGGGCTGCATGATGCTCCGCCAATAGGAAAAGGTTTTAGATCGGCCCAGCGGGGCTGCTTGGGTCAATCAGGAGGATTGGAACCCCGCGCCCGATCTGTGGGCCTCAATGGTTGGCGGCAGATGGCGCCGCCCCCTGGAAGTCTGGGGCTTTAAAGTCGCACGACCCCTGGCTCATGTGCAAGACCACATGGTTCAGAGCTCGTGCAGAACATGGATGCCTTCACCACCCCCGCCAGGCCTTCGGGGTTGGTTTTGGCTCCAACCTTTAACAACCCTTGGAGAAAACCCTGCGACAGCGGCAGTTCAGTGGAAGAGGTGGCCAATATGTCAACCGATACCCCGGAGATCGTGAGGGAACCTGATAGGCCTGACGGCTTCCGTTGTCCGTCCCCATGGAGAAAAGCGAGCACGGCTCATGGGAGCTACAGGCAGAGGTAAAGAAGGCTCTAAAAGAGAAAAAGCCTAAAGGGTGGTGAACTTACAGCTCCTTTTTTTTTTTTTAATGTTTCTGAAAAAATTTCTCAGCAACTTGATGATGACTTTATACGGGGCTTTGAGAACCTGCACATCAGTAGCCCCGTGAAAACAACCGTATCGTGTGTCAGCTGTTTCTGCCCGTGTCTGGCACAGAGAGCTGAGATGGGACGGCAAAAATGGAATAATGAAATACGCACCAGTTGTTCCTGCCCATGCCTGGCACACAGAGCTGAGAGGAAGAATGAAGCAGCTCAGACTCCTTCAGGGGCTGGTGACCGTTTTTACAGACTGGCTCGAATACGTTTTAAAAGAAACAAGACAGTCATTTCAGACGTGGATGCGCAATGGCAGGCGGATTTGGTGGACGTGTAAAGGTTCTCCAAACACAACAGCGGTGTTAAATGCATCTTAACAGTGATAGACATTCTCTCTAAATACACCTGGGCTTTAGGTCTCAAAGGCAAGATGGGGTGTGAAGTGTCCAAGGCCTTTAAAGCTATTTTCAGCAAAGGCCGCATCCCTCAAAAATTACAAACTGATCGTGGAAAAGAATTTTTAAACAAACCTGTAAGTGCTCTGTTGAAGTGGCATGGCGTCCATCATTTTGTGACTAATAATGAGGTCACAGCGGTGGTTGTGGAGCAGTTTAACAGAATTTTAAAATCTAGGATGTGGAGATATTTTGCCTCCCGCAACACCTTTTGCTACATCGATGCATTACCTGACTTTATAAAGAGTTACAACTGGAGCTTTCACAGAACCATAGGGGCCAGACCTGTTGATGTTAACCCCTCGAATTCTCTGCAGATGTGGAAAACGGTATACGGAGACAGTTTAAAAGTAAAACCGGTTGCCCACCCTTTTAGAAAAGGTGACCACATGAGACTATCTAAAACCAAAGGAGCTTTTGAGAAAGGTTATCAACAATTGTTTACCGATGAGATATTCATAGTGGACGAAGCCTTAACAAAGGGCCAGAGACCTGTATACCGTTTAAAAGATTACGAGGGTGAGACAGTGGCTGGATCTTTTTACGCTGAAGAATTACAAAAAGTAAATCCCAAACTTGACAGGATTTACAAAATTGAAAAAGTTCTAGAGGTGAAAGGAAGAGGGAGAAAAACGCAGCTCTTGGTGAAATGGTTGGGGTGGCCGGAGAAGTTTAACATCTGGGTGAAAGCATCTCAGCTCTGTGAGTTTTAGACGCAAAAGATTACTCCTGCAACAATAAAAACAGCATGAAAGAAAATGGGCGACGGTGGTTTTTACATCACTTTGCCCAGGAACGGCAGCTCTTGGGTATTTCCCCAAAACACCAGCTCGAACTTTACCGTACAACTAATTAAACCCTTGGATCTCCGGGGCGCTTGGGAGGTGGGATTGGTGGAAATACAGTACCCCCACAGCTGGAACAACATCAATGGAGATGCCCCTTTTGAAATCACCTGTGAAGATAAGAAATGGAATTTCGTCCTACGACGAGGTTATTACTTTTCTATATCCGATTTGCTGGAGCACATGAACAACGTCATGAGTCGCCATCCTGAAACACCCGGGGTGACCCTGAACTACTATCCTGTGGGTAGAAAAGTTAGATTTAAGTCCACCGATGTTGCTTATATGATTTCAACTGGTGGGGAGTTGGCTAATATTTTGGGCATGTACCCCAACACCCGCGTCAAAAAAATCCCTTTCTCGGCAGACAACACAGGAGGTTTCAACTCCTTGTATCTGTACACGGATATCGTGGAACACCAGTTTGTGGGGGACTCCTCTGTACCCCCGTTATGCTGCGTCCCCGTCCAAGGAATGACCAACGAGTTTGTCACCATCACCTACGATAAACCACATTATTTTCCTGTCAATAAGCACCACATCGACACCTTCGCCATTGAAATAAAGACTGACCAGAACAGACATGTCTCATTTTGCTTTGGTAAGGTGATCGTCAAGCTGCACCTGTGTTCTCAGAGAGAGCGTGGTTTCTGAAACGTAAAACAAAAACAATGCCATGGTGATCCTAAAAAATTATGGTGACCCCGCCATCTACAGCAACTATTACAAAGCCCAGGCTGGATACGCCCTTCCCAGTTACCACGGCTCCCCCGTCATATATGGAGCAGGCGTGGGTGGGATATTTTGCAGCCTCTTTAGAAAAGCTGTACTGCTTCTGAGGAGGGGGCTAGAGATTATCAACCCTCACGGAAAAACCGCTGCTCAAAACATAGCTAGAGACATGGTAGGCAATGTCTCTTGCACGGTTTTGGAGAAGGTGGTAAAACTGCCCGAACAGGAGGGGTCAGGGTTGATGTACATTAAAAGGAGGAAGACAAAGAGAAATGTGTCATGCCCGTAACGCATGAGCCCACCCAGACCTTTTAAAAGAAAAGCTGCAGTACGCAGGACTAGTCAGAAACAAAAGATCAAGGGAAAGCGTAGGAGGTGCTCAACACCTGACAAGAGATATATTTTTATCAGCATGGCTTTTGTTCACTGTGGGTCTGAAGAGTGCACCAAGTCAGAACTAGCCTTGTTTCAAATAGCCCCCACGCAGACGAGCATCGAGAAAAGCATCTACATTGAAGTACCGCCGCTATCGGCCATTACAGAGGCTGCGCCTCTGGGCTTCTTTATAGCGGGGAATGGCATAGATTATATGGACTTAAACAATACCCTTCTTTACCTTCGTTGCAACATTGTCAAACCAGCTGGAACCATGATTGCCAGGGATGCCAAGATGGCTCTGGTGAACTATCCTGTGGCATCTATTTTCAGTCAGCTAGATGTCACGCTGGGGGACCGCCTCATAAGTCAAAGCAACAACTGTTACCCCTACAGGGCCTTTATAGAATCATTGCTCAATTACAGCGAGGGCACTCTCACCACACAATTTTCTGCCTGCCTGTTTTATAAAGACACCCCCGGAAAACACAAAGCTGCGGAGCTGATCGGTGAGAATCTACGGTTTGTGAAGCGTGCAAACCTGACCGCCCAAAGCAGGACAGTAGAGCTGCTGGGCCATTTTCACAGCAATCTGTTTTTTCAAGAAAAGCTTTTGTTGAATGGTGTGGATGTGAAAATCAAACTGATGCACAGTAAGGACGCCATCTGCTTAATGGGCGATGCAGCCCAAGACTGTAAACTGCGCATTGTATCAGTGTCCCTTTTTGTGAAGAAAGTGCGGGTAGCCCCAGGCATACATCTGGCGCATGCGGAAGCCCTGCTCACGGCTAATACTAAATACCCTGTTGACCGTGTAGGAATGAAAGTGTTTAGTATCCCTGCAGGAAGCAGGGTCTGTAACCAGGAAAACCTGTTCTTGGGACAGCTACCCAAAATGGTTGTCCTGGGGTTTGTGGATAATGGTGCTTTCAGTGGGAGTTACGCTGAAAACCTCTTTAACTTTAAGCATTACAATATTAATTTTTTAGCTTTGTATGTGGATGGGGAACAGATACCCACCAAGCCTCTCCAACCAGACTTCGAGGCTGGGCTCTGCGTGAGGGAGTATATGAATCTGGTGCAAACGGCCGGTAAATACATGAAAGATCGTGCACTGCTCATTGACCGCGTTGAGTTTGCTCAGGGTTATACCTTGTTTGCCTTTGACCTCTCCCCTGATCAGGAATGCGCTGATCACTATTCCTTGATCAAAACGGGAAACCTGAGAGCAGAAATACGTTTTGCCAATGCTTTGACAACCACCGTCAACATGATCGTGTACGGGGTTTTTGACAACGTGATAGAGATAAATCAGAGGAGAAACGTTCTGTTCGACTATATGTGAACATGGACACCGTGCAGCTCTCACGTGTCTTACTGGCAGACCCTGCCACGCAAAAGACTTTCTTAGATGTGTTTCCCAGTGACTGGCTCCCCGGCGGCAGACTGACACGGAGACCCCTGAGTTTAGTGGTCAACACGCATCCGCACAACCGACCGGGTGAACACTGGCTAGCCTTGTACCTGGCAGAGAACAACCATGGAGAGTTCTTTGACTCATACGGCCACCCCCCGACCAGTAGTAAAGGGCCCTACCATCAATCAAACCGTTTCCACGCCCCATTTCCGCCGGAAATCCCTCCTACCGACTTCCGGCCCTGCCCCCTGCCCACCTGCCACCGGAAGTCCCACCCCCAGCCAGTCACCTGACATCCGGTCCTGCCCTCTGGGTGTGACTTCCGGCGGAAGTGGGATGGCGTGGGCCCTCCCAGAAGGCCTTTGCACCAATAGGAGCGGGTTTTGCCCCCGAGAGCGGGATTGGTCGCAGGAGGGCACGTGGCGGGGGCAGCCCGCCCCAGAAGAGGGTCATGTGACGCTCTGCCAATAGGAAAAGGTTTTAGATCGGGCCGGCGGTGGCTCCTGGGCCAATCGGGAGGGCTGGAACCCCATGCCCGATCTGTGGGCCTCGACGGTTGGTGGCAAATGGCGCCGCCCCTGGAAGTCTGGGGCTTTAAAGCCCTACGACCTCTGGCTCGTGCGCAAGACCGCGTGGTTCAGAGCTCGTGCAGAACATGGACGCCTTCACCACCCCCGCCAGGCCTTCGGGATTGGTTTTGGCTACAACCTTTACT
>ML681984.1:39093470-39137153 GCA_007922195.1 Podocnemis expansa | reverse complement strand
GGGATCTGAATCTACCCCAGACTCCGAGGGTGCAGATGGGGACCCGCCTAAAGAGCTTTCTGGGGAATTTTCTAAACTGCCACCCCGCAGCTCAATTTCCACCTCCCCATTCTCAGAAACGTCACTAGCGGGCCTCTCTTTTTGTTTTTTTCTCCTCATCACCTCCTTAGCCCTTTTTAAGATCTTTACAGTGACCCTGGCTCTTAACTTTTTGGCAGTCATCCATTTATCCCTGAAAAGACCTCCCCCTTTTTGATTAGGTCGGGTACCCCTTCCCACAACTAGCTGTGCGGATTCAAAAACACAATCGGGAAAGCTGAAATATTTTTGAGCGTATTTATCGAGAGCATTTGCCTTTTTGACATAGTTTTCAATCATTCTTTCTTTTGGAACCCTTCAGAGTACAGCACCCATCAGCTCTTTGAATGAAGCGTTACATTCACCTATCAGCTTTCCAAATAAAGCATCATGTTTTCTCGACAACTGGAGAACTACATCAAGCCCATTGAGGTGTGGATGTGGAATGTGATTATCATCGCTGGAGCTTTCACTCCATGGTTTTTGATTCACAACCCCTGGAGCACGTGCTCCGGGTTTGTGAATGTGTGTGCTTTCACTCACAGCTCTCTCAGGGCTTGGTGTGGTGCTGACCACTGAGGAACTGGAGGTGTGGTGCTTTGTACCAGAGTTTTTGGTTTTGTCCTTGGGCTTGATGTATCTGTGCTTGGGGGTTTCCTGCTGCTTCCTCAGCACTCCTTTGCTCTTTTGCACAGGTGATGTCGCCAAAGGCTCAGGACGGGTTTTCTGTTTCTTTGGTGATTTTCCTGGAGCTGTGACTACAATGACATCAGTAAAGCTGTCAGTGGCTGAGTAGGAAAAGAAAAGAAAAGAAAAGATGTCAAACATAACCTATTTAGAAAAAAAATAACTTTTCAAAACAAGCTCCTTATTTGTTACTATAAAAACACACAAATAAAATATATTTACAGCACTCCATTTCTTTGTCAGTCATTGGTAGTGGTGGATTTTCCTCTTTCCTTTTTCTTTCAAGCTTAGTAATCGACAAACTCGAAGTTTTTTCATTTTTTGATAGGTCTGTAAAGCAGACAACATTCTTATAAAAGGTTCTCATCAACTTTCAAATGGGTTAACCTTTCTATCTTATTTAAAAATTCTCTATTTCAGGGCCATACAATAGGCCAATGAGTGCCCCTTGGGGTTACCCCTGGTTCAGATCTTGTGATTTGAAGCCTAGGCATGCCCTGTGTGGAAGAGGGTTAGTTCAGGCCCCACCAACAATTCAAGCCTTAAAAACACATTGCCACATGATCAGACTAAAAACAGCAAAAAATTTTTAAAAAGGCCCCCAGTTAAGTTAAAGAAAAACTAAAAATAAAATTGCAGTTTTAAATAAGCAAAACAGACCTTAAACCAGCAAAAAACCTAAAAAAAAGTTCGACTTAAAAACACATTACCATGTGATCAGACTAAAAACAAAAAATTCAGCAAAAACTTCAAAAAAAGGACCCAGTTAAATTAAAGAAAACTAAAAATAAAATTGCAGTCTTAAATAAGCAAAACAGACCCTAAAGCAGCAAAAAATTTTAAAAAACCCCACCAGGTGCTCACAGTAAGAGGAGCAGGTTTAACTATAGCAAAAGCCAGATCCCAGCAACTTTAAAAAAGCAGTTTTAAAAATCAGTTTAATTCTTTAAGTTAAAAATCAGCCTTGCCATGCTCTCAAGCTAACAAGCAGGGCAGGTTTAACTAAAGCAAAAAACAGACCCCAGTAATTTTATAAAACAGTTTAAAAATTAGTTTATAACAAAATACTTTAACTTAAAAATCCATCTTGCCATGTTCTTGTGCTAATATGCAGGGCAGATTTAAATTCAGCAAAATCCACCTCCAGCGCTACCCTATAATCAGCCCATCAGACTTAAAAAGACATAAGCATGTGGTCAGTAGAGGGGGGAAGAGAAAAAATGTGGCAGCTTTAAAGCCTGCTGCTTTCAAATACACAAAAATCAGCACCTTTTAAAACCATAAACTTAAGCAGTTTTTAATCAGAACTTTTCCAATAAATAAATAAATAAACAAAAAAATTCCCTAAGCTCAACACAACCATTCAGAATTAAAATGTGGGTTTTTTTAAAATACTTTCCAAGAAACCCCATCATTTAAAAACCATTTGCATTTACTTACCTTGCAACACAGGGAAAAGACAAGCTGGGACATGATTTTTCTCATGTGTAGATATACCTTTGAATTAAAGAACAAGCATAATTTAGTTAGTAGGATTCTCCACATGCCTCAAACCCTGTTTAATACCTGACCCCCTCACCCCCACCCCTCTTAAACAGCAATATGCCCAGCTATAGTTCAAACAGGACTTTACCTTGCCCCTGTGAAACACAGCTTGAAGGTGATGTTTCCATGCTAAGCAGGGTTAGCCTGCAATAAAAAAGTGTATCCTCATTAATAAGGACCACTTGGCCAAAAAAGTAACATTATAAAATAGATTTTTAAAGTTAAGAGCAAGCAGCTTACCTCCTGTTTGAAGTCCTGCTCAGGACAGCTTCTGGTAGGAAGAAGGGAGTCTTCTAAAAAAAGCAGAGGTTTATATACCTTTCCCAGCCTTTTGTTTCAATGGGGTGTGGTACCACTCCTCTCTATTCATGAACAGTTAAGGAATACGGATAAGAATCCCATTTTGATCTAAAAATCCGTGGTGCTTTTTACAATTAATTTTTTTTCCTGTAGACTCTTTTTACAGTATTAAGTCATTTTTAATGATACTTTGTACCCCTCTTCTGACTGGAAAAAGATTGCACAATGACATAGGGAGTCTTTATGCTTAAAAGTTTTTGAAATAAAATGGATGTGTCACATACTGCTTTTAAACTGTTTCACTGTCCTTACAGCAATTTTTTTTTTTTTTTTTAGAAAAGGATGCTAGAGGCTTCTTAAAACATTTCAGGGGTGCCTTTAATTTTGTTAAATATTATTTTTAAACTTGTCAGGACTTTAAATTGCCCCCCACAATTCCTGATTTTTTTTCAAACTTCCCAACACCCCCCTCCATCCAGACACTGCCCATTACTGTAAGGGAAACCCATCAAGCCTACAAATTCCTGACATTTTTCTTTTTTAAACTCTCCAATAACACCCCACAAATTCCCTGGGTTTATTTAAACTGTCCAATAGCATTCAGTCAACTCCACGCAGCTACCTGTGAATGGAGTCCCTTGCAGTTCAGTGGGTGGGCCTGTCCAGAAACATGCCTCAACATGTTTCAAGCATCACAGATTTATTTTAAACAAGGTCCCCCTCCCCCTTACAGGATTCTACTACAGCGGGGCGCCCCCCCCCCCCCGAAAAGACACAAAGACATAGTAGCTGGTTCTCACAAAAAAAAAAAACCCAAAACACTTTTTATTTAAAAGACCTACACAGACAGTCACAAACCCCCTTTTCAGAGATGCATTTTATTTACAGCTAACAAGATGGTTTGTATCTTGTGTATGTCCCCTCACCATTCTCTGACTTACACCTTTTGGATTTCTTACACATAGTCGGCCTCCTAAGCAGGCTTCTCTAGTGTTTGGTGTGGACCAGATGGTTCACAGGATCATGTAAGCAGACATCCCTTATGTCGGGTTTGGTCATCTCATATAGAGCATTGGCAGAGTCTGGACTGAATTGCACAGTACGTACCATGTTCACTCCCATGTCTAAAAGGTCCCTAGTTGCATAAAGACATTCCAAAATATAGCTGATGGCAATGACAGTGTTTAACAAACTTTCATAACACACTTCAGCACACAGACCCCAAAGTTTGGGGTTTATAGCCTCTGAAGTCCAAGTCGTGCAGTCATGACTCTGCTGGCCTGGAGCGTCTATGAGACAGCCTTCACAATCTTCATACGTCTTTTCCTTAAGACGGTAATCAAGGGTAACAAAAACAGCAATACGCATAATACATCACATGACTATTCTACACTGAGGAGCGGGCACCGGCTCAACCTTATCCAGGCTGAGCTCTCTTACAAAATTCTTATAGCCCTCTTCCATGGTCTCCTCATGTTTAACGTGTACATGTGCTGAACAAAAACAAGATGGGCCGGCTTCATCTTGGTCACTCGCTGCAGTGCTGGCCTGGGGTTCCTGAAAGACAAGAAAGATGTTTTCAGAAAAAAGAGCAGTAGGCCTGCCACCTTTAGGCTTTTTTTTTTTTTTTTTGGGGGGGGGGGGGGGTCTATATCAGCCGGGTCGTTCACTCTCCCCATTCCTTTACCTCCTGCCCCGTTGGTGTTGGAGAGAGTCCTTCAGTCTGCTGTCTCAAGATCTGTGGGGTTTCAGGGTCTGGGGTGTCGAACAAAGGCTGAGACAAGATCTCTGGGGTTTCAGAGCCCGGAGTGTCTAACAAAGGCAGAGCCAAAGGGCTCTCCTCTTCCAAACTGTCGCTGTTGTGTCACTTGCTATGCTGAGGGGCCATAGGAGCCAAAACCAATCCCGAAGGCCTGGCGGGGATGGTGAAGGTGTCCATGTTCTGCACAAGCTCTGAACCACGCAGTCTCGTGCACTGCCAGGGGTCGTGTGGTTTTACAGCCCCAGACTTCTGGGGGGGTGGCACCATCTGCCACCAACCGTCGAGGCCCACAGATTGGGCGCGGGATTCCAAGCCTCCCGATTGGCCCAAGTGGCCCTGCCGGGCCAATCTAAGCCCTTTTCCTATTGGCGGAGTGTCACGTGGCCCTCTTCTGGGGAGGGCTGTCCCCGCCACATGCCCTTCTGGGGCCAATCCCGCTCGCAGGGACAAAACCTGCTCCTATTGGTGCAAAGGTGTTCTGGGAGGGGCCACGCCACCCACTTCCGCTCAGCTTGTCGTCTTCAGCCGGAAGTCATGCCCAGAGGGCAGGATCGGATGTCAGGTAACTGGCTGGGGGCAGGACTTCCGGTGACAGGTGGGCAGGGGGCTGGGCCAGAAGTCGGTGGGAAGGATTTCTAGTGAAAAGGGGGCGTGGAAATGGTTTGATTGATGATAGGGCCCTTCGCTACTGAGGACATACAAATTTCATTCTTAACTGAAAATGTTCTGGCTTGTATTGGCTTATGAGCCAAGTTTAAATGCTTAGTATATTAGTTTAATCTGTTCCATGTAGTTTAAAGGGGATTCTTGCCCTTTCAGTAAATCTTTTATAGTTCACAGAGAACTAGATAATTCGCCTGTCCTTTAAATAGATTCTTGTGTTTGTTCTGACCTGTGTATGTTTAAAGTTTATGGCAAATTAAATTGAATTTTATTCTAATTTTCTTTAACTTCCCTTTGTAAAGAGTAGCATTTAGAATTAATATTGTTTTATAGGATTTTTAAGCGCTATTGGATAAATCATCTGCTTCAGTTAAAATCCTACAGAATAGAGAAAGTTTATTGGAAATTGGGCTGCTATATCAGGCTGAAGCCCCAAGCTCTAATCCTTGAGATGGAGAAATTTGCGGGCCTGCAGAGGAGCTTGAGACATGAATGTTCTGAGCTCAATGGAGAAATCCTGTGGGATTCAAATCATCTATATAGAAAGACATGTCCTTTAACTCTCTTCCATGGGCTTACTGATCTACTTTCCTCCCCTTGCAGGATAGCTTGTTGATGCATGTTAACAGCCTGTGCTCAAGCCTGATCCAGTGAGAAGTTCGGAAGTGTAGGAACTGTATGTAATTTTCTGCTGTCTGAACTAAGGGAAATACAAACATTAAGGTATTTAAAAAAATCCTTAGTTTACAGTTCTTTATTACCAGTAACACAGATAAGGATATTGGTTTCCGAGAGGTAGTGGAGTTGGTTTATTTTCAACAAAAATAACAAGGAGGCCTTTGGCACCTTAAAGACTGACAAAAAAATATTTGTGGGCTGGAACCTCCTTTGTCAGATGCATGAAAATAATATAAGGAAATATTTAAAATTATTTTTAATTCACCATTGTTTTTTTTAAATGTTTGTGTGAAAATTTCTTTTTGATCTGACCTTGTGACTTATACTTCATTGCATTTATTTTTCCATAACATACTGTATTACATTTCCAACTATCTGACAAAGTAGGATTTCACCCATGAAAGCTTATGCAGATTGGTTAGTCTTTAAAGATGCCACAGGACTCCTTGTTTGTTTTGCTGAACTAGACTAACATGGCTACCCCTTTGGAACATTTCTTAACTGTTGAAGTCCCACTTTATCTGCTGCTTGAAGATGGAAAGCTTATAGTATAGGAGGGAAAATATAAATGCAGAGAAAATAAGTCATAGGATCAAGTCAGGCTATTTCAGCAAATGAAAGCTAAAATAGATTAGATTTGGATTCAAACCGTGGAACAACATATTAGAAGGTGGGGAGGTAGAGAAAGAGGAAAATCATTTTTGGAATGGGAAACCCAACCCATATCTCTATTCAAACCCAAGTTAATATTGTCAAATTTGCATATGAATTCTGACTCTGTAGTTTCTCTTTGATGCTTTGATTTGTAATTAAGCTGTGAGTAGGGAGATTGAAGTGTTCCCTTATCGGTTTTTTAACGTTGCCATTTCTGATGTCAGATTTGTGTCCATTTATTCTTTTGTGTAGAGACAGTCCAGTTTGTCCAATGTATAAGGCAGAGGGGCATTGTTGGCACATAATGGCATATATCACATTGATGAGCAAGTGAATGAGCCCTTGAGGAAGTAGCTGTTTTTAGCTTCAAAGAGAAACTACTATTTCCTTCCAATACTGTAAGATTTCCATCTTCAAGTATCTGACAATGTGGGATTTCTCCCATAAAAGCTCATGCATTAAATAAAGTGCTGTGGGACTCCTTGTTTGTTTTTCTTACTTGTGTTATAGAAATAGGCTAGGAAAATAACTGCTTTGGAGTTAGTTGTCCAGCAAAATGATGGGGTTATCCTAATTTTGATCTGTGGTCTCATTCTTTCAAAATTTTAGAATTTTTTTCCCCAGTTTGTTTAAGTAGTTAAATAGTTCCCTTAAACTCTTGTCTTACCTTTTCCGCTGAGAACCTGAGTCTTCTGAACAGTGAATCAGTTTTCTCTTTCAGTTGTCTGATTTTGTGGATGTTTCTCACCTGCACAAAGAAACAAGGGAGAGAAAATCACTTTTTGAAGAAAGGGAAAATGCAATTGGAAAATCACAAAAATTGGCAAGGGACATGGGGACCAATGTCACTGGGAATACTTTTAATTTATTTATTGAAAGTGACTAGATGTCCAGTTTACAGTGTCTCTTTATTGAGCTGTGGTCTGCATTTTAGCTTAGTTCAGTGCCAGTAAGTAAAGTTCTATGTTAAGAAGATATAGCTGGTGTAAAAGATCTGTCTCTCAAGGAAATGGGCAAGTTGTTGCCTTGCTTCTGGAAGGAAACTATGATGTAGTTACTGTATATGGACAAGGTTATATAAAAATGATCCCAGAACTCTTTTGATACATGGGTAGATTAGAATGAAAGCTTTATAGAGGTCAGTACAGTCCAGAATGGAAAAAGAGAGGAAAATGATTTTAGAAACTGAAGTGGAAAGAAAATTTGGGTTATAAAATGTACTTAAACTAGTTTGTAACGTAATAGCAGTGAAGTTGCTGTCCCTTCTGATTTTTTTTTTGTCTTCTTTCATTTTGTACAGAATACTTTACCTTGTGTTTAAATGGAACATAAACCATGACAGGTGTGAATTTGTGTTTCGGTTTTTGGGTTGGTGGGTTTTTTTTTTTGAAATTGAAGTGAACTACAAAAATGAAAATTACGACTACTCCCACTCACCTCTAGAACAAAGTTAATATCACGTATGAACTGCTCAAAATTATGTAGAACTTTTATTTCTTTTATAGGACTGCTGCATTTTGCCAGCCTGGGTTTGGTGTGATGCCCCATATATGCTGTGCTGCTAAAGTCACATCTGCATCTGTAGAGCACTGAAGTCTGCTGATGGGAACAAAGTAAATCGAGGTCTTATTGATTACTGTATATCCTACAGAGTGAAAAGAATACAGTTATTTGGTTACAGGGTAATGTATCTGTGTCTGTGTCAGTACCTGACCTCAGTTTTTGGCACTATTTGATAGCAAGAGTGATTGCTTTGGTAGAATCTTGGAAAATATCGTGAGGAGAAAGCTGATGCTCACTGACTAATCTGTGTTCCATGGCTGCTAAATGGCATGCATCCCTACAGATATTTAGCTGCAGAATTATTGCTACTTTCAAGGTGTAGCAGCCACAGAAAGAAACTATTCAGGCATGAGTATAGCTCTTAAGTATCTAATATGTTTGGTCACAATGTGCTGAGCCATTGTATTTGTTTTGTGGTTTCTATAGTTTTTAAAAATTTTTAAAAATTAAAGTTTGAATTGTTCTCTTCTTTAAATCTGAAAATATCTCCAGTGTATTTTACTGTTTTAAATTTAAATAAATATTTTCCAGTATGGGGGGACCATGCACAGGAAGCATTTGGGCCGTAGTCTCTGTTCTAGCATTATGCCTTGTGTTAAATCCAGTTTAAGAGGAAGTAGTTTTAATTTTAGCTAATAATTATGAACTTACTTAACTGTTTTAAATCAGTACTGGCTTAAATTTACTTAACTGTCTTAAATCAATTACAGATACAGTAGAATTAAATTCTGTTTCTTCCCACAGGGACTATAAAAGATGCAAGAAAAACGAGTTTGTGTGTCACAAAATGTCTCATCTTCTTGCTAATATCAGCTGTGTTTATTAAGAAAAGTGAAGAGGAAAACATCTTTGAGAGCATCTTAAAAGTAACGTGTGGAGGTGGCAAAAATGCTTTGTTTGAGACGTATTTACTCATCTGCACTGGGACGCTGTCATTTTCGAACTCTGCACAGTGACGCATTGTTGATCCAATTAAATAGGTGCACAACTGAAGATCAGATCTTTAATCTTGTTGGAGAGAACAAAACCAAACTTTCCGAAAAACACTTAGAAAGCGCATTTACTCTACTGTGGAAATTTCAAAAGTTGAATCTGTTTAGGAATATTAACTATATAAAAAATCACTCTCAGTTTCTTACTCTTTGCAATTTAGCTGAAAACAGGATAGAATTTATGGATGATGATCTCTTGGTGAGTACGCTGTGCCATGTATTGAGGTAAGGAATGCAATATTAAATTTCATATAACCAATTATAAATGAGCCCCACAAATTGCATTTAAATATAATCTTAAACACTTTATTGTTCAGTTAAATAACACTGGCTTAGAAATTAACTTTCTGGCAGCCTTTTTTTCTTCTTTCTTGCCAGTTCCCTGTTCAGGATTGGTGACTTTTATAGCTTTCTTCAAAAACCCATGACTGCACACCTGTCTGTCTTGCAAACTGGTTTCTTTAAGGGCCACTAATATTCAATCCATGTACTGAATCTTTGATGTCCCTGTTGGTTATCTCTGTCCAGTCATTGCAAGAGCCATCTTACTACTATAACTCTTAGGTTTCCATTGGATATGTCCACACCAATGTAGTCTAGCTCCCTTAACTTGTCTTTAGTTGAGGAAAACCACATCTTTTTTGTCCTTTCTCATTTTAGTGATCATAGATGTAACAATACTAGGTACAAAATTCTCAGTCACAAATGTGACAAACGTAACTATATTTTTTGTATTTGGTAATGGAAATCAACTTATGATTTGATTTTTTTCTAGTGAGCAACATGTATATATTTTAAAAATGAACAAACCTGAATATTTTGTATTATTAGGAAATGTATTAGGACAGGCTTTGAGAAATTCTGGGTGCCAGGTTGCCATGGTGCCTGGATTTTGTAACCTTGTGCCTAGCTCTATTGCAAAAACACAGTGGAGGAACACCCTCTGTTGACAAAAAATGAAACAGGTGGCTCTTGTACTAGAACTTGGGGGATTTATTGATCTGTGCTGCCACTGCAGTTTTTCGGCAGTGAGGGGTGTCCCAGATAGGCGTCTTGTTTTTGAAGCTGAACACCTTGCTGGGCCCCAATTTTGTCAATTCCTGTATTACGCTTAGCTTCTTTTATTTAATTTTTATACATAACATATCTTTCTCTTGCTTTGTGCTTAAAGAAGAAAACTGGAGGTAAAGAGATCCAGGTTTTATTCTGTCCTGGATTTGCCATACTGACTGTATAACTTGGGAAAAGTCATTATATCTCTCTGTGCCTTGGTTTTCTTATGTGTAAAATGGGAATACATATCTACCTCACAGGAGAATTGTGATACTTATCCATTAACATTTGTAATGCACTGTTAGACTTTTGGATGGAAGTTATCACTGGTTATATTTCTTGTGTAGTACCTTTGTAGCTCTTTTAAAGCAAATGTTAATAGCTAATGCAGCTGTGCCTGGTTTTTCTCACTTTTAATCATTATGAAGGTTCAGAGTTAAGGCCCATGATTCTCTAGTAGAAGAACTAGTCATGGAAGCGTGGAGAAGACTAGAAAGGCAAGTATTATACTGTTCTTGCAAGTAATTACAATCATATTCATCTTGAATTCATGTCTATAAAATTCTCTCATAGGGTGCTTGTTAGAGATTTAAACATTTCCATATTTTGATATAATTATTTTAAACCTCACCTATCTTTTTGGAATGTCTCTTCTTTAGAACTGTATGTGTTTTGTTAACATAACCAGGTTTGGAGTATTGCTGGAGGTTTGAATTGCAGGTGGCCAGTGGGGGTGCTCAGATGCTAAACAATGGGGACGTGTATATAGATGGATAGGTGGAGATTTAAAATATATGTAGATGTGTGAATGCACACACCACCCACAAAAGGAAATGCGATGCGGACATGCTTACAGTTTTATGTTGATTGATAAGAAAGGGTTATGCTTATCTTGCTCTTCACTGGTCATTATGCCCCTTACTTCCACCCCAGTCTTAATTTTAGGAAAAGCTTTAAGTGTAGAACCCTAAAATTTTCCCTTCTTTGCACTTGTGTTTATTTTGAGATTACTTTTTTTTGTTCCTTGGTCCCTGGCAGAATGCAGGGCTGGCATCACTGTCTTCTGTTGCACCAACAGAACAGAATAACCTGTCTTAGAACTAGGAGCTAAGACATAGTGACAGCTAAGTGAAAACCTCCTACTAATACCCGCACCAAATGGCTTTCTGATTTATTTCAGCAACATTTATCCAACATGGCAGTATGATAGAATAGTCTTAACCACTCCATTATGCTGGCTTTACTAAACATAGCTATTCCTTCAGTATTTTACCAAACCATGTACACTCACTTATCATATTTTGATATGAAAATGCATTGGTTTTTGAGCTGTTATTTTATTTTGATTGAGGCAGGAATGTTATTAGGGGATGAACTATCAGAAAAGCATTTTATATAGGTCTGAGAGGACAGGGAGGTTGTTTCTTAATTTTAACTTTTGTTTAAAACATTTAAAACATTTGATTGTGGTATAGATCACAACCAGGACCCAGATTAACTTTGGGAGTCAGCTTCATGACCCATGGTTCAGTTCTGAATTAATAATGTGTTTCCTTTTCCAATTTCTTAAAGAGGATCATGGCAACCCATTTTTGGGTCACAATCCATTGGTTAAAAAGCCCTGGTATAGATGTTTTACCTCCATGATTTTATGGAAAGAAAATAAATGATGACTGTTTAGTTTTCTTTTGTTTTATGTATCGACAGGTTTAGTCTGTCAACTCTGTCTAAATTTGCATGGTGTCTATATAAACAAGATCTGTACACTAGCCCTCTAATTGGAAAAATAGCTCATATTGTCAATGAGAACTTGGATTCTGCACAGGATGCAAGGTAATTTTGGCCTAGTGAAGTTCAATAATATTAGATGAATTAAGACTGATTTTTTATCAACTTTTTAAATTTGGAAGTAGTCAAATAGTTGTACAATGGCATAGGGTCAGTCTTCCTGGATAAATCCTTCATAGAGAATGGGAAAACTTAGATAAGTCATCTTCTGAGGCTCTTTGGGGAGAACATATGCAAAACTTGTTCAAGAATTTACTTCATCCTTTTACTGTTCACAGATTGCTTAAAAGAAGAGTTTTCTATTGTGCCAGTGGAACAGCAAGAGATATTAATGTACCCTAGTTCTGTGTCTTACCTTGGCTTTTTTATGGTTTTAGACTCATGTGAACAGAAGGGGTGTCTCTTGCCAAGAGATTGGTAGTCTTCCTGTGATGGAGTTGAAACTAAATTAAAAACAAAAAACAAACACCCCCCCCCCCCAACAACTACCATATATACTTGTGTATAAGCTGATCTACGTATTAGCTGACCCTTGGTTATACACCCCAGAAACCGGGGCCGGGGGGCTGTCATGAAAATTGCATGACCTGCATATAAGCCAAGGTTCAAAATCTGCTCCATCTTATCCTTCAACAATGAGGATAAGAAGGATGATAAAAGGCTTTCAACAAGTATATGTAGGCTGCAGGAGTCTCAAACCCCAAGGGCAAAGCTCAAAAAAGGATATTATAAATAGAGAAGGGAGGGCTCTGCCCCTCTTAGCACAGCCTGATCCCAGTGCACCTTCTCCCCATCACTCCCTACGCTAGCCCTTCTCTGTATCACCTCCATGCTGTGCCCCATTCTCCTCCCATCACTGGTCCTTCTCCACTCTTTCTCCTCACTGTGCCCCACCCCCACTTGCCATTTCCTCTCCATCTCCATATCCCCTGCTATCTCCTCTCTGTGTCTTGTTCCCTCCTGTCACTGCTCTTTCTCTTGTCTCTGTCCCCTCCAGGCAGCCCATCCCGTTCCCTCATCCCCACCCCCTCACTGGCCCTTCTCCATCTCCTTCCCACACCCCTCACTATTCCCTGCTCTGCTCCCTAGCTCTCCTCCTTTCATTGTCCATTCTCTTTCCCCATTCCCTCACCTCTGTCTCCCATCCTTGCTCTTTCCCTCATGCTTCCCATGGATTTCCCTAACAACCCCACCCACACCCTGAATTGCCGGACACCCCTCCCCAGTTGTCAGCTAGTTACAGTGTTATGCCAATTGAGTGAATGCACCACAACACCCCCCCCCCGGTCTACCTCTACACCCCCACAAATTTCAAGTCCTGGGGAAGCTACTGACTCTGCGTCTTCTGGTCTCTGGCTGCTCCGTGCCCTCCAACCTTGTCTCCATCACAGTCCCTTCTCTCTCCATTCCAACCCCTCACTGTCCCATCTCTGCTCCCCTGCTACCCTTCTGTGCTTCAGGCCCCTTCCTGCCCACTCTCCATCCTCTTTCTTCCACTCCCCCTCACTATTCCTGTTCTGCTTCCTCTCCTGGCCTAGCCTCCTATCACGGTCCCTTCTCTGCTCCCCATCTCCCTACCTCACCCCTTTTCTGCTCCCAATGCCTCATTCCTAGCCCTGTCCCCTCATTGTCCTCTCTCTGTTCCCTATCATCCCATTCCTCCACTCCTCTGCTCCCCATGCCCCACCCCTAGCCCTGTCCCCTCATTGTCTCCTCTCTGCCCCCCATTCTCCCACCCATCCACTTTTCTGCTCCACTTGCCCCATTCCTGGCCCTTTTCCTTCACTGTCCCCTTTCTGCTCCCAGTCCTCCCACTCCTCTGCTTTTCTGCTCCACATGCCCCATCCTTGGCCCTTTCACCTCATTGTCCCCTCTCTGCTCCTCATTCCCCACCCCTTCCCTTTTCTGTATCCCTGGCCCTTCAAAGCTTTCCCCTTCCCCTTTCTGCTCCATACACCCCTGCCCCTTCCCGATTCCCACTTCTCCCTGTCCCTTCTCTGCTCCCCTCCCCCACCCCATCCAGATGTGTGCGGTTCCCTGTTTCCCCTGGACTCGCTCCTGGCAGTGGCGTGAATTGCATGGTCCGGGGCAGGGAAATGGAGAGGAGGGAGGGTACAGGGTAGTGCGGAGGAGAGGGGAAGCAGAGCTGTCCTAGGGGGTGAGGGCAAGAGGGGCGATCGCCCTGCGGTTCTGAGGGCCACACTGTCCTGCCCTGAGCAGGACAGCGTGGAACCCAAACTGCTGCCCCCCCATGGCTGCACAGAGCCAAAAGCAGCAGGGAAGTGGGGTCAGAGCGCAGAGCAGGCCTCTGCTCCCGGCTGGCTCTGGGGTGGGAAGAACCAGCCCAGGGGTGGAGCGGGCCAGTCCAGAGGCCGGGCTTCTCTCTCTGGCCCTTCCCCTGGGCCAGCCATTCTACCCTGAGGGCAGGGAGGGCTGGCCAAGAGGTGGGGCGGCAGAGCAAAGCCCAAGCCCTGGACCAGCCTGCTCCACCTCCAGGATCAGGGGTGGGGTGGCAGTGCGCAACAAACCCATACTCCACTCCCCAGTGCATGGGGGGGGGGCGCAGAGGCTGGTGGGCCCAGGCCCCGCACACCACTGGGGATGGCCCTGGGGGGAAGGGAGAGGGCAGCAGATCAGGTTGCAGTGAGAGCGGAGCCTGTGTGCCCAGCCCAGTGTGGAACCTGCAGCTCCGGCTCCTGAGCTGCCCACAGAGCTCAGAGACAGGTGGCGACCAAGGCATCAGCAATGGGGAGTCAGTGCCTGGCTGCCCCAGGATGCTGTGTGCTGCATGCTGTGGGGCTGTGACTGCACAGCTCAGCTGAGGCAAGCGGGTGTAAGTGCCAGATCCCTGGCTCCTCCTCCCTCCCGCCCTGCCCCGGGGTCACGCCACATGCTGGGGCTCCCGCCTGTTACTCTAACGCTGCCTAGGCCAACCCCCAACCCAGGGCCCCCTGACCTGGCTGCTCCAGTGGCCATGCCACATGCCGGCGCTCCTGCCCTGAGCATGCTCAGGGTGGGAGATTTAAAACCTTGTGGACTGGGGCTGCTTCCTGCTGGCTGGACTGCATATAAGCCAAGTGCCTTTTTCAGAGGTCATTTTGAGGACGAACATTCTTGGCTTATATATAGGTACATACGGTACTGAGAATTGGAATAGTATGGATCTCTACTTTGTTTAGCACTTTTCTTCTTCAGCACGCTTTTCAAAATGTAATGAACTAATCTTCAAAACACCCTATATGTTGGACAGCTTTTGTCATTTGAACTTACTGACCTCAGAGGGTGATCAGAGATTTATCTAAGGTTATGTAGGATATGGGGAAGAGGAGAAAAGCCACCTCTCTTGCTCAATTTTCTATTTCCCCTAGAGAATTGGTTTTGTTTTTTAATTTTCTTTGAACCAAGCTTTTGCACAGTTTCTTTTATCAGATGTGACAGAAATTCATTTCAAGCAGTTTACATCTGCAGACACCCTGTTTCTTTATAGCAGAAAAATCTGAACTTTGTTATGAATCTCAGGAGACACAGAATTTTTTCTCAGTTTTGGTTTTGTGGAGAAAATACTTTTTTTTTTGCCAAATCTTACTTTTCAGGCTGTATTTTAAACAGCTCTTGAAAGAGAGAATTCTGTGAAATCCTTCGTAAAGCCTTTTTCTTCCCCATTTTCTGATTTAGTTAGTTAGTTTTAGAAATGTTAAGGTTATTTAAAACTCAGGTTTTTGAAGGCTCAGTGTGTAAATGTAAAATCTTTTGAATGTTTTTAGGGCCTTGTCGACTTTGATGGTCAGCATATCTAGGGTTATCTCAGAGAATTTTCAAGAACGATTAATACAAAAGGCTGAACAGTTGTTTGAAACACCGAATTCTGTCCACTTCAGTGATGCCAAAAGGATAGTGAAATTCCTTCATAACTTAAGACAAACTTACTTTCCACTATTGGAAAAATGCACTAAAGTTTTCCTTGAGAATCCCAGTAAACTTGATCTAAAGAACATTTATGTTATTCTTCAGTTTTACAAGAGTCAACACTTCAATAATGCTGAATTTCAGTTAGTCATTAAACAGAAGTTGATCAAAACTATTGATGCTTATAATGATCCTGTGAGCTTCTCAAGATTATTTGTTGCTCTAGGGCCCCTGGCAGGACCAGAGGTAAGAGAACGGTAAGTTTAGCTCTATTTACCTCTTAATTATGGCTAGTACACACACAGACAGGCACCCCCTGTTCCCAAGGCACACGTTCTCTCTGTGTGCTTACGACTTCAAGAGTTTAAAGCATACAGATCTTGAGTTTTCTCTATGCTGTGTATGTATTAAAATGGATCATCTTGCCTGCTGCTCTGTGTTACCCATGCATGGATGAGCAGAGTGGAACTTTTTTTTCTAGTTGGCTTAATTTAAACAACAAATTTGTGGTTACCCTGCAATACCCTCTCGTAACAGTGTGTCCCAGAAGCAGTTGCCTGGAAAAGTGAATTAAAGCAGCTCCCACAGGATAAGGATTATGCTGCTACACAGCCCCATCCCCATAGCTGCATTACTAAGGCTATGGTCTTTCACTCCACTTGGGGTGGAAGTGGCAAGCCTTAAGAAACCAAGGCACCAATATTTGTGTCTTCTTTTCATACAAGAATGGCAGTAGCCTGGGGTTCCTCTTCTCTTGGAGAAGCAGGGGTTGCAGCAAGGGGGCATCCAGAATTTAACCCAGCAGCAGGGTGGTAACTGGGAATTGGAGCTGGTTCTGCCCACTCTTCTAATGCTACACATAGTCCTGTGCCAAGGTGCTGGTAGCAGGGGGCCTCTGACAGCCATTGTTTCAAGTGTGCTGCAAACTCAGGCAGACCTTGGTGTATCACGGTCACGGTTTTCAAACTTTTCAGTGCTATCATAAGCTAGACTTCAAATGACAGCTGAGATTTGGGTGTATGGGGTTGTGGCTCCTTCCCTCCTCTCCACACCTCCCACCAAACGACAGCTGTGCTCAGATAGGCTTGTTGGTCCAATCTAGGGAGTTTCTGAGCCAAACTGATGTCAACAGAAAAGGGAAGGGATTAAAAATCCAGATATTTCTATTTGACGTGATGCTGGAAAAACAAAGTTTGAAAATTCATCAGCAGACTGATTTTGAAAAATGTAACACTTTCATGTTCTGTAACACTGCTGTATTTCAGTGCTAGATTGCTTTGTTAAAGTGTAACATATTGGTTAACAGTGAGAGCCTCCTTTTAAATTTATTTTTCTCATTACAGAAGACAATTTGCTGACTTCTAGCATCAGACCAAATCATGTGCGAACCATGTACTCTTTCATCTCTTATCCAGTTGTTTGTGCTTTTTTTCCTACCCAACTGTGCTGAGGGAGGAAATAAAAAGCGAAAGTCTTTATTTTGCAGGGGTTTCTTTCCATTATTTTCTACAATAGCTCCCACAGTACAAATCTCCTTCTTTAGACAAATATGATTACCATATTCTCTTCTGTTTATATAGGAGACTTGTTGGAAACTTGCCAAATACATCTTTTCTTTTCTCTTTTAGGTTAATGGCATCTGCACGACTAATGGCAGAGGAATTTAACTATAACCAAACATTACAAGTATTGAAAGCGATGCAAGAAATGGAGTGTAAAAATTCACATCTCATTCAAAAGTAAATTTTTCTAATACTATTACAGCATTATACTGAATTCTCTTTGTAAGCAATTTTCACTTCCTACAGAGAAATACTCAGTCCGATGCATCCACGTGTATGAAGAATTGGGCTCAAATTTGAGGAGGATTGGAATTGGAAACTAATAAATCCAGGATATATGTGCAGTTTATCTGCTATGCTTATGTTTCTCAGGGTATGTCTACACTGCTGAGGCTGCATGGATTGAAGCAGCAGGATCAGTTTGAGCATACAAGGCCTCAGTTATCTCTACATTCTTGTCATGTTGTCACAGCTGGATCCAAAGTGATTCAGTTTGTTCAGAATTTTTGTTAGAAATACATGTGATCTCACCAAACAGACTATAACATTTTTGGCTTGTTTACAACTATGAGTGAACTTACAGGCTCTCAGACCTGTTACAGACAGATACAGACAATTCAGAATACATACATATGACCAATGTTCCCTCTAAGGGGAGAGGGCAGCTGAGCAACTCCGGTTGCTCGCTGCGCCGCCCCCCCCCGCAGGGCCCGCTGCGCAGCCCCTCCCCCCGCTCCTGACAGCCCCGCCCCCGCTGCTCCCGCTCAGCCCCCCCTCCTGACAGCCCCCCCTCCAGCTCGCCCCCCCTCCTGACAGCCCACCCGCTCGCCCCCCCCTCCTGACAGCCCCCCGCTCGGGCCCCCTCCCCCACTTACCTTGGGGCTGGACTGGAGCCAGAGGGCCCAGCCATAACTCGCAGGCCAGAGGAGCTCTACGGAGCATGCCCAGATTTTCTGGGCATGCTCCGTTGGAGCTCCTCTGGGCGGGAGTTTTCAAAACTCCCAGCCCCAGAGGAGTTCTGTCAAGGCTGCCGGCAGTGCGCTGCCGGCAGCTTCCGCTGCGCTGGCGGCTGTGGCGGGCTGCGCCACAGCGCGCCAGCGCAGCTTAGAGGGAACACTGCATATGACAAGGTGCAGACGCCTTGTCCCATCTGGTGGCAAAAAGGAGCTGGTAGGAACTTGGGTTCACATAGAGGTTGTAGGGAGGATCTATAACAGCAGCAGTTCCAGGAACAATAATGAGAGTACCTGAGAAAAGGATGTGGTCTGAGCGCAGTCCCATCCATCTGGGCTAAGTAACCCAAAACAGGAGGAATTCTGTCGTTTTGTTGTAACAAACATGTTGATCTTACACATTTATTTGTCTAGCTGTTTTGGTTTTCTGCTGAATCCCTCCCGACCCCCGCCCTCCAGCATATCAAATTCTGTTTTGAATTATGAATTCAAGTATCCTAAATGCAGGGAGCAAGCCACATCCTCTTTTAATTTAAACTGGTATATTTTCACTGACGTTGATGGACCTAGTCCGGTTTACCCTGTTCAAGAATCTAGTCCACTGATTCTCTAAATTTAACTGAATACAAGGCAAGTAAAAAGTTAGCCTAAGAAAACAGGAAAGTAGATTATTATAGTTGAGTGGAACCTTTTTTTTGGTCTGGAAAGAGACGTCTTTTTCTTAATAGAGCAGTAGGATGCCATCTTATTACTCATATTGGTTGTTGAAACCCATTAGCCAAAACTGATGTTCATAAGATCAGAAGATGGAGAGGAATGTCAGAACAAAGCCAGAGATCTGTCTTTAAGTTATAGAGATAATACAAGACTAACACTGATTAGTTGCCACGGCTTATTCCCTAAGGCTCTGATCCTTGGTGCGCAGATGGACTACTGCATGTAAATGCTGATCCATTGAAGTCAGTTGTGCTTCACAGGGTGTGGCAGTCCACCCAGGCATAACAATGCATGGGATCTTGGACAACAGCTAAGCAGTGTGTGTATCTTGTTTGTGATGTAGGAAGTTTCTCTCTGATGTTTTTCCACACAATTATAATTAAGGAATTTAGCCTTCTCTTTGTCATTGGTTTCAGTATTGCTACTTGTCTGCATAAGTATTTGGATAAGTACAAGCCTGCAGAGTTGGCAAAAATCACACGAGCCTTGGTGCGGCTGCGCTGCCAGGATGAAAAGCTTTACACCAAATTAAGAGGATTGGTAGTGGGGTGTGTATTCTTTTTCTGTCTATCACCATTTGTGTTGATTATTACAGTAAACAGTTGTCACTTCACAATTGTGAATTGCTTGTTACATCTTAATATTTCAGTAAAAATAAACTGCTGTAATAGTTCAGATTCAAAAAGCACATGACCTTGAGAGTGGGAAGTGAATGTGGTCTGGAGTCTAGACATAACAGTGATCTATGTAAAAAGTAGGATTTCTGTAAAATGTAGGTTTAGACAAGGAGCCTTTTTGTGCTGGAACTGTAGAATAGGGAGTGTTCCAGAAGGTTACTGTGATAGTTGTTACTTTGATTTTAATAGCATTTGTGGGATGAGGTGTGGGAAAGGGCCCTCCTGACTAAAGAAATGCCTAAAAATAATCTGTTTGTGAGAAGGAGGGACTCAGGTGTCAGGCAAAATCAAAATCAAAACAGCACAAGTTAGTGTATTCTGCTTTAATTCAGGTAAGCCTCATGTACTTGACTAAGCTGCTATGAACCCTTTGTGCATTAACCCTCACAAAGCTAAGAGGGGTTGTTTTATGACTCTTAATAGTTCATGTTGGGTACTATTGCTCTGATGGTGAGGAGATGTTCTTAGAAACCACATAAAAAGAGCTCTCCTGCAATGGCTTCCACCCCACTGACCTCCTTGTGAGGGAAGGAGCTCAATCTGAATTGCTTGTTGGGAGTGAGGATGTTTCTCTGTCCTTAATATGCTGGCCAAGGCTCTTCTAGGAAATGCCTAACAGAGGGAAAAGGTTTATTTGACAGGCCTGAATGTCTGGAGAATCTCACAGTCCAAAAGCTTTTTCTTCTTTCTTGAGCTATGCAGGTAAAGTGGAGGTATCCCTGGCAAGGGATGTGTTAATTCCTGAGAAGGGGGATTTTTTTTCCCAGAGGAACTAGCGGACAGGAAGATAAAAGCTGCCCTTAGAAGGAGCTTCTAAGTTTCATCAGCAACAGCCTTAGAGTTGACTTAGCTTCTCTCGGCCTTCCTTCTCCATTACTAAGAAGTGATTCAGAAAACAGAGAGCAATGTGGCTATCCTCACCATCATTCCAGACTGTGAAAAAAGGCTGTGATACTCAGCTGTAGTGCAAATATCTCTTTTCTTTCTTCTTAATAGGCAGTATCTCTTCTGTAGAAGCCTGCTTTTGCATGTCAGGCATGACTATTTGAAAAAACAACAAGGCGTTGTGTGGCACTTGAAGACTAACAGATTTTTTTATTTTTATTTTTATGACTATTTGAGCCTGACAGTTTGATGTCTGAGATATTTCTCTTAAGTAATAGAGAAACTCCTGGCCATATAAACCCTTAAATCCTCTTAGCTATGCAGCGATTTGGGCAGAATTTTTCTACAGGTTTCAAGATAGAAAAACCAACCCTAAAAATTCAGGCATCCCAGCTCATCTGAATTTCTTATAGGATGGTTTAAATTTGGTCCTCAGTCTTATGTCTGAGGCTGAGAAAGAGCACATTCCAAGAAAATAAAACTTACCCGATGACTTCATTTTCTCCAGCTAATACTCCAACTCTCTCCTTCCCTCAGCATGCAGTTTAGTTTAATTCCCTCAGCTCCCTCTTAGATCCTCTGCTATATGGCTTCCACCATTTCCACACCAGGGAGATGGCTCTGAAGTTGTCAGTGACCTTATACTGATCAGTTGGAGAGGTTCTTTTCAGTTCACATTTTGTGATCTACTTGTATTTCAGTAGTGCTTCTTGTTCTCTGCTTCTTAGGCTTTCATGGTTCTGGTTTCACCTGCACTGGTTATGTGATTCTGTGGTGGTAGTTTTGATGACATAATATTGGTGAGTAAGTGACAGGAAAATGTTAGTCTCAGAATAAATAAGACAGTAGTCATCAGTGCTTTGCACTTTTACCATGTTGTTGTCATTATTGCAGATTTATGAAATGTAGCTATCTTATGTGGTTAATGCTTTCTTTTACAAATATAATTAATATTTACATAATTTATTTGTTGTGTTTATCCATGCATTTGTATTTATCATTATTGATGGGTTTGTCTCTTTTACCTTTCCTCCAGGTATTTACAAGTTAATGTTGTACCCCATGACATTTCTCTGTTAATTAGTGTTTTGTCCATGCTTCCTTTTCATCAAGTGGATGAAGTGGTGATTGACAGAATTGAGGCAATTTTCCCTCAATGCCGCTTTAATGATTTGACTGTGCTTGCTACAGCTCTTGCCAGATGGGTTCGTCATGCTCAGTCACATCAGCAAAACTCTCTTGGATCATGTGTGACGCTTCTGAAAAAAATAAGTATCTTGGTGTATGAAAAGCTTCAAACAGCCAGTGATCTGTGCCTGCTGAATGAACTGAAAAACACATCTAAAGACTGGTTTGAAGAAATATTTATTGAAGAAACAATGCACACTTGTCAGCAGTTGAGGGAGCAAATTACATGGAGGAATGTAACACATTTGTCATCCTTTCTCAGCAAAACAAGCTACCTTTGTATTCCATTACTTGATAGAATAGCTTCTGTGACAGTTCAAAATATAAGCAAGGTATTCATGGCACATCAAGTATTACTTTAATTTTTAGAGATGCTGTATATTGGCTTTTAGAAATTTGGTTCCTGTTATAATCACATACGCTTCTTTTTCCAATAATGTTTGTATTACACAGTGTTGTTCCTGCTTGTCCAACTACTTTGTAATTTATTCAGTAATGTCTGGAAAGAATTGTATTAACATGTCAGGAATGGGTTTAAAGACACAGGGACTCACTGATTTCAAATATGGTAATTGGCAGTTCCAGAGGTTTTACTTCACTTCATATATGAAATAGAGGAAGCTTTACTTCCAGAATGAATATTTTCTTGAGATATCACACTTTCTGAAAGGACAGATGAGTTAGTCTTCTTTTCAATTCAGTACTCAGTATCATTTCTTCTGAGCACAGACTTAGTTTTAAGACCTCTTACTGGTTTTGTGGTACTAGAGTGAAACTACAGGATTGTACAAAAAAAAGTTGGACATGTCTATGATTTTTGAAAAAAAGAAAATGTTTATGTTCCTATAGGAATCTGTTCCTTCTTTTGCTCTTATGCAGAAACTTTAATTGGAATACTTCCAAATATAACTCATCAGTTTTTTATTTATTTCAAAGTATTTATATACTGTAAAAGCTGAGGAGAAAAGGAAATCTTTGGAACTGAAAACTACCACATATATGGTAGATCTTTTGCTTTTAAATTAGTTACAGTGCTACATTAGACTGTGTTGAAATTGCTGCTTTTTCACTCTTAAAATGGCTATTTTAAAATGTCTTATCCAGATTCCTCCTCATGACATCTATCCTATTGTTCTCCCCTTCACTATTCTGAATTATGATCCTCCACAAAGTGAAGAGTTCTTTGAGACTTGCATCCAGCATTTTAGTTCTAATTTAGGTAAGTGGTGGCAGTTGGCTGATTGTGTCAGCTACTCTTTTTCCAGGGCAGAAATGTACGTATACTTGAGAAAAATGAGAACTGGATGGTGCTTGAAACAGAAGATGAATTTTATTTTATTTTCTAAGTAATGTTCAGCGAATTTCAGTACCTGTTTCCAGGGAATTCACAGCTTTTTCCCCCCCTTCAGATATGAGTGTTGCTCTGGGACTAATATTATATCTTGAATTGTTGTACAGAGAAAGTGAGAATATAACTGACTAATTTTCATGTTGGTAAATGGAAAATCCTTTAAAAATAATCACTGTGGTCTTTCTTAAAGAACCTTAAAGAGCAAGGATCTTGGTGTTCATTACCAGAAGACAGTGAGGAAGGAAAAGATGAACAAAAAGCCAGATGTCTTGGTTGATAGTATACTTTGAGAGTTGTATGGAAGCTTGCCCTGTAATGTAATAACTTCATATTGTCTCTTCTAAAGCTAATTAGTTTCCTGCAGAGAATATACCATCGACAAGCCTAGCTTTTGTGCAGTAGCTGAGAGAGACAATTCCACTTGACCGGTGTGACAAGCCCCTAGTTACTAGGAACAATAAATTTTACAATATTAACTGAAATTTACTGTGTTTGAATTTTACATTCTGGAGGGGGAAACCTGGAGAAGCAAAGGGGGAGTGCACGTCCTTAGGGTTGGGGGGAGGTGAGTGTCACTGCCACTGATAGTAATGGGAGTCAAGTATGTTCATGGAAGAAGGAATAGCACTCATTAGACAATTTTCATTACACTTTTTTAACAAAGATTTTATATGGATGTATATTTGGTTCTTTTTTAGGATCCTTACAGCCTCAGTACTTGGTGCTGTTTTGTTATGCCTTAGCTGTGGCTGGGCATTTTCCTTTGGTCCTTGTAAAGGCAATATTTAATATTGAATTCCTAGTCAAACTGGATGCTGAGCTTGAAAGTAGGTATTTATCCCACAAGGGTTTTTTTATTATGATTATTTTTTATAAAAACTAAAGGTTTATAAAATATCTTTTAAATTGTAAATTATCCCAATCAGTAACCAGATAGATTTTAAAACAACAAACACTGTTACCTTGAAACTCTAGTAACCACAATCTCTTCCTCTTCCTTAAGGCCCAGTTTTGAGATGTCCTGAGCTTGTCCTGCAAAGGCAATAAACACCTCTCAGGATCATGCTTTTTATATACTAAATCATAAGTTTCTATTTCTGCTGTAAAATCTTACTTCATCTTCACTTGAGTAGGGCAGGAAGTGCTATTTTTTGCTCTTTTCTGTAATGAGGCTGTCAGTTGAGGTAAAGAAAACATGGACTCCTGAGCTCATGTCTTGGCAAGTCAGTAAAAGAGGAGTATTTTTTAAAAAATATTTTCCATTAAAATGAAAATGTACTTGAAATTCAAGTCTTCCTCTCATCTGCTTAACCAACTGGCAAATTTGCCAACTAGCAAACAGGTTCTGCCCTGTTATATGGTGAGTTTGCTACTAAGAAAACCATAGTTAGGGAAGACATTTGATATTTTACACAACTTGCTAAACTGTATCATGGTTAGTTTATGTAACCATATATTTCTGTTGTTACCCTTGTGCTCATTTCCTCACTAGCTCTGTTGGTTTACTACATCTGCCTGTTTGTTGCATCTTGTCCAAAGTTAGACCCTGAACTTACAAAGAATGATTGCTGTTTCACAACAGTTAGTTGTCTGTGTTATCTAAGGAAACACTGACTTTTATAAAGTTAGTTCTTTCGAAGTTCTTTGCCTTTTAGGCTAAAGTCCTGATTGTAGCCAGTTATAAACTTTGCAAGTTAAATTTTTTTTGTCTGATTAAACTAATTTGATTATGTAGGGTGTGACATAAAATGTTGTGGTTTACTAATATAGAAATAGAATTACTTTTAAATAATTGAGTTTTCCTGGAAGTCATCTTCACAAATATGACTTGATTCAAGTGATACTTGGAATATTTGGTGCAAAGGAGGAAGAAAATGAGTTGAGTGTTTTATAAAGATAGTGGGAATCCAAGCATCATCAAGTATTTTGTTTATGGTTTGCTTGCAGTTAGCTTGTCCTCATATGAAAGTTCACATAAAATTTTCAGGGTGCCTTTTCATTTTCCACATCCAGTATGCATTTTGAAATAAATATTGCTGAAGGAATCTTATAAGAACTTTGTCACTTGCATAATGCAGGAATTAGGGCATTTGGGGGTGGGGGAGTTGTAGATAAGAGATGGCTTCCCCTAAGACTTCTTCCCTCTGTAATCAAAGGGATGAGTGCTAGTTTTAAATGTTGATCCCCCTGCCTCCATACACATTTTTGTATAGCTAGACTACTGGGGTAGCACTCTGCCATTTAGTTAAGAGATGAGGGTGCGGGAGTTGGAAATTCAGAAGAGATGTTTTGGATGTCTGCATTTTTCTAATTCTTTATTGTTGAGTAAAAAGAGAAGGATCAAGGATTTCCAAATTCTTTGTGAAATTCTGAACTTGTGTATTAATGCCCTGCTAGCTAACAACCCATTTATCTGTTAATTAAATAGCTATTTTGAATGTCCATCCACATTTCCCTTACTGCAGCTGACTTTATTAATTCAGCCCTACCAGATTCCTTAAATAAGTTGATCCGGTTACGCCTGATGCAATTGAACAGAGCCGTGTGTCTGGAATGCCCAGAGTATCAGATCCCTTGGTTTCATGAGCGCTATTGTCAGGAGATACAGCCTAAAGGTCAGTATTTTAGGAGAGGCTTTCCACTTGTTAGCTATGGAGGATTGACAACTTTGTTGGTGCAATATCTCTTACAGCATTTTAATGGGGTTATTTATATCAGTGTATTATAAAAGCTGATAATGGAGATACAAAACCTGAGTACAATAATTAGTGCAAAATGAAATCAGATAGAACATCAGCTTTTAGGATCTCATCTGTCCTGCATGGGTGTGAAAATATTTTGTGGTGGTAATTCTGAAATGTAAGGGTTACTGCAGTATCTCTGGGTAAAATTTGTCATCGTCCGTCCCCTCGCCTCCTTCCCCCCCAACCTGGTTGTGCCATGTATACACCTGGTTGTACTCTTCACTTCAGAGGTGGAGAAGCAACATGTAATCTGTGAAAGGTTAGCTTACAAAAGCAGTACAACATCTTTAGTGTTCTGTAGGAAAGCTTAGATCCCACAGTTTGGTCTTCAGAAATATAGTGTAACAATTGCCATTTTCTGTTTATTATGACACTTTTTATTTCAAGACTGTTGGTGAATTAATTTGTCCATTTTTTTGTAGGCATTGGCCACATAAATACAATGCAACAGCAAATTCATAGAATGCTGGTGGAGATCATGGGAGGAAACCAGTATGCAAAAGTATCTGTTCTCACACCATACTACTATCGAATAGGTGAGTGATTAACCAGGTTAGTGGAAATAGCCTTTGATCCGTTAATTGACAGTTAATTTCTGTTGGGGTTATTATAGGCAACTCCATTGCTATATAGTTTTGGAGCACCTTGGGCCTGTGCCCCAAATATCTAAGTAAAATAAGCCATTAAACAGAAGAGTTGCTATTTTGTCAACTGGATACAAAGTGGGTCTGAAAAAGAAAAGAGCTCCCAATCAACTTTGCCCTATATGATATTAGATAACGCCCACAATCACTGTAAGTTAAGTTTTCCTTAAAATAAATGTTGGATATTAAATCAGATCCATTTTCCTCCTATATTGAATAGTATACTGGATTATTGGCTTTTTCTAGATTTTGAATGCATTCTGATTGAAAACAGAAAGCCTCCTACCTGTGTGGATCACAGTCTAGTGGCTGATGCAATACAGTGGGGGCCAGACATCCAGCTCATGGGGAAGAAGGAACTAGCACCTGGTGCAAAAAGGTTAGTACCTAGTTTTCTGTGTGATAGATTTTTGCTAATTAAGTACATTCTTTGTATATTCGTATTTTTTCTTACCCTTCACGCTGCCTATGGCTTCTTTTTTAGTGTACACATTACACCTTTTGTGACTTGAGTGCTGTTGAATGGAATGCGAGGCAGCAGGGACAGCCAGCATCAATATGACTCCAACTCTCTATTTATTTAACTCCCATTATTTGAAATGTAGGAAATCAAAGCCCCTCTGACTGTTTGTAGGTGTATTGGTTGGCCTACATGTGGAATTGCAGTAGTACAGCCCCTGTTTCTCAAAGGCTGCTGCTGCTTTGCAGGACTCCTGCAACTGCTGTTGAGCCTGGAGAAGTTGCAGGTGTGTAGAACCAGGGGTTAGTGCATAATTTGGTGGGCCCTGGAACCCTCCGGCACAGGTGGGCCCCCCAATACCAGTCCAAAGAACCCATCCCCTGCCCCAATACCCAGACACAGACACACACACCTGCATGCTCATACACAGAGCCACCCCCAAACGCAGACGTGCACGCACGCGCGCGTGTGCACACACACACACACACACACAGAGCCACCCCCAGACACATGCATGCGCACGCACAGAGCCACTCCCAGACAGACAGACACACACACACAGAGCCACCCCCAGACAAACACACACACAGCCACCCTCAGACATGAGCGCGCGCGTGCACACACTCACAGACAGCAGCAGCCCCCCCCCAGAGCCCTTATCTCTGCTGTTTGCAGGCTGCCTGACAGGCCGGAAGCTGCTTCCGGCCACAAGCTGCTCCGCCCTGCAGGGGGGAGATTCACAAACTCCCAGCCTGCTGCAGCTCTCTGCTGGCTGGGCTTAAGGTGGAGCACGGTTTAAGGTAGAGCCACTGGAACTCTGTCTTCTGGCTGCTCTTGCTATTTTTAGGAGGGGCCCGGAATGCAGCGTTCCAGTGTGTTCCTTTATATTTAGGGGCTGAGGAACACTGCCTGCTTAAAAAGTAGGGAGCCTTGGAGCTGTGTTACAGTGCGTTCCCCCTTATTTTAACCCCTGAGTAGAACCTTAAAGGACCAGGATCTTATCTTGTGTGCTTCAGTATCTCCACATATAAAATGCAGATAAAACTCACCCAGAATCTAGTTCCAGGCTGTAGATGGTTATGAATTGTAGATGAGCTTTAAGATTCTTGGATGTAAAGGATCAAAAAATATGAATGTAAGAACAGCCATACTGGTTCAAACCAACAATCCACCCAGCCCAGTAACCTGTCTTCTGACAGTGGCCAATGCCAGATGCTTTAGAGGGAATGGTATTCATCAAGTGGTCCATCAAGTTAAAGTGTACAGTGTTTGGCACTACAAAATCAGCCTTTCCTACAAGTTACCACAGCAGTATGTGAGACGCCAAACCTTTGCCTTCTGCTGAACTTGTTCAGATACAGGTTTGTGGTAACTGTTGGTGAATGCTGACTTTTCAATAGCAATAACACTGTCTAATTAGAAACTGTATCTAAAAAATATGTATGTGCTCCCACTGGGTGAGCAAGTGTGTTATGTTGTTCATCTCCATGGTTCACTGCTCTTCCAGCTTTTCAGCTCTTAAGTTTTTTGCATCAGTGATTTTATTCTTATTGCAGTAACACTTTTGCTCCAAATTATATAACACCTGCACTGCATTGGTTGCTCTTCCATAGGCATGCTGGTTTCATGTTGGCTCCTTTTTAAAGTCCTGTGTCCAAGGCTTTGTCTTTGAACTTTGTCTCTAACTGGGTTTGTGCTAGTAATTGCCTTTCAAGGATATTTTTACTATTTTTTTTGTGTATGTTTGTGTGTGCATGCACACAGATAAGGTATTTGCTCTCACAAATTAGTAGTTAAATGCACAGAAGTTACGTAGGGAAATACAGCAAAATAGTATACATTGAAAATGTTGGTCTGGCTGTTTTCCTGTTTTGCAATGGCCATCAATGCACAAAGAAACCCATTTTCTTTTTTTGGAACCATCTACAGTTGATAACTGTCTAGTTAAATATGAAGAAAATTGAATCTTAAAGAATGAGTTTTTAAATTTTTAAACTTTGGTTTTCAGGTTAGTCTAATGATAGTCAGGCTTCAACTATGATAATTTAGTCGGGGATCATTACTGGATACCCTACTAATATTTGAAAGTAACTGTTTTGTTTATCAGAATTGCAGTGGAGCTTCTTGGTTCTAGAGCTTTTTGCAAAAATTCATATCAACCGACTGGAGAATTTGCGATGAAAAAAAGACATCTGGAAATTCTGGGGTACCAGGTAGTTCAGGTATTGTGCACAGAATCTGTTGTATCAATATCTTATATTTGGACTGATGTCTACAATGGGATCCTGTAAGTTCTCCTTGTCAAAAACTTGATCTTTCGCTAAATTCTAGTTTTACTTTAACGGGAGAGGGCATACCTGACAGGATGCTCTCTTCTATTTGCAAGGGATTCTGCAAATTCTGTAATGTTGTTGGGGAAAGACTTCTTGCCTTGAGGAAATCATTATTGAAAGTGCATCATTTAGTTCCTCTTCAGCCATAGCAGAACTGAATCTTGTATGGCAGGGATCGGCAGCCTTCCCAAAGACATGTGCCATATCACCCCCTTACTCCCGCACTCCTCTTCCAGTGCTGCACTGTTGGTAGCAGGGGGTGAGTGTGCATCTGTCCACAGGTCTGCGTCATTGTCGTCCGGTTCCCAGCTGGGCACATGGGGAACAGGAGAGGGGTGGGGCCATAGTGACAGGGCAGGGGGCACAGTGCTTGGAGATGGAAGTGGTGTGAATCTGGCTAGGGCAGTGGTCCCCAACTTGTCAGCTGGGATGGGCTCCTGAATTGCAGTTGCCATTAAAACCTCTGACCAGTGTGCTATCTGCTGGCGAAAAGCACTGGGCTAGGGTGTCCACGTGGCACAGAAACTTGGCACCCATGCCATCTTTGACATGCGTGTTGCAGGTTGTCAGCCCTCTGTTGTATGCCCTTCCTGCACTGTAGCAAGCCATATGGGCTACTTCACCTTTGCTGTATCTCTGCTCAAACAGAGAAAGAGAGGGAAGAGCTATAGATCAGTGGTTCCCAACCTTTTCGAGTATGAGGACACCTTTTTAACATCAAAAAATTTCATGGGCCCTCAAATGATAATAGTCATTATTGGGGACTGACTGCAGGCAGCAGTGCTGCAGAAAGGCAGAGGAGGACCTGGACCCTGCCTGCTCCAAAAGGGTAAGGACTTACCCAGAGGCTGGCTGCTCACAGCAGGCAAAGACAATTCATTTTGAGCAGAGGTGTCAAACTCATTCAATGTGGGGGGTCACACAGGAAGGCAGGACATCTTTTGTGGGCCATGTGACCACATGGGCTCCCAAACCCTTTCCCTCTCCATGTTCAGAGAGGCATGGGGTTCCCTTCCCCCTCCCCAACCTAGCAGGCTCTCTGACACCTCCACTTTCCCCTGCCCTCTGCATCCCCCTTCCTCATGCTGGCTCCCAGACCTGCCCCCCTTCCTTTTCCCTTTCCCCTTCCCCTACCTCCTGGTGGTAGGCAAAACAATCAGCCTCAGTCACAGGCAGCCAGGCTGGGCTCCTGCCTCCCCCCCACCCACTCACTGTCAATCATTCAGAATGCTGACCTTTGGTTGGCTCAGTCTTGGCTGGCCTTTGATTGGCTTGTTCCCATGTGGGCTCCCCTCACTTTTTCTTTTACTTGTGATGTGTGCAATGTGCTGTCAATCAAATTAGCATGCTGACTGACAGTGAACAGTTGGGGTGGGG
Source organism: Podocnemis expansa (assembly GCA_007922195.1). Lineage (NCBI taxonomy): Eukaryota > Metazoa > Chordata > Testudines > Podocnemididae > Podocnemis > Podocnemis expansa. The sequence continues at coordinate 39,106,593 of ML681984.1, read as the reverse complement.
AGCAGTGCGGTGGCTTTCTGGAGCCAGCCTAGCTTGCTGTGACTGAAACTGATTGGTTGGCAGACCACAGCAGAGCTGAGCTAGGATTGTCTGAACCACTTCCTTTGTTCCCCTGTGCTATGACTCAGATCATGTGAGTGAAGCGGACACACATGTAGCCCTGCTGTGCTGGGAGTCTTTCTTTGGAGTTTGCTGCTTCAAACAGCTTCCATGCACAGCTCAGGCAGCAGCTCCACAGGCCACATCAGCACCCCTGGCAAGCCAGATGTGGCCCCACAGGTCATGAGTTTGACACCCCTGATTTAGAGCCTTCCAGAGTCTCTGACATGGATCGCAGGCCAGCAGTGCCTAGGGCCAGTTTGAGCCATGGGCCACATGTATTCACAGACCCTTTGCAATAACTGGGTACATGGAGCATAGATTGGGAACCACTGCTATAGAGGAGTGCTACATTCTAAAAGGACTGCCATGCTGGTATTGCCTCTTAACTGACATCATACTTCATTTAAAAGGTCTGAAATACCGTTTAAATTCATTGGGACAATTTAGGAATTTCACTCCACTTCAGTGTCAGTGGGGTTTTCTACCCTACTCTGATTCTCCACTGGTTCACTCCAGCTGAAAGCTGTGGGGTAATGAGGCATGGATATTTACTGCAGTATTGTCTAGCTCTCATGTAGTGGAAGGAACACATGCCCTGCCTAAGCTTCTGCTTCCACCATTGCTGCAAGTGGTGGAATTGTCCTAGTGGAGGATTAAAGGATTAGGTTTATTGTTCCTCCAACCCAGTGCAGACCTACCCTAGAAGTGGAAAAGAAGCAAGGAGTGCTGCGACGCTTAAAGACTAACAGATTTATTTATCACATAAGCTTTTGTGGGAGAAAATCCAGCTTCATCAGACTATGACGTCTTTTCCCATTACAACAGGTGATTTGACTTCACCCTTCTCCATGTGCTGTTTCCCAGTGTTTGAATCTTAACAACTGCTCTGATTTGCTGTTACTGTATGACCTGATCCCATGTCTTACACTCCCTTGCATTTATTTTCATCCCATTCTGTAAGTTCCCCCATCTTCAAAGTGTCTGACAAAGTGAGATTTTCTCCCACAAAAGCTCATGCAATAAATAAATCTGTTAGTCTTTAAGTGCTACACAACTCCTTGCTTCGTTTGCTGAACTAGACCAACACAGCTGCCCCCTTGGAACCTGCCTAGAAGTAGAAGTTCACTCTAAGCAGGTTCTGCTCTTTAACTCTTGCTTCATCTACTGTAATCTGACACAGCTGACTTAGTTTGTTCTTCAGACAGCTTGAATAGCCTTAAATTTCTCCCTCTGGTATTCTCTTGACACCACGTGCAATTTTTTCCATATTATTTCCTGTCTTAGGCAGTTTTTAAAACTTAAGGGTCAGATCCTTGGGTGGTATAAATGGCCAATTTATACTGGTGGAGGAATTAGTTCATAGAGGCCTTTTGGAATTCTGACAAGAAATGACAGCATGATAAACCTCTGACAGGACTCAACAACCCCCAGGTGCCAGGTCATCATAGCGCCCGGGGTTTGCAGTCTGGTGCCTAGCTCCGCTGCGAAAATCCAGTTGAGGAGTGCCCTCTGGTACCTAAAAATAAACCCAGATTTGACTGGGGTAGTGGTGGGGAAGCTCTGCGCAGCCAGCAGTTTTGGCAGTGGGAGTGTCCCAGCTCGGCACCTTACTTTGAAGCTAGGTACCTCATTGGATGGAAATTTTGTTGAGCCCTGAGCTATGCAAGTTTTCTCCATCTGAGCATCTGGTCTTACATCTACTGTTATTTTATCAAAGCAAGCTGGCTAGTACCAGGAAAATAACAGTTAGCATTAGAGATTCCTAATATTAAGAATGAAGCATAGCTCATTAAAAGGCCACAACAATTTTGAACCTTCTATATCTTAAAATGGAGAGCACAGGGCTTAAATAAAAGATGCATATATTGTGTATGTGTTTGAACTGTAACACTATGTCCAACAAGAAGATGTGAAGATTAAGTTACCATGTGAATTCTGTCTTACAGATTTCTTGCTTTGAGTGGAATTCCATGAAACAATCGCCAAAAGAAGCCCAGATGAACTATCTGAAAAAGAGTATATTTGAAACAAAGTAATATTGAAGAGACACAACCATGAATATATATTATAGATAAACATTTAACTTCATTATGTAACATTAAATATTTCATAACATTAAGACATTTATTCTCCATTGAAATCACTTTATATACAGGCCACCTTGGGTAAAGATGGTTTGGCACTGGGAATCAGGAAATTGGAGACATAATCCTGAGTTTATTGATAATTTGACTGGTTGCAAAGGTCTGGGGAAGTGATTAAGTTTACATTATCACCAAGTTATCTCTCATAAAGGCTTGCAACCAACTGGGACTATGGCTGCTTGACCATAAAATACCATTACCACCTCCTTACCAGGGATTTGGAAGGTCACATAAAATTCACCAAACAGAAATTTGGAAGTGTTGTTATTTCAGGAAGAGAAGGAAATTCTTCAGAAGTGAGGGGTGCTCTTTGTGGTGCAGTACAATGGATGACAAGAACTGAATGCAGAATCTCACTTCTAGCACACAAATGGGAAGGTAAGAATCCTAACCAAACAGTCAAGCAGGCTTTCTTGGCCATACTGCAGCTGTTTGGTACCTATCCATCAAAGCAGCAGTAAACCTAGCAGGCAATGAGGATTTTCTGCTGCGGCTGGGATACCTGAGCTCTGGACCTCTCATGTAGGTAGTGTAGCTGTGGCCTCCTTGAATATTCCTTGAGGCCCAAGAAGTAAACTAATGCTAAGATGTGGCAGCCAATCAGCTGCCCCAAAGTCTGCGGTGCATACTGTTCACAGCAACTCATGCTGTGGTTATAAACTATAACTATAGAGCAACTATAATAAAATTAAAGGAGTTTCTACATAGGGGCAGGGAAACCTAAAGGACTTTACAGTAAAAGTACGCCTACCTTGTAGGATTTTGTTAGCAGTTATGCTTCCAGATGACTCATTTGCACAGAAGCTCTCATTGGCCTTGCCCTTGCGTAATAAAATTGTGTACAGATTGAAGGGGAAACAGTTGAAACGTTAAAGGTGAATTATGTTTGGGACACACAGGGAAGAAGGCAAGGACCTTCCAAAACTAATAAGAGTATCTGGTATTACATGGCACGTCTTGCAACCAAACTTAAGTTCTGCAAATATTTGAACTTCTCCCTTTAGAGGTAGAATACAGATTTTTCATTGTTGAGCTTGAGATGTAGACTGTGAGACCTTAATGTTCTAAGGGATAATTCTGCCCTACTTTAATGGTTGTTGGGGGGTTTTGTGGTTACTTTATTGCTAGCTTTCCAAAATCTAGAATGGCATCTTTATAAGTGAGATAGGGGCTTTATAGGGCACCCACCCAAGGACAAATCTCCAAATATTCACAGAAAACTCCTGAGAGCAAAAGCTCTTTTCTCTTGGGACTGCTAGGAAAGAAGTAACACTGTGCCTATGTGGTGCCAGACATTTTAGGCCCTTCCCAAAACTATTTCCAATGTAGCAGAACTTTCAGTGGTCTGATAAACACCAAGGATTATTGAGAAAACCTAAGGCAATGGCTGTAGGAAAGGGAACAGAACAGTGTCCCTACAGAAGGCAGATATTAATGGTGTGAGTTTCCAAAGGGATAGCCACATTAGTCAAGCAAAAAAACCAAGGAGTCGTGTGGCACTTTAAAACTAACAGATTTATTTTTTACGTGAGCTTTCGTGGGAGAAAATCCCACTTCGTCACATGCTTCTGTAAGTTCACCCATTTTTGAGGCATCTGACGAAGTGGGATTTTCTCCCATGAAAGCTCATGTGAAAAATAAATCTGTTAGTGTTAAAGTGCCACACAACTCCTTGTTTTATTAATGGTGTGGTAATGTTATGCAGAAACAACCCCTGTCTCAGGAACTATTTTCCTTATGACTACCTGGTCCTTAGGGATCCTCTCCAGGATTGGGCTGCCTTTTTGATAGAAAGTTTTTCCCCGCATACCATTCTAGTGCTTTCCCTTTAAATCTGGCAAAGACAGCAACTGCAGCTCTAAAAGGGTCATCTTTCAACTGGCTGTTGCTTCTCTGTTTATTGGCCAATGGCCAGTAAATGTTAATTTCTGTTATGCTTGATGCTATCATTTTAAGCTTGAGGGGGGAAAGTCCTCCTCTGGTTGCATCGCCATCTAGGCATTGAATGGGGTCTGTGAGAAATCTTGCCTGAGCTAACTGACAGTGGTAAGAAACATCTCTCATGTGGGCATACTAGTTCTGCTTACACAGGTCTGTCTCTGGGTTGGCTATGAGAAGACCAAAGCTGCTATTTCCATGGTTATGGGACTCCTGAGCAAGCTGACAGGCATTCCAACTGCGGTGGGATGCTCTTCCATGGCACAGTGGGGAATCAGCACTGTAGAGGAGGACTACTCCTCCATTGCAGACAGGGTCCTGGGGCCGCCACAAGCAATGTTCTTCATTTTGTTCCTCTTGTAAAACAAAACATGCAAACATCAAAGCTAGTAAATGTAGAATTGCTGCATGTGAGGAAACAGATTAGGGCCACTAGGCTTCTGTAAAATGGAGCAAAAAGCCATGAATTAGTCAAGAGCTACCTGCATGGATCTGCTTTCTTACAGGTAGAGTGCAAGCTACACCTGTGGAGGGTAAGAAAGGAGGTTGGGCTTGTGGCTGAAGGCAGGTAACTGTTTCTTCAGCATGCCTAATGACCTTCTAGCTGGCTTGCATGTGAAACAAGCTGCACACAGCTGCTCTGCAAAATTAGGCTTTTCATTTTTATGATATAGGGATCAGGCACACGGCTCTTGTGCCCAATCTGATAAATGTTCATAAGGCTAGGGTCTGTGCTGAAAACTTGTAATTGCAAAAGATGTAAGAGTGAAATCAAAACTGGTGTTGGAGTGGATTAAGAAGTGAAAAAACCTCAAACAAGTGTTTCAATTACCTCTTTTTTTAAAGTGGTGTGTTTTAATTAGTATAAGATCATTTTCATTCTGAATCAAATCTGTGAATGTTAGTTAAAACAATTTGAAAATAATGTCCTTCCTCCTAACCACTGTCATCTACTGAAGGGCCTCAGTGTTAACTCACCTTCTGAAAAAGGGTTGTCATCTTGCAGTGCCTGTAAAAGACACAGGAGAGAAGCCCTGATAAAAGTTTCAATATCTTCTAAATTTGTGGCTTTTCTACCAGTACTAACTAGTTAACATATTAGGGAATATTACCTGAAACACAATAAACTTGCTAAAAAGTCATGGAACTTAATTTTTCTTGAAAAACCTGCTCTTACAATGAATAATTTGAATCAAAGTCCAAGAATTCTACTGTATTTTTCCTCTACAGTAAATGCTTTAAAGTTATTGTTGAATGATGACTGTGTGACCCACTGCATGGTGGTCTCTGACCAGAGGATTTCACAATCTAAGAGGACTTACCATTAATTTGTTAAGGATACTAATGCAGCAAGTGTTGATAATTGTCACTATTAGGACATGTTGGGCAGCAACAGGTGTCTTCAGACATAGAATTAAGTGGGCCTTTGTAGGAGCAGTCTAAGTATTTTTTACGTGTGAATGTGGCCCAAAGCTGAGGTAGTAAGAGCTCCAGATGACCCAGCAGAATAAATTGCAGAACCTTGAGCAAGAATTGTGGCTAAGTGTTAAAAAGCAAGTCATATGTTTGAAAGCCTACGTGCTTACAAAGAGAAGACCTAACAACTGCTAATCAGGCTCTCTCATTTCAGTCTTGAATATAGTGAGTAGAACAAACACCATGTAAGTATTTAACTTTTTTTCAAGCAGTAAAACTATTTAATTCTCTGGCACCAGCCCTACATCTCAATCACATTTGAGGTCCAATTATGCTAACTGCCATAGAAATGTACAGTTCTGGTTTTACTGCTGATAAAAGTGTGGTGGATAAGAGAATGGGTAAGCTTAACCTGTAGACAACACAAGTCTTCTTGGGTCCTGCAAAATATGAAATCCCCCTTACTCAAACCCAATTATTCTTTACATAGTCATCCAAAAAGGACAGGGAGCCTAAAGGCCTAATCCATAACTGGCATTTGGGACCATCTCAACACTTTAGTATGCTTTAAAGTGTACTGTGCTAAACTGCACAAAGGCACTTTTAGCATGCAGGAAGTGTCCATGCGTGGATTCAGAGCGGAATAGTTCCTAAAACTGTTTCAAGAGAAGTGCTCAATCCCGTAAGCTCTCTGTGTGCAGAACTCTGCTGAAACTTAATTTCAGTGAGACTTTCTCATGTGGCATGACTGAGCTTTACATGATCTCTTCATTTATTCAAAACCAGTCCCAGTCAGTGGCAATCAGAATGCTTTCTGATTCTAACCTTGAGCAAAAGGTTAGTTTTTATTTATTATCTACAAAAATTAGTACCATTTAAAATATAGATGCAGTAACAGTTTAAGGGATAATTAGATACTAGATCTCTGTACAGATTTTTTTTAATGCAACAAAAACAAAATTGCTATAATCAAAACTCCCTCATCATAGTTAATTTTCCAGAGTGTTTACAGCTTTGATAGCTTGAATAGATTTAAACGTGTTGAAAGGCAGGAGGCTCCAGAGGCATAGCGAATCTCCTTCAACATGCCACACCATTCTTTCTTCTCATCGTCATACCTGCAATTAATAAAATACTATGAATACAGATCCACTTCAGTTATGTAGATCTCGGAGCTTGACCTTTTCATCAGACGCACATACAAAAAGGAAAACAATCCATATGTCAAAAGCCCCTAGCAGTCTTTGTGTTAAACTGTTTCTACATAAGGATCCTGCTATCCTCTCAAATAAAATGTTAGAATGCTCTTTTCTCCTCCTGCTCCTTTTGTCCTTTTATCTTCTTATTAACTCTGCATCCTGCAGCACGCTGCCTGCATTGCTGGAACAGTCTTCCATTGCCCATTCTCCAAGCAGCTTCTCTCTCACTCTTCCAGTCATTTCTCAAACTCACTTCTCCCTAGAATCCTTTCTAATTGTTCCATACACTGGGAGTTAGCAGAACTATTTGGGAGTTGCAGGTTATATGAGATTTTCCCCACTGCTTAGCTGTTTCCAGTTCAAAACCTAGAAGCTATGTGTATGTGACTCCACCAAAGGAGTTAGGTCTAGAAGTATGTATATGGATTGCAACTCATCTGTCTATAGTGTATGTGAAAGTGATAATAGAGATGATGCTCTCCATTTTGCTGCCTGCATAAGAGAATCTGCTGAGCGCAAAAACATTTCGGCAACAGAAGAGAGATGCTTGCAGCATTTTGTGTGAGGTGATTATACTGTAGGTATTTGAGGCAAAAAGTCAGTAGGCAATATGTGTTTCACTTTGTGGACTATACAGACTAAGAAATATGCAATCCACTCTCCTTCCATGTACCCTTGCTGTATACTGGAATCAGCAGAATATGACTTAGGATGCATTGTTTACATTACTTCCCCTTCTGCTGAAATATTCTCCAGGTTTAAGTCTCACATTTATCTATATTACTTCATTGCACACAAGAACTGTGCTCACCAAACACTCTGGCAACACATCACTTAGAAGCACATAAATAGCTCTTTTATTAAACTAAGGGGTATTACTGATTTGACTTGCTCCATGTCGTCTATAAAACTCATTTAGAAACTGATTATAATAAAACTTACTTCCATATGTCATTAACTTCATTGGGTGCAAATTCTTTTGACTCAAGTTGAATCATAGCAAAACCACCAATAGCGTACAGGGATCCACTCAAGTTGACTAAACTGATGGAGCTTCTCTCCTGGGGGAATTCAGGCATTATCTCCCACCTATAAGTCATTAAAAAACAAAGCAACATCCAGTCAGACAATACTCCAGATATATTCTGACCTTGACAAAAGTATCTGAGAGGTCCTATGCTGACAGCTATGGCTGGTGAAAACACCAGGGGGGTTAAGCACTAGTTTGAGGAATTTGGGATCCTTAATCTTCGTTAAAAAAACCAATTCCACAGCACAACAAACCTGACATTCTGCTTCTCCATTCACCAGCACTGAGGCCAAAATGTGCATGCTCAAGATTCTGCCCCCACAGAGAAAGTCCCCATTACTTCCTGTTGTAGCTCCACAGGGGAATGAGAGAGTGTGTGCGCGCGCGTGCGTGTGTGCATGTGCTTTCTGGACATTCTGTAGAACCAGAATTAACATAACATAGCTAGAAGAGTCAGGGCTTATTAGCACTATTGTGAGTTTTCCACTGCCACTACACTGCTCTCCCCAGAAGTATAAACTTGCTCAGGTCAGGTAAACCCAATTCTGATGGCTTGGATCAACTGCAGAGCCAATGGGCTCAATGACTCTCTTGCACTGATGTAACCCATTCACTCCAGTGCAGTTGTTCCTGATTTATAGAAGTGTAAATGCAACAAACACCTGTTAGACTCTCCTGATAAGAAACGTTCAAATGCAGAATGAAAGTGCAAGAGAACCATAAAAAGTACTAAAGAAGGATGATAGATAAAATGACTTGTATTCTGACTTGCTTTTGTCAAGCAGTGGGCAAAATGAACCATTTCTATCAGAAAAATTCATAGAATAGAAGTCAAATATATTCTGCCTTACAGAAATGATTTTTGGGTAAAACTTTCACTTTTTATGATTTAGTTCCACTCCAAATACAACTTGCTCTGTGACAGAATATTTTTAATGTTAAGTGTATTTACTACATAAAAGATCAGGATATCTTCTAATTTGATTTTATGGACTTCAGAGTAATCTCATTACAATTATGACCTATTATAAATAATCACAATATAAATTGTAATTAAGAGCTTGGGTTTAAAACTGCAAATCTACTTGGCACTCTCATATTAAATTATTTGCTCTACAAATAATTACTACTTATCCCGAACTGTTTTTTCCTGACCTTAATGAACATCTTTAACATTTTTCCCCCACAATAAAGTGAATTACAAATCAGGCAAGTTAGTCACTAAAATTGAAATAAAACATTTGTTAACAAGTGTTCTGGACATGCACTCACTTATTTGTGGTGAGGTCAAAAGCTTCGACAGAAGCTGAAAGGCCTTCTTCAGTAACACCTCCCGCAATCACGATTTTGCCTTTATGGACAGCCACTCCAAACATTGAGCGAGCCACTTTCATGGGAGCCAGGTCTCTCCAGTCTCCCTTCTTGGGATTGTATATAAATACCCTGTTAGTACATTTCCTGTGGGGACAAAGATAACCTCTAAGCATCTCTGGCAAATCCTTTGAATACATATGTTTAAAGAGACACCTAATTTAAGTGGTTTTTCTGTTCAATTTATATTCAATGAAAAAGTAGCACACACACCTAAATCCGCTGTGTTTTTGCTCATCCCACTTTATTTCAGCCATAGGTAAATGACTAAACAAGGATGTGTGTAGGGGAGTGACAAAGAAAGAAGAGGTGGACATTTTGTTTTTAAATGCTGATAAATTAGTTAGGTCTTCCTAATTGAATTTGCTTTCCCAAGTGCTCTGTAAGAACTATTAATTCTTCTAGAGGTTAATGTATAGAAGCATAAGCCAGATTTGATATACTTCTGTCTCTGAGCTACTTTAATTATCATCTTCCACTGAAGCTAATTTCTGCGATGTTTCAATTCAGGAAAAGGACAACAATAAGACAACAGGCATGAAGTCTCATAGTCTCCCCTTAATGAAATCATCATAGTATGGCTCCAAGTACAGTCAGAGCTAACAAGCCTTTGTAATTTGAAATGCTTCCAAATGGAACTTTCAGTAGCTGGGTGGAGCCCTGAATGTATTGCAAGTGTGTGGCATGTAGAATCTGACCATGAAACTACAACTAAACTTTTTATGAAAAACTCATTGAAAAGAATTGACTGACATATGCACAATGGAGCATAGTATGATACAGCAATAAGAAAATCAGCTAATCAAGCCAATTGACCAGAAGAAGAGCATGTATAGTGCGTCAAGTTGTCACACAAGTTTTCTTTCTCTATCCCATAATATGATTCCATGTGCCAAACCTACAACCAGATGCGAATAAGTGGGAGCTTTGATTTCTGAGCATGTGACCACCAAGCCAATGTGGAACCCAACTAATCACGTCTACCAACTTCCATGAAATTATTTGGTCCTCACTTGTCATCAGTCTTTCCTCCAAGACAGTATATCATCCCATTGTGTGAAACTGTTGCATGGCCATATACTTTGAGCGGAAGTTTTTTGGCCTCATTCCAGTTTACTGCCCTGGAATTGGAAGATCACAGTATTAGAGCGTTTTAAATTCAAACCAGGTTATCTTTCAACATGCTCAGTAAACATAACTTGTAAACATACACAGGATCATAGCACAATACCGAATCCAGAGACTCCTCTGTCTGAAGGTCCTTGCCTGCAATTACATACAGTTTGTTGTCTGACTCTCCCAGCCCAAAAAGGCATCTAGCTGAAGGCAGTGGAGGAAGGCCTACCCATTCACCAGCAATGGTATCCAGCTGAAAGAACATCAAAATAGGAAAAGTCAAGAAAGAGGCACAGTGAAGGCCTGCATGAAGAAAACTGCTCTGTGAAATAGATTTAGATGCAATAAGTGGATCAGTGGTGCCCCACATTATATTTATTCTAACTTCCCTTCCAGTGGATTAGCTGATGTGGGCCAACTTTTACCTACTAGTACAGTTACTGACAACTTTCCCTTTCTATTCTCTCTCCCATATCCTTGTCTTTTTATTTCTAGTTATTATTACTGAAGTATGCTCTTGGCTCTTCTCCCTCCACAGTGCACACACAGATTGCTGCCTACGCCTAGTAAGGGCGAGGTGAGGGCATCTGCCCAGCACCCTTCCCACAGTGCCTGGGAGGCATACAGGTTTCCTCTAATACTGCTGAAGCAGTAAGTGTCCTCCTCTGACAGTCTTCTTAGGGTTGCAGTGTGCATACAGCAGAGTGAAACTGAACTGTGACTTCTACAAGACTTAAAGAAAATCACCCACCACTCTGACTTGGGTTCTGAGTGAAAGAAGACAGAAGCAATGTCCCACCGGTCATTATACTGACTTCTCATCTCAGATGCATGCAGATTTCGTTTCCATTCACTTTTGCTGTGCTTTAAGCAGTCACAGAAGCAGAGCAGCAGGCAACCAAAGGAAACACTCCAGGATGTTCTCAGAGATCTACACTGAGACTGACTTATGTTTCTGCCTAGGAACTTGCATAACCCCCCAATGCTCCATAGTACACAAGAGCCTTCCCAGCTGAACAGAATGTCTTTCTCTTTCTTGCTTTCTAGCCTACAGAAAACACCCTGAGTACCTTGTAGGGTGTTCTTTGTAGTTGTTCTGTGTTTGGATGTTGTGTATGGCTCTGTGACTAGACTGAGGGAAAGCTCAAAGTAAGTGAGGTTTGTACTGAGCCCAGGGTGATGACGTGCATGGTTATTCTTGTCTCCTGTGGAAATGAGTTCCATAGTCCAGCACCTGGGGAGCTTTAGTCTGCCAAACTCATGTTTTCCCCATGTAGGTCAACAGTTTATTTGTTGCAGTGAACTTCCACAATTCATGAATTCAGATTCCTTAGGTAGTTTAGGCCAGTCCGGGCAAAGTTTTGCATATTGGGACAGAGAAACCCTTAGATCCTACTTGTCACAGCTGATAACAGAGTCAGTGAATCAGCAGTGCAACCAGGGCAGGGGTGGGAGCAATTTCCCTTTGGATACAAGCTCTGGTGGAGTAATGCATAATTAGGGACAAATTTCTCAACTGGTGGTAATTTAGCCTATGTCTACACTAGAAACATAAGGTGACCTATATTAGGTCAGCTTACAGTCACTGTAATAATCACTGCGGTGATTCATGTCCATGTTACCCGCCTTGGGTCAGTGGTGTATGTCCTCACTAGGAGTGCGTCCACTGGCCTAAGAGGGGCATTGTGGAGAGCTGAAAGGCAGGTTTCTCAGCTCCCCTGGTGCCTCCCTGCAGGGAGCCCCAGAGGCTCCCAGTGGGCTGTCCTCCATTCTGCAGCAGAAGCTAGGGGAGGCTGCCCAGGGAAGCAGAGTCCAGCTGCCCCAGCTTCTCCAGTTCCCTTTCTATCCCTTCTGGGAGCCAGGCAGTGTTGCCAATTCACTGCTCAAGCTGTGAAATTGGTATCTCTGCCTTGGAGGGCACTGGGGCTTCTTGCACTGGTTGGGGGGGGGGGGGGGAGAAGGAAAAGGGAGAGAAGCTGCTCCAGCTTTCTTGCCATTTCACAGCTCCTGCTGCCAAAAGCCATGTACAGTGTCCATAGTGGCACTGCCTCACCCTAACTACGCTGACATAGTCATTACACCTCTTGTGGAGATGGAGTTATGTCAATGTAGTAGAGCACTGATACTGGCAGGAGGAAGGCTGTAATGTAGACACCAGTGTGATTAGGCCAGCATAGGCTGCCTTCTGTCAACCTAACTGTCTAGTGTAGAGACCAGCCCTAAGTTTCTCCTCCCTTGCCAGGCACTTAAAGTGCCAAGGCCAGTGATAAGGAAGTGGTGAGAAGAAGGGACTCATGAGGAGTGGAAATGTTGTAGGTCTGTCATGTTAACACTTTCAAGGAAACGATCAACAAGTAACTAATGCACAAAAGTAGAGATGTTCTAGCAGTGAACATTCGCAGCATGTAGGAGTAGTACTGGGATGGATGCAGGTAGGAAGGCAGCAGAAATTCACAGCAGGGATGAAGCAGAGGTAAAAAAGACGAGTCTGACATTTTCTTGCCTAATTTTTGTTGTATCTATATCACTCAAACTATGTTGACTGTAATTATATCCTGACCCTTGCACCACAAGCAAATTTTTGTAGCAACTTTTGTACTTACTGATCACTGCCTTGGGTCTATGTAAGAAAATGAAACAGTGCTAATGTAATGTCTCTCTAGAGAACTAAGCTCCTTCTCAATTTACACCAAGCTCATTACCATAGTGTCTGAACATTATATTGATCAGGGGTACTCAAACTTTTTGCGAGCCGGTCCACATTCAGCCTTCCACCATTGACCAGGGTCCACAAACAACTAGGGTGG
>ML681984.1:38843206-39093070 GCA_007922195.1 Podocnemis expansa | reverse complement strand
GGGCCGCCATTTGAGTACCCCTGATATTGATCAATAGTTCTGTGGAAAGTTGCAATAATTGCCATTTTCAATATCTGCAACATCCTTTATCTGCTTTGCTAAATCATCTGCTAATAAAGGATCTGATCCTGGACTCCTTAGGCCAGTGGTTCCCAACACGTTCTCTGCCATGGCACACCTTACTACCTTTAATTAATTTGAGGCACACCACCATATAGTTTCCAAATGAACTCATGAATATTAATGAGCCAATCCAGAGCTCTTTGAGTAGTTTTTTCAAAAAATTTTGTGGCATACCTGTGTGCCGTGGCACATTGCTTGGGAAACACTTTCTTAAGCCAATCTCCCACAGAAGTCAAGGATTTGGGACCACAACATACCATCCCATAAATGAAGAGATACATGAAATACCCAAGCATACAGTTTGTAACAATGCATTTACCACCCCACCCCCTCGACTAAGTATGATATAAGCATACCCCATGAGCTTTCTTTTGCTAATTTTATCATAGCTATGTTGCTATATAAAATGTTCACATTCACTCTAGACTGAAATACAGCATTTGGAGCATTAACAAGACTTTTTGCCAATTAAAAAAGTTGTGTTTAAACTGATGTATCTCAAGCAACTTAAAAGTCTTATAACTTTGGAAATCAGTCAGCCTCCAATGTGGTATGACCCCTTTTGATTTTTTAGGGAAAAAAGAGAGCTAAATTCCTAAGGAGACTAAAGGGCCAGATTTTAAAAAAACATTTAGGAATCTACAAATGCAGATAGGCACTTCGTGGGATTTTCAAAAGTGCCTAAGCACCTCTGATTGAAATCAGTACAAGCAAGATATCTAGACACTTTGAAATTCCCACTAGGTGTCTGTCTATCTTTAGGTGCATAAATGCCTTTGAAAGACTGGCCAAGTGATCAAAACTTGGTAACCAAACTGTAAGAACTCAACTAGAACTTAGTTGTCAAAGAGAACATTCAATTTCCATGTAATACACTAGCCCTGGATATTCAGTACCTGTTAAAAATGGGCCCCAAAATGTTTATTTTCATAAAATCTTTGGTTTTAATGAGAATAAATTTAATACAGAAATCTGCCATGAAGTCCTTTGTTAAAAGCCAAGTAAGTCAAAGTGAAAGGTGACATTTGTCACTAATGGAACACTGTTCTGGGGGGGAATTTCAAAGACCACAGCAACAAGTAAACTTCCAGGAAAAAAAATCATGACTGAAATTAATTAAATCAGACATTACCCTATTCTGCAGTTAACTGGTAAGCATCAAACCTAAATACTCTTCAGTAACTTGCAGAAAGCCTTTTTTCCCCTGTAGTGCTAACACCATACAAATATATCAATAAATAAATATGACACTTATACCTGGAAGAAGTATGACTGTAAAGGCTGATCCTTGTTCTCCTCATCCACATACAGTCCTCCGACGACGTAGACTTGATTTTGTTTGGTGACTATGCTGGAATGATTTCTGGGAATCTGTTCTGCTAGGGCTGCCAGATAACATTCATTCTCTACAGGGTCATATGCCACTGCAGCTGTGTCATTGACCAGAAGAATTAGGTCTTTGACAAACATACCGTGTCTCGGAATGTCATTTAAGTAACCAGGGAGTAAATCTTCATCCCCTACATCACCATTTACTTCCCCTTCACCTGACTTTCCTTTGCTTACGGTAGGTTCAGGCAGTTTACCAGCAAAGGCATCCTTAATAACCTTGATTTTTTTCTGAAGATCTGAGTTGCCTTTGATTATATCATCCTTCTCAACATGCTCCTTAAAATATTTTTCCGCCATAAGACGAAAACGAATGCAGTCAAAAACATCTCCCAGATTCTTTATTCTGTTTTCTTTGTCTGTTCGGACCCATTTCATTACTGCTTCAAACACCACTTCCTCCTTTTCTACATTTAAGCTGTCAGGTGAGATAACTGAGATGAGCTCATGGGGGGCAAGTTGCATAAAGTCCTCTTCTTTGCAAATCTGCACAAAGTGGTCTGACACAAAGTCACGGGCAGACAATGCAAGCCTTGGGCAGTCAAGGAGGAGACCTAATCGAAGGATGGCCAGACAATTACCAACAGCAAGTCTTTTCTGAAGATAGGAGACACACACAGTGAATACAGAAGGGATCTGAAAGCGGCTGGCCAAAGCAAATATATCTTGCACGTTTGAATCATTGAGGTCAATACTTGCAGAGTAAAGGTACTTGACAATCATATCCAGGATGCTGGGGTCCACATTGTCTAGAACTACCTCCTTTTTTTTCTCTTCGCTTTGCTCAGATAAGAAATACTCACGGAAATAAGGACTACAAGCTGACAGAATCAATCTGTGGCAAGGTAAGCTTTTGTCACCAGCTTTTAGATAGCAATCAATAAATTTTTTTTCATCCAGGAGTTCCTTGAGACCATCCTGAAGAAGTGTGGATTGGTAAAGTCGAAGTTCTTCAGTGAGTTCCCTCTGGGGATCCATTTTGTGAATAACACGGATGTGTGTGTGTGGTGGAAACTGAAAGCTTTTGCTGTTGTCGGCACTAAGGTCTGCCTGTAAAAAGGCAGATCAATGTGCTTTGCCCAGACTGAAGTCTCTGTAACTTAATCCTGCCAACTAAATATAGGTACAGCCTCTTGCAAGTTGGAATTTAGGGTGGATGGTGTGGAAAGAAGAGTTGCTCTTGCAGCTGTCATAGATTGAAAGAAGCAACTGCTGCTTATAGTTACTAAGGGCCATCATGATGCACATTTAATCACTCGAACTTGTAGGGGGTATTCCTCAGGGTGAGCAAGGATGGCACAATCTGGTCTTTAAGGAAACAGCTGTGAAGCACGTCTCAAATATAAACACATTACAGAATACTCTGAAATAAAAGTAATATCTGTAAAGTTAGCAGCTGTGATGGTATCGCTATTCACAGTGGATTCACAGAAAATGTGTTTGCTTCACAAGAGTTACCCAATATGAATGCCTGATACTTCATTATTAGTAAAATTTCATTGTGAATAATTATAGAAAGACATTTTGTGCTACACTCTTTTATCATATCTCATACCATCTGAAAAGACTATTTATGGAGAAATAATTTAATGAAAAATACATATTTTGGATTTCTATTTAAATGATACATTTGTATTTGTTTGCAAACTAAACTATGTAAAGATTAATATCTACAAGCAAAATTCCACTTAATTTTATTAAAATATCATTTACAAATGAAGTCCCAATTTTTTATTCTTAAAAATGTAATTCTCACTTCAAATCACTTTCCCAGACACACAATCAGTTCCTTCCCAAGTATTTGTTTTTAAGTTTTCATTTCAGGGAAACATTAAAAGTCATATTAGTAAAGGGTATCTTCTGTCAATTTTAAAATGAAGATGATAGTTACATTATGGACAGAACAGAAAAAAATGCTACTACTTGAAAGTTCTTTATCAATGAGAATTCTCACAGAATTAAAAATGAGAAAAAGGCTCTGTATTAACAGTACAAACTCTTAATAGTTTTACAAATTAATGAGACACATTTGGAAAATTTTATGTGAATTACATACCCACAAATTATTGTTGTATAAGTTAAAAGTTTCAGAATTTAAGCAAGGAATGCTTAGATTTTTTTTGAAAAATAATTTAGAAATATTTAAGTTCAACAATCAAGACTTTACTTAACATGCTTTAGTGACGAAGGGCTTGATCTTGCTTCCACAGAAGTCTATGGCAAAATATCCATTCACTTCAATGGAAGCAGGATTGAGCTGTGACTTTCATAAATACATTTGCTATGAAGAGGATTTAATTTATTTATATTTTTATATATAAAATTGATACAAATATTTAAGTCTTTTCTTCCTTTCCATGTCACAGTAAAGTCACTGGTAAAGTCAGCTGCTAAAACAACAGGTGAAAGTAGAGCTCATTTGACTTTTTCCATTTATAGGAAATAGTGTGGAAGGTCTCCTCTCCCTAGAAAACGTAACAGCTGCCTCTCCCCTTTAAACAATAAATGACTCATTTCTCTCTGTATGTAACACATAACATTCTAGAAGTCTGATTGGTCAGAAGCAAAAGATATGTAGTGTGTGATTCCTTCCAGATTATCTTTACAAACTAAACTAGTCATTGCCTTCTGACAAATAAAAATGGTAATGGAGTCTTTGGATGTGAATTAGTACCTGGAATGATGACTGAGAAATGGTACTTGACATTCAATATAATATAAAAACTAGAAGTTGCATTTGGAATAGTACAGTACTTTGATATCAATACCACAATGCTGCCATGATGACACAACTATTATTTCTAAAACAAAAACAGTTTCCCTCATTAATATATTTTTGTTTATTCCCCTAAATAACGTTTAAAGAATATGTCACTAAAGATGCATCAAAATGTTGTTTATAAATCATTACAGAGCAGCACATTTGTTTTATAGAAGCAAATAAATAATTTAAAACTTCAGTACAAGAACTATATACAAAACTAATACACAAAATACAATTTTGTTGCAAGGGTACAATTTGTTTAACAAGTCCTCTTTCACAAAATAAGTTAACTATGCGCTGTGATAATGTTCCTTCTCTTTGGTATGGTAGTTCTGTCTGATTCAACTATTTTCAATTTCCCTAAAGAGCTGGCAGTAATATAATGACTATATGGGTCAGAAAAATAATATGTTAAATCTAAATTAACCCATTACTTCCCAGAGTCCCTGAAGAGTGAATCCATCCTTCAGTTTCTCTATTGCAAGTCCCAGTTCTTCTGAAAACACAGGTTCCCGATCTTGTTGCTTTTGTGGAGGTGAAGGTGATAAGCGAGAGGAGCAAAAACAAAGACAGTTTAATTAAAGTCTGTGAAGAGTGGATTATTAAATAATATGCATTTTACAATGTCAGTGTTCTTACCTTATTGCCATCAGCAAAATAAGCCTACAAAAAGAAAAACAAGTTTCACAAACCTGACCAAATGATTTAAAATTGTTTTCCTATATGCAATTTAAAGAAATACTTTCCCCATTTACTATCTGTATTTACCTAGAGATAATTTAGGCTTCTCAGTTCTATTAAAAACTCTCCATTTTAAAACACATTTCGGTGTTAAACAGAATTCCTTTTCTTTAAAACTGTATTTGGCATGTTTTCTAAGGCTTTCAAGTACAGTTGGTAAAATCTTTTATTTTCACTTTATAAATAAAACTAAAATTCACTCTAGGTTGACATTTACTGTGAAAAGCTTCAACCAGAAAGTGGTTGCTTAATGTGAAATAATCAATCTAAATAATTGCTAAAATGTCTGTTACTCATAATAAAGCTTTTTTGATTAGCTGAAATTTGTTTTTCAAATTAAATTTTACAGCCACTCTTTTATTAAATAAAATGGAGGCAGAACTGATGGTATGCTCATAGTTCCTGCCTCACATGCAGCAACATTTACTACTCGGTTTCTAAAAATGGGTCCTTCATAAGATCTTAGTGCACATGCACAAAAATTAAAAACAACATTATCAAAATATAGTTAATTAGATACCATAAATAATGGACTAACTAACACTTAAGGTATGTTATTCCTGCCTCAGGCAAAGTGCTGTATATAGAGCTAGGCTTCACGTACCATTTCCTGAAAATCAGACTGACAAGCAGGAAAGCAAATTCCAGAGTCAATGGCTCTTCTCAGAGAGGCTCATATCAGCAGCTCCTAGAACCTTAAATCTAGGGTCTTAGGAATAAGTGTTTTAGCTGACCTCAGCACTCTTGGTGGGGCAAAGCACAGACAGGCCTGAAATCACACAGGACTGTACAAAACACTAAAACCTTCAATTGCACTAGAAGAGTATTATGGGGCCAGCCTTTGGAATTCAGAAGAAGTATGTTTTCTGTGGCAACCACCTCTGAGCAAGTAGATCACTGTATTCTGTACCAACTATGATTTTCCAATATTATCCTAGGATACATACATATAGAGCCCATTAGATCAATCCAAAGTAGAAATTACAAAGGCATGGATAACCCAGACACAATCCAAATATAAGAAGGATTGCAATTGTGATGATAAGCTCATAGAAATAAAAGTATCCTAGATACTGAAAACAAAAACTCAGAAGGAAAGAGGAAAAAAAGAAAAGGAAATTAGAAATGGAAAGAAGTGAAAATGGAAAGATATGGAGATAAAGAGGAAGAGTAGCATGACAAAGGATAGGAAAGAAGAAAAAATAAGGGCAGGATAGTCAGGCTAATTTTAGGATGGCTGCTCAACAATTTTAAAGGTGAGCTATAACAATGTGCATTTCAGCTTGGCTACCATATTAAAAAAATGTGTGCACTTTGTTTGTAATAGTTTCTACATGTAGTGAAAGAACTACACTGAAAATAACTTCAGAAGAGACTGCACCTTGTCAATATATCTTCTTATGTAGTTTCCTAGGTTTATATCAATAGAAGTTCGTAACTTCTTCATGTTAGGTTTAGGGACAATATTTAATACCACTTTTTCTTAAAATCTTGTGGGGGACAAGTACTGAGGAAGCCTTCTAGACATAAAACCATCATATCAATCTGCCCAGAAAGAAAGATGATTTAATATTTGATGACTTGTTTAAACTACTGGTTTTTAGATCCTGCTGGACATTAAAGACTGCTGCAAGTTGCATTTGACTGCACCTTTAAATGCCAAATACCCTGACTTTCAATAAACATCTGAAATATAGCTTTTACTAAAGCATTTTGAAAAAAGCTTATTTTTATAGTTTAGAGACAACAACATAGTCTTTATGCCCAAAACACAGCTAGATATGTTCAATATCAAAAGACCCAATATATCTTATTTTAGTAGGAACCCAAGTCTATAATGATTTAGATTTAAATAATCAAACAACTGTTTTTGTGGAGAAGCTTACCACAAATGCATCCGTCTGTTCATCAGATTCTATTTCCACATCATCTGGAACCTGTTCCACCGTCAGATCTTCAAGAGGTTGAGGCTATAAATAAGACAATGGAGTCAGCTAAGATATTCATATATAATATTCTTAATGCATTTTTATTTGCTCTGTCAGTGCAGGGGTTCCCAAACTGTAGGGCACACCTCATGGGAAGTATGGAGTTTTGGATCGTGTAGCAGGGCCCAGGCTAGCCCTCTGGGGAGTAGAGAGGGAGCACCATCCAGCCCCACTCTGCCCCATCCCCAAACACAACTCTGGCTGCAGCACCAGCTGCAGCTCTGGCCATGGACTCCAGCTACTGATGCATTTCCTCCCACCTGCAGATCCCAGGGGGGCATGGAGTGGGTAAGGCAGGGCATGATGGAAAAAGTTTGGGGTTGAGTATGTTAATACAATAATGCATGTAGCTTCCATAATAGAAGGAACAGAATACCTTTTCTTCCATTTCATAATCCACTCCAAATATAGGACTAGCTGAGTAAACTCTATGAAGTGAATTTATTTCTTTTACTGCCTCCTGTAGCTTCTCCACAGGGTCTATTTTAAAACCAAGTACGTATCCTCCACTCTACAAAAATAAAAATGTGTAAAATGAACTAATGTTTCACCATGTAAAAAATAAATATATATTGATAGAAACAGTTATTTCCTCTACACAGGCATTTCGTGTAAGCATTTTATATTTTTATACTTTTATATAAGCATTTCCTGCACAAACCCTCAATGAAATTCTGTTCTCATTGACTTCAAGTGTTAGGATTTTACCCCTTCTGATGTAGGTAAACTACGCACTTCTATCCTTTTTTATAGATGGGAAACTGTGATATGGTGAGATTAAGAGAAAACTGCAAATCAGTGCCTTGTCTAAGCTCTTTATTCAGGAGTTCCTAGCTACTCAATAAATGCTTAATCCATTAGATCATTGTGCTGTTATTAAGGCAGCTCTTCAGTTATAATGAATGCATCTGATTTAACCAAAAATATTTTTTCTTCCCATTGCAGAAACATTTTTGATCATGGTCAGCAGCAGAAAAAGTAGAAATCCATTATTACGGTGTCTAAAGTTCTTCCATAACAAAGCATTACCTAAACAAAACAACAAATTAACTGGCCATGCTGGCCAGTTCATGTTTCACTAGACCTGATTAACCAGCTAGCAATTCATTCATCATAATCTGTTCAATAAAGTCAAAACTGATCAGCTATATTTTCACCACAATGTTGGTTTTTCTCTATAACCCAGTTTGCTTGAGTTTAAACTCTAAAAAACTTATAAACGTTCAGTCTATTTGCAGTTTAAAAACAGCAAACTGACTATCAGACATACATAGTTATACAGGTAAAAATGGAAATACTTAAAAAATGCAATTGAATCTTCTTACCTGCTGAGAGCTTTCTATGACAAGAGCCAAGCCAAATTTTGAGTCTCTAATCTTTATTGAACGCTGGTTACAAAGCAAAAAGAGGTAAAACAGGTTTTTTAAAAAATGGTGGTTTTTTTTTAATCTCCTGATACAATTTATTAATAGAATTAACTGCAATTATCAGTTTTGAATGCCTAGCATTCTCAGCCACTTGAAATTCCAAATCTGAACCACTGGCATTGGTGGAGCAATAATCCACCAGAAATGATGGTAAGGACTCAGCAATGTTCCTTTCTGAAAACTTTGATCACAGATGAATTCCGGGGGTCACATATATTGTACACGTCTAGCATGGAAGCAGCAGCATGGTAAATGCCATTGTAATCAAACATGTGGATCACATTTCAGGATCTGGCTCTTAATCCTGGAAGATTTGATTTTTTTTCAAGGAATTTGAACAGAAAATCTGCTCTACAGCTGACATGAATAAGGCCAGATCTTCCCTCGGGGGGGGAAAAAAAAAGGCATGCAACTCCCATTTAGTTCAGTGTGAGTTAGGTGGGCAAATGAAAGTTTGGAATCTGATTCATATAATACAATTTTAGGTTTAAAAAAGATTACTGATGTAAGATGCTTACAATTTGCAGATATGGTATGCTGACATTAAAGCTGTCATTCATATTTGCATGCCAAACTATTCTCACATTGGTGATGAAAAAGGTCCCCAGATTCCCCTGTTAAAAAAAAACAAAAAACAAAACAGAAATGTTAGAAATCCTTTGAAATTTAGGGCCTGTTTTCCTTCATAGTCACTATTCATGTCCCCCACTGAAATGCTGATAAAATGGAACTCCACGCTCATGTCAAACAGGATCTGATGCTCCTTAGCAGTCAGAATTACCGTGAACTTCAATGGGAGCAGGTCTTCGTTTAAAGAAAAAAAAAGGCATTCATTACTTCAGTGGTGAAAACTCCTGGGCAGATTCTTATTACAGCAGCAAATCAGGACTATGCTAAAGCACAGAGAACCTAGATGAGAACGTGAAACTTTCAAATGCTGTCCACTGTACAGTTAGAGAACTGATATACTGTACAAGAACAATGGCATATGGGATAAATGTAGGTGATTGTGGAGATGTATGCCAAAATCAAAAGTGGTGCACTGAGGAAAGAACTCTTTTACTCAAGACTATCCAGACAAATAAAAGCAAGAACAAGTAAATAATGCCCTGGAGAATAACACAGGCATGTTATACATGCCACTTGCAACTGTAATTCACATCCTTTGCCAAACAAAAAAAATCTTCCAATCCAGTGCTTTCAGTTGTTAGCAACAAAGGCTATGTCTACATCTACTTATTTAGTTCAGACTTGCAAGCTAGTTTGAACTAACTGCTCAGTTCGAACTTTTAAAGTTTGAATTAACATGACTTTGTCACGCTAGTTCAAACTAAGCACTTAGTTTGAAATTACTGTTTGAACTAACTAGCTTGCACTAAGCTTTGCCTAGTGTGAACTAAAAAATTTAGTTCACACTAGCCAAAGGCTAGCACAGATCTGGTCTGAATTAGTCCTGATTAAGCTTGTTTAGTCCAGACTAATTGGCCAGTGTAGACATAGCCTAAAAGACAAAGGGAAACAATCAAAATCTGCAAGTAGATTACACAAATGTGCAGTAAGGCATTTCAGATATAGCAGATTATATTCTCTGGATGATACAAAGAGAATTAGACTCTAAAATACTTCCTGTTAATAGGCGCTGTGGATCTAATTCCTTGTACATATAGTTGAAAATCTCTCTCACAAATGTCATGACAAGTTACTAAGAGAAGTACTCTGTTATACTGAATAGCACAGACACAGCATAGACTTATGTAACAAGCTCATGAACTGAACCAAAAAAGAATTCTTGTGAGCTTATAGAACTATAATAGTACAGTAGAAAGAGGAAAAACAAACCAGTTTCAGTAAAATTGTACATACTCTTTTTTTAACCATACCTGGTCACTAGACAAATTCCAAACTCCATTGATTTTGTCATATACTTGTTCTTGTGGTAATAATCTCAACTGCTTGTTTTGAATCAATGCACTTCTCAGTTTAAGATCACGGTACATTTTAGAAGTTTCATAAGCTCTATAAATAAAAATACATGCTAAAGCTGAAGATTTCAATGTTTTTCATATTTCACATTAACACCGGTTTGCAAAATACCTCAAAATTTCCCAAATCACTTGTCTACATTGTCCAAAGAAGTTGAGGTATCTTATTAAGCTTTCACTAAATAGAATAGCTATGCCCCCCTCCTTTAAAAAAAAAAAAACTTTTTAAAATGTACTTTTTAGCTTGAAATCTGTTTTGATCTTTTGCACTGTTCTGATGCATGGTCACTTTTCTGCACCTTATCATCCTGCTCTCTCAAACACTAACATGCAAGCTAAGCCTTGCTATTCACAAGTCATGTGCAGAATGGTCATGGGAAACATTTAATTTTCAACTCAGATCACGCACAAATGTGTTATATGTGTAAGATATATACAAATCACTGTTTCACAATTCTTAAACAAGTATATAATGTATGTCAGTATTCATTTCCTTAGATGATGCACATGCTCACCTCTATATGACTTTAGATGTGAAATCCTGTCCCCATTGAAGTCAATGGACTTTTCAATTAGGTCATGATTTCACCCTCAATATACCTTAAGCCATTCACTACTACTATGCAAATATTCCTTACTTATTAATACTGGATTTTTACCCCCATAGAAACTGAATATTAAAACGGGTCTCCAGTGTTAATTAGAAATCAAAAAAGTTTTATTTTTCCCCCTATATCATACAGGCTACTTTAAACCATAGAAACTGTTTAAAATCATTATTTATGTAACTAAAGATTTTGTATTCAAATGAATTCCAGGTCATTTATGAAGGGAAGATGAATATTTTTTGATCAAAATCAAGTGAAAAACTTTATTTAAACCAAAATAGAGTTAAGGCAAAACCATTTAGTGAATCTTCAATAGCATGTAAGGATGACTCAGTACAAACAACCAAGAATTTTAGTTTCACCTAATAACTGTTACAAAGGAATATTTTTTTCAGGTTTGCACTTGGAGTTATTATATCTCGTACTATACTAGGGGCAGAGCCCACAGTCTTCACTCAGGCAAACCTCCAACATCAGCGAAAACATTGACTGAGCCATGGTATAAGATATGGTCCCCAGTCAACAACATATATGAATGAAATCTTTTTTATGGTACCAGTTCATTTAATTGGACTTTAATAGGCTTTTATCCCTCCCTAAATCTTTCACCTTATGCTTCAAGACTCCCTGCTCATATTTTGAATACATTTGTGATTTTCTGTATGTGATATATCATCAGTGACAGTAATCCCAAATTCTTCACATACACTTGATTTACTAGAATTTTTAAAAAGTATTAATCATTATTTTAAGGACAGTACCTGTGTACGGCAATAACTGAAGTGAAGAGTCTGGGGCTCCCAGGAACTACATTGGTAAATATGAACTCAAAGCGTGTATTGTTACATTTAGTTAATATATAAAGAGCTTCTGTCTGGCCTCGTAATTTCTATAAGAAAAATTGTTAGTATTTAACATTTAGACATTACAGCATCTTGATTGTAAACAATATAGTGAATCAACAACCCAAACATGTTTTTTGTCATATTCTAAGCGTAATTACTCACTATTCTACAGTATTCAATGGAAGTTTTACATTGACTTCCCAGCCTCCTGGCCATTGAAATCCTGGCCGCACTGAAGTCACAATCCCTACCCACCCCCAAGATTCTTGTTATAACAAACCCACTCTTATAAAACTTTATTTCTAAATAGTTAAAATAAAATTCTGCTCCTATTTTATTTTTATGATAAAAATGAACTTTTAGATTATTTTATTTTAAACTTACTGAGTTAGCAGTTCTTGTAGTTATATTTATAATGCAGTTGTAACCAACAGCTAAAAATTGGAGAGGAAAAAGAAGAGTTTTAATAAGAAAATCCTTGTTAGAGCATTGCTTGGGACACTGACTGTGAAAAGCCCACAATTCTGATTGGCTGGCTCAGCTTTTTTCCTTATCTCATACCTGGTCCCACCTAGATTCACCCTTAAAAATAAAAATTTCTACCATGGTTATATTAGTGTTGTTGGGAGGTTCCCAGGAAGTACTGGAATGCAAAAATAACAGAAGCGGTTTTGGTGAGGGAATGGAGAGTGTACATGAAAAGATGAGAATGGGAGGAGAATGAGGGGACAGAGAAGAAAAAAGTAGCCATTTTCAAACAAACACTTTATTGCTCTGCCTATAACAGTCTGGTATAAAAACTAAAGATTCCAGTCCTCCAGTTCTTCATGTGAACAAGGCAGTTAAAATAGTTAGGGGCCCAACCTTAACTGGTGTTTTGTCACTGGCTGCAATAGGAGTAGACCCTAACTAAAGTCAATTGGTCTATTCAAGGGCAGCCAAACAGGAACAAACTGGGACATACTCTGTGTTACTTCCAATTAAGGCTTCAGTTCTGCCAAGAAATCTGAATGGGATTTTCTGCTTTGCAAGCATCTTTCTGCAGGACTGGGACCTTAATTTTTATAACAGAAAATGAGTTGACTATAGCTGCTGAATGGACATGGGGACCTTTAGGTAATATGGTAAAGGATAAGCCTTCTCTTTCTGCTAAAAATAATTATAGAAACTATATAAATATAGTTTAAAACAATAGTACAAAGCTGCAACAATGAAATTAATAAAGAACTACAGTCTGGGGAGCTAGTTTTGGGGAGATTCTGCAATCTCAAAAGTGAGGGTATGGTGACAGATAAAAGAGGTATGGACACATATCTTTACATGATGCCCACAGTAGTCTTTTTCCTGGTATTTTTGCATTTATAAATATTCATTTCAAGATCATCATTTATCACCCTACACTAATGTCCAATGTAAAATAATCTAGAACTAGCAAACTCACTCATAAAGAGGGGCATATTAATACTTGCTGTTATTTGTAAATGAATTATCTTGCATATAATAGAAAATGAATTTGGAAGTTATAAGATATCAATCTTTAAAAATCTTTTAAAAGTTGAAGGATTTAATTGCTTTAGCTTATAGCTGGTGTGAATTTGTCTTTGAGATCATAACAAACTTTATACAGCCTAGAAAAATTAGTCTGTGACCCTATAATAACTGGGACAAATTCAGACAGGGTATAGAGAGTAAAAAGCCTCTAATATTGGGACTGTCCCTATACAATCAGGACACCATGTTACCCTATCAAAAATACAGAATATGATGTAGGTATGGAAATTTGAGTCATGAGCATTGGGAATTCCACTTTGGTGGCTACTAGTCACTGAGTATTTGGAGTAAAATGCCTACTGAACAAATGCACCCTGACACCTACTGCACTTCTAAAAACATCTTAAGAATACAGTTAACTTTAAGCACCTCAGTAATTCATCGACCAGTCATGTAATTTAAGTTAGACATGTGCTTAAGAAGTGCATTGAATCAGGATCCATAATAGTAAATAGCTCATTTTTGAGGCGAGAAAAATTGAGGACCAAGACAAAATCAGAATAAAGAGATGGCAAGAGCTTTTAAAGATATGACAAATGGGTAAATCAAACTCCAGAGGGATAGCCATGTTAGTCTATATACAGCAAAAACAAGAAGAGTGCTGTGGCATCTTAAAAACTAACAAATTTCATCAGGAATAAAATTTTGTGGGCTTCAACCCACTTTGTCAGATGCACCTGATGAAGTGGGATGAAGCCTACAAAAGCTTATGCCTGAAGAAATTTGTTAGTCTTTAAGGTGCCACAGGACTCTTGTGGTAAATCAAAGTAAAACAAAACTTCCTAGGCAAATCTCCAAACTCCAAATAGGCTTCAGGAACACTATGACATTCTGTTGTAATCTTCAGAATTCTATTCTGAGAAATTGTTATTAAATACTGACAATTGAGCTAGAAATTACCATAAATTCCTATATTACTGGAAGAAAAAGATTATTGCTGGATTATACCCAGGTAACACAGCAAGTGGAGACTGAAGACTTTGCAGTAGCACATATTAGACTGTAAATTTATTGCTATACTCAATAATATTGTAAAAACTGAGCATAATACCACACAAGAAAATACAAACTTTAGCCATCTCAACTAAGGGGGATACTCACAGAGATTGACTCTAGGTAATGCCAAGGAGTGCCAAATAATTCGTAAATTTGTTACTAGAAGTCTCCCTGAAACCAAAAAGTACAAATATTTTTCATATAATCTGAGAACAAATCATGCAAATTAAATGCAAGATTTCCAAGTTGTTTCCCAAACTTACCATTTAAAAATAACTGCCTCCTTCCCTCTTCCTGAAAAGCCCATACAGACCAAATGCAATACTGAACTATCTTTAAGTGCAAAAAATATTTATTTTAGATAGATTCCATGATGCCACCCTAGAATGAGTCATGCTTAGCATCTACTTCAAGATACTACTGGAGGAATGGGCTTCTCACAGGTGACTGTGCAACTACGAGTGTAGTGGTTGTTGTGAACCTTAACTGGCCCTCGCACACAAAAAGGGTGCTTGAGGCTAACAACTCTTGTATAAAGTCGTCAACCAGAGAGAGGAATAAAGGCCTTTCCTAAAAAAGATTCCTTATCATGGCAATTGCAGAGGGAAACAAATAGTTTTCCATATAGAGCTGGGTGATATTTTTTGACTAATAGCTAAATTCAGGTTAAAGTCAGCCAATACTATTTGCAGACTGATGTTGAGTTTGAATCATTCAGGTTCAACCAAAATGATAGATAGCTTTGGTAATGTTAAAATAAATAGTTCTGACATGTCTGAGAGCATGTTTCATTTTTTTAGACTAGATTTAGAGGACAGCCAGGCCAGAAGAGATGGTAGTGGTGACAGAAGCACTGTTGCTTTCCATATAGTCTTTACTCAATAAGTAACCCGCTCACCTGGAATGTGAAAGAGATCCAGGTACAATTCCCCCCACCCCAAACTGAGGTGGAAAAAGAATGTGAACTTGAATCTCCCATATTGTAGACCACTGATCTCCAAACAGTGTCCCATGGCACACAGGTGTGCTGTGAGGCCTCAGCAGGTGTGCTGTGGAATTTTTTGAAAAAACTACTCAGAGGTCTGGATTGCTCATGATTTCATTTGGAGACTATATGGTAGTGTGCCTCAAAATAATTAAAAGTATCAAGGTGTACCACGACAGAGAAGAAGCTGGGAACCACTGCTGAAGACTTCCCCAATCATTATGTTTGGAGTATTTTAGGACAGTTCTCTCTCGTTGTCTCAAATAATCATTGCAGCAGAGACTTGAATTTGGATCTTACACGCCTCAGGTAAGCTGTAACCACTACATTGTAGTCACTCTCATTCTCTCTCTAGTCCAGTGACTATTTAATTATTTTGTACAAGGCAGAATAGGAGTGACTGAAAGACCTACCTCAGACTAGCCTACAGCCCAATGGACAGTGGATTCTTCTGAAATGTGGGACACCTAAGTTCAAACTCCTTCTCCACGTCAGGCAGAGATATACTGTAATTCTTTGTGATAATTATGCATTCAGAATCAGGAGCGTCACTGCCCCGGGGAAGGACCTGGGGGCCCCGCCCCCTGGCCACAGACCCCACCCCCTGGCCGGGGACAGGGCCGGGAGAGGCCACTGCAGCCGCGGGCGGCTGGCCCCCAGATCCCTGGCCGGGGACAGGGCCAGGAGTGGCAGCCATGGCCGGCTGGGCCCCGGATCTCCAGCTCAATTGGGCTGGAGACCAGGAGACGTGTGGCCCTGCAGGACCTGGGGCACTGGTGCCAGGATTTGAGGCATGGGCCCCGTGTGCCCAGCGCCAGCGACGCCCCTGTTCAGAATCCACTCCAGTTCCCACCGATGTAAGAGGGAATGTTCCCCCTGACATCTGTGCCAGCTGTATTAAACCAGTAATGATTAAACGAATTAAAAATTAGGAAGATGATAATTTAATTAGGTACACACTTACCTCTGTCTCCATTATTTCCTTTGGTATCTTCAATAGAATCTAAACAGTCTATAAGAACCTCTCCTGCTCTCATCTTCATTTGTCTAAAAAAGCAATATTATTTGATTTGGATGTTATAAATTTCATTTCTTCATTTCCACTTAAAATGACCATGAAATACTCTTATCTAGATTTAATAAAATAAGGTATTATTGGGTTTACCCTACTGGGTCCTGCAAAGTAATGATCATTTCTACTCCCACATATTCCCTGTCCTAATACCTTGTTCCCAACAAATGCAGTATTTCATGGATTGCTGTTTGTCATATCTGAAAGTTGAGTCCTAGATATAATTCAGTGGAGAGGAAATACATTCTCATTAGTACAGGCTAGTGTTGACAGTTAGCATGCAGCTCAAAGCACACATCAATTTTTAAATCCCAAACTGAATTTTAATTCCCTGTCTTATTTGCTGTATACTCTCTCACACACACCTTCTTTTGGCATTCCTATGTTCTAATTATTTTGTCACCTAAGTATTTGGCTGAATATTGAAACTCACGATGATATAATGTCAGGAAGTGTGGAAGGCCAAAACAGAATGGGGAAACCAAATGAACATAATTATATAGTAACTGAACATAGGGAATTAACAAACTAGTATTAATGAGTCAAAAATAAAAGGCTAATGTGCTTTACTTCAGCTGTAAACTGCCGAGAAGAGCAAGAAATAAAAAATTTTGCCAGGCGTTTTTTTGCTGTTTTCCTCACTATTTATCTTTATTCACTTATGAATCAGGAGAAACTATTATAATAATACTTAACACACACAAACTATTTAAATTTCAAAGTGCTGTACAAACATTACTTTCACATTAATTTTTATGTAGTGCAGCTAATTTTTTAACTGAGTGGGAGGACATAGGGAACAAGCCTTCAACATTTGGAACAAAATAATGTGAACCAAAGCTTTGTTAACATGATGGAAATATAATTAAAGTTAAATGTTTGTAACAAGAGTCATGGATTCTACGACCATCGTGTTTTTAAAAACATGTCTAGTATTATACAGTGTTGTAGCTGTGTCGGTCCTCATCTGTCCAGTATTACACAATTATTTTTGAGTTCCAAAAGGGGCAGCTGTATTAGTCTAGTT
The DNA here is from genome assembly GCA_007922195.1 of Podocnemis expansa. Classification (NCBI taxonomy): domain Eukaryota; kingdom Metazoa; phylum Chordata; order Testudines; family Podocnemididae; genus Podocnemis; species Podocnemis expansa. The sequence goes on along the minus strand of ML681984.1, from coordinate 39,075,572 downwards.
TAGTAAAACAAATCAGGACTCCTTGTTTGTTTTACAATCATTCTCGTACTGAACTTGTTGGCAGGTAGGCATAGATAAATAAACAAACAGTTGTACAAACTAACTGCCCAAATGAGTCAATCTAAAACAAGGAGAAGTGTATTACTGTTTTATAAATATCTCTAGACCACAGATTTTTAGATTCTTACTATAATCTGGAAACCACAATTCAAGCAGTTCCAAGTCCAGACAGAATTACGGCAATATACTCTACACAGGACTACCTAAAGCAGGGGCCTCAAACACGCTACCCACAGGCCATATCTGGCCCCTAAAGCTATTTTCTGTGGCACCCACCGACACTATTGTTACTGATATTTGCAATATTGTTGTATGAAAAGGTTTCGGAGGTGCAGCTCTTGGGGTAACCTAGTAGTCCTAATGTGGCCCTGTACTGATCCTCAGGAGGCCCTTGTGGTGATTTGAGTTATTGACCTCTGACCTAAAGTGTAAATTTATTGCCATTAGCTAGAGCAGTTATAGTGACTTTGTCATTCAGGATGGACTGAAGGGTCTTTTCCTACTTGTTGCTTTAGTGTATTAACTTTCTCAATACATAAACTGCTGCTGATGCTACGCTCAGGGCTACAAGTGCCCTCGGGCACAATGAAGCAATAATGTTCAAATTCCAGAGCAACATTAATTTTGTTCTCTCACAATGAAGCATCTTTCAATCTTATCCAGCAAACTATGGATTTTAGTAGAAAATACTTGTTGATGGAACGTTCATTGATTTTTTTTCTATCATGATTATTTTAGATGTGTTCCATTATGCTCCCTCAAGGACCAGCTCCATTCCCTAGCCAGTGGTTTTCAACCAGTGTGCTGCAGCAGATTTGTGTGCCACAAGAAATGTCAAAGTCTGCTGTGAAATTTTGTACAAAGGTAATGAACATCAAAGTAAAACAAACATTGTTTCATCTTAATGAATATTCTCTCCAACCAAAACTACAACTCTCAGCATTTGGGAAATTAATCATCAAATTAAAAGTGAGGTATTGGTGTTTCAGCTCTAAAATATAAAGATTCTAAATGCAGATGACCAAATGGAAAAATTGAGATGACATGTATTTTGCCAGTGGATTTGAAACTTTAAGGCATTTGATCCTTCTTTAGCTTCTTGAACACACTATATTGCAAACCTCTCTAGTAAGACTGTAACCATAGTTAATGTGATGCTTGTGAGCAATCCATTCAGCTGAAAATAAGTGGGTATGCTGTGGAATTGTCTGTCTCATTGAAGTGTGTTGTGTTACTGAAAAGGCTGGGAACCACTGCCCTAGGTTTTGGCGCCCATGATATAACTTAAGGAATTTTAAAAAACTAAATAGAAGCCAATTTGCTTTTAAAAAATGAGAAGAGCACTAAATATGTATGTGAGAGATAACTGTACATTTCTGAAACTGCTTCAGTCAGTGACTTTGCAGACACAATGGCTATGTCTATACTGGAGGTTTAAGTTGGCTTAAGCAATTCCCTGGCTACCTTTGGAGTTCATTAAGTAGACTTAAGCATTTGCTTAAGTCGACTTAATAACTCCTTTCCAGTTGACTTAACACAATGTGCCCATTAAAGTCGACTTAATAATGTCTACTTAATGCATTAGAGCCATTTAAGTCAACTTTATAAAGTTGACTTAAGCCAGGGGACCCATTTAAAGTTGACTTTATTAAGTTGATTTTTATTAAGTTGACTTTAAATAGGTCCCCTGACTTAAGTCAACTTTATAAAGATGACTTTAAGTCAACCTTAGTAAGTCGATTTACCTGAGCCCTGTAGTGTAGACCTAGCCATTGAAAGCCAGATGAAGGGGTCAGATTCAGAGGAGAGGGAATTTGCTCTTCAGAGTTTCACCTGTGGAAGTTACCTAAATGAGATGCTACTTGTAGCACCAAACTTTGACTCGCTCTCTAAACTGTATAGGTCTTTCACTCTCTAAACAGTATGGATCTCTGAGGGCCTCTCTTTCTTAATAGGAATATAGCAGTAGGGACATACTTCTGACTGTGTAATGCTCTCAGAGATTAGAGATGCTCTGAAAATAAAAAACTCAGTAATAATGGTTGATTTCAACTGTCCTCATACTGACTCTGTACGGGTCACAACAGGCTGGGATGGGAAAAGCTTATGCACTGAAGACTAACAAATTGCTTTAAAAGTGCCATAGGACACTTTGTCTGTTTTGCAGAGACAGTTTCTTGATACCTTAAATGACTGCTTTTTGAAACAGCCAGTTCTGGAACCCACAAGAGGAGAGGCAATTTTTGATTCAGTCTTAAACAGAGCACAGGATCTGGTCAGAGATGAAGGTAGCTGAACTGTTCGATACTAACTATAACCATAATATAATAAAAACTAACATCCTTGCGGAGGAAAACAGCAAAGCAAACTTAATTTCTGAAAGGAGAATTTACAAAAATGAGGTAGTTAAATAAAAATTAAAATGTACAATGCCAAAAGTGAAATTCCTGCAAGCTACATGGAAATTTTTTAAATACACTATATTAGAGGCTCATTTTAAACATATACCACAATAAATAAATAAATAAAGCATAAACAACGTCACTGAAAAATAGAAAGAAGCATAAGCTCTGGCAATTGAAGTGTAAAAATATAATTAGGAAGGCCAAAAAAATTTGGAGAGCAGCCAGTCAAAGACTGAAAAAAGTAACAGCAATTTTTTTTTCCAAGTACATCAGAAGCAGGAAGCCTGCCAAACAACAAGTGGGGCCACTAGATGACAGAGATGCTAAAGCGGCACTCTAAGTAGATAAGGCTATTGTGGAGAAACTAAATGAATTCATAGAATCATAGAATCATAGGGTTGGAAGGGACCCCACAAGGTCATCTAGTCCAACCCCCTGCCAAAAAAAGCAGGACCACTCCCATTAGATCATCCCAGTCAGTGTTTTGTCCAGCTGGGACTTGAACACCTCCAGAGATGGAGATTCCACCACCTCCCTAGGCAACTTATTCCACTGCTTCACCACTCGCCTAGTAAGGAAGTTTTTCCTAATATCCAGCCTGGACCGCCCCAGCTGTAACTTGAAACCATTGCTTCTCGTTCTGCCCTCTGTTACTACCGAGAACAGTCGAGCTCCCTCCTCCTTGGAGCAACCCTTCAAGTAGTTGAAGGTTGCTATCAAATCCCCCCTCAGTCTTCTCTTCTGCAGGCTAAATAAGCCTAGTTCCTTCAGTCTTTCTTCATAGGGCTTGTGCTCCAGCCCTTTGATCATTTTGGTTGCCCTCCTCTGGACTCTCTCTAATTTGTCCATGTCCTTTTTGTAGTGGGGAGCCCAAAACTGGACACAGTATTCCAGATGTGGCCTCACTAGTGCAGAATAGAGGGGAATGATCACATCCCTCGATCTGCTGGTAACACTTCTTCTGATGCAGCCCAGTATGCCATTGGCCTTTTTGGCAGCAAGAGCACACTGCTGACTCATATCCAGCTTCCCATCCACCATGACTCCCAGGTCCTTTTCTCCAGTGCTGCTATTTAGCTGATCACTCCCCAGCCTGTAGCAGTACATGGGGTTTTTTCGTCCCAAGTGCAGGATTTTACACTTATCCTTGTTGAACCTCATGAGATTCCTCTTGGCCCACTGCTCCAGTTTGTCTAGGTCTCCCTGAATCCTGTCTCTGCCCTCTAGGGTGTCTACCGTTCCCCCCAGTTTGGTATCATCTGCAAACTTACTAAGTGTGCAGTCTATCTCACCATCCAGATCATTAATGAAAACATTGAACAGAACTGGCCCCAGGACCGACCCCTGGGGCACACCACTTGTTACTGCCTGCCAACTTGACATGGAGCCATTGATTCCTACACGCTGAAACCGTTGTTCTAGCCAGTTTTCTATCCACCTTACAGTCCATGCATCTAACCCATACTTTCTTAATTTGCCAATGAGAATGCTGTGGGAAACCGTATCAAAAGCCTTGCTAAAGTCAAGGTATATGACATCAACGGCTCTTCCCGCATCCACAAATCCAGTCATCTCATCATAGAAGGCGATGAGGTTGGTCAGGCATGATTTACCCTTGGTAAATCCATGCTGACTGTTCCTGATTACTCTACGTTCCTCCAAGTGTTTCAGGATGGATTCTTTGAGAAGCTGCTCCATGATTTTTCCAGGGATTGAGGTGAGGCTGACAGGTCTGTAATTCCCTGGATCGTCCTTTTTGCCTTTCTTGAAGATAGGTACTATATTTGCTTTTTTCCAGTCCTCTGGCACCTCCCCCGTTCGTCACGAGTTTTCAAAGATAATGGCCAACGGTACTGCTATCTCATCAGCCAGCTCCCTCAGCACCCTCGGATGCAGTTCATCCAGCCCCATTGACTTGTGCACATCTAGTTTCTTTAAGCAGTCCCTAACCTGACCTACTGTCACCAAGGGCCTCTCTTCTTCTCCCCAGTCCCCCGTACCTAGTGTAGTGGGCTGGGAGCTGACCTTGCTTGTGAAAACTGAAGTAAAAAAAGCATTGAGCACTTCAGCTTTTTCCTCATCCTCTGTCACGAGGATGCCTGCCCCATTCAGTAAGGGACCTACACCATCCCTGATCCTCTTCTTGTTATTGATATACTTGTAGAACCCCTTCCTGTTATCCTTCACATCCCTTGCTAGTCGCAACTCCATTTGTCCTTTGGCCTTTCTGATTTTATCCTTGCAGTCCCGAGCAATGTCTTTATATGCCTCCTTAGTCATCTGTCCTAGCTTCCACTTCCTGTAAGTGTCCTTTTTATGCTTCAGCTCAGTGCAGAGCTCTCTGTTAAGCCACAGTGGGCGCCTTCCACATTTGCTGTGCTTTCTCCTTATCGGAATTGTATCTTGCTGTGCCCTTAGCAGGGTTTCTTTAAAATGCACCCAACTCTCTTGGACACCTTTCCCCTTCAGATCAGCCTCCCAAGGGATCCTGCCCATCAGTTCCCTGAGGGAGACAAAATCTGCTTTTCTGAAGTCCAGGGTCTGTGTTTTGCTTCTTTCCTTCTTTCCTTTAATCATCAACTTGAACTCAATCATTTCATGGTCACTGCTACCCAGGCTGCCATTGACCTCTACTTCCCTGATAAATTCTTCTCTATTTGTGAGCAGCAGATCGAGAGACGCAAGGCCCCTCGTTGGTTGCTCCAGCATTTGTACCAGGAAGTTGTCCTCAACACTCTCCAGAAACTTCCTGGATTGCCTGTGCACTGCTGTATTGGCCTTCCAGCAGATGTCAGGGTAATTGAAGTCCCCCATGAGAACCAGGGCCTGTGCTCTAGAAACTTCTGTTAGTTGTACACAGAATGCCTCATCCACTTCCTCCTTCTGATCTGGTGGTCTGTAGCAGACACCTACCACAACATCCCCCTTGTTGCTCTCCCCTCTAAACTTAACCCACAGACTTTCAACTGGCTTGTTTCCACTTTCATAATGGAGCTCTGAGCAGTCATAGAGCTCCTTTGCATCAGTCTTCAGGGCTGAGGATGAGAAGGAGATTCCCAAATTTCAGCCATTCTTTAGGGACAAATCTGAAGAACTCTTCCAGAATGAGGTGTATCAGAGGAGGTTTTGGAACAAATGGATAAACAAAGCAGTAATAAGTCACCAAGACCAAGAGTTCTGACGAGATTCAGATGTAAAACTGCAGAACTAACAACTATGGTATATAACCAATAATTTAAATTAACTTCTGTACCAGTTGACAGGAGGATAGCTATTGTGATATCAATTCCTTTAAAAAGGCTTCCAAGGTGATCCTGGCAATTACAGGCCACTAAACCTAACTCCACTACCAGACAAAAAGGTTAACGCTATAGGTGTAACAGACAGATTAACATGATTTGCTGTGGAAGTCTGAACATGGTTTTCGCAAAGAGAAAATATGCCTCAATCTACTAGAGTTCCTTTAGGAATCGGAGTCATCAGGCATGTGGACAATGGTGATCTAGTTGATACAGTGTACTTAGATTTTCAGATAGACTTTGACAAAGTCCCTCCCCAAAGGCTCTTAATCAAAGTAAATTGTCATGGGATAAGAGGGAAGGTCCTCTCCTGAATCAATAAGTGGTTAAAAGATAGGAAACAAAGGATAGGACTAAACAATTAGTTATCAGAATAAAGAAAGGTAAATAGTGGTGTCCCCAAAAGTCAGTACTGTGACCAATTCTGTTCAATGTATTTGTAAATGATAAGGAAAAACAGGAAAACAGACTGGTGGCAAAATCTGCATATGATACAAAACTACTCAAGATAGTTAAGTTTAAAGCAGACCATGAAGAGTTACAAAGGGATCTCACAACATTGGGTGACTTGGCAATGAAATGAAAGATGAAGTTCAATGTTGATAAATGCAAAGTAATGCAAAGTGCAAAACTTAATTCACAGTGTACACTTAAGATGATGAGGTCTATATTAGCTGTTACCATTCAAGAAAAAGATCTTGGAGTCATGATAGTTAGAATCGTAGGGTTGGAAAGGACCTCATGAGGTCATGTAGTCCAACCCCTGGTTAAAAGCAGGGCCACTCCCACTAAATCATCCCCGCCAGAGTTTTGTCCAGCCAGGCCTTAAGTATCTCCAAAGATGGAGATTCCACTACCTCCCTAGGTAACCCATTCCAATGCTTTACTACCCTTCTAGTGAGAAAGTTTTTTCTAGTATCCAACCTTGTAACTTAAAACCATTGCTCCTTGTTCTGTTCTGTTACTACCGAGAACAGCCTGGCTCCCTCCTCCTTGGAGCACCCCTTGAAGTAGCTGAAGTTGCTATCAAATCCCCTCTCAGTCTTCTCTGAAAACATCCATTCAATGCACAGCAGTAGTCAAAAAAAGACAATAGAATGTTGGAAATCTTTAGTAAAGGGATAGATAATAAAACAAAATATCCTATTGCCTCTCTATAAATCCATGGTATGCCCACTTCAGGAATACATGCAGATGTAGTTGTCCCTCCTCAAAAAAGATATGTTGGAATTGGAAAATATATAGAGAAAGGCAGCAAAAAATATTACGAGTATGGACCAGCTTCCATACAAGGAGAGATTATTAAGATGTGGATTTTTCAGCTTGGAAAAGAGAAGAATAAGGCACAATATGATAAGAGATCTATAAAATCATGCCTGCTGTCTAGAAAGTAAATAATGTGTTATTTACTCCTTTTTGTAACATAAGAATTGGAAGTCACCAAATGCAATTAATAAGCAGCAGGTTTAAAAGGAAGAAAAGGAAGTACTCTTTATCTGAACACAAAGCACAGACACCTTGTAGAACTATTTGCCAGAGAATGTTATGCAAGCCAAGGCTATAACATGGGTCAAAAAAAGAACTATGGCTATTAGTCAGGATTGGCAGAAATGCAAAATCTAGCCCTGAAGCATCCCTTGCCTCTGTTTGCCAGAATCTGGGAAATGGGTGACAGTGGATGGCTCCCTTGATTATCTGTTCTGTTCTTTCCCCCTGAAGTGCCTGGCATTTGCCCACTGTTAGATGACAGGATACTGGGGCTAGGTGGATGTTTGGTCTGAATCAGTATGGCTGTTTTTCTGTATCTTGAAGGAGAAGGGAAAACCCATAGCAACCCTGTGGAATCATCACTGATAGGCATTTTGGTACGTCTATGCTGATGATGGCCAAATCGCTGTTGTCAGCCCAGCGTTCCAGATGCGATTCAGCAGTGAGTATGAACTCGCTGCTGCACTATGGAAGTCAGCTCTGGAAGTCCTGGCCCCTAAAAGAAGTAGCTCAAAGCCAACCACAAGCCACCTCCGGTCAGCTTGCTGGAGCCTTAAACAGTCACCAGCACATACGCAAGGTATTTTATGTGCCTTGCATATCTGCCGTCAATTGCCACTAAAAAGGCCTGTAAGTGTAGACTACAGCTCAGTAAATGCCTTGATCAAGTGCCTGGGGCACAGATCTTTGCTTTGCCTACAATTGGTCTGTGTTTGTTAGCTTCTCTTTGCAATCTCTGCAGCAAGCTAGAGCCCTACCTTTTACTTTCAATGAAAGCAGAGCTTCTGGAAAAACCACCAGCCTCCCCAGAGTTTAGGTACACTGTATGAGCACCTATGGCTGGTTTCTCATCCAGAGGTGGCTTTTGGGATAGGCAAAGCAGGTGCACGCCTAGGGCCCCAAGCAGAAAGGGGCCCCACTGCCTGCTTCACCGACCCCAAAAGCTGCGTCTGCCTAGGGTTACCAGATGTCAGGCAAAAGGAGGAGATGTCCTCGTTTTTACTTTTACGTCCACCGGCTGGCAGGCGTTTTAAAATGCGCGATTTTGTCTTCCTTTTTACTTATGGGGTTAAAGTACGCTGGAATGCCCCAGAATACATTATTTTTAGGGGGAACCATTCCAGGACCCCCTAAAAACTGAAGAATGTCGCATTCATACCACATTTCCCCCATGAGTCCTTCAATGTCCTCCTTTTCGTACTTCCCTGTCCCCCTTTCCAGGCTTTGGTATCTGGTAGCTCTGCGTTTGTCTCGATCGGCAGCAGGAGCGGCTGGGGAGCCGGAGTGGCAGTAGGGGCCAGGGCCGGAGCCAGGGGCGACGGAGCTGGGTCCGTGGGGGAGAGGCGAGGACTGAGGGGGGCCTTGTGGGGCCCCACAACGGGCCTTCGCTTAGGCCCCCACCATCCAAAGGCCGCCTCTGCAATCTCACCCCGACTACAACGCAGGCTGTGGAAAACCTAGCCCTGAATGAGAGGGCCGGGCCCTGTGCTAACCCTCCCGTGAGCCTCCAGCCTTTCACAGCGGGGCCCTGAATCCCTGGCGCCGCGCATCGCTCGCCCGCAGCAAAGACGCCGAGCCCACGCCTCAGCCAGAGGCCCGGCGGTTCCGGAGCGCACTCACTGCGGGGAGATGTCGAAGCGGACATCCCGGTCCTCCCACAGCGCGTCCAGCACGGACGCCATCGCTGCGAGGGCCCCGCGTCCACCAGGCCTCCCGCGCGTCCGGCCCTTGTTGCCGTGGCAACCGCCCTGCCCGCCCGACGTGGCGCCGCGAGGACCAAACTTCCGAGGCGCGACCGCTCGCTCCCCCCCTCGCCCCCACGCGGCGTTCGCCCCCCCCCCCGCGCAGTGGGGGAGACTCCCAGATGGGGGGGGCTACCGAGGGGAAAGCAGCAGCTGAAGTAGCCTCATGAGGCTGGGTCTCTGGGCGTTTTCCTTGGCTAGCCAAAAAGCACCTGACCAAGTGGGGTTGTCCCCCAGGAAAGCTCATGCCATAAATAAATTTGTTAGTCTTTCTAAGGGCCACAGGACTCCTAACTTGAGTCACTGACCAGGGGCTCCAGCCAGGGGCATCACTGGCGCCTGGGGCCCGTGCCCCGAATGCCGGCGCCAGTGCCCCGGGCCCTGCCTCTCCTGGTTTCTGGCTGGATTGGGCTGGAGATCTGGGGCTGAGCCACCCGCGGACGCAGCTGCCGCTCCCGGCCGTGTCCCCGGCCGAGGATCCGGGGCCCAGCCGCCTGCGGCAGTGGTGGTCGCTTCCAGCCCCTTCAAAGGCTGGGTGACCCCACGGCTACAGGTGCCAGTCCCGGCCCTGGCCCTGGGCGTGGCCTGCAGGCAGGGGGCGTGGGCTGGGCCCGTGCCCCGGGTCATTCCCTGCTGTGGGGTGCGGCTGCATTGCATGTGGGCCACTGAATTGTTAGGTAATAAGGGCTGGTTGGTCACCACTGGCTGGTTTGAAATCAGAGCTCTGCTCTACAGCAAGGGTCTCAAACACATGGCCCATGGGCCACATGCAGCCCCTAAAGCTGTTCCCTGCAGCCTGCAATGACACTATTGTTGCCATATTTGCAATATTGTTGTATGAAAAGCTTTCAGAGGTGTAGCCCTCAGGCTAACATGCTAGTCCTCATGCGGCCCTTGTGGTGATTTGAGTTTGAGACCCCTGCTCTAAGGCTACAGTGCACATTAGCTTGCAGGGTTAATAATGAATGAGGTGCTGTCTAGTCCTCTCAGAATATTTAGGGTGCAAGTGTTTAATGGAAGTCGTCACTGATTACATGTGGGAAATGCAATATATGCTGTAAGGGTGAAGACTTCCCTCATCTGTGCAGTAAATGTTGATATTCTGGAGTTACTGTTGCAGCTGTTTACATAAACTCTCAGATATGCAGTGATTAGCAGAGTATTTGAGTGCACAGTATAACTTAGAACAGTGCTTCTCAACCACTGTGTTGGGATACATTACTGTGTTGCAGCACAGTGTTAAGTGTGGTGCAGAAAACTGGAGAGGTGTCTGGATTCAGCTGGACAGGAGTGGGCTAGCATGTCCCATAGAGTCACAATACACTGACAAGCATGTCACCATCCACAAAAGGTTAACTACTGACCAAGAACAGCGGTTGCCAACCTTTCACCAGCAGATGGTGCAATGCTCACAGTTTCAAGAGCAACTGTCCTTCAGAAGTAGATCATGATCTGCTGGTGGCGACCACTGACCTAGAAGGTTCAATCTTTTAAAAGTCAGTGGCAGTACTTTCAGTGATCACAGCAAGAATGTACAAATAAGTGTTAACCCAAAACCGTGTGATTGTTAAAAATCATAGGAAGACAGCTCTTTGCAGAACTAAAGTTGCTATTGTCAATGATCTTTATTCTCATTAAAAACAAAGTGATTTTATTACAAACAAGATTTGTGATATAGAATTTAATTAAAAATATATCATATACCGTTATGCAGAAACACACAATTGCAGCAACACACATTGGCAGTGACTCAAACAGGAATGCAAAACAATTTGTTATGGTTAGGCCTGTGATGCAGTTGATTGTCTGAACATAAGTTAAATGAACATTTAAAAATGTTGAGGTTAGAATATTAAAATGCATTTAAAAATCAAACACTGCTTTCAAAAATTAAAGAACTACTTTAGGACTAAAATGATTTACTTTAGCAATGCTAGTTATTGTTATAATCAGTCACGTATGTTTGTAGACATTCTTAAATAGATTCATCGTGTAGCTTACTAGCCAATGAAAACTGAAGCAAATCTTTATATCAGAAGTACTATGTATTTGTATAGTTACCACCATAATACTTTATATTTGTATAAAGTATACAGTGACTTTCATAGTGATCTTAAAGAACTTTATAAACAAAGTACTTGTGCCTCAGACCCTCTGTAATGAAGGACTGTGTTATTGCTCCATTTTACAAAGGGGCGGACAGATGCTAAAAGGATGTATGTGACTCTCTCAAGATTACAGAGCTATTAATTGATAAATCTGGAAAAATAATCCAAGAATCTGCTATGCCACTTCCTCTTTAACTATTCATCCTTTCTGAAGTTCTATTATTGTTAGGCAGCAAGTTGACAGCTATAGTTACTGATAACCCCTGAATAGTATTCGGTTTCAAATTGTAATGTGTTGTACAGTGATCTGTTTAAAGTATTTTAATATAGTACTTTATAAGTGTGAAAACAGCACTTGTGTAAAACTCAGTTTTTTACTTTAAAAAGGAAGTTGTCTTTGTTGCAGAATTCAGATGAAACTTTAGATTTCTGTAACAGAGGAGAAAGAAAGAACATAATTGTAGTGTTCAGAGATTTATGCAAAAAATAAAATATACAGTATTACTTAAATCAAGACCTAGATACAATTTAAATGGCCTACTCTGATTATTTTATTATTAATTTCACAGTAACACTTAGGGACCCCACGCAAGGATCAGCCTCCCACTGTGCTACATGCTGTACAGATATGTAATGAAAAGGTAATCTTGCCCCAGAAAGCTCTGTGTACTACTGCATGTGGTCCTGTAGGAAAAAAGAACAGTAATGTCATGTAATTAAAGCCTACTGGCATATGATATTGCTTAGGCATAATGTAGCAATCATGGGATTGAACAAGCAGTCTTAATTTAGGCATTTTTAACCTTTTTGCGTGCTTGATTTTATGTTAATAACATCTTTAACACTTTTGGTATGTAATATAAAATATCAGATAACTGTACTAGGGGACTACATAAAATACCAGTTCTTATACAGTCTTACCTCCAGAATCAAATACACAGGTTTTTTTACAGTCCTCTTCAGTGTCAAAGCGATTAGCATTTCCATCACAACCGCCATACCAAAACTGAGCACAGGCATTGGCTTGCTTATCATAGTACCATTTTATTATATACACACGACATGGCCCTTGATCTAATTTCAGTTTGCATCGTGGATCCAGGATACTTTCTTGAAAAATAAGGTATAAAATCAGCGTTCAACAAGTGAAAATAACTTGCATAAAGTTTGTACCATTTAAACTGTTTTATTGCTGTTAATGTGACAGAACAATATACATTTCAGTTGAAATGTTAAAGATTTTAGTTTAAATTTTTAAGCCTAATTAAATATGGGCCTTCCCAGTTAATCTAATAGTGTTCCTGTGAGTGACCGGAACAAGCAACTTTACAAATCATAAAAAAAATATTTAGAAAGGTTGTGTTATAAAATTATCATCCATACAGACTAGTTATAAAAATGTATGGAAACAGTCCGATAATTTTGGAAGCTAATTGTCAGCAGTCAGTCTTACCAGCAAGTAAGAGAGAGAAAACATTGATAGGCTAAAGAACTAGGCCATATATACCATATTCTTGCATTTTACAAGGTACTATGTACAAGAGCTTCTGGTTCTAAAACCCTGTGTTATCCATCATCTACAATACATAATTTGTCTGGGTTTTGGTACTGCATCCATTACTGTGGTATTGGAGCCCTAGCACTAGAATAGTTGTAAGAATCAGAAATTGTATTCAGTGTTTTTTCTAAGAGGTGTACTCTTCGTTTCTAATGGCAATAGGTGGTAATCAAGCACTACACATAAGATGTGATAAGCTGAATAAATCAAAGATAAAAGAATGTAGCTCTGTCAGCGTGAGCTGTGGGATAGCTGTGACCTGAGAATGTGCCTAGGGCAGTGGTCCTTAAACTGGGGAGACATAAAGAAATGTTCCGGGGCGGGGCATAGAAGAGCCTGTGCCAGTCCCTAACTCCTGCTCTGACTCCTAGCACCTGGTTCAACTCCTGGCTGTGGCCCTCATTGGTGTCTAGGCCCCTGGGGAAGCAGGGCACGCTGCACAAGGGGGGGTGTGGCCCAAAAAAGTTTAGGATCTGTAATGGGCATGTACTCAGATCTCTGTTCCACAGCTCATGCTGACACAGATACATATTATTTTTAACATGCTAGCTTGATGAGAGCTAGTTTCCTTCATACTGGGGGTCACACCTCCTGATGCAGATCTCCCCTCAGATTCTTTCTGATCCAGTTCCAAAGGGGAAGGTGTGTTAGTCTAGTTCAGCAAAACAAACAAGGAATCCCGTGGCACTTCTAAAGACTAAGAAATTTATTTATCACATAAGCTTTTGTGGGAGAAAATCCCACTTTGTCAGATGCTTTGAAGATGGAGAACTTAGAGAATGGGAGGAAAATATATACAGGGAAGTGTAAGTCATAGGATCAGGTCAGACTGTTACAGCTAATCAATGCAGTAGTTTAGATTCAATCACTGGGGAACCAGCATACAGAGGAAGATGGTGTCAAATCACCTGTTGTAATGAGAAAAAAATCTGAAGTCCTTATTTAGCCCTGAACAACACTGTCAAATTTGCATGTGAATTCCAAGTCTGCAGTTTCTCTTTGAAGCCTCGATTTGTTATCTATTTGCTTGAGCACAGCTATTAGCAAATCATCAATGGCGCAATCAAGAAGATTGAAGTGCTCACCCACTGGGTTTTGAATGTTGTGATTCCTGATGTCAGATTTGTGTTCATTTATTCTTTTGCGCAGACACTGTCCTGATTGTCCAATATATAAGGCAGAGGGGCATTTCTAGAACATGATGGCAGAAAGACTTCAAAGAGAAACTGTAAAATTGAAATTCACATGTAAATTTGATAGTGTTGTTCAGGGCTAAATAGGGACTCTGGATTTTTTACGCATTCCAATAGTCTTTAAAAGTGCCACAGAACTCCTTGTTTGTTTTTCTAATCCTGGCCTCTTCTTTCTGTTCCCAGCATGAGAAAAGCGGCAGGACTTGGCAGCTGGGGAAAGCAGGACATGTTGAACAAAGATGCTGGAGAAGCAATGGGACTGAGTCCACTCTAAAATCTTAAAATTGCTAACATACATTACCAAACCTAGGAAACTGGTTAGCCTGGAAAAAGTAACTCTGGTTTAGGAACTTTATTAAAGATTAATGTTCAAGTAATCAAAATTAAAAGTTAGATATAATGTATAACCTGGTTTAGGTATAAGCAACACAGAGGATGCTGATGAAACAGACAGCAACAGCATTTTGTCTGGCGAAGATGATGTGACTTCTGCAGGTGAAAAAAATAATTGGTTTTTGTCTGGCCTAGAAGAATTAGGAGGTGAAATAGTAAGGAGCAAGATCATAGTGAAAATACCTATTGTGCTCACTGAGGGCAAGGATAGCTGCCAACCTTCCTCAGACTCCTTTTCATAGTCTTCAGAAACTACCACAGATGATTCTTTGGTCTGAAACACATGTTTAATTTTCTTTAATTTTAAAAGGTCCATATAACCTCTTAAAAAGGAGGTGGGCTTCTAAAGAGTCCACAAGTCACTATGAATTTTGAGCCCAGGATTAGATAGGACTCTATTTGGAAACCATCACCGTTTTTCTTAAAGTTTTGTTAGGGTTCCAGGAGTGATGAAAAATTGCACTATTTTAGTATACCTGATAGATCCCTATGCAAATTCTAAGTTAAATCTGCTTATTTTTTCTGACACAAAGTTATTTTTTCTCTGATTAGCTAAGTTTGTAGTAGCATTTGAAAGTGAACTGTATTCTATTCTGGATCATGCATTAGGCATAGATTTGTTAAGTAAGGTATGGTGAGGAATATATTTTTCTGGTGATCTTGCATGAGCCATAAGAATAGTTTGATTCTCATCTCAGGATGTTTTTGGTTTTGGCTGTTCAAAACTCTTTTTGTAATGAGAAAAATGGTAATCACTGAAAAGAAATAACACTTTTTAGAGTTGCTTTTTAAAATATAACAGTGTTTTTCTATATCTTATGCTTTATATTACAGTACAAATTTTATTGTATTAAACATGATTGTCATAATCTTTTTCTCTTTGTGGATATTATTACTATCGTTAGCTAACTGGAGGCATATTACATGAGAATGCTGATTCATAATATCTAGTTCCAAGAGTCCCAGTGAGGTAAAGGAGTAACTCCACTAGCTCAACCAGTAGAGAGAACTAGAGAGGGGAAAAAAGCTGATATACTGCATCCATTAGTACCCAAGGATGTACATAAAAGCCAGTTAGTTATTAAAATAATCATTTTAATACCGGAATTAATGGTTGAAAAAGCTTGCTTTCTCTCATAAATGTTCCATGGCCATTTGATGAAACTGACTGTTCATTAACACTATTGTTGCTGTGAAGCGAGTAATGGGAAGAACTGGAAGACAATGAATGGATAGATGTTCCACTTGTGCTTGCACCATTTCCAATACGATTATATATTAATGCACCATGTTCATCTTCACAAAACTGGTTTACTAATTTGGACTCCAAAGCTTAAAGAAAAGAGAACAGCATTATTTATGGAAACAGAGACTCAATGAGGAAATAAGATTTTTATATACAAAATAATAATAATAATAATAATAATAATTATTATTATTATTATTATTATTATTACTACTACTACTACTAATACTACTGTAATAACTACTACTACTACTACTCCAGACAAACCTTTTGGATTATTAACCACAAATCTTTCAGCTGTCTAAGACCTCCATTCCTTGCATGTCAATGTGTATAGTGCATTATGGCACAAAACAAGATCTACGTCTGTAAACTCAGCCAACACTGCTTATTCAAGTTTCTGAATATCTCAGAATAGCTCATCATTAATAATTGCCTAATTGTAGGCCAAATCCTGTTTGCCTTTGTCATGTAAATAATTCCATGGAAACGAGTGAGGAAACAATTTGGCTCAGTGGACCAAATGCCTCCCCAAGATGCGCCTGGTATAGATCAAAATTTAGACTAAGCTCTCTGGAAATTTACACAGAAAGAAAAACAAGCAGTCTTTCCACTGGACAAGTTCAGTAGGTTTTGGATTAGTTACAAAGATTTAACGCAATTAAAATAAAGTGCACTCACCTGGAAGGGTATTAAAATCATCAATGAGATACATATGTTCTGTGTCAGGATCTGATGCAATTAGATTTAGTTCTCGTAAGAATTCAACTTGTGTTGGATCTGAAGTGTTTACGATTCCTATTGCATACATTTCAATGTTGGTTGCGTGGGCCTCTCGGACAGCGATGTCCAGTTTCACAGCTTCTCTCTTATCTGCCTGGCCATCTGTTAATACTATAGCTACTTTTCGCACACCAGTTCGAGCACCAAAAAATCCTTCCTGTGTTGCTTTGCGGATAGCAGTTCCTGTGTAGGTACCTTCCCCCATGTACAGCATTTTTCTAATTGCTTGTTTTACATCCTGCTGGGTTGTGTACTTCTGAAGTCCAAATTCTAGTCGAACTTCTAAACTATAGAGTACAAGACCAATTCTAGTAGCATTTCTGCCTACAGTTACTCTATCAACTAAAGCAGTGACAAAGTCTTTAATTATCTCAAAATTTTCTGGTCCCACACTTTCAGAGCTGTCAATCACAAATACAAGCTCCATAGGTATTTCCTTACATTTAATACCACAGCCTGTAGAGGAAGAATAAAAATCAGATCATGATTAGTTCTGATTTTATTATTATGCTTAGTTTTGTTGTAGGCTATTTTGTTCTGCATAGGGCTTAATATATAAGCATACCCTGACTATATAATGATAACTTTATTCTGCACTCAGAGTAGAAGGAGAGGAGAGGTAAAAGTAAATTAATAAACAGAGTCTGAAATGTAAGACTGATTGAACACTTACCACATATCTCCTTAATTAATTTAATTATATCTTCTCTCTAGGTGAGAAAAAATAGATATAACTTATGCCACCGTATTGGACAATTGTACTCTCACTGATGACCTTAATGTTGTCCTTGCCAATCATATTTAATTCCAGGTATTTGTTCTGGAGCCAAAATGTCATAGTTCATGCAGTGAGCTTAATTATGCCTTTGCTAAGCCTGAACTGCATTTCAGGCCCACATTTAGTAAAATTTTTCCATGAGTATTTAAGTCCCATTGAAGCCAATAGGACCTTGTCAAGAACCTTTTGTGTTGTTTCTTAAATGTGGCTAGTATAGCCAGTTATGAAGGAAATTATATTTTTCTCCCAATTTAAAACGGTCAGGAAACACCACCACTAATAATTCCAATGCAACATATTAGCATGTAACATCTTGCATTTAATTTGTATGTAGCAGTAATGTAATTTACAACTTACTGATAGGCCTTGCTCTCCCTTGGGTCCAGTTCTGCCCTGCAATGACCATCACGATTTAGCTATTAGTAATTATCTAGCAACCATTGTTGTAATTTGATCCACTATATTATCAGCCTTTAATCTGCACAATATTTACCCAGTAAGAACTCTTTCTATACAAGTGAGCAATTAAAATATTAGGCCTCAGTTCAACACAAAATATCTACAGCCTTCTCAGAAGTACAGGACCTCTTGGAAACTGCAACTTTAGTCAGCGTCTAGTCAGAAGAATGATCAGAATATTATGGAGACTAGAAGACCCCAAACTTCTCGCTGCATCTCTCTGAGTTACCACCTATCTATGGAAGGGAGAACTCATACAATTTACTTCCCATCTGCCATGCTTTGCAAGTTCCTATTCTCAAAAAGTCTGTCTCCTCCCCTGCTACTGCAGGAGTATTCATATGAACTCTAGGTTTGCCATAATTCCTCTTTGTGTTCACAAATAGACAATGATAAGCTCAATGCTAAAGGACTAAAGGCTGGAACAGTTTTATTAAAAACAAAAGAAAACCAAACCACAAACAATGCCCACTAGACAAAAAACAAACAGCAGAGCAGGAGTTGGTGGTCTGGCTTTTCCTATTTCTCGCTGGATTCTTTGCTGTGATGATTATTGGGGTCTCTCAACACCATTTGTGTTTGTTTCCACACACGAACATGCACTCCCATTATTTGTTCATTCCTCTTTGCAGAGAGGGTTGATGGACAGCTAAAATGGACTTTAGTAGAGAACTATGTTTCTGTACACCTTTAAAATGTGTTGATTGACTTTCACTCCTCTAAGGAAGAAGCTGCATCTATTTTGACATCTGGACTTCCACTGAGCATGGGGATCTCTATTTCATATAAGGAATTCTATCCTTAAAAGCTTTGCATGTGTATGACCTGTCATATAAATATTTCATCTTACTTGCAATGAAATAGTGATGAAAACACTTTACACAGCTATATAAGTAGAGTACTTAGAATCTGTTTACAAGAAGCTCATTGATAAGCAGTAGGAACTCACAGGTTCTCCAGCCAAACCAGGATCACCCAAGTTGCCTTTTTCTCCTTTTTTTCCTCTTTCACCTGCAGCACCGCGATCACCCTTGGAATGATGCATTAGTTAAACAATAGCTGTCAGTCACATTTTTCAATTAAACTTTTCATTTTATATCCAGCAGTCACTGTTGAAACCCTGTGCAGTTGCTGAAAAGGACTGAAAACTATTCTACCTGAGTCCTGTTCCTTTCTATTGTAATAGGTTCTAAGTGTCACATTTCAAAATATATTTAAACTGTAATATTATGAAAGGTACTTTATTTAATATTAAACTGAAAGCCTGATCCTGTGAAGGGCTGGACATTCCCAAATTGCACTGATTCAGCAGGTATTACTCAGCACTTTACATGAGGTGTTCTGCATCTTGCAGGATCAAGACCAGTTAGTTTCAAACAGTACCTTTAAACGGCACACACTCAGATAAAGCTTTTCATTGCTTTCTTGCACTTTGACTCAAGTAAGATGTCATTGAATTGATATCCACAAGTGAAGAAAATATTAGATTTGAAATGTTGACTTTCTACTGTGAATTGCTCATTGGCTCACTTCTAAAGATGTGTGTATAATGATGAAAAGAAGATACATCATATCAAATTGAGTAGAAGCTTGCAGGGGCTGGTTTCATTGAGCTAGATGGAAAATGGAACAATTTGTTGCCACATTAGTAAAAACTTAATTTAAAAAGTTCTGTGTACCACTGCACTTAATCAGACTACAGTAAGGAAAGATAAAATATCATTTGGAGTACTGTTTATTTTATTTTCCTGGGCTCTAACTATATTCTTTATTGTATAAGTTACTCCAGGAGGAGTTGACTCCAGTATACTGACTTCAAGAGGAGAACTGGGCAACAGGTATTATCTTTCATTTATATACTTTACCTTTGGTCCAAGTAGTCCTTCCCCAGGAGGGCCCCGTGGTCCTGGCATTCCTTGAATTCCTTGCTCACCCTAATGATATTTCAGTCACAGATATTAACAGTTGATGATCATTCATCATATCGTAATGCAAAATGTTCACTACAAAATTGTTTTAAGCTACATTTTAATGAATGATATCACAGGTCATGTATATTTCTTTATGCAGGAGTATTTCAGTTTATGCTTTGCTTGCTTCCTCTCAAGAATATTTTTGAGCTTTCTTCATCCCATAGAAAGGCCAGATTGTGAATCCCTTATTTTCCTTACTGAGCACGTATTTATGTAAATAAACAAAGTAGATGGGACTTTTCACATGAGCAAGTTCTCAGAAGGGTGAATAAGGGCTGCTCAAGGTGTCCAGAGATGACTGCTTTCATTTTTCAGTATTTTAAAATAAAACCTTTTTTCTTCTGTTTCCCTTCCCCTACCCTCTGTCTCTCCCCCTCCTTTCTCTCATCCCTCTGGTCTGAGTTATCACTCTCCTTTCCTCTTATGCATTTGTTCATAGTGTAAAAGTATCAATTATAGAAGAAGAGGAGCGTGACACCTAAACTCAGTGCTGCACTGTCTCCTTGGCCTATGTCTACATCACAAAGCTTAGTCTGGACCTCCTTAGTCCGAACTAAGCAGTTCCCGGTTAGTTCGAACTAACTGTGGCTTTTTAGTTCGAACTAGTCACATGTCCTAGTTCGAACTAACTTTTTAGTTCAAATTAGAAAGCCCAGCTAGTTTGAACTAATGGCTTAGTTTGAACTTTTTCAGTTCAAACTAAGCCTTAGTTTGTGTCTACATCATGCCTAGTTCAAACTTAAAGTTCAAAATAAGCACTTAGTCTGGACTAACCAGATGAATTTACTAGTTCAGACTAAGCTTTACTTAGTTTGAACTAAGAAATTTCTTAGTTCAAACTAGGCAAAGCCTAGTGGAGACATAGCCCTTCTATCCTGACAGTTTACAGAACTGCTTCTGATGCTGCACAAGTGGGCATCACAGGGATTGATAGAAAGGGAACATGGCCTAGTTTATTGGTGCACACTTACACAGCTAACTCTCTTTGAGACTGAATCTCTCCATACTGGAGATTTCTGGGTACCCCTCTGTGATCTATCTGTTATTCTAGCAATGAGGAAGAGGACGCTCACTGTTAATGCTCATGTTATTCATTTCTGGCTTTACCTTCAGTCCCTTAGTCAGCCAGGATATTTAAATAAAAAAAGGGAGTGGGCGGGTGGCGGGGACAAAACCACTCAATAACAACAGGCAATCTGTTTCTCAGTTCCTTTATATTGTGATGGTCAGGTTCTTCCCTGACCTACATATGAGCATTGAAGTCAATGAATTTTTATACCTTAATTCCCTGAATACCTTCACCTGGAGGTCCCAGTGGGCCTGGGGATCCTGGTCGTCCTACATTTCCCTAAATGGAGAAAATCCCACACATGTTAAATACAGTCTCTAATAAAACACATGTGACAAATTCTTATGCCATCACAAATTTCATGTTGTTTCTTTATAACATGTATTGCCTTTCTAGAAGTACCATAGCCAGGGTTCATCAAAGAGACAATAAGTAGATATTTTCAGATTTTATCAGACAACTAATGATTGAAAAATGGTTCAGGTTTCAGAGGAATCACCAAGGACTGACTAGGCAATGACAGTGAATCACTCTCACTTCTCAAGGTGAATCATCCAGTGAAAGGATGGGACACATTGGTGGGGATTGGGAAAGTAGGGAGAAAACTCCACAATGGATTAAGAACTATAACTTCCAAGGTAGCACCTTCCACCAGCACTAAGTTCATTTAAAAATGCCTCATTACACATGCATTAACTATACAGCAAAACAAATAAATGGTACTTTATGACCTATTTATAAAAACTTTCATTTTTAATGTAATTTTAAAGAAAAATTGCATTTTCTTTGCATTAATCATATAAAGATAATTGCAACCAATCTATTTTAATATTCATTAATTTTATAGAAATACAGCTCTTCAATAATTCCCACTATATCTGTTGGTCAAGACTGGAAAATAATCAAATGTCATTTAATAGATTTTTTAAAAAAACAAAATGTAGTTGTTACTCTTTGATGAATTGATCTCTGTGCATGTAACTTATATCTTCATCATTTGTAAGGGTCAAACCATACAATGAACTCCATTTACAGGCATGAGGGTGCACCAAATGTATAGGCTGTGGATGCTCTGTGGTAGCTACTGCAGCCCTTGGGCTGCTTTAGCTTCTGCAACAGACAATACCCATCACTATAACTGTGCACCATGTGATCAGTGTATCCATGTAGTTATAGATCCATTGGCAAAGACCTTATCCACCCTGCTAATGTGTACGTAACCTCTGGGAGCATTATTTTGCAACGTGCAGGTAATACAAAACCAGTTTGCAGAGTCCCTGAATCCTGCCCTGTATAAACAATTCTGTTACCTTCAAGGGTTTCATGGCTGGGACCTGTAAGGATGCAGGATCCTCTCCATAGTAAGTTTGGAAAAAGTGATGCTTCTTTGGCAGATCTTAATCACTAAATTAACAAATTTCTTTGCTTCTGTGTATAGTAAGAGAAATAATAGCAGTTGGCCTGGATGAGTCAATCAACTTTAGCTTTTTCTCTTTTCCCGTACGCAAAATGGGGATACTGATGTCTCCTTCTATCTTACTCATGGGACTAGATGTTTCCAGAGAAGCAAGAAGACAGATGCTACTCCAGTGTCTATATATACAAATATATATTTATACTGAACATTATAGTTATTTTTTAAAAAAACAGCTGCTGAAGTGAGACGTAGCTGTTTAATTGACTTACTTTTGGTCCTGGAAGTCCTTCGCCTGGTGGACCTGGGAGACCAACTGGTCCTCTAACACCTGGATCACCCTATAAATAGATACATGTAAAATGCACCTACTGAATTCTGGTGTGGCTATGTGGGTTCAATTGTACCTACAGAAATCATGAAACCAACGGTGCAAGAAACTAGTTTTTTTATATTCCATTAATAGGTTTATATTGACACATCATGAAGCAGTGTCATTTTCACTGGACACCTAGGCAAACATACACTTCTCCTGCCAGTGTAGGGGGAAGGCTTGGGCGTGGGGACCCTAGAGGGACTGGAGAGTGAACCAACACTACACATACCGCACAGCAACATTTTCTGTCCTGCAGGACTTGACCTGGTCACTCACTGTGGGCAAATTCTGGTTTTGGTGATTCCTCCAGAGTGACTCTTTGAGCCTGTGTGCCAAATCACAATGTCCAGAGTGGGAAGCTGGGTCCATATTGAAGGGCTGTAGGTCCCTAGCCTATGATTTTGGCTGCCTACCATATTTATAGTATAGTTTAATATAGTGGATGAATGGACTGTAAAGTGGATAGAAAGCTGGCCAGATCATTGGACTTAGCGGGTAGGGATCAATGGCTCAGTGTTTAGTTGGCAACCAGTAACTAACTAGTGGAGTGCCCCAGGGGTTGGTCTTGGGGCTGGTTCTGTTCAACATCTTCATTAATGACCTGGATGATGGGATAAATTGCACACTCAGTAAATTCGCAGATGACACCAAGCTGGGGGGAATGGTAAACACACTGGATGGCAGGGATAGGATTCAGGGAGACCTAGACAAATTTGGGACAAACAAAATCTAATGAGGTTCAACAAGGACAAATTCAAAGTCCCATGCCTAGGATGGAAAAGTCCCATGTACTACTACAGTCTGGGGACCGATCGGCTAAGAAGCAGCACTAAAGAAAAGGACCTAGGGGTTATGGTGGATGGGAAGCTGGATATGAGTCAACAATGTGCTCTTGTTGCCAAAAAAGCCAATGGTATATTGGGCTGCATCAGTAGGATTGTTACCAGTAGATTGAGGGATGTGATTATTCCCCTCTATTCAGTGCTGGTGAGCAATGTTCCCTCTAAGGTGATAATGCAGCTGGGCAAGTTATGGTGTTCACTGAACGGCAATTTGTGAGCCCTGGTGCTGCCTGGCCAGCAGTTTTTTGGCACTGGAAGCATCAGCATGCCTAACTATCTTAATTCAAAAGAAATGCATAGATGTCTTTTTGTTGGAATTTTAATAAAAATGTTAAACTGAAATATTGTAGTTTTATTAATTTACTAAACAAATGTGAGACAATGACACTTGCTGCCTATCTAGACTCTAGAACATCATCTATACCTCACAGTTTTTGTTGCCTGTCTTTGTCACGTTTCCAGAAGAAACATCAACCTGCAATATTGCCAAGATCCAGAGAAGTAGCTATGTTAGTCTCATTCAGTTAAAACAAAAAACAAAAACAAAAACAAACAAAAAACAAAAAAAAAAGAGTTCTGTGGCACTTAAAGGCTAACCAATTTATTTATTGCATAAATCTGATGACATGGAATTTTCTCCCACGAAAGCTCATGCAATAAATAAATTGGTTAGTCTTTAAGTGCCACAGAACTCCTTGTTTGTTTTACAGCAATATTGCATCAGTCTTTTAAAATGCTCTGCTCTAAATGATTCTCATCTGCCTGCCATTTCACACATCATGCCAGAGAGAACTCTTAAGGAATCTTTTCTACAGTGTTCCGAAGAAAGCCAAAATAAAAGATAAAAAATTGACCTAGTTAAATAAAATATAATTTAAACTGCATTTATTTTTTAAAACTTACTTGCAGGAAAAGGAACAGGGTTGTAATATTTTTTAAAAGACCTGTCAGAACTTTTGCATATTATATATTTTGTATATTAAAGCCTTTTAGCAACTGAAAAGAAAAGCATTCACCCTTGATAAAGATGCTACATGGTTCAATATAATTTATTTTGCTTAGCATCTTTGGCTGTGTTCACACAGCCTCCTTATTTCGAAACAACAGAGGTTATACAGCTGATCTGGCTCCCACTGGAATCAATGGGAGCTTTGCCACTGACTTCAACTGGAGCAGGATTAGGGCTCTCCTTACATTTTGTAGATTTCTTTGAACTACTTCCTTTCGTGTGCACAGTCCATAGTCTTTCGTTGCCCTTTGGTGATGTGACCATGGAATATTCATTAGCAGGTACTAGTGTCTCCCATGGAATCTGCTTGAAATTTTCATTAGGAACATTAATATTATTATTTCTATTCTAAACATGTTGTAAGTATCCTCAAAGGAGAAAATGACAAGCCCTTGGGTCACAACTGCCTTGAATACTGAGTGTGTTTGGTTTCTGTTACCAACTGATATATTTTTTAAAAATTCAGAGGAATAGATGACCTGTACCTTAGGTCCTGGTAACCCAAATCCTTCAGGGCCTTGTTCACCAGGAGCTCCTGGAAGGCCTGGAAGTCCCTAAAATGGAAAGCACATGTAAGCAGACTATTAATTTAACCTGAGGCTACATCAACTAGATGTAAATAATACTGGCAAACTGATATGTCTCACAACTAGAAATGAATGAACTGTGTTTTCATGGAACACTCTTTCTTTGCAAATAATAGATTCAATTCTACCTGCAGGAAAGCATGCTCTGAATTAAATGAGAATTATATACATGTTTGTAGACATAGGATTCCCTGATACTGTGAACTGGATGCAAGGGATCCCAGCATCAGTTTTCACAAATACACCATAAATAATTTGTATTTTGACATTTACTAACTTCACTTGAGAACATTTTGACACTTGTCAACTATTTTAATTCTTAAATATTAGAGAACTTAATGTGGAGATGCGCTGACTCATCATCTGACATTTTGGGGCCTCTTCAAACTAAATGTTCACTATGTACTGAAATGTTGGCACTTTTGTCACCTAACTGACAGTTCCTGCAGGGTGTGTTGCTGCACATTGCAAGTATGCAAGTAGTCAAGGATCAAATTGTGCCTCACTCGTGCACATGCAAGCAAAGAAGAGCATACAAGGAGCCTCTTCTCTTTGAACTCTCTTCACAAGAGCTGGGGAACATATGTCAGTCTTAGCCTGAGAAAGGTGGCTGAGAGCGATGAGAAAGAGGTGACCCCTCCTTTGTCCCCTCCTCATCTCATCAGTCAGTAAAAATGCTCAACAGCAGAGGAATGAGCACACTTGCTCTTTAAGGGTGGTGTGGTGCTTGCGTTTTCCAGAGTTCCCTAAGGCCTGATTAGGGTTACCAGACCTCTGGCAAAAGGAGGACGTGTCCTCCTTTTTGCCCTGCCATCCTCCATCCTCCAGGCATTAGTGTAAAAGTGCCTTTTGTCCAGCTTTTTTGCTGGAGCCTGGGGCAGCTCTCTAAAAATAGAAGCAGGCAGCTTCAGCATGTGTTCCCCTCCTGGCTGGGTTGCGAATTTGGAGAGGATCTCTTGCTGGGCTGGTGCAGCTTTATTGAGAATGAAGAGGGCTGGCTGGGGCCAGGGAAGTGGTTTTGCTTTGCCTTGTTACTTCTGGTCCTCACCCCTGGCTTCTTTTCAGGCTCCAGCTCAGGTCTGCTCCCCTTCCCCTTCCCCTGATTTTGGGGAAGGCTTGATCTTTTTTTTTGGAGGAGTTGGGGCTTTTCTTCAGCTTGATGGTGTCTCTGCGGTACCCAGAGACAAACCTGTGACTGCTCTTTGCTTTCTGCTTTAAGTTTCTGGGGAGGTTTCTTTCTCTAATGGCTCAGCTAAGCCAGATCTTTACTCCTCCTCATGAACTTTTGTTTAGTGGCCAAGGAAAGTTCACTTTTGATTGTGAGGAGGTTTAAATCCAAATGATTTTCCTTTTCTCAATGTGATTTTTCAATTTGCTTCTCCTTTCCAAGATGAGATTAGTCCACTATAGATGTATCCTTAAATTTTATTAAGATACACAGATGTGCAAGTATTATACATTCTAAAGTAGTTGCTGGGCTGGGCCTGATCCTATAGTTTAAATGAAATCAGTGGGAAATTTGATTGAGCAAGGATTACAATATTTGTCCCTTTGTTAGTAGTTTGTCAAAACACAGAAAACAAGCAGCTTGGTTTTGCCTTTTGCTTATATATTCTATGCTTATTTTTATTTTACTTTTAGGGAAAGTGTTTCTTTTGGTATATTTAAGAAAAAACCTGATCATTGCATCTAAGAATAGGTGCTGTCCTCTTGGGTGGAGCATTTGATAGTCACAAACGTCTAATTCTGCCCCACCCCATTTGATGTGCATTTCACATAAAAGCAAACAGAAAATGTCAACTGTCATAAAATAGATATATATCCATCTGTGGTTTATGGCAGACATACAAGGATATGATGTCTCCATAAATTTGCATTTTAGGTAAAAGATTATGTTTCAGGCAGGTTTGCCCATAAAAACCAGCAGCTCTCAGTTCTTCTGGTTTCTCCTTTCCTGTGTGTGTAAAATTTAAAGAGCTTGTCTGTGATTTTTTTTTTAAATATTGCACAGTGAGGCTCAAAACTGAGGCTAGACAGGGATTTCCGTACACTCCTCCTACACCCCCCACAGTTGTCAGCTAGTAACAGTGTTATACCAAATCAGTGAGCACCCCTTGCACCACACCCCTAATTTTCCCCATGGCTTGAAATACTGCTGACAGAGATTACTTTTCCTTTAGAAGCCAACACCTCAAATTTTCTTAGACTTCAGGTAGTCAAGGGCCTGCCCCCCCATGTGTCAAACAATGAGAGTGAATTCTGTGAAGGAACTTACTGTGTTTATAATTATTACATTAAATTTATTGGAGGTTTGCTTCCATTTGCAACTCACAATGTAAAAATATCAATCTGGATAGGAGTTCTGCAGTGTTATTCTACTCACACCATGATATAAACATTAAATACTTTTGTGACTCCTTAAAGTGGTTGGCTTTATGGTTACTTTAATGTTAAGATGAAAAATACTTAAGCCAATTCATTTGATATTCTTGAGCTGCTGTTCTTGCAATTCATCTCAGACTGTAACTAGAGGCTAGGCAGATTTGTCTTGAGGTGATGATCAATGGGGCAAGCATTTGGGAGGGGGCAGTAGCTGGGTGGATGAAGGGGACCCGGGCAGGGCTCCAGATGTGTATGTGTCCTCCAATGTCCTCCTTTTTGTAATTCCCTGCCCTCCTTTCCATGCTTTGGTATCTGGTAACCCTAGGCCTGATGCCTCCCAGAGCTCTCACTGGCATACTACGAGTTCTGAAAAGCATGCACTGCTATGTATTTTTCCTGGCTACTTGACTATACAGTCAAAAGGAAAGGACCAGCTTCTGCAATAGGCAATAACAGATACTGCTTGAGACAGTGATAGCATTAGAAATTTCTCATTTGCAATCTCTTAAAGATTGTAATCAAAATGAATGAGAGGTTTTGGGCCTCAGGAATGTGGATCTCACACTTTTCTGCAGTAAAATTTCCCTTTCACTCTTAACACTATGATGAGCCTCCACAGCACATGAGCCTAGAAAACCCATAACCTTTCTGAGGCCTAACAGCCATGAAGGCTAATTTCTTCTGGTTATGCCTATTTGTTCACATCTGGCATGTCAAAAATTGTCTACTTACAGGGGGGCCCAGATAACCATCTCCCTTTGGCCCAAATGGTCCAGGTGGTCCTGGATGACCTCGGTCACCCTGACAAGAGAAGAAAATTAGTTCAAGTGCTTGACTGTACAATTGCTGTCAGGTAGCTTCACACCAAAATGAAACAGCTCCACTGGATTTGGAAAACAAATACTGTAAATGAATATATTTGTATGTTGTAATTTATCAATGGCTATTATAGCTAATGATTAAATAATGGGCTACATTTAGGAGACTGGAAGGCCCTATTAATTCTCAGAGTCTTTCATTTCTAGATGCCAGTTCAAATCTTGCCCAAAGGCTCTATGATTGCCATATATTGTTACAATTTGGTGGACTATGTATAATGAGTTGATGGTCTCAATCCAGTTCCCAATGCCCACATCTCAACAATCATCAGTTCATGCTCCTGTAGGAGTTCAGGGCATGCAGCAATTCCCAGGATTGGCACCCTTGTTGACAGTGTCAGCAGAGAGGCATAGAGACAGAATTATGCTCTAACTGTATGACATAGCATCAGCAGTGAAGGCTGCCAAACTGCAGCAGACCACTGGGACGAAGTTAGCACCATCCCTGTACATGCTACACCTGTTCTGCAGATAAAACAGGATTTAAAGGGAAACAAGCAACTTGAAATCCAATTGATTTAGGAAAATGTTTTACAAGTAGTTTCAGGCATTACTTCTGCCTGAGCTCCCTGTTAGTTTTTGTGGTTTCAAAAGTTGGTTTTCTTATATTTTAAAATGTTTTCCACTCTCCTGTTGCTGTGTGAGAGACTGACATGGGCAACAGCTCTCTCTGACTGATTGTACTCAGGGGCCTGTCACAGGAACACCATGAGCAAAACCTGAAAAAATAAGAGTGGGAAAAAACATGCAACTTTCTGTCTCCTTAACATCAAACATAAACAGCACCATTGCTCAGCTTTCTGTATGTCTGCCACTGGAGTGAAAAGTACCTGACTAAGATGAAGCTAGGCAGGACAGGGGATGCAGGCAGGAAGAAGGATTTGCATGTAATAATTTGCCTCAGCTATATCATCTCCCACTTTCAAGGGGTCTGTTCTGGGGTCCTTTTGGACTCTGATCTGGCCACACTTGACTACAACTCATGCTTAAGAATGAAGCCATCTCCTGAAAAAACTACAACAGGGAGAAAATGCAGCAACCTATATGCACAGCATGTAAACTTTGTGATCTCCCAGGAGCTCTGCTGTCTGTGCTTGCTTCCCAATGAACAGAGAAAACAGTTGAAAGTCTCCATGTGATCTACCCAAGTTAGCTCAGCAGTTCTCTCTTGCTCTGTGACCATGAACCCTCACAACATCTATGGAAGAATTAAACTGTCCATCAACTTGGGGAATGGGGAGGTTTGTGCCAAAGACAGAAATTCAATAGAAGCACGTCCTAGATTATGGAACTCATGCTCTACTCTTGGGAAGAATGAGGAGACTTCATCCGTTTCAAAACGCATAACAAAACTGCTTTTTAAACTTAGCTCTCCCTTGATTAGTTATTCACATTCATAACACAGCACACCCAACCACACATAGATCTAGAAAAACAAATATACATAATACCCATGAAGCTACTTAAGCCATTTCTCCTACTGGCTGTAAAAACGTCAGAATGTCTGTTATTTTAAACTATTTAAAATACTTAGTAGTTGCTCAGAGTACAGTAATGGGGACCATCAAGATAGACAGAAGCACATGAATAATAAGAATTAATAATAAACTTACTTTGACTTTGTTTGCAAAATTTTTACAAACATTTAATTAAATATATTGAGGCAGCCTAATGCAAATATTTTAAATAAACTCTGCTGTGACTTGGAGGACCAATACACTCTAATAAAGATTTTGGTTTCAAGTTTTCAAATGGTTATACATAAAAATGATGATGTTAAAGATGGTTTTAAATGGTCCTGCAAATCTCCTGCAGCCATCCACACTGGTAGTTATAGCTGGCATGTGCTGTTCTAAGTTACCAGTTGTTCTACTTTACAGCCTTGGGTTCTTACGTTTTTACTTTAATATACCAGTTTGGTGTTTACCTTTGCACCAGGAATCCCAATCCCTGGTTCTCCAAATGGGCCAGCAGGACCAGGTAACCCAATGTCACCCTACAATTAAGAAAATAAATATACTGGTTTAATTTAATTGAATAATTTAATATATGTTGTAATAAACATATAGCAAGTGCAATAGCTACAGAATTTTAGAAATGAAGTTTTTAACAATAATATAGTAATACAGGAAAGCACTGAGAGAGTGAAAAATATTTTAAAGTTTGTATATAACCCACTCTGTATGAAGAAGAACTATTTTAAAAATATACTATTACTAACAGTGTAGTAGGCTCTTTATAGACAAGTATGAAGACAGGTTCCCAGCTCTAGAGTGATTATAGGCTCTATAAATGTTTATTATCAAGATCTGCTGAAGTAACTAATGATTTTGTGTACCTTGATTTTGGGGTGCCCTATCTGAAACAGCTGAAAATGATTTTCAGAAAGTGCTGAGCACCCATCCTCCAAAAGCTGGTACTTTTAAGATGTCTTGAGTGTGGCATCATACAAGTAAAGCACCCAAAATCTTAAGTTACTTTTGAAATCCTCGCTTACAGCTTTAATGGGAGCTCAAGGTGAAAAAAAAAGTGCACTTCTCATGACTTTCAGCCTAGAAAATCGAAGATGAAAAAGTTCTATCCAGATGATAGTCTATGCAACCTTTCTGACCATCTCTAAAGCAGTGATTCTCAACCAGCTGTATGCGTATCCCTAGGGGTATACAGAGATCTTCCAGGAGGAACATCAGCTTATCAAAATATTTTCCTAATTTCACAATAGACTACATAGAAAGCACTAATGGAGTCAGTTCAAGCTAAAATTTCATACGATGACTTGCTTGTACTGCTCTATATCTAGTTATACTTGAGTCTAGAGACCATGGGTATACTTTCCTGTGAGGTCAAATATTTGCTCAGTTGGTTTTATGGCAGCTGTGGATGCAACTGAAGAGATCCACTCAAGACCCACTGTCACATTTGTCATATTTAAAGGTGGTATTTCACCCTTTGAGCTTTACGTGCTGTGAGCTCTTTTTTTCTTTGCTAAGCTGGATTGCTTCCTCTTGTAGATTTGGAGACTTTTACTGAGCTCTTGTTTCCAAATACTGTTATCCTAGGTGTGAGCTTCCCAGTTATCCATATCCATGTCCATTTCTTTGAGGTTTCACTTAAACATAACACACCCTTAAATGCAATTTTGGCCAACCTCTAGATCTTTCCCCAGATGCCAGTAACTCTACACCAATTGAGTAAGGCTTTAAAACCAGTACTGCTACCTCTCAGGTTGTGCTGAGGTCCTAAGTTAAGCTGAAGTACCTCTTCAGAGCACAAGTCTGGGCAGATAATATGGTGGTGCTGAGTTTTCCAGGCATCAGGGTCCCCCTTTCAATGTTGCCAGTAAAGTCCAGAGGAGAGGAAGAACAAATACATCTGGTACCGGACCCACTGCAGGAGTTGCCAGAAAGATACTAAAATGGTAGTACCTGACTGCCTTAGGAGTTCCACTCCAGATTTTCCATCAGAGTTTACTCTGGCTCAATCTACATTGCTGGTAAAATATGTAACTTTGGTTCTACATAAATTCATGACTTTGGTTCTATGCATTGTCTTCACTGCGATACACCAAAAGGAAATGTGTTCTTGTCAACACAGCATTATGCCACCTGAGGAAGTGGTTTTACTAGATTGAATTCCAGACCAATTGAGCATGTCACGTCTTTATTGTTGCTCAATCAAACTGGATAAATTGATCTGATGGTGGCAAAACTGCTGCTTTCAATATAGACATAGCCTCTTATAGCCTTGCAGTCTCCCAAATTCCCTCACAAGGCAGTGGAGCTTTTCTGTCAAGGGTTGTGCTCTTAGGCTATGTTCACACGTAAACTGTTATTTTGAAATAAGTTATTTCGAAATGAAATAAAGTCCTTATTTTGAAATAAGTTAATTCGAATTAAGGGAAAGCCTGCTATCGAAACAGCTGTTATTTCGAAATGGTTACTTCAAAATAAGGCCGTTTGGACATGTTGTTTCGAAACAACATATCCGAACGCCGTTGTTTCAAAACAGCCGTTTTGAAACAACAGCTATTTCGATTTCAAGCGAGGTTTTACTTTTTCGAAATAACGGCCATTATTTCGAAACAACGGGTCCCGTTGTTTCGAGATAATGGAACGTTGTGTGGACATAAGAAATTTTATTTTGAAACAATGGCTGTTGTTTCGAAATAAAACTCTCATCTGAACACAGCCTTAGACTTTCACTATCTTGGGCTACCCAAAATGCAGTGGGTTTGATGAGCCACTGGTAGTATCTACCATCTACTCTCATTGCTGTAGCACATAAAGCCTGACCTGACCTGCATTGCTCTAGATACTGAAATTTGAGTATAATATTTATATTCTAATTATTTTATTTTTATAACTATTTGGAGCTTTTCTACCTCTCTTTGCTGCTGTAGTATAGCTATAAGGAAATTCTTCCCTCTGATAACAGAAGACAGGGGCTTAGCCTTGAATCACTGGGGGGGGGTTGTGTGGGTGTATGGGAGGGTGGCAGATAGCTTTTCTTACTCAAGGGGGATTACTGTCTTTCCAGATCCTTGTCTGGTACAGCAGTATCTTCAGATAGACTTCTGTGAAGATGTTAGTAAAGAATGGTGTGGTCCCGGTAAAGATATTTCACAGAATGGCAGGCATAAGTGTGTCACCCTATTTTTAATTCCTTATACCTAATTGCCACTTTCACAAACATCGTAGCAGAAGTCTCAAATTCATTCCAGTGAGAGGGCAAATTCTATTTTTAATTATGGTCCATGAACCAGAATAAAAAAGTAAGGAATAGATACTAGCCTCAATCAGCAGATGGTTTCCCACTGGTGTTAATGGGAACATTACACACAGATGAAATGTACAATGTGCTCTTTGTTCTGTAACACAGTCTAGGATTTTCAGAAGGAGTTTTACTCCACTGTCCTTGAATTTTATTTGGTTTTGGGCATCTATCTCCATTAGAGTTCTCTGAAAATCTCAGCCTAAACTTTTTGTTATCATAGATTTAAATAGTTTCAAAGGGGCAGCTGTGTTAGTCTAGTCCAGCAAAAGAAGCAAGGAGTCCTGTGGCACTGAAAGACTAAAAAAATTTATTTATCTCATGAGCTTTTGCAGGAGAAAATCCATCAAAGTGAGATTATTTCCCACAAAAGTTCATGTGATAAATAAATTTGTTAGCCTTTAAGTGCCAAAGGACTCCTTGCTTCTTTTATTGATTTAAATGTGTCAGTGCTTTATTGTTCTATTCAGCATCACTCAGTAGGAAAATATGCTCATCTTTAAAATCAACTCTGTTTCCCTTCTTTCCTCATCCTTTATTTATTTCGTTCCTTTTCTCTGTATCCCCATACCTTTGTGAAGTAACTCCCAGTTTTTTCGCCTCAGGAATTACACACTAACTTCCTAATTCAATCTACTACAATGAGCAGAATTGAAAAAGCTGCTGCTAACATGTAAAGTGTCATCATTAGGCTCTGAGTTCACATACCTAGGTGGTTATTGTGAGTGGAAGGGTTCACACCTCTCAGAGCTATTATTTCAGGCTGGCCACATACACAGGAAGACACAAGTGCTTTGGTTTATGTTTAGTTTACAACTGGAAGTTATTTTCACAACTGTGAGGTCTAGAAGTGGTTTTTGTTCTGTTTTAAATGAAAGTTTAGAGCCTGCAAAATCTGAAAATGCCAATTAGGCCACTCACAGAGATCAAACAGACCTGTACTTGACACTATGGCTCAATAATAACTGGACTGGATACAATCTGTAACTCTGCCCAGGCGAAAAAGACAGGTTTGGGTGACTTCAT
Organism: Podocnemis expansa; assembly: GCA_007922195.1. Classification (NCBI taxonomy): domain Eukaryota; kingdom Metazoa; phylum Chordata; order Testudines; family Podocnemididae; genus Podocnemis; species Podocnemis expansa. The sequence goes on along the minus strand of ML681984.1, from coordinate 39,041,734 downwards.
AAGACCAAAATTGGAATTCACATTTGCTAAAAAAAATGGATCTATCTTTATAGGTATCCTATATTTCAGCTGCATAGCCTACAGGTTTCTGTGGGCAGCTAGCAAATCTGGCCTTGGTATGAGTTTCTGTCACATAAAAGAAAATTTCAAAATAATACAATGCCACAATAAACCCGCAATATTTTAATTTTCAATAACACTATGAAATTATTTAAGCTCACCATACTGTTCGATGCATGTTTAATATATTCCATATATTGATGAGCATAAATATTAGGCAGCATGGAGTGCAGATGTTACCTTTGGTCCTGGGATAGCTCTACCAGGAAGGCCTGGCATTCCAATGCGTCCTGGACCACCAGGTTCACCCTACAGCAAATGAAAAGAGAAGAATGGATTTTTATGAGAAGCTGGCCTGAGCACTTCCTGGGTGACATTTCTTAAAGGATATTTTAATGTTCTATTAAATTGCAAGTGATCATTGATAACTGCTAACTAGTGTAATTATAGTGGTTATCAGCATAGTACCAATTCCTCAGTGAAAAATGTGGTTCTTCTTTTTTCCAATTCAGTGTATACCATTTAAGGTTAGAAGATCCCTACACTAATATACTACAGACTTGGTCCACACTCATGAGGCCCCAACAGGAGTATTGTGTCCAGTTCTGGGCTCCTCATTTCAGGAAAGATGTAGCCAAATTAGAGAAAGTCTGGAGAAGAGCAACATAAATAGAGGTCTGGAACACTTGACCTATGAGGGAGGATGGAAAGAACTGGGTTTGTTTAGTCTGGAAAGACGAGACTGAGAGAACACTATAAGAAATTTCAAATACCTAAAATGTTGTTACGAGGAGGAGGGAGAAAAATTATTCTCCTTAACTTCAGATGATAGGACAAGAAGCAATGGGCTTAAATTATAGCAAGGGAGGTTTAGATTGGACATTAGGAAAAAATTCCTAACTGGCAGGGTGATTTACCACTGAAATAAGTCGCCTAGGGAGCTTATGGAATCTCCATCACTGCAAATTTTTAAGAGCAGGTTAAACAAACACCTGTCAAGATTGGTTAAAGTGTACTTGGTCCTGCCATGAGTGCAGGGGACAGGACTCAATGATCTCTCACAGTCCCTTCAAGTTTTTCTACTGTTCTATGATTCAATGAAAGTGCATTGAAGTCAATAGGATGATTTTGGGGGCTTTACTATTGGAATAAACTGAATACCAAGAATTCAGTCACTTTTCTTATCTTAAAATTCAAGATTTCTACTCTGAAATAAAAGTGACTTAGATTTAAGTGTTCATTTCTCTCTATTTTACCCATTTTCAATTTTTCCTCCTTTGGTGTATCTGTGAACACAGAAATGTTCACAGAAAGCTGAAGGAGAGTCATAAAATTGCTACAAATGATAGGCTTGATTCTCTTCTCATTCTCACTGAGGTAAATCCAGAGTAACTTAAAGTCAGTCAAGTTACATTAACAGGAAATCAGTGTAAATGAGAGGGAAATCAAGCCCTGTCAGTTGCATATGTGTTTATCTAGACAATGACAGCCTCATCACTGTGGTATTCATATACTTCCCAAATGTTTAAACACAGAACTAACAATGGTTTCTTCTTCTTTCCCAGAAGAAAAAATAGTCAGATGAGTTTGAAGATTTTTTTTTAAATGTTTAGTTGTGTATATGTGAGTGGGAATATTATGTTTCAATATGTAAACAGCTTACTGAGAGAATCCTTAGTTGAAGAAATAAGTTTTGCACCAAGGGCTGAGTGTGTTTATTTTTGTGGTCATTTATATCTCTCGCAGGAGAGAGCGTGTGTGTGTGTGTGTGCGCGCGCACGCCCATATGACAAGCCATATCAAAACATACTGCAGAAGTGGGGTGTATGGAAGCAATCAAAATGGGGCAAACTTGAGTGACATTGAATCCTATGTATCAAGTTACTATTCCACTCTCTCAAATTTGGCCTGACTGCCCTTCTTTTAGCCCCATGATTGCCATCCCTCCATCATGATTCAAGTCAAATTTGAGAGAGTGCATGGCATTGCATACTGATGCATGGGGTCAGAAATAACCCATTCAAATTTGGCCTGACTGCTTTTTCTGTCATGCCAGCAGAGAAGGAGCTCTGCAATTACACCACACAACTTCAGACAGGGGCCAAGAAGGGGACCTAGAGCCACTGCTCTTCCCTACCCCCACTGAGCCTGATTGAGTTCAGAGCCTCATATATAGGGGGCATGGATTCCTGTTTAAAAAGTGGGAGCAATGGCCCTTGTCTCCAGCATCTATGAACTCGATCTTTGACTTAACACCTCAGTTATTAAACTGTATAAACAATACAAACTAAGAGTACTTTAGCACCAGCAGGTCCAGGTACTCCTATAGGTCCTGACAATCCACGTACGCCTCTCTGACCTTGATCGCCCTAAAAAACAAAGAAACATTGTTCTACATTTATCAGCATGGTTAGCAAAATGTCATTTGAAATCTCTTGTAAACATCAGTCAACCCAAGGCCACACTGGTCTTTTGGGGCCCAGGGCAAAATCTTAAACTGAGCCCCTCCCTCTCATCTTCCAAGAGAACTACCATTGAAGGGAGGCAAGGGTTGGGGTGTGAGTTGGAGAGCAATCCCATCTTGCACTCACCCTACAGATGGGAGTCCTAGGACTCCTGTCCCACAGGATTGGGCCTGGGTCCCTGTTCTGGGTGCTGTGACCAGGCATTTGGGATTGCAACACCACTGAGTTTGGCCCAGGACTCGTTCATCCTGACAGAGGTGTTGTGGAATCAAATTTCAGTTAGTCGTTGCAACCTCACACAATAGGTTGCAAACCACTCACTCCAATTTGTCTGGCTGCCTCTCTGTCATGACAGAGGGTTTGCTGGGCCAAACCTGAGTGAGCTGAAACCCCACATGCTAGGTCACAACACGTTTGGTTGGAGGGCCCTCCAAAAAAGATGAACCTGGGCAATTTGCCTGTTTTACTCCCACCTTCCCAGGGCGACCGGAACTAAACAGAGGCCTTACTCTATAGCTGCTGCACCTGAACTATTTCTGTTAACTTCAATGGGCAGTCAATTCATTCAACTTCAACTGAAGTCAATGGGACTAATTCTCCTCTAGTTACATATATGTAAATCAGATCTAGCTTCATGAATGTCAGTGGTGTTACACTGGTATAAAATTATGGTGAAAAGAATCAGATCCAAAAGGAATTGTTTGCTTGCATGTGCAAAGTACAATTTAGTGGGTGGAATCAAATAACAGAGAAATTTACATGAAATAATTTTAATTAAAAAACTAATAAGTAATTGGAGAGCCTTTTTAAAAAAAATTAAAAGTTAAATACACTATACATATAATAGGATCCTTTTGCCTGTTAGGGAAAATCAATAAGCCAAAACACAGACCATGATTAATCTGTTTATATACTTATAGACAGAAAAATGCTAAGACAGAGTGTAGTGTAAGTTGTAAAGGGATAACTTTTAATACATCTCAGAACAAAGATATAAGAAAAATACACATGGGGTATTGATTCAGCAAAGCTAAACATCTGAAAGTCTGGAAACATTCAGTTAGGGTCCTAATTCCAGCCATAATTGTCTCTTTACCTTCTAAAACAGGGGTCTCAAACATGCAGCCCATGGGCCGCATGCAGCCCCTAAAGCTATTTCTGGTGGCCCACAACAACACCATTGTCACCAATATTTGCAATATTGTTGTATGAAAAGGTTTTGGTGATGCGGCCCTTGGGTTAACATACTAATCCTCATGCGGCCCTGTACTAGTTCTCATGCGGCCCTCATGGTGATTTGAGTTTGAGACCCCTGTTCTAGATCATCACTTAACTATGCTTCCCAGAGAGGAAATTTTTTGAACTCAACTTAGATAATGTAATTTCCGGTGTTCGCTTTCCCTGCACCCTTAACACTTATTGTCATGGTGAACCACACTCTGTCAAAGGAGGACTGGATGTTGATCCATCCAGACACTTCAATACCATTTTTCTGGATTCTAGGGGATTTGATAGAGGGATTTTTCACATGTCCAGAGGTGTTTCATCCTCCTGCAACCAGTCATGCAAATATGGGCACAATCATGCAAACATCTCTGTGAGTTATCCCTACTCAGATGATCTGCAAACGTGTTAAGGGTTCACATATCTGAGGACCTGCAGTACTGAAGTCTATAGTTCATAGCAGTGCCCAGCTCCAGAATCAAACTTTGCCTTTAATTACCTTTTATTGTTTTTAGTGATTGTTTTTTTTAATTGGGGTGAGACTGAAACCAACTCTGCTGTCAGCCCACTTTAATAACATTCATAAAAGCATATGGTACACTTTTTCTACACTGAATTTATTTATATTCCACCAAGATAAGGAAAATTGTAACAAACCTATTCTGTGAGCATTGCTTTGGCTAACAATAATTTTTATAAGGAGTTGTTACCTTCTCCCCCTGTATTCCAATCCCTGGGGCACCTTCAGGCCCTCGAAGGCCAGGTAGTCCTGGTTCCCCCTGTAATGAAAAAGAAAAAAAAAACCCTAACAAAACCAGCACTTGAATTTAGTTGCATTTTTAATTAGTTGTAAGCCTGGAGATAGCAGTCTTCTCTTTGGTCACAGAAATGATACCCCCCTGGGTAGCAAGTTCTGCATTGCTTACTTTGAGTAAAAGATAGCTCAGAAGAGCTTGTGTGTAAATTTGTAATACAATAAACTATGAATTAGTTTTAAATAAATTTCAGCTTAAAAGGAGTAGGCTGAATCCTGGCCCCTTTGAAGTCAATAGAAAAACTCTCATTGACTTCAGTGAGGCCCCAGCGTTCAGATTGCCTCATTTATGAACTCTTTCATGGATGCAGAAGCTGATATGTTTCTGGTGATAAGTGATGATCACACATGCTCAGTACATTATTTTGAAGTAGGGGATATGCAAAACTGTACTATAATGTTTAGCCTCTAGGTGGCTCTGTGCATAACATACTGTAATTTTACAAGTTTCAAAGTGGCAGCTCTGTTAGTCTAGTTCAGCAAAACAAACAAAGAGTCTAGTGGCACTTTTAAAGTCTAAGAAATTTATTTATATTGCATGAGCTTTTGTGAGAGAAAATCCTACTTTGTCAGATGCTTAATATTACCAAAGCTGCAATAACTTCATTAAAGTATCTCACGGCTGCTACAGCTGAGGTTAATGACATACTTCAAGGCAGAGATAGCACCAATGAAGCATTTTGTTTAGAGCGCTAACTAGCCATTGTGGCTTAAAAAGAAACATTTTTCAACTAAACAGACCCAAAGATGGGCTATTTGGTCTTGATAAGGTGAAAGAAACAATTGATTGACTTTTATAGCTATGTAAGAGCTTTTATTAAAATAAAAGGAAAAGCTTTCTAACAAATTACATTATTTAGTAAAAGCTTCGGGGAAATGGGGTATTAAAAAGTACTGTTATATTACCTGGAAGACAGGGCAGAAAGACAATATGTACTGCTAAGTAATGAGGAATTACAGCTGGTGACAACTGTAAACTACTCATTTGAGTCTGCTTTGCCATAAAAAGGTGGAAAAAGAAGGAGCTTCAGGGTCTGTAGTCATGCTTCTGGAAAAGAGGAAACCCAGGAAACAGCATTGGCCCTGAAAGGAAGGCCAATCCAGAGGTCTTAGAGAAAGAAAAGCTTGAGCAAGGTTAGTTCGGAGGAGTTTGGAAGATGTTTTGGGAAATAGCAACAGGGTCTGGAATTGAGGAAACTGGCTGCATAGGGTCACTGGGCTTAACCTGGCATAGTGAGTGGGCCTGCATTTCTATTCCAGCCATTGGGAAAGTGACATGAACTTGGAATTGGCCTGGAGGACTGGGATGGTTTACAGACAGCTGGCCCAGAGAGACTTTGATATCTTCGAAGGGGAAGACTATCCAGTGACCTGGATAAGTAGTTGAATCAGAAAAATTGAGCACGTAAGGTCATCTTTGTATATGAATCTCCCTTTCTCATGAGGAAAGTGTTCATTCTTTCTTCATTCATGTCAGTCCCTTACTCTCAGACTCCAGGAAGGGCTGCCTGCTGGATGACAGTATTAGTATGAGGGATGTGGCAGGCAGTATGTGAGTTGAGTGAAGAGGGGGAAGGCGGGAGACAGACAAACCTTTTGTCCCGGGGCTCCATCTTCCCCTGGAAGACCAGGCAGACCGGCCAGTCCTGAAGAGCCTGGTTCACCCTAAAATAAATAATGGAGAAAAATAAAAGCACGTCCATATTTTAAATATAACTATAACATCATTATCTCTTATACTCAGGGAAACCACTTTTCAAAAAAAGGCTTCTAGTTTTTTTATAACATTTATGAGATCTAACTTTGCAGTCACCTTGTTCACAACACTCTTCTGAATTACACATATGGAAGGAAGGAAGGATCAGGAAATGCTGTACTGGCTGATTATTAAGACCATACACTGTATATTAAGGATTAACTAAGTAATGAATGTTACTTAATTATTGTCTCCATAATTATATTCAATTTACTTACTTTACTTAATTTATTTCTTTATAATTTATTTGTTACTTACTTTATTTAAATGTCACTGTCCTATCAATTTAATTAATATGTGCAAGTATTTTAAGTAAGTTCTAGAGTTGAGCTGAACACAAAATAATGAGCCCAAATTTCAACTAATGTAAACCAGCATAGTTCCGCTGAGTCAGACAAGCGAGGCCAATTTACACCCACTAAGGAGCTGATCTTATCTAGTAGGATTCAGATTAAATGAAATAATTTTGGATTCCAATAAACACTTACAAATTTTAAAAAAAAATCTCAGCTAGCTGCTCAAGCCACATATTTTATATTAGTCTGGCCATCGATGACTGATCTTTAATCTCACACAATTTTACAGTGATACTCCCAATCTGGTTGCTTCTTCCCCTGTGTGTCACTAGGGGAAGTATGTTGTGCCAGCCCTTCTTGCTGATACAACTTACTTCCTGCTCTTTGCCAGATGTATTAGCTGTTGGGATGGGGACAGAGCCAAAATTCTATCTCACTCCCCATCCACTTTTTCTGAGAAGGGGAGTGCCTGCCTATGGTAGCTGTTCTGCCATGCTTAATTGACAGCCAGGCTTAACTGAAAATGAAGTTTGGATGGGTGGTGATTATAAAGCCAGGAAGTTTGCAGCAGAAAGAGGCTGTAAATACCTATTTGAAGGGAGTCTGAGGGTGATATTAATTGAACTAAGGCAGCTCCTAAGCTGCCTTACTCTGGTGCATGGTGGTTGTGGAATGAAGTCTAAGTACCACTGAAGCCTATGGTAAGTATTGGCTGTGCATCTGGATTGTTTCAACACTACTAAATTTGGTTCCTATGGGGTTAGAGCTAGTAACATTTTAAAACATCCATTTTGGGATGCACTAAAAAGTTAGTGGCCAAAGTTTTCAAAAATAGGAGCTTAAAGTTCAGCTCTTAAGTCCATGTTTTAGTGTCTTATAGTGTGTTTTTCAAAAGTACCTAACTTAGTAATTTGGTATTTTAGGAGTACAATTCCATGTCCAAAAAAAGAGCTTTCTCTTAACACCCTACCTTTGAACCAGGTTCCCCAAGGCCTCTTTCTCCTGGAGCTCCAGTTTCCCCTGGCAAGCCTTGTTCACCCTTAAGTAGAAGAGGTTTTTGGAGAGCTTTAATGTCAGAAAGATAAGACTACATTCTTTTGGCAGCTTTCACTTACAGAAAGAGCATTCAACTTAATAAAATGCATCATCTGAAGTCCTAACTCTTTAAAATTTTGACCTAATGGGCTAGATTTTCCATTGCATTGCCTACTTTGTTCTGTCTTGGGAAACTTGTCATAAGAATTGATGAGTGCTGTAAATCTATGAAGAAGATTCCTCCATGAATGGTCCACTCCAATATAGCAGGCATTTTGACAGTACATTTGCCTTTCAAATACACTTTACTCTTCTGTCTCCTTAAATCATGAGTAGCTTCTGTCCCTGCTATTAATCATTCTAAATGTGTGAGGAGCTCCCTGATGTTCCCTTGTTACTCTTCTTCTGACAGAGATTGCAAACCCTGTTATACCCATATCAAACTACTAAAGATGTGAAAGGATTCAGAATTGCGACCCTGTGATGAGCTGAGTACCCTGTATAGGCCCTAAAGAGGGCCTGAGAGACCACCTAATATGGGTCTGAGAGACAAACTAGCATACTTGGCAGTACCTGCAAGAGAGAGAAAGCCAGGCTTAATTGCAAATGAAGTTCGGATGGGTGGTGATTGTAAAGCCAGGAAGTTTGTAGCTCAAAGAAGCTGTAAATACTACTTGAAAGGAGTTTGAGGGTGATATTAAAACTGGACAGTGGTATATGGGAAAAAGGTGAGGAGCCAATGAACTAGAAGCATGTGGTTATTATTCCATTAAGGGAACTAGGCAAGCTATGATCCAGACCTAATGCATACAGGCCAATTTCCCTTAGAACATGTTTGGATAAAAATGGTATCTGAGAGATCAGTTTGGTACTTTGACTCATGATTAGCAAACAGTGGGTTTAGAAGGGGAAGTAGCACAGCTGACCATATCATTAGGATGAAAAGGCATGAGAACTAAAGAACTTCTTTTCTGGATGTTGTAAAAGCTTATATGATATTATGTGATAGGGGAATGGTTTACTTCATAAAGTTACAACCATGGGCATAAAAGGAAGAATATATAGGGATAAAGGATTTCTTTAGTAAATACTGTTCAGGTCAGAGTAGGGAAAGCCTACTCCAGTATACGTATTCATATACAATGGCACTCCACAGGACCATGTCATCAGTCCTACTTTGTTCAACATAATAATTAATGATTTTCCAAAACAGATGAGTATAGGAATAAGCATCACTTTATTTGCTGACTACTGTGCCATATGACCAAAACCAGAAATGTCAAAATAGCTGCCAAAGAGCATGATTGAAGTGTACGGAATGGGTAAAGGGGAAATGGGGCTTTAAATTCTCTATTGATAAAACTGAGGGGATAATAGTCATGAAAAGGAAAACTAAAAAAGATTATAAATTATATCTATGTGGACAGCTAATAAGTATAATTAAAAGCTTCAAAATTGTAGGTGTATTTCATAGCAAGCTCAATTGGAAGGATCATATTAACAGTGCTGGAGATAAATGTAAAGGCAAAATTAAATTACTCAGCAGTATTTCTGAAACTCTTTATGGTTTAAGAAAGTAGTGGTAATATTATTCAGAATGCTAGTAAGGCTAAGCATTGAGCATGGGTGCCAGGCTTTCAGTTTGGCATTAAAAACAAATTTGAGAACACTTAACTCAGTATGAGCCCTGATGTTACAAACTGCATGTGATGCCTTCTTCATACTACTGCTGTGTGTTCTGCAGATAGACATGGGTGAAATACCTATTACTTTACAAATTAGGTTTTCCAACTTAACCTTTTTGGATAAAGTCACCAGACATGGAGAAGATGAAAACAGTAAGAATGTATGGTGAATGCTGGGAATTAAGTGGTTGATGTGTAGGGCAAAAATTCAAAATGCCTCATGTAAGTAGGATTAAACTGTAGACAAATATCTTTGTGGGAGAAAAAGACATAAAAGAGGTTAAATCTATAGCTTTGGGAAAAAGCATTATAATTGGAAAACTATATATCCTAAGATAGATATGGAATTGTATAATGAAATTAGGAGGAAAAGGAGTGTTAAATATGCAAGATATGGCAAATTAATATGGGTTGAGTGAAAATGCAGATATTGCTGCCAAATGTATACCAATGGCTCCAAAGATATATAAGAAGAAGAGTGAGACCAACATTCTGTGTTCCTTCGCATTAAAAATGAGTTGCAAGGAAAAGCAGGAAATATGAAAAGAAGAAACAAAAGGGAAAAAGATTCCATGTATTATATGTACACACAAACGTGGATCTATTTAGAGTTTTTAAGACACAATGACCAGTTAATAGACATTTCAAAAAGGGGTATTGATAGGAAAAATTTAGAAACCTTAAAGAATCAGAATTTTCACTGCAACACATACAGGAAAAGGGGGCTCCATAAAAAAAAATTGCAATTATTTTAGAATGCTGAGAAAAGTGAAAGACTTGATTCAAGAATGAATCTATGGTGGTCAGTGCTTGGTCATCATAGACTCAATAACTGAGTCTTCTGCCCCATGTGGAAGAAGAAAGTCTGTGGTCAGTCTCTGGAGGAGGATAGAAGAGGTAGGAAGCAATCCAGGGAGGCAGCAAGGAGTCTCAGGGATTAGACCTTGGCTGACAGCTTGGGCAGTGGGTGAAGCTTCTCTTGGGGGATGCCATAACCCTGTTCTGTCTGTGGCCATACTCACACTCCACCCCTGCTCCATCCACAGTCCCTCACCTTCCCCAGTGTGGCTCCACCATCACCACAGGGATGCAAAGGGTGGGAAGGAGGTAGAGGAGAGGAGGGGTGGGATTAGCCATGAGGAATAGAGGGAGCAGAGATGGGAAAAGATGGAGCCACCACAGCTCAGGCATCTGATGATAGGACGGTGGCAGTGGCGCCAAGTCTTAGCTTCCCCAGCTTATTATTATTGTTGTTGTTGTTATGACCGCTGCTGCCGGCTGACAGCTATGTGGCCCCTGGCATGGAATCCAGAGTAGAGGGAGGGTCTGGGTTACTCTATGAGCTACCAAAGAATGTTGGGTGAAACCCACTAGAGTAAGGGGTATAAGGACTACAGAGCCCAAAGACAGATGAAAAACCTATTGTAAAGATACTGGACTATAGCTAGGTTAGTCCAGAAGGGGTAGACTCAAATGTGACCTGGCCAGAGGGCTAAGTTACAGGAAGAGAGATGAAGCAACCATTGGTAGAGGGGATCATACAGCGATACAGCCACTATGCCATGCCTGGCCACAAACAGGTACTTCTGTCATGAGTTAACCCTTTTACAGGCCCATGTTTCTTATGCATCATCCATATTTCTTTTCAGAAATCTCCTGTCCCAAACATTTTCATGGTGACTTCTTTCACTAGCAATTCCATCTCATGGGTGAACTCTTCTGGACTTTGGTTCTGACACCCAAGAATGTGATCCCAATTAAACCCTGTGCTCCTTCCTAACATTTCTAAATGCACAGCATGAGATGATGTACAGGGAGACAAAAGCAGTGCAAGCAACCAGAACAGAAGGCTGTTGGTAAGACAACAGCATGGTACTGTGGAAGGGGTGCAATGCAGGGATGAAGAACGCTGCTGTTTAAGATCTGATGTGATATTCAGCCACTCATAAAAAATTCTTCTGAAGAGATCACAAGAGCCTGGAGACTATTTAAGGAAGCACAAGTATGGAGCAGAGAACCCTGCTATGTGAACAGGAGCCTAGTTTAGTGGCTGGCATATGAAGTCCCAAAAGGTTCTTTGATAGCAGTAGGCATAGCAAGAAGTGAGGTAGATAGCAGTTGTGTGGGTTTAGCAAGGCCTTGCAATGTATCAGGGGCCCAAATTTATTATAATAATATTAATAGAGTAAAAGTAGTAACTTACTGTAGCTGAATTAATTTTCCTACTTACTTTCAACACTTTAATAAGAATCACCACAAAATTACACCAATTCTCATGTGACATTAAATGCTAAAACCAGAAATTTCCATGGTAGATCTTAAATCAGTGAAATTTCTTACTTTTGATCCAGGTAGCCCTTGTCCAGGTGGCCCTCTTGGACCAGGTGGTCCTTTTGGACCTTCTACTCCCTGAAAAAAATTAAAATTAATGTTTAAAAGTAAAATATTCCCGCAATATTACAGAAATATTTTAAAAATTAAAACTCTACCTTTTCTCCTTGGATCCCAATGCCAGGTAATCCAATAGGCCCAGGTAAACCAGGAGGGCCAATTTCACCCTGTTGGACAAAGTACAATTGCTTAACTATGTAAAGATATGGAAACAATTTGGGTCAGCTTCTCAGCTGGTGTACACTGACACAGCTCCTCTGAACTCAATGGAGTTACCTCACTGTATACCACCTGAGGCTCTGATCCTACATCTTCTAAAGAATCTATTTATACATCTTAGCATGTGCTGGTTAGCTGCTGCAAAGAGCTGCTAGTCCCTTTTTTCTCTGTTCCACATCATGGCTTTCCCACAGAATCAATCATGATTTGTTCTGTCTCATATTTTATTATGAGGAGATGTTTAAAAGAGGTTTGGGAAGTTATTGGCTATAAATCTCACCATTAAAATACACTATTGTGTAGCTTCTATTGTAGATACCAAATTCTTTATTGCACTTCACTACATCTTTTGTAGCTCATATCAACCTCCACTGCATTCAAATGCCTTTGTTAATTTGTTAATCCTGTGACATACTTACTGCTCACCTTTTCACCTTTCATACCAGTGCCTGGTTGGCCACGGGGTCCTTTCGGACCATCAAAACCACGGTCTCCCTATATGAAAAAAATTACATGATATCTTCACCAATCCATAATTATTTAGTTTCTGTTATACTGAAGAGAGTATTGTAGTATAATCAAGAAAATGAAAATAAGAATGAGAAGGCAATGACTGATTTTCCTTGTTTCCTGGTGCATCCGTGTTTTTCTTTTCAGACAAATAGGCTCTTTGGTTTGAGAATGATCACAAAAGAGAATTGCATAAACTTCTTTTTGCCCTTTCTTCCATTTCAAACACATTGGCTATGTCTACACCACAAGGCTCGGTTAAGCTAGCTTAATAAAGTCTGCTTAAAGTAGACCTTATTAAGCTGACTTAGTACGTCCACACTCAGACTGCTCACGTCCACACGGGCAGCTTCTAGGTTGCCCTAGGAGTGGTGCATTGTGGGTACCTGGCCCACAGTGCACCACAGCAGAGGTGCCCCTCTCTTCCAGCCACTCCTTTACTACCGGAAGTAAGTGACCACACCAGCCTCCATTCTGTGTGTGGCAACAGGGAGGCCAGGGAGCGTGACATAGCTCAGCGATGTGCCAGCGCAGCACTCCATGCCCTCCCTGTGTTGGCCAGATCCCTCTGGCTCTGGACCAGGTGCTGCAGAGCAACTGCCAGCGCAGGGGCAGGGCGCAGCAGTTGTTAAGACTCAAACACTGGGTAACAGCACATAGAAGAAGGTGAAGTCAAATCACCTGTTATAATGGCAGAAAAAAAACCCCATAGTCAGGATTTAATCCTGTTTTCACACAATCTAATCTAAAAAAAAAAGCATCTTTCTTTTTCTTTCTTTCCATGTGCTGTTTCCCAGTGTTTGAATCTTAACAACTGCTTTGATTTGCTGTTAGAGTGTGACCTGCTCCTACGTCTTACACTCCCCTGCATTTATTTCCCACCATTCTGTAAATTCCCCCATTTTCAAACTGATGAAGTGGGATTTTCTCCCATGAAAGCTCATCCAATAAATAAATGTGTTAGTCTTAAACAGTGCCTCTGGACTCCTTGTTTGGTTTACAACACTATCAGGGGCTCCTTTGAGAAGAGGAGACACACAGGGTTGGTGGGAGAGGGGAGACTCCAAGGACTGGACTGAGAAGGGCAAGGGAGGAGACACATGGGTTTGGGCAGAGAAGGAGTGAGACAGGCAGGGTCAGGCTCAGAATGGGGGAGACATGCGAGGCGGGCTAAGAATGGGGGAGACATGCGAGGCGGGCTAAGAATGGGGGAGACATGTGGGGATAGCCTAAGAATGGGGGAGACATGTGGGGTTGGGCTAAGAACAGGGGAGACATGGGATCTGGCTAAGAACGGGGGAGACAGGCAGGGTCGGGCTAAGAACAGGGGAGATGCTGGGGTCGGGCTGCGATGTGGGGAGGTGCTGGGTTGGGCTGTGATATGGGGAGATGCCGGGGTTGAGCTGAGATGCAGGGAGATGCTAGGGTCAGGCTGAGATGCTGGGTCGGGCTGTGATGTGGGGAGATGCTGAGGTCAGGCTGAGATGTCAGGTCAGGTTTAGATACCAGGTCGGGCCTCAGTGTGGGGAGATGCCAGGCTGGGCTGCAATGCGGGGAGACGCTGAGGTCGGGCTGGGATGCTGAGGTCGGCTGCGATGAAGGGAGATGCCGGGGTCGTGCTGCGATGTGGGCGGATGCTGAGGTCTGGCTGCGATGGGGGGAGATGCTGGAATCCGGCTGAGATGCTGGGGTCAGGCTGAGAACACGGGAAATGCCAGGGTCAGGCTGTGATGCCTGGTCAGGCTCAGAACGGGAGAGATGCGGGATCAGGTCAGGGAACATGGGGTGTTTGGCTGTGGTCCACACAGCTGGGAATGCTCCCAGCTGTGTTGTACCCTCTAGCCAACCCCCATCCCCATGTTTGCTGTGTTTGGGAGGGCAATTAAGTCGACTTAAAGCAACTCCCACTCCACATTGCCTTAAGTTGACTTAATAAAATCGACTTAACTGTAAAGATGACTTTTTATAAGTGGCAGTTATAAAGTCGACTTTATTGCCCTGCAATGTAGACAAGGCTTTGTTTAAGTCGACTTAAGGGCCCTTAAGTCGACTTCAACACACAGTGTAGACATACCCATTAGGCTCAATCCTGCTTCCATTCATATCAATGGCAACATGGCTGTTGATAAATGAGTTCAGTGACACTTGTAAAGACTAATAAAATTTATTTATTCATTGCATGAGCTTTCATGGGAGAAAATCTATGCCTATTAATATAAATGTCAGCAGGGCTGAGGCTCATGACCTGTTCAATGCTTAATTCTGCTCGTTTACTTAGGTGAGTAGTCTCACTGAAACAACATAAGCAGGTGTTGACCTTTGTTGGTTTGCTTGAATATGGATTTCAGCACTAAGACCACAAGGGTCATTATTTCAATATAATTTTGAGAGTAGCAAATGGTTCCTCAGTACAGCAGCCAAGCATTACTAATGAAAATGGGAAGTGATTGCAAATAGTCACGAGGTATTAGTTAAAAAGGTTTTGTCACACACAAAAGGATTTTTAAAAGAAATTTGACTACAGAAGAATGTCTTGGAAAATGCAAGTTAATAAGGAATAAAAGGTTGAACTTCCTTGTATTTCTGTGACCAAAACACACAGGAGCAGCACTCAGGTGGTGAAAACAGTCAATGTTCTGCTGCAGTCCAGTGAAGTCAATGGAGCTAAAGATCTCCCAATACTCAAATTCCTCATTTTAGGTTTTTCTTACTTTTTTGAAACTTTCTATTTTAAAATAACATTCTTTAGTCTTATTACTGTCAGACATCTGCACACATTTCCCTTCTGACTGAATTCTTTTAACAAACAAGCTTGCTTCAAAGACGAAACTGTGTAGCTTGTTTTAGATTTACAAATCAACTTCTAAAATATATTATTTAATGGCAGAGACATGACATGCTTGGCAGCAGTACATAAAAAGAGAGGTGACTATACATTAAAATAAAATCTACTTATACACGTTTGGTTTAATTTCAAATTGGCAGCAAAATATATTGCATTTGTTGGCAAAGGAGTGCTAATATCCTGGCCAAATTCCAGTTTGGTTAAAATACATTTGTCTTATTTATCTAAATGCCCAGGATCACCATAGAGATTTTGGGAAGAGTTAGTTCTCTGGGATGTATGTAAACCCTTAACTGACTCATTTCATAATAAAAAAGTATGGGACAGGGGAACTCTATAGGCTCTCAGCTTGCCTATAGGCTATGCACGGCAGTGAACATTTCTTAGGGTATGTCTACATTTGCAAGTTAGTTTGAATTAAGTAGGCTTAATTCAAACTAACTTAGTACCTCTCTACACTAGGATTTCATTAGTTTGAATTAAGGAATTCCTTAATCTGAACTAATGAAAGCTTAGTTTGAATTAATAAGACCTGCTGGTTAGTTCAAACTAAGGACAGTGTAGACTAGGATTAACCCTTAGTTTGAATTAAGGGCAGTTAGTTCGAATTAACAAAGTGGACTAATTCAATTTAACTTTGTCAAATTAGTCCACTTTCTTAATTCAAACTAATAAGTTTGAGTTTAGTTCAAACTAAACTCTGACTTATTAGTTAAAATTTACAAATTCAAACTAATTTTTCCCAGTGTAGACATAGCCTTAGAGTTCTGCAAGGGACAACTGTTCAGCTACACTGAGGGTTTGGATGTCAGGAGGTCTCTAACCATTGGAAGGTTTTATGTCAATTCTGATAACTTTTAGCATTGGTAGACCATTTACACATAAGAGCTGCATAATTATTACAGTTTCCTTGGGAGGTGTTTAAGAACCAGTCTCCATTTGTAAAAGCTGAAAATTACATAGAAGCCACAGGGAGAGTCAGTTTCAGGGCAGGGACTAAAATGCAGGAGTCCCTTGTGAGTCCCATTTCCAGTCTGTTGTGTGTCTCATGCTGTCTGTTGCAGCTAAGATCTCACTGGCTTCTCAACCTACAAGTTCACTCAGCCTCAAGCTAACATCTGGAAGACAGCAATCAATATTTCTAATGCTGCCCTCTCATCAATCAATATTTCAATGCTGCCTTCTCAGCTGGAATATCTGAATGCCAACAATAATAGCTTACCCAAAGCTGATTTAGGGTTCTTCCCAAACTCAAGGACCTGTGGCCAAGATTTTCACTTACCATCAGCTAGTGCTAGTGCTGGCATTTAGGATTAAGGGGACTGCATTTAAAGATTTAGGAAAAAATCAAAGGCAAGCGTTTGCCCTATGGATCATATTTGATTACACAGTCTTGAAAAAATATCTTCCAAGGTAAGGTGGTAGTGGCTATTTTAAAATTAAAGCTCCAATTCTTTCCATTTTTAGGCTCCCCCAAAGCAGTGGGATAAAGATCATAGGCTATGGAGGCCTCAAAGGATCGTTCTGACTGGAGATCACATTCTGAATTACTGGCTTCAGTGAATTTGCACTAGCTTAACTGAGAGACTTATTTGCTCCCAGAGTTTGCTGACTAATTAGACTAGCTACATTTTTCACCATAGGTCTGGTCTTATATGCATTAAATAAAAAGAAAGTGGGTCACTGGTATCACTGGTTTAAATAGGATCAGGATCAGGGCCTATCTGGTATTCTTAATGGTACCTTTGGTCCTGGAAGCCCTTCACCTGGTGAACCTCTTTCTCCTTGAATCCCTTGTGGTCCTGGAGGTCCCTGTTAAAAATAAATTTAAAGCAGTTTAGAAAATACCAGCTCATCAAACTGATGATAGTAATATGTTCTGTTGTTGGTCTTTAAATACCTCTTTGAATTTGGTGCATAGTTATGACCTGTTTAAAAACAACACAGTAATGTGATAGTTACAATAAATCAATGCAGAGAGCATTCTGGCCTGCAGCTATAACATGTTACACAGGATTACCTTAGTGGCTTACTTATGAGTCATTGAAAATTCCTTCTCTTTACTCATCTTCTCAGTTCCTTCCTCCCCATCCTTTGGTTCATTTTGGAAGTTATTATTAATGCTTATTATTTGAGAATAATATACTGTGCAAAGAGAACTATGTTAAAGGCCACACATGATAATTTGGACAAAGATTTATATGTATAGGTATGAATATGGTATGAAGAAAATGCTTGCGTGCTTGCTGGTGAGCAAATGTCCTGGAAAACATGAATGGGCTAAAATCTGTGTTAAAGACAGATCCAGAACCTGCATATATTAGGCCTGTTACACACTAGCTCCCTGTATGTGTGTGCCACTCAACCTTATCCCTTGGAAAGTGGCAGACACAGAATGATGGATCTTAATACTTCAGTGGCATAGAATCTATAGACACTAACTGGGATTGGAAAGGATATTCAGTACATCTTCAGAACTATCCTTAATTTTAAGGGAGAGAAAATTCTACCACCTTCAATAATAAAAAGTAAACTCCCTTTCAAACAGTTATATCGTTCAATTTTGTATTTTTTTGTTTTCCAAAAAATTTAACCAGAAATATGATTTGCCAGAAGAGTTTACAGTTCATTTATAAAGCACTGAAGACAGTTTATTGTTTAATAATGATTTGTTAAGCAAGGAGGAAGTGTAAAAGAAAGGAGAAGTCCTCAAAAGATGGAGGATATTGATTCTGCTGACCCTCCAGGTTGATACTCCTGCTGAGAACTTTGAGAATGGAGCAGCTGCAGAATCGAGCCCTGAGACTAATATTGAACAGAGAATTCTATTATTGCTTTGCCCTGAGGCAAAGGTATAGGTCAATGCATTGTTGCCACAGTCTGTTTCCAAGTCCCCTTGTCAGCACTAGAGGATATCCTGATTCAGTCCTATACCTAGTACAGCATACATCTACGGGTCCAACTATGGTGACTGCTGTATAGCAGCACAGCCAAGTCTTTGTCCATTCCCAACCTCTTCCCATCCACACGCATGGGACAGAGGATTTAGGGTCTCCACATAGGCTGCTATTTCCCATCTTGCTACCTGCAATATGAATAACCAGTAGAGGCAAGAGGTTCATATCTTTGCTGGGCAACCGTAGCTGTTTACCCTGTGGATCCAGAACCCTTCCACAAGAGTGCTCATCCTTCTGCATGAATTTCTTTTCAAGCTGGGCTCAGATCAGTCATTTCCTCATCAAATACATTTTTCTTATTCTAAAGGGAAAATACTGTGTGAAATGATTCTTACAAATCTCTACCAGTTCATGGAGAAGAAGAAGGGAGAGGAAAGCTACTTCAGAATCATCCTGGACTACATTCTCCTCTTGGCTACAGTGGTGCAACCTCATTTAACTGAAGAAAATTTGATTTAGAAACCACTGTGATTTGGAAAAAGTATTGTACTGGAGTCTGAATCTGGGTTTACTCTAAAAATGGAGAAGTAGGCCCCATGTTTGCCTCAAATATTTTCTGTTTAGAAGGAAAAATATATGTTGTGGGAGGGGAAAAAGGGGAGGATTTCTCATCAAAAACTCTACAAACCCAATCATACTAGGTTTTTTTCTTCATCCTCATCATTAATAAAGGTTTTGCTGATAAAATTATGATTTTTAAGAACATCTGTGTGACCTGAATGCATTTATGGAGCTGACAAAGGTGCACTTATTTGGAATGTAACAAAGAACTGGGTTGATAATCCACAAACAGGAATAGTAACCAGCTCCCTCGCTCTTAGCTGGGTTTGTTCTATAGCGCTAAGCGGAATGAAAAGCAGTAAAACTGTCAGTCAGAGATGTGGCTTTGAATGCATGCAGGAGAAGGTTTGTTTTGTGGTTTTTTTTTTTTTTTTTTTAAGAAGGTGTCCTTTTTTAAAATAGTAACTTAGTGGAGAAGAACCACTGTTTAAGATAAGGAATGGGAGATAAGAGTTTTCAAATAACTGAAGGAGATAAAAGTGATAGAGAATTTCACATGTATAAGAGAGAAAGATGAAAGGAGCTGACATACTTTTGCATGCAAGTACTTGTTAACGTGGGCCTTCAGAGGGATTCCCTCTCTCAGCCCTAATAACACAACATACCGGTAGCCCTGGTTCACCAACTCCAGGAGGGCCAATAGGGCCTGGTCTTCCTGTCAAGCCAGTATCACCCTTCAAAGAAAGATGCATAAAAAAAACCTGAGCTGCTGAAAACATATTTGTATAAGACATATAAAAGCACTTTAAAAATCAGGTATCCTTTGTTTGTATGTTTAATCTACCTGAATATAATTATAATGAGGTAAATCTTAATCGTCTCATCTCCCTGGCAGCACACAAGATATGGAAGACAATGGAACTGGTACAATTTCATGGCATAGAGGAATGAATGGAAAGCTGCAACATCACATATAGACTCCAACTACCAAGAGGTTGCTTATAACAATCCATCACACCTTATTCAGATATGCTTATAACCACCTTAACAGATGCTACTCATGTCAGCAACGTGCTTGTAAAATCTATCCATCATTTAAAAATGCAACCTTAACATAAAATGTGATCTTTTTACATATAGATCATCAGATAAAATATAACCCTCTAATTATTATTTAGTGAATATTAATTAAGTTGGTTTTCTCATTCCATCTTCTGATAGATATGCACATCACCATCATAGCTTTGAGACTGACAGCCTTCATAAGGCTGAAGACTGTAGATGGTATTTGTCATTGTTTCAGGGTAATTACATCTGTGCTTGGTCCTTGTGAAAATGACTTCAGGTTCCTGCTTTCAACAGTCACCGCTCATGGGCAAAGAAAGACTCATGTCTCTCTCCATCCTGACTGGCATTTTAATGCTGCACATCTCACTGCCTTACACTGCAATATCCTCACCTACCTAAAGGCCAGTGTCTGGGCTTTGTTTTCTCTTTGAGGGCTATGAATAGTATATTGTCAGCAGTTACAAGTTACTACTACACATTGCCTTTCTCAGCAACCACTTTTATTCTTAAAGTAAAAATGTTACAGAAAGAACATATACAAGATCCTTTACACATGCTAAAAGCTTACTAAGGTGACCCATCAGCCTTTTGAGTCCCTGGTAGTTCAAAGACTTTCCAACCCTTTCTCAAGGGCTAGGGCCCATGGATAACAGGCCCTGTCCATGTACTGGATCAGAAGGAAGGCCCTTTGCTTCAAGCTCATCCTTTTATATCAAACATCTTTGTCTCCTAGTCTTTGGAAAACCCAGCCTGAATCAGCATACGCAAACCACTCCAGAAGGAGGTACCTCTACACAATTGTGATTAAGGTGAAAAACTGAAACTAAACTGTTCATTGATTTTAGTACCAGTAAAAGCTGGGGTAAAATCCCCCCATGGGGTGGAGAACAATGATACATAAACTATTCATAGATATAATGCAATATGTTCCTCAAAGATATTGCATGCGATTACATTATCTGCCACAGCATTGCTTTTCTTTTATATAAGGAAAACCTTTTTTTCTAAAATAAACTTTTTAAAACATGGTTTTGAGATTGAAGCTTGAAATTAAATGTGGACCATGACTCATACCTACATATATGCATAAGACAGCATGCACAGTGAGTTTTTTTGGTACATCTGAGTTCATATTAACATTTTTAAATTATGATTTTTGATGATGGATCATTGACACAATGACTGAATACAGAGTTCTTCTGAAACCTTAACTCCACAGAGCTCCAGCAGCTGAGAGACTGCTCCAGAAAGAGATCACAAATTCATAGGAGTGGAAAGGACCTTGCAAGGTCACCTAGTCTACTTCCCTGCATTTATGGCTGATCAAGAATTATCTAGACCAGGAGTGGCCAAACTTAGGGAACTCAACAGCCACACAAGTTGATTATTAAGCCTTTGAGAGCTGCACTGAGGCATACAACCACATGCTTTTACCTACTCCAAAATTACTAACTTTAAAATTCATTGCATATTTTAATTTTACCATAAAAAGAGGACAAATATCTATCTTACTAATGTCAGATTCTAATAATTACCTAAGGTTACCATGAAAATTAGGCCTATACAGTAAAAACTTAGCTGCGGCTTGATGTAGAAGACTGCAGGCTAGTGGTGCGTTTTTTAAAATCCTGACCATGCCACACTTCTTGCCACCATCCCCGACCATGCTGCAGTTTTCCCCACCGTCTTGACCCCTGCCTGAACTCCTAGGCTGGGGCTGCTTTCCTAAACTGATTTGCTGACATTCTTCCAGGAGCCACAATTTTTCATTCAAGAGCCACACGTGGCTCCCAAGCTGCAGTTTGGCCACACCTGATCTAGACCATCTCTGACAGGTGTTTGTCTAAGCTGCTCTTACAAATCTCCAATGATGGGAGATTCTACAAACTCTCTAGGCAATTTATTCCAGTACTTAAATACCCTGACTCTTAGGATGTTTTCCTAATGTCCAACCTAAACTGCTCTTGCTGCAGTTTAAACCTATTACTTCTTGTTCTATCCTCAGAAGTTAAAGAGAAAAATTTTTCTTCCTCCTCTTCTATAAAAACTTTTTATATAACTGAAAACTGTTATGTACTCCTCACCTCCCCAGTCTTCTCTTCTCCGGACAAACAAACCTGGTTTTTTCAATCTTCCCTCATAGATTGTTTTCTAGACTTTTAATCCTTTTTGCAGCTTTTCTCTAGATTTTCTCCAGTTTGTCAACATATTTCCTGAAATGTGTCACCCAAAACTGGACACACAACTCCAGCTGAGGCCTAATCAGAAAGGTGGAAGAATTACTTCTTGTGTCTTGCTTGCAACACTCCAGCTAATACAGCCAAGAATGATGTTCGCTTTTTCACAAATGTTACACTGTTAATTCATATTTAGCTTGTGATCTGCTCTGCCCCCCAGATCAGAGGTAAAAATATAATTTTGGGGGGCCCTGGAGCACTCCCACACCAGGTGGGCCCCTCTCCACATGCCAGCACCCTACCTGCCCCGAATACCCCCGCCAGTGTGAGCCAGGCCACCCTCGCACTTACCAGTGGCGGCATGGCTGGGGAAGTAGGGGTGGTAGGCCCCAGGTTGAGGCGGTGGCATGGCTGGGGACAAGGCTGCAGGCCCCAGGTTGGTGCAGGGCGTGGAAGGGGAGGGGTTTGGGGTGGGGCTTGAGCCCCCCAGCAACGCCCGTGGCCCCTTCCCTGCCCCTGCCTGGTGGAACGCGGTGGAACACTGCTTCGGGGCCTGCTATTTTTAGGGGGCCGGAGTTTGGGCCTTACTTTAACCCCTGCCCCAGATTCCTTTCTGCAGTGCTCCTCCTTAGGGAGCCATGTCCCATTTTGTATATGTGCAACTGACCCTTCCTAAGTGGAGTACTTTGCAGCTGTCCTTATTTAATTTCATCCTATTTACTTCAGATCATTTCTCTGGCTCGTCCAGATCATTTTGAATGTTAATCTTATCCTCCAAACTACTTGCAACCCCTTCCAACTTGGTATCATCTGCAAACTTTAGAAGTGTGCTCCCTGTGCCATGATCTAAATCACTGATGAAGAAATTGAGCAGAACTGACCTCAAACTGATCCCTGCGGGACCCACTAGATATATCCTTCAAGCTTGGCTGTGAACCGCTGCTAACTACTCACTGGGAATGGTTGTCCAGCCAGTTATGCACCCATCTTATACTAACTCCAGCTAGGCTTTCCTAGTTTTTTTTTATGAGAAGGTCATGCAAGACAGCATCAAAAGTCTTACTTAAGTCAAGATAAATCATATGTGCCATTTCTTTCCTATCCACAAGACTTGTTACCCTGTCAAAGAAAGCTATCAGGTTGGCTTAACATGATTTGTTCTTGACAAATCCATGCTGACTGTTACTTATCACCTTATTATCTCCTAGGTGATTGCAAATTGATTGCTTAAATATTTTGCTAGCAATTATTTGATAGCAATCCCAGTACTGTATATATCAGATATTGCCCTTATTTAGAAGGGAACATCTTAGTTACAGTAAAGCTAATTCTTTGTGCCAACTATCTGGACCACCAAAAGTGTTTGTAACGCAATAATCTGTTTATAAGAATATGTATGTCTCTCCTCTCAGCCTCCCTGGTTTTTAATTATATCAGTACTATAAAGTGTGGTTTGTTGGTTTTTTTGCCCCCCCCCATTAATGAACACTTGAATAACTTCGCAGATGTCACAAACTTAGCATTTATTGTATTTAAATCTTTAATATATCATTGGGTATATGGTACATGCTACTGTTGCTCTTATTCTTGTACAAAGGCTTGCACAGTTTACTATATTACCAGCATTTTTACCTTTGGGCCAGGCAATCCTATTCCAGTTTCCCCAATCAATCCAGGGGGCCCAGGGAGGCCTCTTTCACCCTTTTTGAAAAAATAAAAAGGAAATAATTTTGCTTTTAAAACATTTCAAAGCTTGGTAAGTTTCTAGAAGAAACAGACCTGTACAATTCATTGGAAAAGAACAAATTTTGAAGATGAATCACATTTTTTATTCCTTCTGTCAGGAACTGAATATTTCAAATGCTGCATTGTATTACATTGTTGGTGATCCAACCCACTGCTTTCTCCCCAGAGCTTGTAAGTCATTCTGTGTAAAAAACCTAGCTATTTCTTGCCCGCAGTGATACTAACAAAAAGCAAAGATGTTGCTGGTGTCATTAAGCATGTGACAATTTTTTTACACTCTGCATGCTGTACATGATTTTCAGTCAACATGCAGTGGATGGTGTGATTGTACATGCTAAGTATGACACAATATATGCTGAACTTAGCTAAATGGAGGAAACATTTAAAAACTGAAATAGCTTCTCAGAAGTGGTACAAGCCAAAGCAGCTAGATTATTCAGGCCCGTGGGTCAAAATTGAATTGCAAAAGGCATTAAGGAAAAAAAATGATAGTGAGTGAGATTAGATTATCTGGATCTTGCGCTGCTCTTTTTTTCTCAGAGAAACAGAGCCACTGAAGTCAATGGGATTATTTCCATGATTCAGGCTTATTCATGCAAATAAGAGTATGCAGGTTTAACCCTAAAGAGCATTTTTCCATTTCTAATTTTTATGATTCAGTTACACTGTGGTAGCTTTAATGCTGAATCTTTTTGTTTTTATTATATCTGTGTCTCTTCAGTTACTTTGAAAAGTGTTGACTGCTTCTCAAAATAAAAGCCAGAATTTAGCCGTTTGGTGCAGGTCTACACTTACACTTTAAATCGAAATAATGATTATTTTGATTTAAAGTAGTGCATGTCTACACTAGCTTTCCCTATTTCAAAATGAGGAGCCCCACCATTTGGAAATAAGGAACAGTCATTTTGATGTAATAAAACCTTGCTTTACATCAAAATGACAGTTAAACCAAAACTATTTCAAAATAGCACAGTGTAGCTGTATTATTTCAATTTAATACTTTTTTCCCTTCTCCCTCCCAGGGTGCCTTCCTCTTTTTATATAGTGGGTGGGGGCATGGCCCTTCTTGGGGACCATCTTGCCAGACCTCCCATGGTGCTCTTCTCCTAAATCTAATTAGCAAGTCCTGACAATGGACATGCTAGTTTGATTTGGGTTTCTAGTGGGGACATGGTAAATCAATTTAACTTAAATCGATTTAATGACTTTTATTTCAATTCAATTAGATCAATTTAAGTTAAATTAATTTAATAATCTAAGTGTAGACATTGCCTTGGATTTATACAGTGAAAAAGAAAACTTGGTTCACAAAATGTTAATATTAGAAAAGGATGAAGAACTAGGAGATGCATCTGACATGTATTTGAGGAATCAGTCCAAGAAAGCTTATGCCTGAAAAAATTTGTTAGTCTTTAAGGTGCCACAGGGCTTTCATTGTTTTTGCTATACATAGACTAACGCGGTTCCCCCCTCCCACCCCCTGGAACTTAAGACTATTCAATGAGATCCAGCTGCAGAATTTATATTACTAATAAGAATGCACAGTTCCAAAGGAACAGTTTGGCTTTTGGATCCCATGCTGAATTACCATGGTTGGCACTTACAGATAAAACATGTTGTTTTCTAAATTGAACACATCTGATGCATGACATGGTAAAAGACAAATAATTTTTATAATAATGCCACACTATGTGTTTCAATCCAAGAAGAATGGGACACAAGTTACTATATTGTCCAGCTGTTTCTAGTGTAGTAAACACCAGAAGTAGACTAACACTTGGCTAGGTAACTCATAGGGATATTGGATAGATAAATTCCTTGCAGTCTTCATTTAGCCAAAATCCCTTGAATGGAAGGAGAAAATGGAAAAGAGCATTATTGTGATAAGAGTAACTGTGTATGTCTTCTAACATAAAAAAAGGAGGAGATCCTTTTATTCTTGCCTTTGATCCTTGCACACCTTCAGGTCCTGGGTCTCCAGGTAGCCCTTGAGGACCCTATTAAAATACAAGGGTTTTTTTCAGAATTTTTCCAGGCTTTCAGAGGAAGGGTTTTTTTGAGAAACAAGCAATAATTTGCTGCAATCCACATGAAAACCTTTGTCACAAATATTTCACAACTGAACATAATTCAAATTCTGCCCTTGTATGCAAGAGTGCAGCTCTTACTGAAGTCAATGGAAGCAGCATATAAGCATCTAAGGACAGAACTTGGCTCTTGAGTAGAATAAAAGTAAACAGTAGTCAAAATTTACTTCCAGCATCTCCCCAACAAAAACCTATTATGATGACCATAAGGTCCTCTAGGTATTGGTAATGTAGGGTTTTGGGATTCTTTACAACAAAAGAGTAAAAGACTGACATGGCAAATTTGATCTATTTAAAACATGTAACTAATTTTTTGGGGTTGCATATTTTTCATAAAGGTGTTCTGATTTTTGTTATTGGTTCTTATGACACACTATATAGCAAGCTTTCTGTAGGTCATATTCTCCTAAAACAATAGGCATAGAAACAGGCCATTTTAAATCACAAAATCTCATTGCTTCCAGTGGAAGCAGAACTGATCCAAAACATGCAAACCAGCAATATTCTACATTGTTCTAATTTCTTCATAATATAAGAGTATGACTTATCAATGTATGCCATTTTCAACCCTTTGTAGAAAACAATACAATGGACTCAATCTTCAGCATGTGTAAACTGGCATAGCTTCGCTGACTTCAGCAGACTTATGCCAGCTTCCATCACCTGAGAATATGACCTAACTATTTTGATATGGGTCGTATCTCATCAGTGTATTCATTTATTTCAACAGTTCTATGCCCAGTGCTGCTAAAGGGTAAGGCCTATGTTGTTAAGTTATCTTTTCCTACACTGCTTCTTAAATCAACTACTCTGTGATGAAGAGACAGTGGTTGGTAGGCCTGAAATTTAATATGATTTCTGTGTACAAAAACTTGTTGCATCTTGACATCTCCCACCTAATCCTGAGTTTAGTCACTTGCTTCTTAATCAGAGTAATGAAGACAATGAGGATAAATCTCGGTCCAGCTGCAAGTTGTGGGAGTTTTGTTCCCTGAGGCCAGGAGTTTGCCCCAATAGGGAAAGGAGAATTAGGTTCCAGGTCCAGAAGTATCACCTTGTGCTTCCTGAAGGAGAAAACTCCAAGACAAGGACAAATAAATTCTGCCAGCCTAAAGATGCAGAATATGACTCTCTTAATTGAACAAAAGGTATAAATGTGTGAAATCAATCCTTAAAATGTTACACTTAAAATAAACACATTTTCAGGGGGGAACAAAGTCTTTACATCACAGCAGGAATCTATACTCTAATTTGGGCCAAACTACCTGAGGCCCCAGTTCAGGAATAATTATATGCTTAGTGTCACCCACAGCATCAGACATGTCAATAGTACAGTCTTTCCACCACTGTGGGATCCCTTCTCCTGCACACTCTACAGTTTCTGTCAGTCAATCATACAACAAAAAATATTCATTTGTTTATATCAAACTCAAAATCCCGGTCAATGCTGCAATGAAAGCAGATTCCTGTGTCAGACAATACAGTATATTTTAAACAGGATGGGCTTAAAACTCCAGGCAGCTGAGTCACCTCAGCTTGGCTATAATAGGAACTAAAGTGATTTCACAACTTTACAAAGCACCAAGGAAGTGAAGTACATCTGTGCCATTTGTTACCTGTTGACCTCTCAGTCCTCTCTGACCAGCTGGACCCTCTGGACCCTGAAAAACAAGGATTAAAAATTGCCCACAAAAACGTAAAACTTCTAAAAAAATATGTTCCGATACATTAAAATATATTACGAAGCACAACAAGAAATGAAGAAGTCAACTACTTGCAAGCAAGTGCTGCATAAATATGAAAACTGGGGTACAGTAGTTAAATTATACCATGATAATGAATTTGAAGTTAGACATTGCATGAAGTTTTACAACTATTTCATTCAACATGCTTACAGCTATCTTGCAGCAAACCTTCAAGCCCACCGCTGAAGTTAAAATCTTGATTTTCATTTTTCATAGTCATACTCAGTCCATTCTCTCTCTGAGCAGCTGGGATAAGTACAAATTTTCCTTCATTCAGTTTATCTTTATTTGATTGATCTTAAAATTTGTCAACTGTATTCTCCCTCAGTTTTATACATAAAATCTACCACAATACCCATTATTAAGGGATATCAAATTTTAAATCTCAGGTTATTGTGTCCTATAACAGTTCTATAATCCAATTCACTGTACATTAGGAGAAATATTGTTCTATAACAAAGTTTTCCCTAAAGTATAACAAGATGGATACTTACTCTGTCACCTTTTATCCCTGGAGTGCCACAATCACCTCTTTCACCCTTAGGAAATAAATCATAAGTGTTTAAAATTTTCTTAGCATATCAAAAGTATTTTGATTCTTTGTTATCCTGACAGAACACATGTCCCAAATGCAACTATTTTTCATAACTAGCCAATCAAATATGTTGATATGTATAACTACAAGACAATACCAGCAGGTCAGTACATGTTTATACTGAAAATCATACCTTTTCTCCTTTGTAGCCAGATTTTCCCTATGAAAAGAAATGATTAAAAAAGATTGGAGGACATTTTAACCTGATTTAAGTAAATTAATTTTGACACTATTATGCACGCTGCAGTTCCATAGTCTTTATAGAAAAACAAAATTTTATACTCTAATGAACATTCAGATACAACACTGGATCGCTGACAGAGGTGGCAATATGGCTGTGTATATATCAGCTATCTACAATAATATCATATACACAGAATATATCAATTCAATTTTAAACTGAGATTTTAATTATACAAGGGAGGAGGTCTAGAATTAAGGTTGAAGCCCCTTAAGTGTACACAAAACAGTAGGGTCTGAAAAGGTAGAGGATATGTGGAGATGATGAGGACATCAAAGTTTGAGGCATGCTGCTATTAAACATAAATAACTGAAGGAAACTAAGCACTGGAAAAAATGGTCGGTGGCCTGCACACAACAGGGCAGCTCTTAAAGAACTACTAGGTTTGTGTCTTTCAAATCCTTCTATGAGTTGTATGAATGGAGAGGCTACAAACCTAGGCTTCAGGTGACAAAATGTAGCAATGAAGATATGCTTTTCATTGTAAAGTAGGTTTCAGTCCTGCAAAGATATCTGTCTGTGAAGACCCCAACACCTGCATAGAACTTCACTGACACCAGGAAAGCAGGTTGGTCATGTTGCTGGTCAGGGACATAGTAACATCTACTTTACTGGTAAATGTTGATAAACTCATATCTGGAATTTTCAAACCTTTTAATAGAATGGACCACATATTAGAGTGTTTTGAGACCACCTTCTCTCACATTCAGAGTCGTAAGCAGTACCTCCACTGTCATTTATGATCACATACTTTCCTGATGCCAACTACAGAAATTTTTTAAATGAAAAAATAATATTTTTAATACTTTGGTTGTTTTTTCATGCAATTAAGCCTGTATTATGCAGGAAGTTAGAGACGATCAAAATGGTTCCTTGTGGCCTCAAAAATCTATGGCTATATCCACACATACATCATTATTTCGAAACAAGTTATTTTGAAATGAGTTATTTTGAAATAAAGCCCTTATTTCGAAATAAATTAATTTGAATTAAGGGAAAACCTGCTATTGAAACGGCTGTTATTTCGAAATGGTTATTTTGAAATAATGCTGTTTGGACATGTTGTTTTGAAACAGTTGTTTCGAAACAATGGTGTTGTTTCGAAACATGTCCAAATAGCGTTATTTTGAAATAACCATTTTGAAATAACAGCTGTTTCAAAATGAATGGGGTTTAAGCTGTTTCGAAATGACAGTTCTTATTTTGAAATGACAGAGCCTGTCATTTCGAAATAAGAAATGTCATGTGGACCTAATCTTTTTTATTTCGAAATAACCAATGTTATTTCAAAATAAAAGAGATGTGTGGACAGACCCTATGTCTCTACCAGCAGGAAACAGATTAGTTTCCGAGGCCAGAAAGTGCCATCCAGTGGTGGATTACCACACTGGCCTACAGGGCCCATGCCCAGGGGCCTTCTGACCTGCTGGCACTGGGTGGGGTATGGGGCAGGCTGGCTCAGAGGCTGGGCTCTGTGCTCCCACCCTGCCCTGCCCTGCCCCTGGATTAGCTGGTCCACCTCTGGGGGTGGGGCAGGCCAGCATGGCTGGCTGGCATGCGGTATGTCAGTTGGTGCCACCATCCCCAGGGGCTGACCAACCAGGTTGAGGCCAGCGTCTGGCCCCAGGCCCCCCACTCCCAGCACTGACCCACCCACAGAAGGACAGGGCCCTAGCTGGGGCCAGGGAGGCCACCAGTGGGAGAGGCCTAGGGGCCTGTGGTCCCTAATCCACCCTTGGGACCATTGTGATCAAGTCTGACCTCCTGTGGAACACAGGCTACAGAACTTTCCCACAATAATTCCTAGCGCAGCTCTTTTAGACAAATATCCACCTTTGATTTAAAAATGGCCAGTGATGGAAAACCCATCACTCAAAGACTCATATACTCATAGGCTATGTCTGCACTCGCAAAAGAAGGCTTAGTCCAGACTAATTTAGCCCATGGTTACACTAGACTTTGCTTAGTCTGAACTAAGAAATGTCTTAGTTCGAACTCGGGAATGCCTAGTTCGAACTAGTATACCAGGGTTAGTTCAGACTTCCACTCTTAGTTTGAACTTTAGTTCAAACTAAGCTCGTGCAAGACTCAAACTAAGCCATTAGTTCAAACTAACTGCACATTTTAGTTCAAACTAGAATGTGAAGTTAGTTCAAACTAAAAAGTTCCCAAACTAAGAAGTCCAAACTATGTTTGGCTAATGTAAACATAGCCCTAGATTCTAAGGTCAGAAGGGACCAAAATGATCATCTAGTCTGACCTCCTGGGCAATGCAGGCCTCAAGACCTCACCCACCCACTCCAGCAATAAACCTATAACTGAGTTATTTAAGTCCTCAAATCAAGATTTAAGAACTTTAAGATACAGAGAATTCACTGGTAGGTAAGCCATGCCCCATGCTACAGAGGAAGGTGAAAAATTCTTGGTAATTTTTTCCAGTCATTACTTACTCGTACTCACTGTTAAAAATGTACACCTTATTTGCAGTCTGAATTTGCCTAGCTTCATCTTCCAGCCATTGGATCATTTTATTTCTTTCTCTGTTAAACTGAGGATCCCCTTATCAAATATTTGTTCCCCGTGCTGGTATTTATAGATTGTAATTGTTACCTCTTAATCTTTTCTTTTTTTTTTCAAGCGAAATAAATTGAGTTTCATGATTACAAGTAATGTTTTCAGCACTTTTAATCATTTATTGTAGTTTTTCTCTGAACTCTCTCCAATTTATCAACCTCCTTCTTGAATTGTGCATGCCAGAACCACAGGCTGCATTCTTACAGCAGTCACACCAGTGTCAAATACAGAGGTAAAATAACCTGTGTACTGCTACTTGAAGAGTCCCCTGTTTAAGGATCCAAGGACTGTATTAGCCCTTTTGGCCACAGCATTGCACTGGGAACTAATGTTCAGCTGAGTGTTTGCCAGGACCCCCAAATCTTTTTCTGATTCACTGTTCCCAGGACAAAGTCCTACATCCTTTAATTATGGCCTACATTTCTTACTCCTAGATGTATTCATTTACATTTAGCTATACTAAAACACATACTGCTTGATTGCACTCAGATAAACAAGTGATCCAGAATGCTTCGCATTAGTGACCTATCCTCTTCATTATTATTTATTACTCCCCTGACTTTTTGTCATCTGCAAAATTTATCAGTGATGATTTTATGTTTTCTTCAAGCTTAAAGATAAAAATTTTAATGGTAGGGGGCCAAGAACTGATCCCTGCAGGACACTACTAGAAACAAGCCTGCTCATTGATGATTGTGCATGTACAGTTACATTTTGAAACTGATCATAATCTTAGAACTGAACAGTAAGAGAAGACCTCAAAAGTAATTGAATCCAGCTCCCTGCACTGAGGCAGGAACAAGTATACCTAGAAACAATCCCTGACAAGTGTTTGTCTAACAAATTCTTAAAAATTTTCAGAGATGGGGATTCCAACCCCCCCCCCATTAGGAATGTATTTCAGAGCTTAACTATTCTTACTGTTAGAAAGTTTTTCCTAATTCTTAACCTAAATCTCCCTTGCTGCTGAATTTAGCCCATCATTTCTTGTCCTACCTTCAGTGGGTATCCTCTTTATAACAGTCCTTAACATATCTGACGGCCGTCAGATCCCTCCTCAGTCATCCCTTCTCAAACTCAACATGTACAGTTTCTTTAACCTTTCCTCTTAGCTCAGGATTTCTTAATCTTTTACCATTCTTGGTGCTCTCCTCTGGACTCTATTTAATTTGTTCACATCTTTCCTAATGTATGTTGCCCAGAACTGGTCACAATACTCTAGCTGAGGTCTCATGAGAACTGAGTAGAGTTGGACAGTTACCCCTCATACCTTACATACAATACTCTAATTAAGTGACCCCGGACACATAATAGCTCTAGAAAGCTATGCCATCCATTATGTTTAAGAACCCATATTAGTTAGTAAGCCTCTAATCCACTTAATATGTTGCCTATTACTTTTGTAGTGTTCTAGTCTGGTAATCAAAATGTCATGGAGTACCAAGTCAAGCACCTTACAGAAGTCCATTCCATCAACACTACTACCTTTATCTATCAAACATGTAATCTCATCAAAAATGGATATCAATTTAGGTTGATGGGACTCCATTTTCCATAAACTCATGCTGATTGTTATTAATTACATTATCTTCCTTCAATTCTAATATGAATTCCATATTAGCTGTTCCATTATCTTGCCCAAGACTGATGTCACACTGACAGGCTTATACATTCTGAGCACACCTAGTTACCCTTTTAAAATATTGGCACAATATTAGCTTTTCTTCCAGCCTTCTGGAATTTCCTTAGTGTTTCAAGACTAATTGAAAATCACCATTAACGACCCAGCAAGCTGCTCTTAGCCTTTTAGAAACTTTTGGAAGCAAGCTATCTGGACTTAGTGATTTCAAAACATCTAACTTAACAGCTGCTGTTTTACATCCTCCTGAGACACTGGTGAAACAGAAGGAGTTTTATCATCCTCATATGATATTACTACAACATTTGTTCTTCTGCAAATACAGAACAGAAATAAGTATAGAATACTTCTCTCTTTTCTGGATTATAATTGATAATTTTACCATTTCAATCTAGTAGTGGATCAATACCATAGTTTTAAAAAACCTCCTTATTATTCTTAACTCTGCTGGCCATAGATTTCTCCTTTGTTTGCCTAATCAATTTTCTACAGTTTCTAAGTAGGAAGATTGCCAATGGTATGTGAATTGTATTATAAATTGAATATATCAAATATAGAAGACAGTCATTTGAGTGGAGTATACAACCACAATGCAAGTATGTAATTGTAACTCTCATGATAGGAATTGTAGATGTTCTTTAAACAACAATACAGTAGTCCTTTTCAGTTTTTCTTCCTCTTCCATTACTTATGTTAATGAATCACTGGCTGGTAAACTGGAACTGAAAATTCTGCTTGGTTGTTACATTTATTGCAAACATGGGATCACTTCCTTGAATATACTGATTTTCCGTTTTACCTCTGTTCCGTCTTTTCCTGGAATTCCATTAAGACCTGCCTCTCCCTATGAAAAATCCAACATCAAGATCAGTCAAACAAAGAAAAATGTTTTAAACTATACTTACATTTTATCTTTAGTATAATTTAGTATGCAGTAAAGGAAGAATACCAGCTCCATCTTCTCAAGTTTTAATTATTTTGTATACAAAATACTATAGAAGTTGCTAATTATCCTGATGTGTATTTTACATAAAGAGAAAGGGAAAACTAAATAACTTACATGAACTATCCCACTTCATAAATGTTAAAAACATCAAATACTATTGCAAGATTATTTTCAGTTCAAATGAAAATATTGAGTGTTTTTACTAAACCTTAAGAGTCATGTCACCTTTGCTCCTTTCTGTCCAGGAACGCCATCATCACCTGGACGACCCTTTTTACCCTAAAAATAGCAGAATAAAAAAAGTTATGTAATAAAACAGTCTTATATTGTATGCCCCCCATCCCAAATTCTGTATACATCAGTCAGTGCTTTTAGACAGGATCAAGTAACTTCACCACAAAGGGAGTTACTATATAAAATTACTTTATTTGGTAGTGTATGCAGTACTTTAGGGAAGTTTACTTTGGTCCTTTGTTTGTAAAACAGATCAGTGTTTTTATCATAGATGTTAAACAACATATTTACGAGTGATCTACCTTCCTCCAGAGAAAACCTGTTTTCTTCTTAACATTGCTATAAAGCACCTAAAACTGATTTTCCTGAAAAACAGATCTAAATATTTTTATAGAGGTCACAAGGATTCATTTCAGCACTATTAAATGATGCATGTTTTTTGTGAGCTTTTCTAAATGAATGCTTTCACATAAGAGATACCCGTGTTCTTCCCATAGTGGTATCTTATTGCAACTTAAACTAAAATGATATATAATACTTTAAATTGCTATTCCATATGAGTCAGAGGAAGAGGGCTAGTGACTAGAACAGGTCCAATGAGAAAGAATAGTCAGAAATAGAACTCAACATTTTTAAATCTGCCACAGACTCTGTGACCTCACAGTAACATACAATCATTAAATATCTCAGCTTAATTTTAATGAGTATACCATTGGGCTGTTCAAACCCTTCCGGATTCTTTTGATGACTAAGCCCTGCAGTTCAGTTCCATAGGAGCGGTAGTGGAACAGTCCTTCAACTTTGATTGGAAGGTCAGTTCTCTGTACTCTCCAAAAGAAACTTATTCTTCTTTCTCTTACTCCAAGCCAGTTTCCCTCAGAGCTGATAAGTCCTAAAGTTTCACCCTCTAGGACTTCCCTTCTTTCCTTTTCTCTCTTTCCTTCAAAACATCTTAGTTTTTTACACTCCTGAGTTTGAGCTAGTGAGAGCCATTTGGTCTGGGTGTCAGACTGAATCAGGAAAACAGCTCTGCACATCCACACAGGTGGAGCTTTGCTCTTGCCTTTTAACCATGCCTATTTTTGTACATCTGCCATGACCAAAGCAGATCTCTGGCAGATCCTAAATCACAGTGCTGTTCCTTTTTAGAGAGACTGTTGCAGAAGGAGCTCATGGATAGCAAGCAAGCTCTCTGCATGTTTTCCATTGAACTGACACTTTCATGTAGCCTAAGCACAAAGGATCTCACTTTGAGTCTCATACATCAGATTCAGAGGATTAATCAAAATGCCTCCAACAAATTTGGTTGCAAATTGTTATAATCACTAACAGAAGGAAAACGAGAAATGTCAGCTACTTACAGCAGGACCAGGAAAGCCTCTTTCCCCTTTCTCACAGTTACATGTGGGAGCTTGGGGACACTTGGAATGAAAATGTTCACAGCAAATCAGTGCACTTTAATGATTAGCAAGAAAACATTGCAACGTTTCTTCTCAGTTCCCACAGAAGTACTCAATTAGCATCAATAAATTGCTTTTGTAGAATAAAGAAGTTTGAACCCCCAGGAGAAAAGATGGTAAGGTACACCAAGGGTAGAGTGGAAATACACAATAGAGGCAGAACTGAAAGCTAACAAATGAGCATGAAAAGAAGCTTTAGACTGCAGCAGAATATTGGCAAATATGGAAGGCTGTGGTAAAGGTCTGACGTTCTGCATTGAATAGAGAGACGGAAGATTGTATACGTTATACAAACACATACATATGTTTATATACCTGTGTGTGTTATTTAATTATGAACATATTGCTGTTACATTTACAACAGAAATATATTTTCTTAGACATTAGATATGTAGTGAAATTGTAAATTTATGAAAACTTTATCTTAATCTGATATCAATGGATATTTGAAATATTGTTCTTAGTGGAAAATGTGAAGTACATAAGGACACAGAAATCAGTAGTTTCCCTAATTCTTGTAAACCACAGAAACTTAGAAAGAAATAAAGGTTCCAAACCTGTAAACACTAACATATGAAATTTTACTTACACAAGTAGTCCTATTGAATTGCATCCTATTATCACCTCCCTGAATTATCTAACCCCACATACATTTTTCTGTTACAGGAATACTCATTACATTACATATACTATTTACAGGATAGCATGATTAAACAATAATTTTCATATTTACTATACAGAATTTATGCTTACCCCTTCCTCAGCCAAATTTTTCTGTGAAAATAGACATTGAAGATAACATTAGAAATTATAGCTCATAATCCACCTATAGAGGAAAAAAATGCATGTTGCTAGCCAGAGTATATAGCAAGAGATAATGAACTAGACTGCAACACTCTTAAGTACATTTATTATGTTACATTTTACAATACAATGGAAGAGATTTAAACGCACAGCTTTTTTCCAAGTTTGCTGAAATCAATGAAAAGACTCCCATTGACTTAAATGTCCTCTTGAATCAGTACCTAGAGAAGATGATTTTTCACTTAATATATTGCAGGAAATGCCTATTATAAATCATTGAGATTGAGGTACAGACCCTCAGTTACTTAGATGCCTCTCTCCCAATGATTTCAGTGGTCTTAGGGACAAAGCAATAGCTTCTGACACCTCATGCTATTAAGCATACGATATGTATTGTTAGGTTTCCATATAACAGTCTATTTGATTATTTGATTATCTACTGAAACTTTGCTAGTTAATTGACTATAATTTATGGGTTCTACAATAAGTTGCTGTTAATTGTATACTTGTTGACAACTTCAGTATCTTGTCAGTTATCAAGTCAAGTCTGTACTGTACCTCTCCATACTAAACCACCTCTCCATCTCTAATGGTATAAGTAGAGACACCAGGACGGTAAAGGAAATAGTTGCAAAACAAATAAGGAGTCTTGTGGCATTTTACAGACTAACAACTTTATTTATTGCATGAGCTTTAATGGGAGAAAATCCCACTTTGTTAGGCACTTGAAGATAGAGAAGTTACAGAACGGGAGGAAAATAAATGAAGTGAATACCTGATCCTATAGCTTACACTTCCCTGCATTTATTTTCCGCCCGTTCTGTAACTTCTCCATCTTCAAGTATATGACAAAGTGAGATTTTCTCCAATGAAAGTTTGTGTGATAAATAAATCTGTTAGTCTTTAAAAGTGCCACCAGACTCCTTGTTTGTTTTGCTGAACTAGACTAACATGGCTACTACTTTGGAAATAGTTGTAATAATTGTGGTATTTCCTTGCAAATATTGACATTTTACTGGTAACCAATGAAAGAACATTCTCATACAGATGTGGAAAGGTGACAGCAAGAAGTAAACGGTCAAGCCTCCTTAAGTGAAACAATTTATTTGTCTATGACAATATTGACAGTTTTAATGCATATAAATTGATAATTACTGGTCTTAAAGTAATAGCGCTGAAATAAGATATGATGTTTCGTACTTCAGATTGTTCTGTTTAATATTTTGCACCTGAGTTCATGAAGTGTTTAATTACATTTTTTCCCCATGATGATTTCTTTCCTTTTTATTAGAGTTCTCTCTAATATTCTGTCAAATAACAGTGCCATCATATTAATACTGACATGTGGAGATGGCTTTGTACTTCCTGCTTGTAAAGGAATGATATCTAAATCAAGAATCTATAACATAGTGAAGAAACAAACTTTCAATTTTGTAATCATATTTGCTTCTAGATTCTGTGATAAGTTTCCCAGTGGAAACTTAAAAAAGATTTAGGGTCAAATTCAAAAATAGGTTAAATGGGCACTTCTCTGTTAAAATCTGGGAGGAGAGCTTGCTTATGTCAGAGGTGAATTTGATCACTATGAGTAAACAATGTAACTTCTCTGACTTGCCTGCATCTGACGAAGTGGGTTGGAGCCCACTAAAGCTTATGTCTGAAGAAACTCATTAGTCTTTAAGGTGCCACAGGACTCTCATTGTTTTTGCTGTACACAGACTAACATGGCTACCCCTCTGTAAATTCTCTGAGTTCTTGCAGAAAAAGAACTAGTATATTAATTAACCTTTCAACAAAAACCTAATTTTAAAATCTCTTTCCTGAAGAAATAAATAATAAAGGATTTGGGATAAGATTCTTTTTAGGGGCAAATTCAGCTTCTAGGATTCAGCCTGATTATCTCCACATGGGACATCCATGGAAGAAAGTGAGGAAGAAGAGTGACGTGATGGCAAATGAACTGTATTCAGACTGAAATTCAGAGGATTGTTTCCACGCATAAAATACAGATTTTTCTAAAACACCAAAAATTAGGAACATTGGGAAGAGACCATCTTCTTAAATGCGTTGATGGAATGGTTTCAAGTCATTTTCTATACATACCATTTCTTTGACAATTTTCTCCACAACTCCTTTCTGCTGGAGGTTGAAAACAAATCTTGATGCTGGAACGTTGGCCAGAAGCCGAAGCTTGGCAGCATTTGTCACCTCCTCAGCCACTCTGGTCATTCCGACTGTGAAGAATACAATTCCTTGATGTTTAGCATCAGCAGTAGCTGCAAAAATGTCTGGATTTCTTGGATGGTCCACTCCATCAGTGAAGAGCACAGCAGTTTTCACACTTCCATGGATCCCCTCAGTCATGTACAATTGTGTAAGATTGGTTATGGCATATGTTGTGAAGGTACCATGACCTATGTAGGTTATGGAAGCAATGCAGGATTTGAAAGCTTCAGGACCTTTCCAGTCTCGGAAAGTTTGCTCTATATGAACAGTGCTACTATACTGAAGTAAGGCCATCCTCCAACTGAGAGTACGCCCAAAACTGACTTGCACTCCTTTCATGCTGTTCACTGTTTCTAATACAATTTTTTTCTGTTGTTCATGATTATAGTCTTTCGCGCTTTCTGAGCTATCCAGTAGAAAAACCATTTCAAGAATGCAATCTTCATCTGTAATAAATCATTAGATAAAGGAATTTATTTACATTAAGAAACTGTTACTCATAAAAATGATGTATTTTTATATGTAGATACAGATTTTGAATGGAAAAAAACCAGGGAGTCGTGGGGGACTTAAAAAACCAAATTTTTTGGTCTTTAAGTGCCACACGACTCCCTGGTTTTTATTTGCTGGACTAGACTAACACGGCTATCCCTTTGGAATTTGAATGGAAATCCACTTTTCTGGAAGCTCTAGAAAACTTGCATAATAAACATACAGGTAAGGAGCTTCCTGCAATTTGGGACAAGTTTTGAGTCTATGGGGTGAGGACCCTGGAAGTTGGAGGAGACCTTCTGGGTAGAGAAGAAACCTTTTGAAAATGACACAATCCTCTGGCATGAGGAATTTTCTGAAGCTATTTAGACCTTAATTCAAAACTTCTACCTGGTATTTTACTAGAAAGAGGACCCAGAAGATTAACTTTTGGATGGCAAATTGGGAAAGCTGGTTCTATTCCTGTCCCTGCAACTGACCGGCACTGTGATACTAAGCAAGTCACTTTACTTTTCTGTACCTTTGTTTTTCTTCCTGCCTTTTATCATGTGTATTTTGACTGTGAGCTCTTCAAAGCAGGCATATTCTCTCTCACTCTATGTATGAATACTGCACATAGCAAAATGGGTCTCCAACCTCTGTTCAGACCTCTAGATGCTGTAGTACAAATAATTATTAACCATAATAACTGATTTGCATCCTCTGACTAGGTGGAGCACTGAACTCTTCAGAACACTTCATTTAGTATCCTGTTCTGCTCCTATTGCGTTCAATGGGAGTACATAGGTGTGTAAATCTAAATGTGTGTGCAAAAGTTTGCAGGTTCAGGGTCTAAAATAGTGCAAATGAACTAGTATTTTCTGAAAGCCCAGGAAAATTATCTTCTGAATAAATATATGTCTCCCACGATTCTTTTACCTACAATACCATGGCTAACAGCCAAAAACATTAAGAATATAATAGAAGACTCCTCCCATCTTGGTCTTTTAAGGTACTCTTCTCCCCACCCCAAGTGAACTATACATCTGAATGAAAAAGTATAGCAAAATAGAAATGTAAGTCAGATTAGTTTTGCAGGTTATAAACCTCCTGCTTGGGATACAAGTTGACTATACAATCCAAAATTTGAATAAACATAAAGAAAATATGTTAAAAATTCACCTTGATAACTTGGACTGGAATATTTATTCACAGCATTTGACAGAAGATGCTTAGGGTTTTGTCTTCTTACTCCATTTCTTGTGTCTTCATTGAGATTTTGTGCCAAAAACACATGTTGTCCTAGTGGCCACAAAAGCCACCAGAATCTGTAGAACATGTTTTGTTTTTTTCTTAAAAGAAAACCAAAAACACAAAATACAGTAATGATACACATTATTTCTGATGTATAAGGACAATAAGATGTGGGTCTGCTTTCCTCCTGTGTGTAATATATAAACAGCATTTATTCTTCAACAGCAGCACATACTCCAAGCAGAACATTCAAGGAGACTGTTTAACAGCTGATGTTAGCATTAATAAAAATTTCTCACCTAAAATCTACTAAGCAAGATTGGCAGAATAAATCTTTAGAATACTAACTTAAAAAGAGTCAAATGAAAATTAGACTTAACTGCAGTGTTATTAAGACCTAAATTAGGTTTTATGCCTACATTTACCCTAAAGATAACAATTCATGCACAAAGCCAACAGTTGGTCCATGTGAAGCCCTTAAGGTAGTTGTTCCCAGCCTCTGGCCCAGAGGACAAAATTGGCCCATGTGAGCTTTCAAAGTGGCTTATGACTCCCTTCCTGCTGGCTGCAGTAGGGAGCCACTGCCTACAGATCCACCAAGAGCCTGTTTCCACACATCTCGGGGGTCGGCAACCCAGAACAGCACAAGAGCCATTGCCCCCCACCCCCCACCACAACCTCATGAGCCTGAGCACCACAGCCCCTAGCACTGGTGGGGGTGTGCGTGCGGCGT
The DNA here is from genome assembly GCA_007922195.1 of Podocnemis expansa. Classification (NCBI taxonomy): domain Eukaryota; kingdom Metazoa; phylum Chordata; order Testudines; family Podocnemididae; genus Podocnemis; species Podocnemis expansa. The sequence goes on along the minus strand of ML681984.1, from coordinate 39,000,976 downwards.
GCGCTCCCTTCCATCCCTCCCTCCACTTGGGGGGAGAGCATTGCTCCCCGCCTACCCCCAGCCGGCCGTCCCTCCCAAGAGTGGCCAGGGGACAGCTGCGGCTGTCAGAGGCAGGGCCCTGGAACGGCCCCTCCATGAAGTTCAGGCCACTTCGACCCGACCACTCCAGGCCCAAATGGGCCCAAAGTGGCCTGGGGGTGAGGCTGCCGCTGTTCAGGCCTGGATTGGCTGAGTTGAAGCAGCCTGAACTCCATGGAGGGGCTGTTCCAGGGCCCCGCCTCTGCAAACTGCAGCTCTCCCCTGGCTGCTCTAGGGAGGGGCAACCAGCTGGGGGTGGGCAGGCAGTGCTGCGCCACCCCACCAATGGAGGAAGGGAAAGATGGAGGGAGCACACACCACCCGCACATACCCTGCCAGCGCAAGGGGCCGCAGCATGACCACTGGGCCACTTCCGGTTCATGCGGTTCTGGTGGGAGGGTGATAGCGGCCCTGGCACCCCAAAAGGGGGGGGGTCTGTGCCAGCCAGGAGTCCCCAGAGCACACCTGCCTCCCTGGAGGAGATTGCCAGGGAGCCAGAAGGGGGCGCTCAGGGAGCCACAAGTGGCTCACTGAGCCTGCATGGCTGATCCTGGACATAGCTAAAAGACCAGTGCAGGATATTCGCTCCAGCCAAGGGAATGGGAGATCAGCACTGCACTCCCCCTGGCTGTAGCAGGGAGCACTCCAAAACACTCTGCCTAGGTCCATAGATGCTGGGTCCCTGCTCAAGCCAGAGGGCAGAGAGCACTGATCTTCTGTCCCCCTAGGGGGCTGCACAAGGGAGCCACTGGCTAGGGATTCTGTAGAGCACACGGGGTACAGGATGCATCTGGTTTCCCTGCTGCAGCCAGGAAGACAGAGATCAGGTTCAGGGATGAGGCAGCCTACTTACTGTACTCCTTCTGTGCAGCTGAAGTGAAGGGCCCTACTGGTGAAGACTGGTGGCCCTTCAGGGTTGTAGAAATGACATCTGTGGCCCTCAGGCTAAAAAGGTTGGGAACCCTGCCTTCATATCCTCCAGCACAGATTACATAAGGGAACCTTTGCATATGCAAATTGAAATATTTTAAAAAATAGAATACTTGAATTCTCAAAGTACTTTTTTTGTAATGTCAGTTTACAGATGGAGAAAGTGAAATAGAGCATAAGGCTCAAATTGTCACTACTTCTGGATGCCTGACTTTGTGGATGCCCACTTTCAGACACCTTTAAGTATTGGATGCTTTTGGTGATTTGTGAAAGGACACAGCAAGACAGTATTAGAGCCACAAGCAGAATTTCAGAGCTGCTGTCTGCCAGTCCTATACATAGTCCACTAGCCAGTGATGCTCAACCTTTTGCAGGTTGCAACACGCTTGATGGCATATCGCACCCCTACAGGACACACCAGCTCACCCCTCCCCATCCAGGCCAAATCTAGCAATTCCCCTGGCTCTCCATGACACGCTTTCCACTGTGTGGCGACACAGTAATGTGTCCAGACACAATGATTGAGAATTGCTGCACTAAATTATGTTGCCTTGTGATACATCCATCTACCATTCTTTTAGATGGAAGTAAATTGAGTGGCTGTGAAATTAGTTTTTCTGGAATTCTGTGGCAATTCCCTATTCAGTCATTTTGCTTGTGTTTATTGTAATATTTTTCTTCAAATTTTCTAGTCTTGAATTATCACCTGTGCTGCTCTACTACTGGTATGCCAGTGGGAGCACTGGTGTTGTCCTGTCTCAAGCTACTTAACCACCCTTTTAAATCTGAACAGCAACACATATACTATTTGAAACTAGTTGTAACTTATTATTTTTTTTTAAATATATTTATCCCTTCTTAAGTTGCTTGAGTGCCTTTTACAGTTACCAGGATTTCTTTTCACATGGGCCACAGGCATAATAGACATGTTCCTTTTTTTCTGAGGCATGCTATATACTTTATGAACAAGGAAAGCAGTCTAGATGGAATAATTCTCTGAACTATGGCTGCTTCCCTGTGAGTTAAGGTACCACCATTTCTAAAACATGGTATTATGGATCAGGCGGGGCTGGCTTAAGGAATGAGTTAGTGTGTGATCAGCTTGGAGCACTGAAGCTTAAGGGCACCTGTGTGGCCCTGTTATCGTGTGACCGCTGGTCCAGCCCTGCCCCTCCTGTCCACACATGGACAACGATGGGTGCACAAAAGGAAAAGTTGGCTTGAGGTGCCACAACCCCTTGAGCCAGCCCTGGGCTCAGGTCACATTACAATTTTCCAAATGTTTTTAAAAATTGCATTCCTTTATAAGAATGCATGGTTTTTAACTTCAGTGAACAGCAATTTCCTTCCTGCTACCACAATGAAGATACTGTATTTGATAATAAACAGACCCATCTTAGACACATTTTCAAGCACAGGGTACATAGGTTCAGTACTTGACACAAACTGACATTAGAAGGACTTCCAAAGTATTAAAAACAAACAAAACACAAAACACACCCGCCCCTTTACTGGGCTCCATGACAATGTTTTTAAAACTAGCCCTTAAAATGCTTGAACGCTGCCAGTTTTTCATGATGGGTGGACTCGTGAGGAGCTATGATGAAGCATGCATGAAATTCCCACATGAGGTGTTATGTCATGGACCATAGGCAGAGCTGCAAGGCAGAAGTTAAAGTAAGGGGGAATGTCAGCATTCTGGGTGCCCTAAAAATAGGGGAATGTGCCTGAATGCTGTATTCCAGGGTCCCCTAAAAATAGAAGGGCACGCCAGAACACAGCCAGCCTGACCACCCCTCCCTCCCTTCCCTGGAGCCTATGGTGGCTCCGTCTCTTCCTGCCAGGGCTGGGCGGTGTGTGTGGCCCAGCCCCAGCCTTGGGCCCAGTCTCCTTCTTGCAGGCTGACTGGTTGGCCAGCACCACAGCCTCCTTTGCCCCACCCAGCTCTTCGGCCACATCAGGCAGGTAAGGAGGCCAGGGGTGGGGGGGTTGAGGTGGTTAGGCAGCTGGTGGGGAAAGCATGGGGAGGGGAAAAAGGGGTTGGGCTGGTGGGCTGGGGAGGGCTTGGGGGAGCTGAAGGGTATGGCATGAAGATGGGGAGCTGGGGGTTGGGGGTTAGGAGGGCTGGAATGGGGGACTGGGAGTTTAGGGAATGGGGATTGGGGCTGAGAAGAACATGGAGAAAGGGGTCTGATGGTGTTAGATGTTTTGGGGGCAGTAGCTGGGGTTGAGGGCAGTAGCTGGGGTGGGGGGCAGGTGTTTGGGGGCAGTAGCTCAGGTGCGGGCCAGGCATTTGGGGGGCAGTAGCTGGGGTGTGTGAAGGCAGCCCGGACCTGCATGAGGGGGGCCAGACTTGCATGAGGGGACCCTGGAAATTTAGGAGGGTTCTGGGCCCTCCCCAAATTATACTTTAACTCCTGGATATTGGGGGCAGTAGTTGGTGTGGCTGAAGGGGGCCTGCACCAGCATGAGGGGTGTCCACACCATTGCAAGGGGCCCCCCCCAATTAGACCTTAGCCCTTGCTGCCAGGGAAGAGGGAGGACCTGGGACCCAGACACTCCCAGCCTGGGCCCTTCAGTCCCCCCCACGGCCTGGCCCCCCAGGCAGGCGGGCGGAGGAGGTGCGGAGCCCACGTTTGCAGGCTGGCTGGAGGGCGGGCGGCGTGGCTAGTGCAGCGATCCCGGGACACGCAGCGCCCCCCGCACGCGGGAGCGGATCGCACGTGGCAAACCCCGAGGGTCCGGCCGCCTTAGGAAGATTGCAGCCTCCCTGGGCGTCCTACAACTCGCACTGCAGGTGCAATAAATAAATTTGTTTGTCTTCAAGTCACAGGACCCTTCGTTTTGCAGGTTTCCTAGCATCCCGCCCGTGCATCATTCCCAGCACCAGCAGGAGTTTGCACAACAGCCGCCCGCGTTGATTCTTCCCTTACCTCTGCGCTTGGAGGGAGCAGAGCTAGCGGCTCAGGCTCTGGCTCTGGCTCAGGAGGTGGGAGCGCTGGGCTGCCTCTTCCCGGGCGCTGACCGGCAGAAGAGGTCTCCGGCTCCTCCCTGCTCTCCGTTATACGGCACGGGCGGAGGACACAGCAGCTTCTTGTGGGGATTCGTGTCTTGTAGCAAGCGGCGCCAAGAGAGGCAAGCAACCGGGGAAATAAAAGGGAGCACTCACCTCCCTAGCCACACCCCTTCACCTACACAACACACCCATCCACTCTCTTCCTAGCCATACATGCTCATCTAGTCCCCAGGCACGTCCTCCGGCGGTGTGTGTCTGTCTCTAGATGTGGAGTGTTAGTTTGGACTGACTCCCATCTTTCTTAAACTGAGCATAAATGGTCACTAAATAACATATGCAGCACTAATTTATTTTAGATACCGTTTCAGTACTGCAGAGCTGACTGCAAGGTCTCGATAGTGTTCTGTTTATAGATCGTTTCACAATTACATGAATTTTCATAACATGCGAGATTAAGTGAATCACACTATCAATAACAGAATTTCAAAGGCTAGACAGTCTTATTGTTATACCTCTTCAGTTTTTGACTATGTGCTTTGAACGAGCCTTCTGCTTGTATTCGTACCAACTGTGAATTGGAGCTCTCTCCTCATGTTAAACCTGGAGGCGGCAAGCAATTTGTATGGATCTATCACAGTGGAATGCATCATTGAAAAGCACAATCCCAAAAACTTTTGAAGTTTGGCTTCTTAATTTGGATCTTAAAGTATGTAATAGTTATACTAACCCCACTTTCTGACATTTAAATGCCCTGTCAAATGTGCTGAGCACTCCTTGTTCCCATTTGAAGTTTCTGATACCCAGTTAGACAGTTTTGATCTAATTAGTTATGAGTCCTAGGCTATGTCCACACTTACACAGTTAAATCATTTTAACTTATATCGATTTTATTAAATCGATATAAAAATCATTAATCGATTTAAGTTAAATCAATTTAACAGGTCCCCACTAGAAACTCAAATCAAAATAGCATGTCCATGGACAGGACTTGCTATTTCGATTTAGGAGAGAGGCACCATGGGAGGAGTGGCAACATGGCCCCCCTAGAAGGGTCATGCCCCCATCCAATGTATAGAAAAAGTAAAGCACCTGGGAAGGAGAAGGGCAAAAAGTGTTAAATGGATTTAACAGTTAAATCAAAATAACATGTCCTAACTGTGTTATTTCAAAATAACAATTTTGATTTAACTGTCCTATCAATATAATACTAGGTTTTATTATATCGATATGACTTTCCTTATATCAAAATGAGGGAGCTCCTCATTTCGAAATAAGGGAACATTGTGTGGACCTACCATTTTTTAAATTGAAATAACCAGAATTATTTCAATTTAAACAGTGTGTGTGGATATACCCCTAGTGTTACCTTTCACTGATAAAAACACAAAATCCATTGGAGGTGGCAAATAATTTTAGAACCGTTCTTAAAGTTTTCCAAAGAGTTATTTTCTCAGGAATATAAAACACATAGCCATCTCCCTTCTACAACATGCTTGCTTATTCCTCCCAAGTCCCTAACTCTAAAGATAGTGAGGCAAAAATACATTCCAAATAAAAAACCATACTACCATTAGTTAGAAATGGCTATTCCGAAGTGTCTGAGACATAAAAATTGTGGATTCTTTTGGTTTGTTTTAGGGCTATCCAATGATTTAAAAAAATCACAATTGAGTGAGATTAAAAAAACTAGTTGTGATTAATCAGTTTTAATCATACTGTTTATCATTAATAGAATACCAATTTAAATTTATTATATATCATTAGATTGTTTCTACATTTTAAAGTATATTGATTTCAATTACAACACAGAATACAGTGTACACTGCTCACTTGATATTACTTTTGTGCAAATATTTGCACTTTAAAACAATAAAATAGTATTTTTTTCAATCCACCTCATGCAAGTACTATTGTGCTAATTTTTTATTGAGAAAGTGTAACTTAAAACTTATGTAAAGTTTTACATAACTGTTCCCCAAAACAGAACAATGTAAAACTTTAGACCCTACAAGTTGAAGCATAAAGAGCATATGTTTAGCATATGTGGCACATAAATCTTAAATGTTAGCTACAAAAGTGCCAAGTCCTGTTCTCACTTTCAGGTGACATTGTAAATATGTAGCAGGCAGCATTATGTCCCATAAATATAAACAAACTTGTATGTCTTAGCAATTGACTGCACAAGAAGTAGGACATAATGGATATTTATCAGGTGAATTAAAAATACTATTTCTTTTGTTTATCATCTTATAGTGCAAATATTTGTAATAAAAATAATATAAAGTGAGTACTGTGTGCTTTGCATTCTGTGTTGTAACTGAAATCAATATACTTAAAAATGTAGAAAAAAGCCAAAAATATTTATAATAAATTAATACTGGTATTCTATTATTGTTTAACAATGTGATTAAAACTGTGATCCATTGTGACTATTTTTCAGATCTCGTTAATTTGTTTTGTGTTAATTGCTGCATTAAATGCAATTGACAACCTTAGTTTGTTTATAGATGATGCAGATTAGAATCTGAACTCATAGAAGGAGAGTAGATTACACAGATTAATATTTTAAACTTCTGTACAACCTATTGTGAATGGCATCTCATGCTGGTGTCTGGTGGGAATGGAGTTTTGTTTTGTGGGCAGAGTGTAAAAGAGAGCTGCTACCTCCCCCAATGCTCCAATTTGACTACAGATGGCATCTTTAAGGGCAGAAGCACTAACCATCTTTTCCTGCAAAACTCCGTGGATTTACAGCATGGACTTTTCACTCTCTTACTGAAAAATACTTTTTGTAGATTAACTTTTTAAACATAAAATGTGATGGTTGGTAGACTAAGAATATTTTAAGTAGAGAACAAGAGACTCCTCAAACTTCTGAATGACTTATTGTGCTTACAGTTAAGTAATTACAGCTCCTAGGCTCTACGGTAATACCACCATTGCATCTATAACTGGCAGACTTCAGTTCTGCACACCTCTTAAAAGGCAACAAATACTAATGGGCAATATGCACTTTGACTCTAAGCAAAAGAGATTCAGCATACTTCAGGCTTATCTTCTCTAGGGCCAGACACTGTTTCCCCCTCTCTGGGTACCAAAGCCTTGTGTATAATAGAAATGCACAGCTCTATTGCACAGGACAGTAGGCTGCCAAGGACTTGTCTTCACTAGAAAATTATATCATCTTTGAATACAACTGGGGAGAACTGAATTTGCTGACATGGTGCTGACCATGGCTTGGTGTTTGGAACAGACTAGCAGGGGTCTGCAACCTGCAGCTCCAGGCCCTCCTCCACTGGGGGGGGGAGGACCCTGTTGGCAGTCCACTTCTGCCTGTGGCCCTCACCCCTGCTACTGGGGGACCCTGAATTTGCCCTATGCCAGACTCCAGGCCCTTGTTGCCACTGGGGGACCCTGCAGAGGGTCTGCTTCTGGTTCCAGCAAAAAAAAAGGAGTCTTGTGGCGCTTAAAGACTAACAGATTTATTTTTTGCATGAGCTTTTCTGGGAGAAAATCCTACTTCGTCAGATGCTTTGAAGATTCAGGAACTCAGAGAATGGAATGAAAATAAATGTAAGGGAGCGTAAAACGTGGGATCAAGTCTTACAGTAACAGCAAATCAGAGCAGCTGTTAAGGTTTAAACCTTGGGAAGGCTGAAGTCAAATTACTGGTTGTAATGGGAAAAGAAGCCATTGTCTCAATTTAATCCTGCTTTCACACAACCTAATTTGCATATTAAATACAGTTCAGCTGTTTCTCTTTGAAGTGTTGATGTCCCACTGCTCTCATTTGCTGTTACCATATGACTTGATCCTATGTTTTACACTCCCTTACATTTATTTTCATTCCATTCTGTGAGTTCCCCCATCTTCAAAGCATCTGATGAGGTAGGATTTTCTCCCACAAAAGCTCATGCAAAAAACAAATCTGTTAGTCTTTAAATGCCACAGGACTCCTTGTGTTTTTTCTGGACTAGACTAACACAGCTACTCCTTTGGATTCTGGTTCGAGGCTCCCCCACCCCTGCCAGGGGACTCTGAGGCAGTGCCCTTGCCCAGCTCCCCCCACCCTCTACCAGGAGATTATACTCACTGTAGCTCTCAAAACATTTGCTTATTGAAGGGTTTTTTAAAAAATGGCTCATCTCTTTGGGATGCCAAAACCTGGACTATGTTCTGCATCATGTTGGCTTAGCATGATTAAACCATTGAAACAAACTACAGTTTAATCGTGATTATCAGACACAATGCCAAACCCAGTTTAGCCAGGTCTATCCTGATTTCTCAGTCTTAGTCAGCACTCTGTCAGCTGACTTGGCTCTTCAAAATTGTGTTCAAACACTATAACATGTTCTATGAAGACAAGTCTTGAGAGTCTTTTCAGGGGGACCCCTGCTCAGGTGAGTTCCACTGCTCCATACTACAGTGCCTTTCTCTGCTGCAGAATGCAGAAGGAGGCTGTGGAAAAGGTAGTAGAAGGAGTAGCCCATGGATAGCAGACCCCCTCTTCATACTATGAGCTATAGAATAACTGCACTGGAATGACTGCAGTAACCACTTTGCCCAAAAAGACACCACAAACTTTTATTGGCATAGTTATATTTGTCAGGGGCAAGGAAAATCCATGTGCACTAGCAGACCTAACTAAGCTAATAAAACTCCCAGTTTAGACGCAGCTATATTGACGGGTATGTGCTTCTGTTGGCATTGCTAATCTAGTTGGAGGAGGTGATATTACTATTCCAGCAGAGAAAGTCTTTCTGTAGGTACACAGTCTGTCTATACTCAGGAGCTCCACTAGCAGAGTAATAGCGGCATAGCTATATCAGCAGATCTTGTGTACTGTAGGCTGGCCCTTCATATCACTCTTCCAGGCTTGGTGGGGGTGATGATTATCTCTCTTTAGCCACTCTTATGTACCCTGTACAAACCTGTTTAAAGGGGTAGCTGTGTTTGTCTAATTCAGCAAAACAAACAAGGAGTCTGGCGATGTTTTTAAAGACTAACAAATTAACTTATTGCATGAGCTTTTGTGGGAGAAAATTTCACTTTGAACTGGGATTGTCTCCCACAAAAGCTCATGTGATAAATTTGTTAGTATTTAAAAGTGCCACCAGACTCCTTGTTTGTATAGGTTTTGTGTATGGCAGGGAGAAAAGAAGGAATGAGGGAGCATTTTTCGATTCAGGGATTAAAATAATACTTTTTTTTTAGTTGTAACTCTTTGCTATACAATACAGTGGTAAGGGAGAGCAGTTACTCACCGGCCAGGAGGTACCCGGTTGCCAGCACTTCCCCTGCTGGCCTGAAGAGACCCTGCACAAAAGCCAGGTCCAGAACCAAAGAGATGGCCCGAGGGAGTGGGACGACTATGTAAGGAGACAGACCACCCAGCCCAAGAAGAAACAGAGAGGGAGGCGCCTGTTGGAGTTAGCAGACCTCCCTCCCCGGGAGAAGCAAGGGGGTGACCAGTAGCAGGATCTCCCTCCCAGGGAGAACCAAGGGGATGACTGCTGGCAGGACTCTCCCCTAGATCCACCTCCCCCAGGGAAGGATCTAGATGAGCTTCCTTCGGCGGAAAGCCTAGATGAAGGGAACCAACCGGACGCTCAGGAAGACCTAGAAGAGCTTCCCTCAGCAGAGGACACCAGCGAGCTGGCTGCCCAGAGCCACTGCGACCTAGAGAAGCTCCCGCTGGCTGATGGACTAGAGGAATTACCCACCCTGCTGCCGGTGGACAGTGAGGGTCTGACCGGGATGCCCTTTGGTACCTACCAAGAGGACCTGGGGAACAGTGGGGTTCAGGTAACCCAGGGGGAAAGTGGGATTCCCGAAAGCAGCCCAGGGACAGCTGGTGAAGTGCCCAGCTGTCTTGCGGGGTCACTGCTTTGGTGGGAACCCCCTGACCCAGTGGCATTGCACTGCCACTGATAGGGTCCTGGGCTGGAAAGCAGCGGAGTGGGCGGGCCTGTGTTGCCCTCCCTTTCCCCATTGCCATCCAGGCTATTATCTCTGCATTGCCTTAGCTTACCTGAGGGGGTTGAAGGCCTGAACTCTGCTACTGTGTGTTTACCTTGCCCTGCTGAGGGGGCTGAAGGCCTGAACTCTGCTGCTGTGTGTTTGCGTTACCCTACCTGAGGGGTTGAAGGCTTTGAACTCTGATACCATGTGTTTGCCTTATCCTGCTGAAGGAGTTGAAGGCCCTGGGCTCTAGTACTGTGTTTTGCCTTACCCTGCCTGATGGGTTGCAGGCCAAACACTTTTGGACCCTTCCTCACTTTAGTAGGGGTTAGGAGGCCATGAAAGTAGGGAAGTTGGGTCCAGACCCGCTGCAGGTCCAGACCTGCACAACGGGAGGTGGCTTGGCTGAGGGCTGAGCCCTGTTACATTTGGCGATGAAGGTGGGATCACTGACCTAGACCCCTGGTGTAGGGGAACACAGAACCATGGATCCAGAAAAGTTTATGATGTGGTAGACGGAGACAGAATGGCAGTTGCTACAGGACCTCGCGACGCAGCAGCAGCAGCAGCAGCAGCAGATGATCTGGGAGATGGGAGCCCAGCAGATGTAGCAACAAAGATAGCTAATGCAACAGCTCAGGGCCCCGCAGCCTGCCCCAGTCCCATCTAGCGACTCCGGGGTCTCCGGCTCCGGATCAGCTTCTGCCTCAATTCACTTGACAAAGATGGGTCCTGGGGATGACCCAGAAGCCTTTCTCGCCACATTTGAAAGGGTTGCTGGAGTGGCCAGCTGGCCCCGAGATCAGTGGGCTATGCTGCTCGTCCCCTGTTTGACGGGCTTAGCCCAGGCCGCCTATCGCGGTCTGCCTGAGAAAGTGGCCCAAGATTATCATAGAACCATAGGGTTGGAAGGGACCTCATGAGGTCATCTAGTCCAACCCCCTGCCAGAGGCAGGACCACTCCCACTAAACCGTCCCAGTCATGGTTTTGTCCAGCTGGGCCTTAAACACCTCCAGAGATGGAGATTCCACCACCTCCCTAGGCAGCTCATTCCAATGCTTTACCAGTTGCCTAGTAGAAAAGTTTTTCCTAATATCCAGCCTCGACCTCTCTAACTGCAACTTGAGACCACTGCTCCTTGTTCTGTCCTCCGTTACTACCGAGAACAGTCAAGCTCCATCGTCCTTGGAGCATCCCTTCAAGTAGTTGAAGGTTGCTATCAAATCCCCTCTCAATCTTCTCTTCTGCAGACTAAATAAGCAAGTAAAAGCTGCCATTTTAGATGCACTAGATGTTAGTGCCGAGACGTTTTGACGCCAACTCTGGGACGCGACCTATACAATGGATACCAGACCCCAGACCTTTGCTGAATTAAAGGAAGCTGCCACTCACTCTTCTACTGTGTGTTTGCCTTACCCTACCTGAGTGGGTTGAGAGCTGGAACTCTGCTACTGTGTGTTTGCATTACCCTACCTGATGGTTTGAAAGGCCTGAACTCTGGTACCGTGTGTTTGCCTCACCCTACCTGAGGGGCTGAAAGCCGGAACTCTGCTGCTGTGTGTTTGCCTCACCCTACCTGAGGGATTGAAAGCTTTGAACTCTGATACCTTGTGTTTGCCTTACCTGCTGAAGGGTTTCAAGACCCTGGACTTTAGTACTGTGTTTCGCCTTACCCTGCCTGAGGAGTTGATGGCCAAAGACTTTGGGACCCTGCCTCGCTTTAGTAGGGGCTAGAAGGCTACGAAAGCAGGGGAGTTGGATCTGGACCTGTGCAGGTCCAGACCTGCACACCGGGAAGCGGCTCAGCTGAGGGCCAAGCCCCTTTACAGATAGGTGTGATAAATCTCATACAACTTATACATTTTATCAACCAAAGATCTAAAACTAGCAAGAAAAAAATTGTAACTGTGGTTGCGATTGTGTGCATCCCATAAGCAAAATCTTGTCTTTCTGTTATTAATAGTATTAATTCAGATCTTCCAGAGATAGGCAGCAAATAATTTCTTATTTGATTGACTGCTATGTATATTAGCAAATTCTCAGTTTCAGGGAATTTTCTTTTAGTAATGAGTGATGGTTACCCTAAGGACAGAGTTCTTTTTCAGCCAGGTGTACTCTTGCCTTGAAAGCTTAGCAGGGCCCCAGCAGTTTTTTTGTTGAATGCATGTGATGCTTGGCCATACTCTGACCAGAATTCTAGGTATGTGACATGTCTTATACCATATTATGCACTTCTAGACTTGTAGTCTTCTGAAAATCTAATATTTTCAATATCCACTGTATGCTTAAAGTGACAGTTCATCAGATAAATGAATGATGAAGATGTATGGAATACATAGCTTTGATGGTTCTGATGTTATTTTAAAAGGAAAGTTAGTAAGGCTTTCATCATGTATTATAAATGATAACATAAGTTAATGCTAACATGCATATTTCAGCATTTCTTTATTTCATTATTTACATTCATGTAATATTTCACAGACATAAGTTAAGACTATAAATAATTTGTATATATTTAACATTTATTTTTAGTAAGCAGGTTTTGCAAAAAGAATGTGCTTTAGAGAATATGCTGTATTTAAATGGCATAGAATTACAGCTAGAATTTCTTAGCTGCACATCCAACATAACTGATGGCTTTTAAAAAAGGAAGTATCTATTTATATAGAAATACTGTGATCTTTTTTATTTCCTTAATTCCAGCATTATTTCCTTAATTTCCAGCATATCACATAAGCATATATATATAATCCCATCCTTATTCAAGATATTATTAAATACATACTTAAATTCCAATGGCTTCAATGGGAAAATTAAATGCTTGCTTAAATGCTTTGCTGAATCAGGCCCTAAAGTTTTTGCTAGATTGCAGCACAAGCACTCACATCAAACAGACTGCATTAGAACAGTTAGGAACAGTATCCTGAGTAGCAATCTCTGCAGAAACCGAAGACTGAATAAGTATAGAGGCTGCATTATACTCACACCTATACAGGTCATCAGTCTGATCAAACCTGACATACATCAAACTTGTGGATACTATCTAACTGTTTTGAGGCTGATTCATCTTTAAACCCCGTTTCAGTTTTCAAGCCCTCCACTCTTACTCTTTGAACATCAGGAATGATGCTCAGCAAGTCTTGGAAGAATTTAATAGATCTTTCAAGTGATAACTGGCTTCAAAAAAATACACCTAGACGGATTAGAGTCAATCAATGGAAATTCTCTTTCAGTTTGTAACAGTTGAAAGATGGGCTCAGTTCCCAGCTGCATTTGAGCTCCAGCAAGCACAGCTAAGAAGGGGGGTAAAACGTAAAGGTGATATGCCACTTTTATGCCTCCATTACCATGGCACTAGCTGGGGCAGGCAGAGGACTATATTAAGCTGTGTTGACTAGTAATGGCCTTTAAGGTTTTAGTACACTAGCTGGGGATTAATGGAATGCAGCAGTGCTCTGACTATGCTCCTTGCTTCATCCAACTCCTTCACAGGCAAATTGTACCAAAGCTGGGGAGGGTGTCGCTATGCTGACCGTACTGTCTGGGGATTCCCTTTTACGGGGAGAATCCCCTAACGGTCAGTGAAGGTGTTTCCTGGAGCAGCACAAAGCAGAATGGGATGCAGGTTCTGACCCATTGTTGGTAATACGTTAGGCCTAATGAACTTAATATTATCATTTTAAAGTGTATGTGTCCCATTTATGGCATCTCTATGTGAAAAATGCACATACCTCATCTGCAGTGAAGTGTTAAAGATATGTAAATGTCAGAAAATCTCCTTCTAGTGCTTCATGGCCTCAAGACAGTACTGACCATTTAACCTGCATGTCTATTCGTATTATGCCATCATGACATTTAGAGGATATTAATACCTGGATAATATTTGGATTTTTAGTTTAACAATGAGACTTTATATCCTTTTATTATGCCATACATGTAAGTGCATGACATTCACACAGAAGAGATAAAAAGAATTGCATAATCTGGAGTTATTCTCAATTTATGCTGTCGTAAAAGTAAAATGAGAATTGGGCCCACTATCCACTATGTAAATGTTTGTTATTGCATGAAAAAAAAAAGTACTATAGCACCTTAAAGCTGAACACATTTCTTTGGGCATAAGCTTTCATGGGCTGCAACCTACTTCATCAGATGCATGAAGTGAAAGCTACAGTTGGGAGGTTTAGACATACACATGAACGCACGCACGCAAACACACACCCACACAGAGAGGGTGAGAAACATTACAATGGGGAGGTCAAGTGCTAACAGAGTCAGTTGACTTAGGAAAGATGAGGCCCATTCCCTAGAATTGATTAGAAGTTGAGAAGGTTTGAACATGGACAATTACTTTTTGGAAAGAGATAACCATTCCAAGTCTCTACTCAGACTCAATCTTATTGTGTCAAGTTTGCATATGAGTTCTAGTTCTGAAGTTTCACATGGAAGTCTATTTTTGAAAGTCTTTTGTTGAAATATGGCAACTTTCAAGTTTGTGTCCAGTAAGCACGAAGGGCTCTCCTACTGGCTTATGGATGTTACCATTTTTTATATCTGATTTGTGTCCATTTATTCTTTTGTATAGGGATAGTCCAGTTTGGCCAACATACATGGCAGAGGGGCATTGCTGGCAGGTGATTGCATATAGAACATTAGTAGATGTGCGGGTGAATTAGCTTTTTGTTTTCTGTTTGTTTTGTTTTTGACTCAACTGCTTGGGGTGGAACCACTGAAAATGATACAAGGGTTGTCCCTAAATTTGACCCATCAAGACCTGACTGTTTGTGGTCTGAAACAAGAAGGGTTAGCTCCCTCACTGGACCATCCAGGGAGAGGATGGGGAGCTGTAGAGGAGCACAGCTCACCTGATCCAAGAGCAGGATGAGCTCTTCATTTGCTTTTAACAATGGAATAGGAGCACTGAACTTCCTGCAGTGGGGTGGGGGGCACCAGGGAAACTTGGGGGCGGGGAGCCCCCAGCTTGGGGGCAGCCCCAGTGGTGGGGTGAGCTGCCCCTGGACCAGCCACCCTGCGGGGGCTGCAGTCCCCCTGACCAGGCTGCAGGGCCAACAGCTCCCCCACAGCCTGGGCGGGGGGGCAGAGCCCTGGGGGTGCCCCAGCCAGCTTCCCTCCGCTTCCCCTTACCAGGGTAGGGGGGGCGAAGGGGGCTGAGGCACCTGTCCCCCCCTGCACCCAGCAAAGGGAAGTGGGGGGGAAGCCGGTTGGGGCACCCTCAGACCCCTGCACTCCACTCAGCACCCTGGCCAGGGTGCTGATCCCTGGCCAGGGTGCTGGTTGGGGGGTGGGGCCAGGGTGCTGGTTGGGGGGGTGCTGTGCACCCTGGGAGGAGGGTCCTTGTTATTTCGAAACAATCCTTGTTTCGAAACAACATGTCCAAACGGCTTATTTTGAAACAACTGGTTTTGAAATAACCCTCCTTTTGAAAGCAAAGTGGTTTAAGCTGTTTCGAAAGGAGGGCTCTTGTTTCGAAATGAGGAGCTCCTTCCTTTCGAAACAAGAAAACGACGTTTGGACATAGGGACTTTTATTTCGAAACAACCTGTGTTGTTTCGAAATAAAAGCCCTGTCTGGACATACCCTAACAGATTTATTTGTCACATGATGAAGTGGGCTTTCTCCCACGAAAGCTCATGTGATAAATAAATCTGTTAGTTTTTAAGTGCCACAAGACTCTGCTTTTTTTGCTTTACTAGACTAACACAGCTGCCCCTTTGCAATGTAACAGCGCAGCAGTTAGACACACAGCGGCGAGCACAATGGGAAGAAGGCACACTATCCTACTACGTTACTTACATCTTAAAAACTGCTTCTAACATAGAAAGGATGCTCCAGCTTGAGTCCCTCTCAAGAGGGAGTGTTGCATGCTGTTACAGTATGACCTGATCCCTGTCTTACATTCAGGAGCATCACTGCCTCATGGAAGGACCTGGGCCACTGGCCCAGGCCCCGCCCCTGACTGCAGGCCACGCCCCCGGCCCAGTTTTGGTGCTCAGGCCCAGAGTCGGTGCTGGGGCCGACCCAGCCTCTGGCACCTGCTGCGCCAACTGGCCCCGGATTCTTGGCTGGGGACAGGGCAGGGAGCGGCAGCCATAGGTGCGGGGCCGCTGGCCGAGCCCTGGCTCTCCGGCCAGAGACCAGGAGAAGCAGGGACCGTGCCAGGACCCGGGGCACTGGCGCTGGGATTTGGGGCATGGGCCCCATGTGCCAGGCGCCAGCGACGCCCCTGCTTACATTCCCTTGCATTTATTTTCATTCCATTCTGTACGTTCCCCCATCTTCAAAGCGCCTGACGAAGTGGGATTTTCTCCCACAGAAGCTCATGTGAGAAATAAATCTGTTAACTCTTTAATAGTGTAGTGGCTAGCACCTCTGCTTAACATACAGAAGGTCCTGGGTTCAATTCCCAGGGGGTTGGATTTGATGATCTCATGAGGTCCCTTCCAGTCCTTTGGATTGATTGATTAAGCGCCACAGGACTCCCCGCTTTTTCTCCTAGCTCCTGCAGTCCAACCGGCGTGCCCCCTGGTGCAGCATTGCATACTGGGAAATGTAGTTTTTCCCGGCGTCGGCCTCTCACGGCCGCGTGGTGACACGAGGCAGGACACGTTCGCACTACGCATGCGCCATCTCCCCTTAGCGTCGCGCGTGTGACGTCAGGGGCTTGCGCGACTCAGGCGCGTTGCCGCTAAAAGGCGCGAGGGCGCGGTTTGCCGCCGTCGCCATGTTGGGGCGGACGAGGCTGGGGCTGTGGGCGGCTCTGCGGGCCCAGGCGCCCCTCGCCGCGGACCGTGGGGGTCTGGCCGCGGGAGCGGCCGCCTCCAGCGCGTTTCTGCAGAGTGAGCGAGGGGAAGCCGGGGGTCCCGCGCTCCGGGATGGGCTGAGGGGAGGTGGAGGCCCGGCCGCCCCGGCTTCCTGCTCCTCAGCTCTGCCACCAGCGCCCTGCCTCCCCGCCGCTGTGTGCTGGCGGTCTCCGTGCACTGGGCGAGCGGGTGGTGTGCTGGGAGCCAGCTGGGGTATTGGGCCTGGTGCTGCTGGCAGCTCTAGGCTGGAGTGGGGGGAGAGACTTGGACTCCTCTAGGCTTGTCCATGGGCTGCAGGCCAGGGGGTTGCTGATGTTTCCCTCCTCAACATGTGGGGGCTCTGTTGGTGATGTGGGTGAAGCAAGACATGGGGAGCTGCTGAGTTGGAAACACTGTAGCAAATATCAACATTTTTTTTCTCTCCACTGTCATCTTTGTTGGCCTCTTATCTATCATCTCTCTTTGGGAACTACCACTTGTAGGAGTAAAGTCTTAAAATGAGTAGAATGAAAGTGTGCTAGTCAGATCAGAGCTTGTGTTCATGTTTCTGTTTGCAAGATGGTCAATGCAAAACTTAGGCAAAAAATAACAAGGAGTTGTGTGGCACTTAAAGACTAACAGATTTATTTTTTGCATGAGCTTTCATGGGAGAAGAATCCCACTTTGTCAGATGCATCTGACAAAGTGGGATTCTTCCCCCACGAAAGCTCATGCAAAAAATAAATCTGTTAGTCTTTAAGTGCCACACACCTACTGCTTGTTTTTTTAGGCAAAAATAGCATCCTGTTTCAGTCAGCACTGTCATTAACTAGGGCAGTGTTTCCTTACCAGTGTGCCATGGTGCACAGGTGTGCTGTCAGGCCTGAGCAGGAGTGCCATGAAACTTTTTGGAAAACAACTTAAAGAGCTCTGGATTGGGTCATGAGTTCATTTGGAAACTGCATGATGGTGTGCCTCTAATTAAAAGTAGAAAGGTGTGCCATGGCAGAGAAAATGTTAGGAACCACTGAACTAGGGACCATGTGTTCCAAGGGGTTTTGTTTGGAATTATTAGCCACTGTCAGAAGCAAGATAGCAAACCTGATAGATGCTGATGTGTTCTAGAGTAAGAAAGTCTGTGCCTATTTTCAGGGCTGTTTTAGAGCCCTGTGGTGTGCTTTCTGAACACTGATGCAGAGGGCCTTGCATGTTCTGCAAGATAGCAAATGCTGCACTGATTTAAAATTTTGTTTCTAATGGCTTGCACATGTAATTAGGAATCAGGTGTGCTTGCTGTTTCCATGCTTGTGATGTAACCTACTGGCAAGCTATCTTACTTTATTAATTTTTTGTTCTTGAATTTTTTAATAAAATATCAACTTAGTCCCACTTCTAAATAGTTTCTCTTATGAACAACTCTACATTTGATGTCAGATTCCTACAGTCTTTAATGAGTGTAAAGTTTGTACTTTAATCTGACTTCTGTAGAATATGAAAGTGAACAGAGGGTCACGTTTCCATCTAACAGGCGAATTGCTCAAATTTTGATTCTGGTAACTATCTTTGTTAGGGCAAAATTATGCTGCCAAGACTTCGGACTCAGCCAGATCTGGTACTGCACCAGGCCGTATTGTTGCGATTATTGGTGCTGTTGTTGATGTGCAGTTTGATGAAAGCCTTCCTCCAATTCTCAATGCCCTGGAAGTGTCAAATCGTGAAACTAGATTGGTTTTGGAAGTTGCTCAGCATCTTGGTAAGTTTGTCTTTCAATGAAGACTGCATTAACAGTTAATGTCTTTAAGTCACATGTGCTGATTGTTGATAGTTCCTGCTTTTGGGGTAGCCTTGTCTGAGAACAGCAGGAAGATCTTTAGCTTCACTTTGACACTGGTAGCTCTGTGGTAGCTTGCAAGCTCCTCTTGCAAAAACTGCATTACTATCAAAGACCTGAGTTTTACTGCAGATTTGAACTCTCTTCTGCTATGCCTGTGTGCTTGCTTCAAGCGTTCTTCCTACACTTTGGGTCTAGCATGCAGTGTGCTTCATCATTTCCCCCAAATTCTCAGTAACATTAAAAGAATTGAAATTGGTAAAATAAAGACATATCGACTTTGGGCCCATGACAAAATTACTCAAAAGGCTACCAATGTCCTCTTGGGTCCAAGTCTGTGTTGCTTCTGTGACTTGATAGTCTGTCTTCTCGACTCACAGTCAAAGGTGGATTTGACTTTTCTCATGACTTGTGAAGTCAAGTTACTAAGATGCTGTAGCAGAGTCAAAAATGGTATAAAACTTCACAATATTTTGCAAGTCCTCTAGTCAATATAGACTGTTAAATCGGTATATTGGTTTGGTTATATACCAGAAGATAGCACACATTCTTGCTTCTGTAGCTTGAGCTTCTTGTATCCATTCATTCTCCTCAATGAATTTCCTGTGCACCCTGCTATCTTCCTGTATTTCTGGGACTTATTGCAGTTGCAATTGTCCCCTCCTCACCATGTCGTCAGCCCTCTGCTTCCCCTTTCTTAGTAACACTGTCCCATTCTCTTTCTCCATGCCAGGAATTCTGTCCTCTTTCTGTATATTAGTGGTTTGCATGCTGATGTGCCATGAGAACCGTTCAAATTTGCTGTGAAATTTTGTACAAAGGTAACAGTGTAAAATGTTTCATCTTAAACTTTTATCCAATCAAAATTACAACTCATAAAACTGGTGATACCTCGCTTTTAATCTGATGATTAAATTTCAGTCTTTCAGTTCTAAAACATGAATGTTCTAAATGCAGGTGGCCAAGGGGCAAAACTGAGGTGATGTGTGTGGTTTTTTTCCCCCCAGTAGATTTGAAACATTAACCCATTTGATCCTTCTATAGCTTGTTGTATGCACTATATTGTAAGCATCTCCCATGAGACCATAGCCTTAGTAAATATAAGCAGATGTCATGTTTATGAGTACTTAATTTAGCTGAAAAAAGTGGGTGTGCTGTGGAATTTTCTCACTGAAGTGTGCTGTGTTAGAGAAAAGGTTGGGAACTATTGCTCTATAGTCCTGTGCATCAGGCAGCCTTTACTGGAATGAAGGACAGAGCTCATGTTCAGGGGTGGTATTGTGTTGGGAGGTGCTAATAGCTTTCACCAACCAGTTTTTTGACCACAGGTCACTGCAGCTGGTGGGTCTGCTGACTAGATTCAAGGGGATTCTGTGCCCTTCAGGTTTTAAGTAAAATGATTTTATAAATCTAGGCCTATAAATTTCAGGGAATCTTTTATAAATATCACATGACAGACAAATGCTATGACCTCCGGTTGGTTGGCCAGCAGGGCCAGGTTGCGAAAAGACACATCTGCAGCAAGTACGCCAAAACACTGCTGCATAGCTAATTTAGTAATCTCCATGAAATCTCCTTTAATTTCCTTTGTTCTTTCTTGAACATACACATTAGTATAAATCTGAGGACTTTATTTCTGTAACTCCAGGTAGCCCAACTCCATGAGTTTCTGTTCTTGTAATGTTCAGAAAGTTTCTACTCATCCATTTTTGTGGCAGAAAAGGGAGGAATTTGTAATTGGCTTCACCTTTCACTGCTGTTTTTGTTCCCCAGATATTCCAGCTGTTTAGCCCAGTGGTTCTCAACCTTTTTGCAGGTTGTGACACATTTTGGCAGCATATTGTGACCCTGCAGGTTGCCTCAGCCCCCCCCCCTCCCCCCCGACTAAATCAAGTCATCTCCCTGGCTGTTGGTGACACAGTAAAGTGTCCTGACACGGTGGCTGAGAATCACTGGTCTAGCCTGCACTTTGGCTGTGCCATACTCCATAGCAGTCAGCTGGACTCTAGTTCTGGCTCCATACCAATGTTCCTTGTAAGCTGCGCTGGCGTGCTGCAGCGCAGCCCACCACTGCTGCCAGTGCAGGGAAGGCTGCCGGCAGTGCATGGCCAGCAGCCAGAGTCCCTCCATAGAGCTCCTGTGGAGCAGGGAGTGTGGGTGGGGAGGTTGCTGGGGGGCAGCCAGGAGCAGGTCCGTGGGAGCGGGAGGGGTGGCCGGGAGTAGGGGGCGGGGGTGGTGGCTGGGAGTGGGGGGGGGCAGGAGTGGGCCCATGGGGGGGGGCAGTGCAGTGAGCAACATGAGTTGCTCAGCTGCCAGCACGTCTTAGAGGGAACATTGCTCCATACCCCTTTGCTGCTAGTGTCCAAGGATCATTGCAAGGATTGTACATTGTAATCCAACTAAATCCTTATAGTGGGGAGAGCTGGAGAACAAGAGAGCTGTAGATAAATCCTTGCAGGTCAGGGAGACAGCAGGAGATGCATGGAAGAATTCAGGTTATCTACAACTTTCCCCATGATGCCACAAAATTGCAGTGTCTGTTGGGCTGTGACTGAGAACTGGGGTTATGAGCAATGTCTGGGGCAGGACAGTGTTCTCAGACACTGCTTCATGTTATCTGCAAATGCAGGACAACTGTCCAACAGCTTACTTTCAGTTCACATTTTCAGTGTTAACTTGAGTCAGTCATTTAACTTGATTCAAAATGGAAGCTAAGACTCTAGAGCACAATATGTGAATCACTGAGGTCTGCAGATGCCATTGCAGGAAAAAAGATCATACATTTATTGTTTTTAAAAAAAACTCTGAAACAAGCTTAGAAATGGTGTAAATCTGGATAATTCAGTAACAAATGGTGTGATGACTGTATAGCTGTAGAGTACTGTTTAAAAATATTTCTAAAACTCAAGGTGTTGTATGTAGCATCTACTAAAACTTGACTTGCCAGTGTAGAAATCTGTTAATCTATTTTTGGCCAGCCACCCTTAAATTAGAGAAACTAAGAATTTTTGCCTCAGTTGGCTGATACAATTGGAAATTATTTCATGCATCACATAAATTGATGTCAGTTCTGAAACCTCCAAACATAAGTACTTCAAAAGTTCTGACGTTCTACTGCAATGAGGGGAAACTCTGTTCAAAGAACAAACTTAAATTTTTTTGGTATATTTAGGTGAAAATACTGTTCGAACAATTGCCATGGATGGCACTGAAGGCTTAACCCGTGGACAGAGAGTTTTGGACACAGGTGCACCTATAAAAATTCCAGTTGGGCCAGAAACACTGGGAAGGATCATGAATGTGATAGGTGAGCCAATCGATGAACGGGGACCTATTCCAACCAAACAGTGAGTATATTTTTCAACTTAGTTAATTTAGGAAGCAAATTGCTGTTGTTGGTATATTGATCTGTAGCTAGGCTTTAAAGCAGGCATCTCAAACACGTGGCCTGCGGGCCACATATGCCCCCCTAAAGCTATTTCCTGCAGACCTCAGCAACATTATCACTACTGGTATTTGCACTATTGTTGTATGAAAAGGTTTCAGTAGTGTGGCCCTTGGGCTAACATACTGGGCCTCATGTGGCCCTTGTGTTGATTTGAGACCCCTGGTGAGGGTACATGAATCTAACGCAGTGGTTCCCAAACTTTTTACCCCTTATCTCCTCCAACTGGGTGGTCACACTTGAGTCTGCAGCTGGGGGTAACAGGACTGGAGTAGAACCAGGGAAAGAATGACTAGTGGATAGTTGGCCCTAATCCATTTGGGGACCTCTGATGTAAGGATTGTTTAAACATAGAAGTTGTACCACATTAACTATAGTGGTATGGTTCAAACAGTATGACCTCTCATGTGAATGCAGTTATACTGGTGCTGGCACTTCTTATATTGGTATAGCTTCCTCCTGCATGGGGAGGAGAATAAGCTATACTAATATTAAACAAAAATAAACAAAGTTTGAAGGAAGTACTCAGAAATTTGAAAATGCCAGAATTAAGATTGCCTTGCAGCTTTTAATTGGCTTTCTTGTGCATGTACATTGGTAGTCTTCAGTTACATCACCACATGCTACTTTTTTGAAGCCCCCCAGCTTCATTCATTGTACAGGTGGACTTAATCAGGGGATGGATCAGGTTGCATAGTGGCAGATGACTGTATGAACCTCTGCATCATTTGATCTTGGCTAAAGCAGTTGGATGCTGCCCTGAAGCAGGGCTATGCTGCCTCACACTCCTTCTCTCCCTTCTCCTTCCCCCCCAACCTGTGTCCTTCCTGCATCCTGGGGAGGAAGGAAGCAGCAGGGCAGCTGGCTGAGCTACTCATCTCCTTCCCTGCTGTTTGGAGTGTGGACTCACCTCAGCAGGTGGTCTGCAGAGCAGGCGGCAGCACTGGGACTCCAGCAGCACAGAGGAGGCAGCAGCAGCTGTAGGAGTGTGGGAAGTGAGTGCTCACCGTGCAGCCAGTACCCTGCCTGTTCCTCCCCCATTTGTAGGGACATGGAGAGTGCCACTGCCGGGGAGCTGATGCCTTCTCACTACAGGGTATCCTCACCAGAGATGCCTTGAATCTGGACATAGTTGGCCTGTGTAGCATCACTAACTGAGACTTATCACATTGTGCAACCAAATTGTACTGAGCAGGCTCACACCAAAATGAGCATGCTGAGTAACATTTGAAGTCATGCCCACACTACAGGTCTTGCAACCCTTAAAGGTTTCATTTGTGTGTTTAATGTAATCCTCCAAAAGCAATCAAATTTAAATTCAAGTGAAATGCCCCTGCCTGGAGTTTTGGATTTTATCCCTGTCTTTGCCAGAGTTCCTATGTGATACTAGTCAAACAATTTGTATAAATCTTTCCCAAATGGCCACTAAGTGTGTGTGTTTTCTGGGGCTTGATGTGAGGCACTGGTGTCTGATTTGTGGAGGTGAGCATTCTCAGCTGCATCTCTGAAATCAAGGGAGCCATGTGAAGTGCTATATAATAATGCTAAATACTTAAGGGGAGGGGATTGATCATGTGTGTCTGAAATTGGATCCTCTGAGTTAGTAGATACTTTAGATCTTCAGCTCTCTGTCTTTGTTTTTCATTTGTAATAATGGGGATTATAACCCTTCATTGCACAGGGGTGTTGTGATAATGCATTAATAATTATCTGAACAATTGAAGAAATAGTCCCATAAAGTAGTAAGTGGTGATGACAAACTGAGTACTGTAAGCAAACTCAAGCATCCTGTCAACAAAGGAAGTTGGTCTTGTAATCCCTTGGCTGTCTCTTCATGCCTCCCTCCCCCCAGGATTTCACTAGCTTGAGTGTGGAGGGGAAGATAATCTTCCTGTCTCCCCAAGTAAACTGAAAATGGCTATATGAACTGCAAAACTGTGTTCCCATATATTCAGTAGAGCTTGTTGATCCTTCTCTGTATCTATCCACTCACCCCATGCACAAAGGAAGCAGCTATGGAAGACATGGAGGTGCATAGGCAAGGTCGTCTGCCTCTGCAAAGAAGCAGTAGATATAAACACAAAGGGAAATTTAATTGATAATCAGATCCTTCAATGTTGATGAAACTGGCATGACCCCCTTGTAAATGAACGATGGAGAAGCCCAGTAGAGTAATAAAGAGCACCATTTTCCAAAGACCAGAATAATGCACTTTTTAAAAAAAAAAAATGATTTAAGGTCAGTTTATTTCTGTAGTTGTTCTTGAGGCATCTATGACAGAGCTATCTTGTTAGACTCCCTCTTGCTGGAAGCAGGGAATTTGTTGTGGTAGCTGGGTGTTGTCTCCCTGACACAATCAGCCTTTCAGCTGCTGACTCTCTGCTTTGTTATACCATCCCTAAATTTGACTTGCAGGTTAATTGTAGGTGCATCCAAATCCCCAAGTCCCTTTAAATCTTTTCCTTGTGACTTCCAACTTGAAACATTGGCTACTCACAAACATTCCAGCTCTCTGCACCCAAAGGTATGGTATAACTCAGTTTACCCAGTTTTACTGTAACCCACATACTTGTGAGCATTTATGATAAAACACAAGCAGGTTTATTTAAGAAAATCTGTTTTTACTAACAAGTGTGTGGTGGACACATCGTCAATTAGATAACAATCCTAAAAAGTGAACCTCGGTCTATACTTTCCAGGTGTTACCTTTCCTATGTAATAAAATAGATTCTCTCCTCTGCTGCTCTGACCTTCCTAAAGTTGTCTGTGTTGCAAAACTTGCTGGCTTCAAGACCAGGATCCAAATGTCCATGAAAGCATCCCTGCTCCCCAAGGGTTTCCTTAGTGAATGATAGTCCTTTTCTGGCACCTGTTGCATTGAAAACTGCTTTTTCTATTGACAGACTGAGCAAGTCCCTGTCTTGTAAAGTTCTTATACCTTCACATTGTTTTTTTAATTGTCATTGCCTCTGGTTTTCCATTGAAAGCCTTAGTGTTGCACAAGGTTGAACCTTGCATTACATCACTGGTTAAAGATGGCAAGGTGATGACAGGTCCTTGCCTGAATGGGCAGTCACCAAGATGCAGTATCTTCCGGTGAATAACTTCTACCTCAAGTTCGTCAAGTACTTTCAGCATAAAAAATATTCCTTATATATTACCTTTAGTTCTCTTTTAACAGTTACGAATCTAGATAACTTACAAGCTATATGTTAACTTCCGTTACTCTTTATGAATAAATGGCCTGCAAGGTGTGTGTGTGTTGGTACAGTGAATTTGTCATTGCTGGGGTAAGTTATTGGCAAAAAGCAAGGGGATCCTTTACTCAGAATATGTCGTAACTGCCATTTTAGAATGTTAGAATTAGACAATTCTAATTTACTGAAACCATCTTTATTAAGCAACTCCTGATTTTTTTTTCTTGAAACTTAAATAGGAAAAACAAATATGTAAAATAGTTAAAGCCTTTCTTTACAGGTTTTCACCTATTCATGCTGAAGCTCCTGAATTCCAAGATATGAGTGTTGAACAAGAAATTCTGGTGACTGGTATTAAGGTTGTAGATTTATTGGCTCCATATGCCAAAGGAGGTAAAATTGGTAAGTTTTCATTCTGAAATGAATGTACTGTATATTTATGTAACAAGTGTATAAACTATTCTGTATTTCAATGCGAGGGAGACTTGAAAAGTGCATAGTTTCATGTTTAAAACTTAAGATTATATAATGTCTTTAGTCTCCTAAATGTGTGTGCTTACTAGAAGGTGCTGTAATGAGTAAATACACTTGCTACTGAAAACAAATGTGGCTAACAGCAGCAATTTTAGCACTTGTCTTGTTCTGGAGTTGGCTTAATATTCCTATACCAGTAACAGGCATTTTTTGGGGTATATCAGTGAAGAATGGGAGCTGACTTATTACAGTGGTTGACCCCAAAACAAAATCAACTGCATTGACATCAACTCTTGTTTCAGGGCTCTTTGGTGGTGCTGGTGTAGGAAAAACTGTACTAATTATGGAACTTATTAACAACGTTGCTAAAGCCCATGGTGGCTACTCAGTCTTTGCTGGTGTAGGGGAGCGTACACGAGAGGGTAACGACTTGTATAATGAAATGATTGAATCTGGTGTCATCAACTTGAAGGATGCATCTTCCAAGGTAACTTTCAAATGGTGTGAGTACTTAAAAACAAACTACTCCTTGCCTTATTTGTTCATGATATGTTAGACTTGAATGGCAGGCAACAAATTATTTTTAATACAATTAGTCCAGAGAAATAAGCTTTCTGTACATGAGGAGTGGCACTTGAACTTGTACATACATCCTAACTTTCATGTCTTTCTGGTTAGGCGGGCCCACAGGTTTCAATAGGGGGTTTCAGTCACCCCTTGTTGCTTTAGTAGCATGCTAATTTATTAGATATGGGCAAAAATTAAATCTGTAAAGCTTCATTGTCTTCTAAAGTGTTTCATTTTAGGGAGAAAAAATCCTCACATAATAAAATCAGAAACGGGGTGGGAGGGGGGAGACAAATTACACAACACCTGTGACTTTGTCATCTGGCCCAGCACATGTGGTTGTAGAACTTAATACATGTCATGTTGATAATCTATTAGAAAATTTAGTAGCCTAATTTTATTTGTGACTAAATGTAATTCCAGGTTTCACTTGTGTATGGTCAAATGAATGAGCCTCCAGGTGCCCGTGCCAGAGTTGCTTTGACTGGTTTGACAGTTGCTGAATATTTCCGGGATCAAGAAGGACAGGATGTGCTTCTCTTTATAGACAATATCTTCAGATTTACCCAGGCTGGTTCAGAGGTTAGTGCTTATAATAAAACTATCCAATGCAATTCTTTCTTAAGAATCTAAAAACCTAGTTGTGGAGCATAGAAGTGGGAACTTCATATTCCCTTCTCACCCTTGCTCTCTGCCCAAATTTATGAAAACTTTTCAAACATCCATCATAAGCAAAAATTTCCTCTTCCTTTGGGTGGAGGAACTCTGGCCATTAAAACATATCAGTCAAGTCCTGAGGAAAAATGGTCTAATTACATTCTAAACCATGTACTAAACTCAACATTTTAAGAGTAAGAAAAGCCTTTGTGTAGCCTCCCTGTAATGTCCTTCAAGTGTCAGCCACTGGATACATTCCAAAATCAAACACTTTAATTGTTTTTAAAATGGATAATTCAGGCCTAAGACAATTTGAGTGGGCTTAACAATACCTAGACAGTTACCATGACTTAAACAGAATAAAGATGCACAAATTCTTCTCCCAAGAGTTAAGTTAAACTTTAACTTAAAATAATACAAAACCTTCTCAGGCTAAGCTTTTTCAAGAATTTATTTTCTTACAGGCTTTCTCCCTGCAGGACCCCTGGAGGTTGCAACTTTCTTTATATTTTTGGTTTACTGTTAAGACCTAGCAGAAAATCATGGAGAGTGTACTATAAAAGACCGCAATTGAAAATCTGAGTAAGGGGGAGTAGAGAGAAAGTGGCAAATGGTGATAAACATAAATTAGAATTCAAAATAGGAAGAACAAAAGAGGCCTAGTGCTGGTGGCTAGGACAGCTTCAGGAAGCAGGGGCAATTATAGGCTTCTAGTTTCAGCCTAGTGCATGACTGGGCAAGCTACAGGGGAGAGTATCAAAAACCAGCTGGTGTTGGGTCTGAGAGGGAGAGAAACTGAAGAAGGAATAGATGATCTACTCAACATAGGCACCAAGCTGATCTTATTCTGTCAATGCTTATTGTCTGGAGTGGTGAAAGTCATGTGCAGTTTGGTGATCTTGTTGCTCCTGGGTAGATGAGGAATGAAATGGTACCAATGGAGCAAGCCTGTGTCTTTGAAGACCTTAGTCCTGATGCAGGTAGGTGGTGTCCTTCCTTAACCGGCCTAACGTTTTCACTGGGAGGTTTAGATGTTCTAGTTGAGCAGTATACGTTATTGGGTCTCACTTCCAAGCTCCATTAAAACTACTTTAGTGATTATAGAAATTTTTTAGATAAAACCAGAATATCTGGCTAACTTTCCTACCATCTAAAGTGGTGGTTCTCAACATGTTGGTCATTTGCAGCCCAGTAAGCACAATCTGTTCAGGGCCATGTGGTTAGTGTGCATATGTCATAACCACATAACAGTGAGAGACCTGTCTGGGTGGCCCATAGTGGTAAATAGATTAAGAACCACTGATCTAAATGTAGTTACAAAAGAATCATGGGCCTGACTAGTTGTACTCTGTTCTGCATCCTGATCTACAGGCTTTTCATATGGGGTTATACAAGCATTCGTATTCCTATGATAAACTTGTTTTTAAACTGAATCGCATGCTGTCGTATGTTTTTATGTTGTAAAACATTGGAGGTTCTTGGGTTTTCTTACTGGTTTTTTTAAGTGGAAAACTGCAGTAACCATGCTGGGGGAGAGGGATGGTTGTCTAATGTCCGGAATGGCTGGCCTTTTGCAGTGTCTAAGCAGGTGGAAAGAAAAGGTGTCTTCATCACTCTTTCTGTCTCCCCTTTATTTTCTTTCTGGATACATTGTTCTCTTCTGACTTTCCCTAATCCTCTATAATATCTCTTTGGCTTTCTGCCTCTAATGGTCACTGACTTCGTATCATTTGCTCCATTTTCCTGTTTTCCTTTCCTGGTCTCCCCTTATGAATGCACACAATACTCCTGGATTGTCTGATGTTGCCAACAAGCAGTAAACCCAGCTGCTGAAGTGAAACAAGACAGTTCCAATCTTCTACTCTGTCTTCCAGCTAGAAGGAAAAGGGGTTCCATCCTGATCTTGTCTCCACTCTTTCCATTTGGTGACTCTCTGTAAAGGCTGAGAGATGAGCTGCTGACTGTTTGAGAGCCAGCAGTGTTAGTGTATTTCAGGAAAACAAATGGAGTCCTTTGACACTTCAGAGACTAACAAATTTATTATTGCATATCCATGAAAGCTTGTGCAATAAATATATTTCAGTCTTTAAGAGTGCCCTGGGACTCCTTGTTTAACTGTATTTAGTCTTCTCACTCCACTTCAAGCATAGTGGATAGTGATAACATTTTAAACTGTACAGTTTAAGAACCTCTTGTGTAGCTGAGACGAACTGCAAAAGTTCTTATCTTGCTACATTATCTTCTCTTTTAATCTTCAGGTATCTGCACTGCTTGGTCGTATCCCCTCTGCTGTAGGGTATCAGCCAACATTAGCTACTGACATGGGAACAATGCAGGAAAGAATAACAACTACTAAAAAGGGATCAATCACATCAGTACAGGTACAGCATTAAATGGGTGCCCTTGTAGCATCAATAAAGGATTCACTGCTTAGCTTCATGAGTAGAAGGTGGATGTGGCAATTTATAGCAGGCTTATTATGAGGCATAACTTTTTACAAGATCCTGTATTTTGATTTTCAAAATGACTTGTTTCAGGCTATCTATGTACCAGCTGATGACTTGACTGATCCTGCTCCAGCTACTACTTTTGCACATTTAGATGCTACCACAGTATTATCCCGTGCAATTGCTGAACTGGGTATCTATCCAGCAGTGGATCCTCTAGATTCTACTTCACGTATCATGGACCCTAATATTGTTGGCCGAGAGCATTATGATGTGGCTCGTGGTGTACAGAAAATTCTTCAGGTATCCTGTTAGTTTGTATTTCTCCCAACAAATTTCATTCAGGCTGGAGGTAATTGAGCATTGTTAATCAGTGAAATTCAACTTTGATAGCTTTCTTCTTAATACATTACAGTATTAATGTATCTACACATAGCAACAAGGCATTACTTAATCTGAGTTTTCATCTTTCCCTATAATAGGATTATAAATCCCTTCAAGATATTATTGCTATTTTGGGGATGGATGAATTGTCAGAGGAAGACAAACTAACTGTAGCCAGAGCTCGAAAAATCCAGAGGTTTTTGTCTCAGCCTTTCCAGGTTGCGGAAGTCTTCACAGGTCATGCTGGAAAACTGGTGCCTTTAAAGGAAACAATCAAGGGATTCAAGAGTATTTTGTCTGGTAAACTGTATTTTCACTTGCCTAACTTTCCTCCGTTCTAGAGCTGTGTTCTGGAGGCTGTCAGTTTCCTTTCAATCATTGAAAGGATTCTTCTGAAGACTACCTTATTCTTGAATGCATTCACTAAATCTTGCAGCTTTTCTTGCTGCTTTAGTAAAGGAGGGTGATCATCTCACATGTCTTGTGGCAGGTCCTGAAGGCCACAGCCTTGTTCAGAACACTGTACAGACATAAAGAGGGGTCCTTTCCCTCAAGAGCTTGCAGCTTAATTATAAGATGTGGGGAGAACAGATGGATATGGAAATGAATGGGCAGAGCACTAGGCAATAATTCAGCCAACCCAATGTAGAGCTTGATGGGCTCCATCTTTTTTGAGCACTAGTTCTCAAAACAGATTTATTAGAAGGAAGGGATTGAAATCAACCTGGCTCCCTCATTTCTTTCCTTCCCCACCACAAATACTGAACCTCTTTGCCCCCTGCTTTCTGTCCACTGAGACTCATTGCATGGATCCTGTCTTCACTGACCCTCTGCACATGCCCTCATCATCACTCAGGCACTGGACCACCTTCTAGTTCAGTGGTTCTCAACCTTTCACAGGTCCTGACACACTTGGTGTCCTATTGTGACTCTACAGGACGCACCAGTCCACCTCCCCTATGCTGAATCCAGCGATTTTCCCTGGCTCTGACACACTTACGTTGTGTTGCCACAGTGGTGTCCTGACACAGTGGTTGAGACCTACTGTTCTAGTCCAGGCTGGTTCCTGCTGCATGATTCAGGGGGAGAGGAGTACAAGGGAGCAGGGTTGCAGCTTGTCAGACAAGGGTAGGCAGGATATTTCTGTAGCTCAGCCTGCTAATAGCTTTAGGACCAATATCCTTCCTCTAACCCTTAGAACTGAACAGTGTCATAAAAATCTAAAATATGCTGTCTGAAATGTGGCTTTATATTGTTAATGAAATTAGAGGGAGAGGTATCCTACAACCCTACCATTAAGGAATATACTATCCTAGATTTCCAATTTCACTAGAGTAATTACTGATCCTAAGGCTGCTACTTAAACAAGT
This sequence comes from Podocnemis expansa, assembly GCA_007922195.1. Classification (NCBI taxonomy): domain Eukaryota; kingdom Metazoa; phylum Chordata; order Testudines; family Podocnemididae; genus Podocnemis; species Podocnemis expansa. The sequence continues at coordinate 38,969,818 of ML681984.1, read as the reverse complement.
GACTATGTAGCCAGTTAGTGTGACAGGTTGCAGTAGTACAGCTTTCAAACATAGTGTCAGTGATTGCTCAGTTAGGGTTAAATTAGAGTTGTGGTCTAAACAGACACACATGGCCTCAGTGGGTTTTTTCTTAAGGTGGAAGGGATTCAGGGTTTTCTCCCTTCTGAATTTTCTTACTGTTCATTTATTTTTTGCTTTTTCTCCCTCATGAGTTTAATAGGAAGCCTTTGAAATCTGATCAAGTTAAACTTTCCCCCTTGGCTATTCTGCTGATAATTATTAGACAATATTCTTTGAATTATCAGCTACAAAACTTCTGGTTCAGGAGATGTATCCAGAGTCAGTCTGCTGCAATTGTAGCTGTACTGTAAGGCTGTGTTAAATGATGGGTCTTAATTATGGCATGTGTAGTGGCTAAAATCTCGCACTGTAAATGTAAGCCCAGTTGATGGATGCCAGATGCATGAAGGCTTGACTAGAAAGGAGGTGGCGAGGTGACTGGATGTGAATGAATTCTTCTCTAGGAACTGCCCTTTTTGGTCAGATCTGTTTGTAGGATAAGGGTTTCCTGGGTAGCTGCTGTTGGATAAAATCTTTACAGATAGCAGCTACGTTCCTGTCTTCATACAGGCCTATCTCTACCCCCAGTTAAGCATTTTAAAAAAAACTGAAGAAGTAAAAACACAAAGCTTGTTTGGAAGCACGTGGGGTTGTTTCAACAGTATACCTGAGACAAGTCCATAAAAGCCTTCTATTTTTGCAACCTTTGGCACACCTCTTGGTATTGCCTCCACTATGAAAAGCAACAAGTCGTACACCACAACTGGTATCTGTCATAATAGTGATGTCACCATTCAATTGCCTAATTAATTGCCCTTCTGCAAACACCTTTTTACTGAGCTGTTCTCTTACAGCACAACCAGCTGTTACAGTAAGTGTGAATTACTAGGTACAGAGAGAGGGGAAAAGGTGGGTGACTTACAGTTGTAATGTGTAGTAATGCAATGTATTACTTTGATAAAAGTGCATGTGCGTGTCTTGAGGAGTACATAGGATGTGTTGCTTGATGGCTTCAGAACAATTCACTTCTTGTGTAGTAAGGGTGGTATATTAAACAAGAGTAAGATATTTCAGTATAGCTTTAAGAATCTTTTCTTTGTGCTATTTATGTACCACAATCCAGCCAGTAAAGTACTGTTCACTTTTTTCTTTTCCAGTTCTGTGCATTACCACAATGCTTTTCAGTGTGTAAATAACAAATTTTTAAATTGAAGCAAAACTGAACATTAAGTGTTTTGTAAAAATACTCAGGTTAAAAAAAAAAAAACTACAGTAAACTTTGGGAATCATGTTCAGTCTTCTAATATTTTGAATGTTCTATTGAACAGTTGCCTTATTCAAATTGTATCCTTGTAGGTGAATATGACCATCTACCAGAACAGGCTTTCTACATGGTTGGTCCTATTGAAGAAGTTATTGCTAAAGCTCAGAAGTTGTCTGAAGAACATGCCTGAATTGGACTACTGTGTTTGCATGTGATCTCTTAAACTTGTGATGCATGTAGACTTTGTGTTTAGAAAAAGTTCCAAGCTCAGAGTTCTAGTTTTTCGTGTTACTGGAGAGAACTTAAACCTTTTTTTGCAGATGTGAAAATACAGCATTAGGGAAATGTCACCCAAATGCCTGTCTTAAAAGCCAGATGTCTTGTTAGTAAACATTGTGATATACAATTCCTCTGACTTCTGACTCTTTATTTTTGTTTAGATTGACTAATCTTTTGCCTCTGGAAATAGTAATTTAAGGCTGTCCTGAACATCAAAGTTAACAGCCATGAAAGCAGTATTTGACAGGTGATGTGCAATTACTACTTGGTTCTTGAAAAAGATGGTGGCATCTAACCTTACATTGCATTTGCGCTTTCTACCTGACTATTCAGGCTTTGAGATTAAAGAAATAAACCTATGCAAAGAGGAATTGCAGTTTTTTGCAAATGGAAAACTGACTTTGCTTGTCTTTTGTTCATTAAACTGACCTGCCTCAGTTTTATGAGCAAAAATTTTAATCTGCTTTTAAAGTAGCAAGGTCTTCTGCCACCAGTTTGTATTAACTTTTGACTGAAAGGACACTGCTCCTTTTCAGACAAAATGTAAAAGCTTTCTGGAAGTTCAACAAAATACTACACAAGTGTATTGAAAAGTGGCACTTCTGAGATCATTTCAAATTCATGAAAATAATTTGAAAGGGTAATCTCTTCAGTAAGCCTATAACTTTCTTTAACAATATGGAAAGAGAATGCATGTAAAAAGCACCTCTGCTTAACATGCAGAAGGTCCTGGGTTCACTTCCCAGGGGGTTGGACTTGATGATCTCATGAGGCCCCTTCCAGCCCTTTGACTTGATTGATTGAATGTCTAATGAAAAAGAAAATAACTATTTTCTGTAAAGAATGCATCAATACATAATACTCCAATGAGGAAAACCTTAAGCACCTGAAAGGCTGTAGAAATGCTCTTGGTCTTCATCTTGAGCTATTACAAAACAAGGTAACTACTTCCCTTTGGATATTTTATTCCCCCCCCCCCCCCGCAGTACCTTATCAATAACTGTGGGTTGGCTTGCTTACAGACTGCTACTTTTTTCATTCCTTACTGGAGTGCAAATATCATGTTGCCTAAAACATGCAAGGACAGTTTGTGTCTAAAAGTGTAAAGCTGTGAGGTATGTCTTAAAATAAAATGGGTCATCTTATGTTTATCCTGGAACATGCGGCTGTTGCAAGTAGATAAGAGATCCAATTTAGGGGTCTCAAACACATGGCCTGTGGGCCACATGCATCCACTAAAGCTATTTCTTGTGGCCTGCAATGACATATTGTTACAATATTGCAAATATCAGTATGAAAAGGTTTCAGTGGTGCAACTCTCAGGCTAATGTACTAGTCCTCATATGGCCCTCGTGGTGGTTTGAGTTTTGAGATCCCTGATAATTCAACTGTGCTAATGTTTCTCTGTCCCAAAAAGTCTTAAGAATGAAAGTGCAAATTGCTGTCAGGTGATACTAAACATCAACTGATAATATTTAGACTGCCAGTTTACCCAGTCTGGCGGATTCATTTGAAATATATAGGACTGGGGTTACAGATTCTACTGGTGCAAGTAATTAAATGGCTGGAGGTTTTTGGCATCTTGAGAGAATTCTGAGAGGGTGGGGCGTGAGCAGTTCAGAAGCCTGCTTTGGAGTATGACAACATATCTCGATATGGCTAACAGGCATCTTTTTCCATTATTTCCTCAATGTATCACTAGGTGATATTTACTTTTGTCTGACTCTCTACAGGTTGGGAGGCAAGTTTAGACATTTAAGTACTGGTGTGAAGAAGACGTGCCCTTGTGTATGATTGAGTGCCAGGAAGATGGTCTTTCATAAGTTAAGACTTCAGTCAGGTCATATCAACATTTGCTGGTGTATCTATAAACATGCCCATTAAAAAGTAGTAAACATTTGCTTTCTCAGTTTGAGGTATTCTGCACATACTGATCTTTTAATATTTTAAAATTAAGATTGAAATGTCATTGATATACTTATGAGGTATGGGTGCAGACAGTGTCTAACACCACCATATGTGTTGGTGAATTTTAGTGTGTGCAAGGAAAAAATTGTACCCGAACAACAACCCAATTCGCTGAGAAGGGACAATAGAGATCAACTGTAGACAAGTTCCAAAGGGGCAGCCGTGTTAGTCTAGTAAAGCAAAAATAGCAAGGAGTCTTGTGGCACTTAGTCTAACATTTATTTATTGCATGAGCTTTCGTGGGAGAATATCCCACTTCATCAGACGCTTTAAAGCTCTTCAAAGTGTTTGACAAAGTGGGATATTCTCCCATGAAAGCTCATGCGATAAATAAATCTGTTTTGTCTTCAACTGTAGACAAAAGACTAATTGAGCATGGAAGTCTTCTGTGCTACAGCCAAATGCATTTCCAGCCAAGCCATCAGATGTATGCTGTGTGACTGACTTAGTGAGTGATAACTGTCATCCATGCATCCTTCATATTAGACCTGTTGGTGTTTACAGGTAATTCTCTTTAGCTGAATACTCTGTTATCCATGAAAAGTCTGACTGAAATGAATAACAAAGGGGGCATATATTAAATGACAAAATCCATGTCTGAGTGACTTTCAGGGCTATACTCCAATTGTAAATGCAAAACTAACTTGCCCATTTAACTTTGGAAAAGTAAAACATTTTTCACTCATGCTAGTGTAGTAGAAAAATTGCAATTTGTCTTCAGGTTTCTTTTTTCATGTTTATCTTAACATTTTGAATTGGATAAAGCTGTTTAAAATACTCATCACCCATTAAAATGAACATAAGTTTTACATGAATATGCTAAGATCTAATTACTATTGTGAAAAACTTGCAATCTGAAGATCCCAAACTGCTTTGTTCTGTGCCTGGTGGTTTGTGGAAATGTATTCTTAATATGAGCATTGGAATGGAGCAATAAACCAATTAGAGCTGCAAAAAATCTTAAATTTTAGTATACTGTAGTGTCTTCCTAAAGGAAACCTGATTGTTATGTGGCCTGTAGTACATTACTATATACAGACATTAGCTGATGTGAGCCATCTATGGAGAGTTAAAACCAAGCATTTTTAACACATGAAGAAAATAAGAATAAACAGATTTTTATTTAATTCCACCACCCCAAGAATTCATGCACTGCCCCTATTACCATAGTGAATTTTCAGCTGCTTTTGAGTGCATGCATGGCTGAAGAGCCATAAAACTCAAACTTGTGAAAACTACACAAAAATAGCTAGCCAGAAAGGTTGAAATTAGGTAAAGGTTTGGCCACTAGATGTCGATCTTTATTCAGGTTTAGCTCAGTTGAACAAATATTTCTGCAACCTTGATTAGTATAAGTGACTTACTTCTAGACAACTTTCAGAGGAATCCCATGGAATCATCAGTACAAAGATCTGTATCTTCTGTTTTTTGAGAACTTCTGCAAATGCATAAAAACCAACAGTAGCAAGTAGAGCCACAGCCTTATTACACTTATTTGGGTATATGACATGCCAAAATAGGGTGTCTACTTTTTTCTGAACTTTTTAAATACTACTTTTGGGTAGGTGGGTGGGGGAGGAGTTTTTTCTATCTACATGTTTTCCACATATATTTGGTCCTCCTTCATCCTTTGAATTCATCAATTGGCCTTTCTGAAATTGAGCAGACAACTTTTCTGCTCAGTTCTATTGGGGTCTTGAAAATGTACTTTTTTTTTTTTTTTTAAACAAAAAGGCAGCCCTATTTCAGACTTCATGATGAGGGAGGACTGTGACTACCAGCTTTCACCAGTATATTGATGTTGCCTCAATAGCACAGGCCAGATGCAAACTTGCTTTGAGCCTGTACTAGAGCTCAGTACAGCAAAGCTGTGCTGCTGCTGTCTTGCTGTGGCTGTGCTATTTGCATTAGCTCTCATTGAGTTAGTATGTGTGTGAGAGCTGTGACACATCCTGAGCTCATAGTGTATACAATAATAGATTGTTTCAATATATTGATATGTAAATGTCATGTATCTACTTCTTGTTTCAGAAAACAAGACTTCAAAAGACAAGACTTGTCAAGTGACCTGTGCAGAAATTGCATTCACCATGCAGGTGAAAGTTCTAATCTGCTACGTGCCTTAAAACAAGTGACCTACCAACCTCTGAGACATGGGCTTCAGATTATTACATGTTTCAGTTAAGTTGAAGATGGTTATTCTGAACATCCAGAGGGCCTTTCATGGCTAAAATGCTGATATTCCATAATTGTACAATTCTCCAACCTCACAACTTTAAAATGCCAGGATTTTCACCAGAAAAAAATACCTCTCAAAGGTTTTTAAGTTCATCAAAGTTGCATCATCTCACTTTTTTGTTCTAGAAGTTACCCTCAGGAAACAAAATAAAAAACAAAATGAAAGCTAAACTCAACAGGTTATTCATTTACTACCAATGACTCCCTGAAGTTGGACTTTAGTGAGGGGTCTTCTAAATTCTGTTCTTCCTCTGGGCAGATTTAGTTCTTCAAGCCATTGCATGTGTCCATTCTACTTCATGTGTGGATGCTCCCAGGCACAGCTGTAGATCTTTCTTCAGTGGTACCCGGGAGTGTTGCGTGTGTGCCTTGTGTTGGTATAAAGGGCAGAGTCCTCCATGATCCTGCTCAGTTCCTCCTTGCTGAGTGTAGGAATTCTCTATTTTATTACTGCAAATTTTCCCTTTCCCTTCCTCCCTTGTATAGAAGGTGTACCGTTAAGTTATTTTTTAGTAGTGGAATTCCTTTTATTAGAGGTGTAGGGTTGGGGTGGGTCTATTCTTGTATTAGGGCATGCGTGTCACTGTGCTTCAAGCCCTGCAGTACCTCATACTAGTTAGTGACTTGCACTTCTGATACCTGTAGTACTTAGAGGCTTGCATCAATGATAGGGACTTTAGCCCAAAAACTAAAAAGCACAAACAGGTTAGACTCAAAACTTCAAATGGAGGAAGACCTCTGCCTACCTACAGAGCCACCCAGTTTGGTGCATCTATTAAGTTCATCTGCTTGGGTTATGAATGTTCCTCCATTTTGGCAGACTTCTAATGGCCACCTTCCTCTCCAGTCTTCAGTACTGGGCTTGGTATTGAGTAGAAGCAATCTGCTCTGCAGAATCCCTACTGTGGAAATATTGAAAGAGGCTATAAGTCAGCCAGTGCTGGCTTCTTTTTCCTCAGAATCAGGTGGTGCTATTAAAGTGCTCCTCACCCTCACTGGACAAATATAAGGCCTTACAGGACCATTTTTGAAGAGGGTATGTCCTCTTAAATACTCAAGTGGAGGTGGTTCAAGAGAGGTTTATACCTTGGCTTCTGGGGAGCCTTTTCAAATAGTGTTCCTGAGACTATTCAAGAGTCTACTAACTTGCTGTGGCAAACTTTCCTCTTTTCTACAGCAAAAAATAGAGAATGTATTTTCCTTCACATGGACTTAAACAGTATTACATTACACCCTACTTCAAAGTTGTAAATATCAGCTGAAACTGAGAGGCAGAGGCAGGGACAGTAAGCATCTGTCCCCACATCAAAGGAATGTGGTCTATTTGGCAGGAAACTAGTCAATGTTTGGACTACAGCTCAGGATGGCTAGACTGCAAGTGCTTTTGGGTTGCTATGGTCTTGGCCTCTTGGTCATTGTTCAAGCAATTTGTCCATAAATTTCTGAAGAGGCAAGCCAAAAGATCCTTGTGAAGGTAGACAATAGGAAGTTAATGTCCTGAAATATGACTGAAAGGTTTGTAGGTTGTGGGCTCCACAGCTATAACCATAGCATAGGCTACATGCAGATGTTCTTGGCTCCAGTCATTTGATCTCCTCATGAGGTCTAACAAATTATCCAAATTGTTCTGAAAAGGGTAGTGGCACCTCAAAAGGAAATGAGTGAAGACAAGCTGGGTACTCTATGATCAAACCATGGAGCATCTGTATGCCTTAATCTAAGGAGGAAGCAGTTCCAGTCCCAGCAGCTACATCAATATGCTTTGGCCTGGGGGCAAGGCATGAACATAGCAGACTAAAAAGAGTAAGAGTTACAGCAGGAGACCACTCTCTTCAATGGCTGCTAGCTCATCTAGCCTCACTGTGGACTCTGCACAACCATTTTGACCTGTGTTTGGGGACAGCTTACCAGTCTCTGGTTTACCCACTTCTCCCACCCTCATGTTTTCCAGCAGGCTACTCTGTTTCTGCAGTGCTTACGCCCACATTCCTACAGACTAGTGGGTCCTAAATTCTGTGAAATGGGATGCACCCTCCAGTTTATTTCTACCCCTGCACCCTTATGTCTCTTCAGGGACCACTCTCATAAGTGAATTCTCCTTTGGAAGGTTTGTTCTGTTCTCTGGGAGTCACAGAGAAAGGTCCTCTGCTGCTCAGAGGGGAAAAAGTTTAATTCTTGGTACTTTCTTATCCCAAAAGCAGAAGGAAGCCTTGGATCTATACTATACCTGAGAGTGCTTAACAAATATTTACTAAAATAAAGTTTCATATGGTCGCACTGGCTTCCATTATTCCTTCCCTGGAAGCCAGTAAGTGGTATACCACCCTTGACTTATAGGATGCATGTTTTCATGTAGCAGCATATCAAAACCACAGGAAATTCCTCAGGTTTGTTGTCAACCACCCTCACTATCAGTTTACAGTCTTGCCATGTGGCCTCTTTGCAGCTCCACGTGTGTTCACAAACTGCATGGCAGTGGTACCAGCATTCTTGAAGAAGTCAGGAGTTCAAGTGTGTGTTTATCTGGACAGCTGCTTGGTGAGAGGCAGGTCCAAGGGCCAAATGCTCTCCCATAGGTCTGTGATTCAGTCTCCTTTCAGCATGCTAGGATTGTTTATTGATGAGGAAAAAAATCAATTCAGTCACCTGTATAGAGTGGTATTAAAAATCAAGCAGGGTCATGCCTGAGTAATACATAGCACCAGAATGGCCTTGTCAATGCTAGTTTTCCACTCTCTTGAGCCTCTTAATTGACACTCTGTCTTTACTTCTGGTTCCAGACTTCATCTTTTAGAACCACAGTTGCTTCCTTCCTCCCAATCTAGATGCCCTTCCCCTGAAAGCCTGAACGTTCTGTGGTTGGCACCTCAGGAGGAAATCTGTTTTAAGTAAGTGCAAGACGTGAGTTTTAAATCCTACAACAAAACTTCCACTAGTCATACTTCACCTAGTGATATGGAAGAGATTCTCTCTCTGGTCCCAACAATGGGGTTTCCTCTGTCTGGACTCCATCATGACCTGGAGACTACTTACTGTACCTGAAAAAGCAAAGTCTGGTTGTTAATTCCTTCAGCTAGCTAGCTCCGATATCTGTCTTGGCTTTTTGTCCTCTGATTTCTTTTTCTTTCTTTTCTTTAATTTTCCAGTCCCTTCATAATCAGGTTCTTTTAAGGTTCAATAATGGTCATTCCTATTCCCTTGGGACTTAAAAATGATATTGATAACCCTAAGGGGGTCTCTTTGAACAGTGGACTACTTGTTCATTACTCCATCTCTTAGTGAAGGTAGCATTTTCTTGTGGTGAACACTTTGGCTAGGAGAGTGAGTGAATTATGAGCTTTAGTATCTGTACCTCTATATACAGTATTCTACAATGATAAGGTGTACCTACACCCTTATCCAAAATTTCTCACCAAGGTAATATCTCACTTCCACATCAACCATGCAATTATATTTATCACCCCCCCTCCAAACTTTCATAGGGATGAGGAGAGACTTGTTAGATGTTGAGAGTATTTGCATTTTACTTGGATAGGACTAACGCATTTTGATCATCATCCCAATAACTTGTGATGACTGCAGACAAGGTGAAATGATTTCCAGTTTTTTCTCATTAATAATCTCATCCTGGATTTCCTTCTGTATGTCTGTGCTATGCCTTGAGCAGTGTTACTCCTCTGAACATTGCATATTCAATTAGATCACATTCACCTTCTGCCACCTATCTAGCTCAAGTGACCACTCTGGACATTTTGTAATATGGTGACTTGTATGTATTGAAGACCCTTTATATTACATCATGCCCTCTCTCAGCAATTTAGAGGTAATGCCAGTTTTGTGGTCCTTCAGTCATCATTCAGGCAGACTCTGATCCCACCTCCAGATTGAACAACTTGACAGTCACCTGATGTGGAATGGACATGTGCAATCTCTCAAAGAAGAAACTGTTACTAACTTGTTCAATAACTGCTGTTCTTTGAGATGCATTGCACATGTCCCTTCCACAAGTCACATTCCTTCCCTCTCTCTAATTGAATTTGTCTGGTAAGGAACTGAGGAAGGTTGGTGGCAGTTCTGTCCTCTGTACCATCACACAGCAACATAAGGTTGCAAACAGTGCATGCACTGCCACAGTGGGTAATTGTGAGGGAGAAATCTCCACCAGTAGTGCACTGAGCATGCACATATCTGAAGTGGAATGGAAATGTGCAATACATCTCAAAACTACAGATATGGAACAGGTTGCTAATCATTTTTCTCTCTGGTTTTTAAATTTCTGGAAGATATTTCTGCAGAGACTTAACGGTACAACAAGCTTATATGGTGGTGGTACTATCCTAGTTCTACAGATAGGGGAAACTGAGGCATAAAAGATGTACTAAACTTTATTTCTTTTGGGACCTGTTACAGGACTGGGAATACAATGCTTATCTTCTTCTGCCTCTGGCCTTAAAGCGGAAACTCATTCTTTCCTCCTTTTGATAGTGAGGTCGTAGTGATTGGGGGTAATTTTTCCTTTTGGACTTTGACTTCTCCATGACAACCACTTATGGTTTCTGTGGTTAAATGCTAATTAAAAATTACAAAGGACCAGACATTTTATCTTACTGGTGACAGATTCCTTATACTCCTTATCTCTGTAGTTAAAACTGGGTTCTGCAAACTCTAGAGAAGTATTAGTTACATATTAGAATAAATACGCTGTGTGTTATTTGGGAGATGCTCTATGAACAAAATGAAAAGGAGTTCTGTGGCATTTGTAAACAACAAGAAAGTTTGATTCTGTTTTGATTCAGACAGTGTGGAAGAGACAAGCAAGAGCTGAGAAGTGTAATAGAGAGGAAATCACTTTCTACACTGTTTGAATCAAAACAACTTGTTTATTTTGCTGAGAGAGGCTCCGAGACTATCCCTCTGGATCTATTTGTGTTGACCTTTTGACCCACCCTTTTTTCTGTGTATGTAAATACAGCTAACATACCACATTCTCTACTTCTTGCATCCAATGAAGTGGGATTGTGCCCATGGAAGCTTATGTGACAAATTTTGTTGGTCTTTAAAAGTGCCACAGACTCCTTTTTTGTTTTTGCTGATATAGACTAACTTGGCTACCTCTCTGGAACTCTGTGAACCAAGTTCTTAAGAAGCTGCTTTGGTTCCAGGGTTAAAAAAGAGGACATTTTGATTTGTGGATACATCAAGTATCTGCAGTTTTTGGATTAACCCCTCCCCACAGCTACGTAGAATGTGTTACTCTGTTCAGTCTGGTTTCCAGTTGGTAGATATTACTCTTTGTGGTGTGGATACCTCATTAGTGTAGTTCAGTAGGTGTTCCAAGGCTTGAATAGGCACGGAGACTTAACTTGCCCGGGGGGGGGGGGGGTTCTTTTTAGGCAAGTTGGCTGGTCAGTTTGGGGAACTTGTTTTGTAGACAGAGAATGTTAGTCTTCTACAGGCACCCCTTACCTGTCTTACGTGAATTTAATAGTTCCAGAAATGGCAAATATAGTGATCATCTTATTCCACTGGCATATACAAACTGTTTCTATTTTGTGATGGTGCTTGCAATGCTGTCAAGTGGGTTTACATTTTCAAAGTGATGCTGAAAGCTTTTCGATTGTATAGTCATTATAAATATCATGCCAAATTTTAGCTCTAGTATAACATGGTAGATTTTCCATTGAGGATGTCATGTGGGCCAAAGCTTCAGAAATATCTTGAATAGTCTTACCAGGGTTGGAGATAATTTCCAAACGTACAAAGTTTGTTAACCTTGCTGATTTGGTAAAAGTGACAGATCTAATCACTACTCTACTGTGCATTCACTGTAGCCAGCCAGATACTGTAGATAGTTGCAAGGGGACAGAGAGGGACAGTAAGTCAGGATAAGAGTAGGAAATTGCTATAATATTTAAAGATTATTTTGGAATACCCAAAATGTAGGGTCCTTCTGGAAGGACTCTTGTTTCTATAGCTTGCTATATCTAGTGTTATTTTTTTTAGCCAAGAAAGATGTATGTTGTATCTAAATATTGATCCCCAAATCTAAAAATACCAGTATAAATAGTATAGTATCAATTGATTGTACACTCCTGTATTGTGACTTCTGTTAGTCTCTAGACAAAGAATTTCTCTGAGCCAAATATAAAAAGGCATAGTTTGTGTCTGATGAAGTGGGATTTTCTCCCATGAAAGCACATGCAATTAATAAATCTATTATTCTTTAAAAGTGCCACAGGACTCCTTGTTAATTTTGGTGGAAATTCCTAAGTGATATAGATTTCTTCCTCCTCAGTCTTACCCCTTCAGTATTGGGTAGCTGTTCCATCACATTTTTTGAGTGAAAACTCTCATCTATTTGGGGGATGGGGGAAAGAATGGAGCAGTCTTTTGTCAAAGAGGTAGAGGTGCAAGTTTACTGAATCCATTATTACTTTTCCTTCTAGTTTCTTTCTTTCTTTCATGACTCATGCTGTATTGTTTCCTTGACTGGACCCACTTTGATAGGAAGACTGCAGCAAATTTATTTTGTTTTTCCAAGTCTATTTGGTGTCACCTATTGAGGTGAGAAAAGACATCTCTCACCCCAGCTGAAGAAGGGCTCTCTCCAGAGACCAAGACCTTGCATAGCAATAATGGATGTTGGCTATAATATTCTTCTACTTCATATTATTACTGGGCCTACTTCTTCTCCTTTTTTTTTTTTTTGGTATAAATCAGGAACAACTCCCATAAAGTCACTAGAACTGCTTCAGCATAAAACTTATGTGAGAACAGAAGAACTAGGACCACTCCTCTTTCCTGATAAAAAAAAAAAAAAAAAAGCTCTAAAGTAGAGAAGGCATGTGACTTTCTACTTTCTTTATCTACAGCTTTAACCTTCTCAGGACAGCAATGATAAGATTAAAAGAACCAGGCTTTCTTCTTGCTATCTCTTCCCTCCTACCTAAAGGAATCCATTAGGAAGAGGCTCAGACCCCAGACACCGAATCTGACCCTCCTTTATCTGAACTGGTAGAAGAGGTGCCTTTCTTCAGACACTCTGACAAGAAGGGATCACCTTTTCAAAATGTGTGTGAAACTGCAACTCTTCCTCCCCAAATGCCAGAGGTTTCAGGTGAAGGAATGCAGTTGTTCCCTGCTTTTTGTTTAGTCACCTCTCTGTGGAAAAATATAAGGAAAACTACTTTTAAAAAACTAGTAGGTCTCATCCCAAAGTGGTTAATAAACTAAATTCCACAGCATCTCTGAGAAGGTTGCAAATTTAAGTACTTGACATTAACAAATGCCCACATTAAGGTTGCATGCAAAACTTTAACTCTTATGCATATGTGTTATGCTACCCTTCTTTGGATCATATGCTATTGTGCCTGTAAGTTGTACGGTGCCTAATGAAAGAGAAAAAAGTGATATATGGCTAAAACACATAAAAAGGGAAGTGTATAGTGATTGCCACATCTTGCAAAACTAAAAATACTATCTTTTTCTCTACTGATACAAAATATTGATCATAAAAATTAGAACTATAAGCAAACTATATGTAAATATATTTTTAGCTTTTTTTATTCCTTTGTTTACTGCACACTATGCAGTCTAAGCACTGAAGGACTGGAGTCTTAAAGAAGTAATATGTGATTTATGTCACTGAAGAATGTTGTAATATATATGCACAAAGAAAATTAAAGTTTTGTATTGAGACTTTTTATGCACTGGTAGAATATGCTTGTCATCAAAAATACTGGTATTCAGGACTTGTTGGGACCATTAAATGTTGGTCTTTTAATGGGGGGGGGGGGCTAGCTTTTCCTTCAGTGAAATGAGACCTGTATTAACTTTAACATAAGTTATACTGAATGGGCTCTCTGATCTGACAAATGCTTATCTGTTGGTTCAGATACTTCTAATAATTCTTTAAAATGCAGCATCCATCACTGACATTTTGACATCAGTGAATGAAAATCAACTAGTTTGGTAAGTGCTATGTTGCAGAATAGTTTTATCCTAAATGTGGGTAAGCAGATGTAAAAATATTAACTCATGTTTTCACTTGTTTTATTTCCAGAACAAAAGATAAAATGAAGATTGCGTTTATGATCTGCACATATCTATATTTAAAAGCCAATGCAGATATGTGTGGTTAGGCATCTTAAACTTCATTAATAGTTAGAGAAGGTTATAACTGAGTTCTTAGCAATAAAGCGGTGACAATGTATTATCAAACATTTATTTGATGGCAGTAACCAAATGCCCCAATTGGGATTAAGTGGGTGGAAAACTAACATTTGTACAGTCGTCTTTTAAAAATAAAATTATATAGCATAGTTGTGACAGGCTGCTCCCCAGGTCTGGTCCAATGTGCTGCTGTGACACCCTGAACCCCGATTCACCCTGCTTTGTCAGGTGCCCATTCACTCCTGAGTCAGTCCACTCCTGCCTCTTGTATGTAATTGGTCCCAAGCAGTTGGTGTATATGCCCTCTGATTACTTGAGGGACAGTCCCCAAGTGAGCACCTCAGGCCCCAGTTACCTCACCAGGAGCTACTGTCTTACAGAGACTGGAACCTACTCCCAATCATCATACACTCAAGTCCATCCATTTAATGAAGAAATGGGTTGTGCCCAGTCTTCTTTACTCTCACCCTCTAAAGATCACACGACTTCAGACAAAACAACTATTAGTTTATTGATCAGATTGGCCATTTTCTCATTTAAAATTATAATCAAGGCAGAATCATAATATAAGGGAGTCAGGAGTGACCACAGGGAAATAAAAGGTAAACCATAGATTCTACACTATCATCTCTACCTAAACTGACCTCATGGTCCAAGTTTATGCTCAAGATCAGAGGTGTCAAACTCATTCAGTGTGGGGTCCACACTGGAAGGCAGGATACCTGACACGGGGCAGGCCATGTGTCCCCATGGGCACCCTAACCCTTTCCCTTCCCCTACTGTGCAGCCCCTGGATCCCCTTTCCCTTCCCTTCCCTTCCCACTTCCCCTATGGCAAGCAATCGGTTTCAATCACAGCCATAGGCAAGTTGGGCTCCTGCCTCTCCCCCCACCTCTGGCCCACTCACTGTCAGTCATTCAGCATGCTGGCCTTTGGTTGAGTTGTTCCCATATGGGGCCCACCCAGTGGTTCCTTTCCTTGTGCAATGTGCTATCAATCAGATTACTATGCTGACTGATTGATTGACAGTGAACAGTTGGGGTGGAGGGCAGTGAGGTGGCTCTCAGGGAGCCTGGCATAGCCTGCCGTGACTGAGACTCTGGTTGGTTGGCAGACTGCAGCAGAGCTGAGCTGGGATTGGCTGAAGTGCTTCCTTTGTTCCCCTGTGCTCTGACTGGGATCATGTGAGTGCATCAGAAGGACACCTAGCTGGGCAGCATGTCTTTCAGTCTTTGCTGTTTGCTGCTGCTGCTGCTGCAGATAGTAGCTCCCAGGCACAACCAAAGCAACAGCTCTGTGGGACAGATCAGCGGCCTTGGCGGGACACATCCAGCTCATGGACATAAGTTTGACACCCCTGCTCAAGATGTTCAACTGTCAAATGTTCGTGTAGCCAGTCTCTGCCTGAGACCAGGCAGGGCCCCAAATCTTGCTTGAAGGTGTTTCGAGATGCAGATTCCTAGGCAAAAAGTCCCAAATTATTCCAAGAGTTTCTCTTTTTTGCAAACCCCCCTCAACTCTCCCTTTCTGGGAAGAGGTGATCTCTTTTTACTCTGTATGAGTCAGGGACCTCAATTAACATGGTCTTTGTTGCTTCCTCCAGGTACTTGCTTCCTTGCAGCTTTGGTAGTTTACATGTTTCTGGAAGAGAGTTCAACCAGCCATCGCACCCAGACCCATGAAAAACATGTTACAGGTCTGTGCACATGCATAAAGCTACAAAAAACATGATACCATAATCATGTAGAATGTGTTATGAACATTAATAAAGGCACCTTGCATGGCCTAATTGGCATAAAATTGTACAACCACAGTGCATAAGTGAACAGAAAAATCAGTTTATAACCCATGGTGCATAGATGTGCGTCCTGTGACAACAGCATGTATAGCTTTCTATGATGGGGTAACAAGCCTTGTGGATAGAGGGGAAACAGCAAATGTGGTGTGTCTAGACTTTAGTAAGGATTTTGTTATGGTGTCGTATCACCTCATTTTACAGACTTGGGAAGTACATACTGGATGAAGCTACTCTAAGTTGGGCAAAGGATTGGGTGGATAACTGCTCCCAGAGAGTAGTCATTAGTGGTTCACAGTTATGCTGGAAGGGCATAACGAGTAGCGTACTGCAGGAATCAGTTCTGGGTCTGATTCTGTTCAATATTTTTATCAATGATTTAGAGGATGGCAAGCTGGGAGGGGTTGGAAGTGCTTTGGAGGGTAGAATAACAATTCAAAATGATTCAGACAAGCTGGTAAAATGGTCTGAGGTAAACAGAATGAAACTCAGTAAAGACAAGTGCAAAGTACTCTACTTAGGAAAGAACACTCCATTGCACAGGAACAAAATGGGCAATGACTGCCTAGGAAGGAGTACTGCAGAAAGGGATCTGGGTGTCATAGTTTACCACAAGATAAATATGAATCAACAGTATAACACTGTTACTTTTTTTGAAACCACCACTCTGGAATGTATTAATAGGAGTATTGTAAATTAAGACCAGAGAATTCTTCTTCCTACTCTGCCCTGATTAGGCTTCAGCTGGAGTATTGTATTCAGTTCAAGATGCTTCATTTCAGGAAAGATGTGGACAAATTAGAGAAAGTTCAGAGAAGACCAACATGAATGATTAGATGTTTGGAACACTTGACCTGTGAGGGAAGATTGAAAGAGCTGGATTTGTTTAGCCTCAAAAAGAGGAGACGGGAAAAATTAATGGTTTTTAAGTATCTAAGAGGTTGTCAAGAGGAGGAGGGAGAAAAAAATGTTCTTAACTGCTGATGATAGGGCAAGAAGCAATGGACTTAAATTACAGCAAGCAGGGCTGTCCCCGGGGGGGGGGGTGCGGGCTGGCCTCGCACTCATTCCCCTCCCCTGAGCTGGGGGTGGAGCAGGCCAGCCCAGGGGCTGGACCCTCCTCTCCTCCCCCAACTCTTGGTTGGTCCTCTCTGCCCCCAGGGTAGAAAAGCTGCCCTAGGGGAGGGGTGATAGAGTGGAGTCCGGCCTCTGGGCTGGCCTGCTCCACCCCTGGGCTGGCTGTTCCCTGCCCTGAGGGCAGGGAAGAGCCTGCCCAGAGCAGAGGCCAGCTCTGCACTACCACCTCCCATCCTTCCCCACTGCTTTCATCTTCCCACTGAAGGCTGCGAAGAGGGGGTTGGGAACAGTGCAGCTGTTGGGGGGGGGGCAGTGATGTGGGCCTGCACTGCCCTGCTCACAGCAGGACAGTATGGGGCGCAGGAAACTGCGAGACCCAGAGCAATTGCCCCTCTTGCCCTTCCCCTGCTTAAAGATGGCCCTGACAGCAAGGGAGGTTTAGGTTGGCTATCAGGAAAAAATTCTCAGCTGTCAGGGTGATTAACCACTGGAATAAGTTGCCTAGGCAGGTTGTCGAATCTCCATCATTGGAAGTTTTTAAGAGCAGGTTAGGCAAGCACCTGTTAGGGATAGTTTAAGAGGGTACTTGGTCCTGCCATGAGTGCAGGGGACTGGACTTGATAACCTCTCATGGTCCCTTCCAGTTTCTATGATTCTGTTGCCTGGAAAATCTTGATGGCCTCTCTTTTGAGAAAAGGTGCAGCATGAATAATAATACAAGCTTCCCTATACCAAACCAAGAACCATGACACAGAACGGGCCACCCTCTACATATGAGAGGTCTGTCTCCATTCTCTTTAATACTTCACCTTTCTTTTGCTATTAAGAGTGCCACCAACAACAGAGGTGAATTCTTCTCAAACGGGAACTGGTCTGAGAATACCAAATTTTTCAGGTTTCTAAAATGCTACTGCCACTGCCTCATCTTAAACAGAACTTTTTCACCTGGAGAGCTATACAGGTTTACAAAGTGAATGTAGTAGTGTTTTCCATGTGTAGCATGATCATGAATCTGACCTGTGTCTTGTATTGTAAAATGATGTGTATATGTGTAAGATTAAATTTCTGTTTGTATTAGAATTTGTAGAACTTTTTTAATAGTTTCAACAAATATTGATTATTTTTAATAATTTCTCCCATTTTTATTATTTTCAGAGTTCACAGTTATTAAAAATTATAGGGATGCCAGACAATAATTATGTAATTGCAGTAAACACAGCAATTCAAAAAGTTAATGGCTGTAGTTCATTAAAACATGAATTGTCACCATCACGTGTCAAACTGTGCAAAGTAAATATCCTTAAAAATGCAATCCTTCCAAGCCCAGTAATGCTACAGCAAGAGTGATAAAAACTGCTGTAATTAGGGCTCCTTAGGCTTTTCCACACTAAACTTCTGCTTTGTCACTTGTAACTTCCCAGAACTTTCATCCACTTTTGACTTTTAAAGAAGTCACTAAATATCCATGAGGACATGTGGAAAGAAGGGAAAAGGTGGTAGCATGTAGAGAGGGGAAAGGAAAAAAGAATAGAATTCTGAAAGTTAACAGCATACTTGGGTTAAGAGAGGTCATAGAAATAGATATGACTAAAGAGGGGGGAAATGTAAAGTTCATTCAGAGAATGGGAAGTGGTTCTCAGAGATCCATGGTGTAACATTGACTATAAAATTTGGCCTTAATGTTGGCCTACCACACCACAGAGATCTTGGTGGGGAAATGGTAGAAGTGGCAGGTAAGAAACTGCACTTCTCTTTAATCCAGGGATGTAGCCAGCCCCTGATTTCTGGCTGGAACCTTGAGAGGGTAAGGTGGGCCTGGCCAAGGGTAGCCTTCCCTGCAGGAAGAGGGAGAGGTGCCCCTCCTGACAGTGGTACAAATTTTGCTGCTGTGGCCATCACTGTGAGTGGGCAGAAGCACTAGTGCTGGCAGCTCTGTTCCACAAACAGCTCTGGCTGGGGGAACAGGTGGCCACGGCTACAAGCAAAGAAGCAGCTTTGGTGCTTCTGCTCCTCTCATGGCTGCATCTGCTGACCCCTACAGCTGCAAAGTGGAGCAGAGGCATTCGTGCTGGTGCCTCTGTTCTGCTTTTGGCCGCAGCCACTGGCTGCTGGGTGACCCCGTGGCCACTATGGTGAAATTTGTGCCACTGCTGTGTGGTAAGGTGGGCAGGCCTCCCAGCAAAGTCCCACCCGTGGCTATGTCTTTAATCCTTTCTAATACTAGTGAATACTTCATAATGTGTTTCCATAAGGTGATGTCTTGTAAATGATCGTTATCTGTTGCTTCTATTCATATGTTACTGATATTTGTATTAGCTATAAAGAAATTTTTTAAATAAAACTAATTTGTTTGAATTTATTGAAAAAGATTGGTTTCCACAAGAAATTATACAGACTAATGTATGGTGGAATGTGAGTGAGCTGTAAGGGATGTAATTCAGACATGATGGAAGAAACCTGATTCTTGCAGTGGGATAGCAGGGGCGAAGAGCTTGAAGATGATGGTTGCTGTTTCCATTATTGAGGGGGTTCACCTTCCCTTCCTAAAGGAGATTTGAGGTCAGGAGTATTTCTTCATACTTCTTTGCTCCTGCAGTTCCAAGTATATTTCAAGGGCCAAAGTGCTTTTCCCATTTGCTTGTAATGTGATAGTTACAACTGTTGCAGATGCGAACCTTGCTACAGTTATGTATGCCTTTTGACTGTTTGCTCTACAGGGGTCAACTCTGAAGACCGCTCAGATCCAACACCTCATGAAAATGCTGAAGACTGACTACATAATGAGGTTCGTTAGAAAAATCACTGTAGATTACCCTGGCTTCCTATCTGACCAGTTAAAGGTGTCTTATATTGATCTATAAAGTCGGACATGACTTGCTTGTTTACTGGAAAGATCACCTCTTTTCTATGAAACACTGAAGCAGATCACGTCATCTGATGTGTTCTCTCTGATTGTTCTAAGATTTCAACATGCAGGGAGACTGGACTGTTCCCACCTGAGGCTACTCAACTCTGGAGTTTTCCCTGTTGGTTTAATAGAATCTGAGTTGCATCTTGCTCAAACTGGCAGAATCTTTCAATCCAGAAAAAGCTCTTTAAGTGTAACCAGTATAATTTAGTTGAAGGTTTGAGACATTAAAGGACTTTGAGGCACACTCTAATGAACTTGGTAACCCATCAGTGTCTTTTAATTCCATGCAATAGTGAGATGCCATGATGTAAAAAAGGGGAAAAAAAAGATCCTTTTTTAGGCTGTACTGTGCAATAATTAACTGGGTATCCAAATTAAACTGCTAATTCAAAGGTCTAAGGTTTGAGACTTGTCTGAATTGTTTTCGTGTGTATATTTTAACTAAAGGGCTAAATTAAAATAGAGAAAAATGTTACTTCTCACTCTAACAAGGCTCAGGCTCATGACCTTTGGATTAATAAAACAGCTCTTTTGCTGTAACTAGTCAGCCACAAAGGATTATGGGAAACTAGGGCATTTTCATCTAGTGTCTCTTCTAAACTGCCAGACACAAAGGGATGCAGCTACAGTTTTGCTGCAAAAGTTAAATATTAAAAAGTAAAATGTTAAGGAACAAACTGTTTTTGTGGGGGAAAGTGAGATGCAATCTGTTTACTTTAATTGCTTTGTATCTCTGGTTTAAGGGTGATACTTAAACATATATGTTTATCTTTAAAAAGCCCTTTTAATTCACTTGTATTTACAGAGGGCATGTTGCATAGCTCTGCATTTAAGCCTTACAAACAACTTTTCCATTGGTAATGCAAAGAAGATGAGTAAAGTGTCTGTTTCCTCTATGTGCACTGCAGCTAAATGGATTCAGCAGTTATACTGCTATTCTAAGTACCATGTGTCTGAAATTTGTGTTCAAAAAAAAAAATCAATTTTTACATTGTCTTTCAGTTAAGACCCTAGCCCTGAGGAATGTTGATCACCCTAATTTCCTGTTGTTTTCCATAGAGTAGCTCTGCAGTAGGTACTCAGCTCCTGGCAGGAATGGGTCTTTAAAAAAATTGTCTTGACCCCCCCCCCCCCGTCCCCCACAAACCCCCCTCAAATTCTGAAACAGCAGATTGTTAGTCATCTCTATTGTCAAGTACTAGCAGTGGAAAACTGATGACATATTGATTTTTCATGTCTTACAAAACAAACATTAAGCTATTTATGAGGAGTATTATCAGCAACAGAAACTCTGCTATGTTGCCTTTCCCTTCCCTGTAATATCTAACTCTGAAAAGTGGCTGTAAAAATGACATTACAGATTTTGATTTCCACAGAAAATAACTTAATTTTTCAAGTAGAAAGATTTCCCCCCCCAACTTCCAGCCTTCTGATCACAGCCACGGCTGTGCATCTGACAAAGTGGCTTGCAGCCCGTGAAAGCTTATTCTGAAGAAATCTGCTAGTTTTTAAGGAGCCACAGAACTTTTGTTGTTTAAAGAATAACACAAGCTGCCCCTCTGGAGCCACTGCTATGAGTGTCAAGTTGGGTTCTTTCTACCTTGTGTATTTTTACCAGTAAAAAAAGTTCTGTAATTAGGATCAGATACAGCTCTCATTGAAGTCAATGTGAATTTTGCCTTTAACTTCCAGGAAAGCCCATACTCTGCAGTCCAGAGACTAAAATTGCCGTCTCATACACTCTTACCACATTTCCATACCTAGGCAGCAAAAGCTAGGTGTCATGTTTCCAGGGCTATCTGTACCTCTTTCTCCTTTCATGGTTTCTTGAGTCCACCCAGTCTCAAACTCCATTCTTTCACCTCTCTGGCAGGGCCGTAACTACGGTGGGGTGAACAGGGCTTTGCCCCCGGTGCGAAATTAAAAGGGTGCTGTGGGGAAGCGACCATCCCTGACGCCTCTGGCCATGGTAGGGAAGCGATCTCCCCTGCTGGCTGCAGCAGGCAATCACTTCTCCTTGCTTTGGCCAGAGCCAGCAGGGGGGATCGCTTCCCTGCCATGGCCAGAGGTGGTAGGGGCAATCGCTTCCTTGCTGTGGGCAGAGCCAGCAGTGGGGGGCTCCCTTCTCCCCATTGCAGCAGGGTAGGAACCCCTGTTGCCAACTCTTGCTGTGGCAGGGAAGGGTCACACCTCTTCTCCCTGCTGCTGTACAGATGGGCCCCAGACCAGGGCCTGGGGGAGCACCTTTCAGGGGGCACCTTTGGGACAGCTTGCCCTGGGCGCCGGAAGCCCTAGTTACGGCCCTGCCCTCTGGTGATGGAATCACTTGAGTCTCCCACTCAGATCAGGCTCTGGGCTATAATACCTTCTGTATCAATTCTGCTTGCATAGCAGATCGAACTAGGTTTTGTATCTGCAGTTCTTTTCAGGAGTTTGTGACCAGTGCTATTAGGTGACAAAGCAGCCTTTTAAAAAACAAAGTACTGTTTATTTTAGCTGTGGGAACAAAGTATTAGAGGATGAAGGATTTTAAAATAAGGAACAATCTACACAGGTCTGTTTTACCTAATGGCTGCTTATCCCCCAACAGTAGCCTAGGCAGGCCTCCCTTCCTCAGACATGCCAGTGAGTGAATACCTGTGTCTTACTCTTGTTCCCCCGAACAACTCCCTTTCTTGAGAGAGAAAGAGTTCCTTTTAAAACTGCTATTGTCCTCTTGATTGTGTGCATTCCTGGGTGTCTGGGGGGAAAAAACTGATTTGCAGATTGGCTGGTGAGAAGGTGAAGTCTTCAAAGCTACCGGTTTGGGTGTTTGTCCTTTAGCAGCCCTCATGAGTTTGCTGAGGGGTGGTTTATTTCGACCCATTCTGATTTCTTCCTCCCAGTTCTTCCTTACAGCTCCCTAATAAGCTAAACCCACATAGTCATGCAGGAAATATCCTAATAGTACCCAGGTTGACGCACGGTATTAATCAATCATTACAGAGCAGATCCGCCTTTGTCAATGCTGCATCTCATTGCTCCCAGACAAGGGCTTCCTTTCATAGACCTATGGCTGTTTAACTGAGCTATCATAAGAAAGAGGTCTTACATACCATGTGAAGAAACTTGGACCCAAAATTAATGGAAGAGGACCCAACTTCAGTCTAGTGATTGATTGATCTCCAGCTCTGTGAGATATACAAATCAAAATGGTGTAGGATGTACCTGTCTCTTCTGACCCCATACCATTAACTCTGACTTTTCTCCTTATAACTAAAATAGCTGTTTGCATTATGGTTTCCTGATGCATACTTAGTGGTTATGTCTGTATTTTGGGGGCTTCCTAGACTCAGCTCCAAAAAGCATACAATAGGCTTTTAATTTATATGCTGCTAACCTCCAAGTATTAATTCATATATTTCCCCAAGTCCTTTTGATGGATTGTTGCTGTCATGTCTGTGGACAAATGATGTGGACTGATGAGAAAATAGATAGTAGGTAAAATTGTCAAAAGCATCTAAATGATTTGGGAGAAAAAGTACCATTTTCCTAAGTGATGTAGACAGTGACAAGCCTAAATCTAATTGAAATCCACCATTAATATTGTCTCATTCAATGTTTGGTCTATTTCCAAGGGAAAACATTATCTAATGTACGTCTTCTTTAGTTACATCTTTGGCAATTAAGTCATTCCAGTGGGAAATGAGATTAAAATAGTAATTTGCTGAACACACTAACCTGAACATTAGAGGTGGGGCTGGAAGAACTGTTTAAGATTGCCCAACACTTCCTTTCATAAGCTCCTATATTTAATTACTTTGCCAAACTTTAACTATTTGGGCAGAAATTTTGCAGGCAGTGTGCCAAACTCAGGCTGAAAGTTTCTGAAAAACTTCAACCCAAATGGTTAATCCATTTCTGAGAACAAGTCTAGTAAAAAATATGTTGTTTTGCCTATGTTAGAAGTTCTGGTGCTCTTTCTTTTTATGCCCCCATATCTAGGCGCAGGGACTTGAAATTTAGGAGGGGGTGGCCTTGGTGTCATGGAAGTACCTTTTGTCATCCCTATGAAAGTCTACCGAAATTTGACCCAGTTATACGTCTTTGAAAAGTTGCTGAGGGAACATAGTAAGGATAGAATGAATCTTCAGTGAATTTTAGCTATTAAGCTCTAGCAAGTCTCTGCTGAGGCAAACAGGTTCTAGTCCTGACTGGACTGTGAATGCACCATCATCGCACAGAGCATCTGAGGATTCTCCTGCCCAGGGTGATGAGGCTTGGGAGGGGGTTGGACTAGATGACCTCATGAGGTCCCTTCCAACCCAACCCTATGATTCTATAATCTAATGACTTTCCCTATAATGGCTGATTCAAGTTGAGGTGGGGCTGGCTGGGCAGAAGAACAGGGAGTCTGCTGGCAGACAGCTTCCTCCTCCACATTGCCTATCTGCTTCAAATGCAAAGTGGACAAAAACTGATCTGGAAGAAGGGGAAGGAGTAGAGAATGTGGACTGGAGAGAGGAGACAAGAGGAGAAGCTGGAGAGGGAGGCTGTGACTGGTAATCACTTGGCTGGGGGAAGGAAACACACATCAGACAAGAAGCTGGAGACCGGAAGAGGGAATGGTGGCAGGGCACAGTGGGGAAAGATATGACAAGGAGCTGAGGAACTGGGAAAGAACTAGAACTGGTTGGGCACAGAGACTGCAGCCAAGAACTGGAGAAAGGAGTCAGGGAGGGAGGCTGAAATTGGTTGAAGAGCCAGGGGAGGGAGACTAGCACTGGGAACCAGCAAGTGGCGGGGGTGGGCGGAGGGACATTGAAAAGAGCCAGCACAGCAGGAGGAACTGAGATTGAGTGTAGGGAGAGGTAAAGACTGGCATTGGAGAAAGGGAGATAGGACTTGGACAGCAAGTGCAGAAGTGGAAGACTAGGACTGGCTGTGTAAGATGACTGCGGTAAGAAGCCTGAGATATGGATACTGGAACTGGCTAGGTGAGGAGAAGGGATCTGCCAAAAGGAGCTAGGCATGAGGAAGAGATGGGAATGGGACAGAAGAGATCAAGCTTGGAGGAAATAGGTATAAAGCCTGTTCCATTACCGTGCACTCTTCTCAACAGCCTGGAATGGAACCCAGGATTTCCGTCTGCCCATTCCTCTGCTGTCAGCAAATATCTATGCAACCTACTTTCCAAGTATCCACTAATGTTTCGCATTGACTTTTAGTGCCAGTCC
Organism: Podocnemis expansa; assembly: GCA_007922195.1. Classification (NCBI taxonomy): domain Eukaryota; kingdom Metazoa; phylum Chordata; order Testudines; family Podocnemididae; genus Podocnemis; species Podocnemis expansa. The sequence goes on along the minus strand of ML681984.1, from coordinate 38,944,838 downwards.
ACATACAGCAGTGGTCCCCAAACTACTTAGGTTCCCCCCCACATCCATGTCTCCTCTAGAAGGGCAGCCATAGTGGCTGGGGTGCTGGGAGCTGGGCCGCAGTGGCCAGCAGCTAAGGCTGGGTTGGGGTGAGGTTCTGAGTTGGAAAGAACATCCAGGCCAGAAGGCGGAACTGAGGCCAGAGCCCCAGTTGGGGGGGAAAGGGGGCAAGAAAAGAGCTTGGGGAGTTGTGGGATGGGGTGGCATTCCCTCAATGGAGGCTGGCCCATGCTTTGGTGCACCCTCTTCCCCCAACATTCTGCTGCAGTGCCTCACAGTTTGGAGACCACTGACAGATAATGAGAACTTATTATTGCTGTTAGACAAACATGGAGTCTGGTGGTACTTTCAAAGACTAACAAATTTATTTATTGCATGAGCTTTCATGGGAGAAAATCCTGCTTCGTCAGACGCTTCGAAGATGGGGGAACAGATAGAATGGGAAGAAAATAAAGGCAGGAGTGTAAGTCATAGGATCAGGCCACTCTGTAACAGCAAAGCAACAACTGCTTTGATTTGCTGTTACCGTGTGACCTGATCCTATGACTTTTATGTCCTTACCTGCTTTATTTTCCTCCATTATGTAAGTTCCCTCGTCTTCAAAGCATCTGACGAATCGGGATTTTCTCCCATGAAAACTCATGCAGTAAATAAACTGGTTAGTCTTTAAAAGTGCCACCAAGCTCCTTGTTTGTTTTTGCTGGACTAGACTAGACACAGCTACCCCTTTGGAATAGTGCTGTTAGTTACTCCATTAGGTCACATGGCAGAAGTCCCTGCAGTGGATATAAAAATTCCAACCTTGATGATGACCCATATGGATAGCAATATCATGCACTATAATGAAATTTGTGCTATTTCAGTTTTTTTAATCTGGGAAAAATAGTATGTAATCACATTATTAAAGACTATCATAATGCATGTGCACAAAGGGATGAATTAAGGTTGCACTGACAAAATTAACTCTGGCATTTATCAACTTTTGAATGCTTGACTGTAACCTTACTAATGCCCTTTTAATGTATGTTGTGTGTAATATTTATAGATACACTAAGCATTTTTCTGTGAAGATAATACTTGGCCTTAAAATTCACTGATATGTAAAAGTGATTTTTCCCTTTTTTCCCCCCAGCTTTTTAAATTTTTTCTCTCCTTCATAAGGCCTAAACGTTTTTCATAGGCCCTAGCCACTGTGCCTATAGTGCCTAATGGGAAATCCAGCACTGATTCTGTAGCCAGCCTTTAGGCCAGGGGTCTCAAACTCAAATCACCATGAGGGCTGCATGAGGACTAGTATGTTAGCCTGAGGGCTGCACCACTGAAACCTTTTCACACAATGATATTGCAAATATCTGTAATGATAGTGTCATTGAGGGCCGCAGGGGATGGCTTTAGGGGCTGCATGCTGCCCACGGGCCGCATGTTTGAGACCCCTGCTTTAGGTGATGTCTTTCACTTCAGTGAAAAGCAAGTCACATGCCACCAAATTCTGTAGCTGTCTTCTCTACACAGAGACAGATTAGGGGCCTCTGGGTCTCCTACACTTGTGGGTCACCCTGCCTGGAGCCCTATCCCATGTATGGTGCTGTCCTAACTCATCCTAGGGCTCTGTCCTCTGCAGGGAAACTAGTGCTGGGTGGGTACCTGGGGCCAAAGGCCAGCCCCAGCCCAGCTGGTCAGCCCCTGGGAATGGCTGGGTTGATTGGTGTGCATGGTGAACCTTGAGGCCATACTGCATGCCAGCCAGCCCTGCCTCTTGAGTGGAGTGACCTGCCATGACAGCCTACCCCACCCCCAGGGGAGAACCAGCTGGCCTAGGGGCAGGGCAGGAGAGTGGAGCCCAACCTCTGGCCCAGGTTGCCCCATTTCCTCCACTCCCCTTCCCAGCATCAGCAGGCTAGAGGGCTCCCACATCGTGAGGGCCCCTGTGCACAGCCTGCATAGGCCTACACAATAATCTGCCCCTGCCTTGGGAGAGCATTGCAGTAAAGCATGTAACTCTGAAAATATATATCAAAATTTGGTCCAAACAAAGAAATGTGTTAGGAAGACTAATGCTTCTTATTTGTTTGTTTCTCGCTTCAGGTAAATGCAAATTGTGGTATGCTCATGGCCCTCAACTTATTGGCTAGTGGATGTAGATTCTATATGGATTCACAAAAGAGGTGACCCACCCAGCCTGGACACAAGGAAGAGAGTATCTGTTTGATACAATGCAATTTTATTACCAGAGTCTGGTTGTAGAATTTTCCAGATACAGATTAGCAAGCACATAAACATACAATATAACACAAAAATCGCAATCACTCATACTTTATTCCTGCACTTAATCCCTGTATGAAGCCCCAGTCCCAACTTTGCCTGTTATTATTTACAAATGCCTATACTTACAGCAAAAGCTTAAGCACTACTTCATTCAGAGACGCTGTGCCAGAACTGCTTGGCGTTTGTTTTCTTCCTGTGGCATTTGCCTCTTTCTTCCATCAGCTGGCCCTGCAGAGGTGCTTCTGCCCTTGCACGGTAACCCAGTGTGGCAGGGGAGTCCTTGGGGTGATCAGTCCCTCGGCTTGGGGGGTGTTGCCCTGTCGGCTCTGAGTTCCTGAGGCGGAGCTGTAACTATGGTGGGGCCAACAGGGCAAAGCCCTGGGCAGCCTGAAGCGGCTCAATGGAGCCGTGCTATTAAGGGGGCAGCTTTGCTGTGCTGGTTCTAAGCGCTGCTAATGGGAAGGAGCGCATTCTGATCAGAATGCACCCCAGGTGGCAAAACACTGTGTTACGGCTCTGTGCTGAGGCCCAGTCCAGGGACTTTATACCTTTGCCAGGTCCCCCTTATTATGATTACTGGATTGTCCCAGTTTGAACTTCCCCATTATTGTTGTTGCTGGATTTTTTTCCCAGGTTAGACTTTCCCAGTATTGTTATTCCCAGGTTGGACTTCCCTTATTTTGATTTTAACTGGTTTTTGGCACCCTGAGATTGGTTGCCATTGGGTTGAATCACAAGCTTAGTCTTGTTTAACTCCTTCTTAATTATTTTTGTTTTGTTGTGCACAGTGTGGTTGACCCTACTTGTATTTTGAAGCAGTGGGGCAACATGGGGTTTGACCTAGTATAACCTGTGCCAGGCCCTTGCAGGGCCTACTGACACAGATCAAGCAAATATAAATATAGATTTTGTATTGTGTGGGTTTTTTTTTTTGCATTAATGTTATGGTTTGTCTCAGGGTGATCTTTGAACAAATTTGGTATGAAGAGAAGAGCTCCAATTTTTCTCAATATGAATAAAATGTCCATTTTTAAAAACCAAAGTGGTTTTTAAGATATCTCAGAATTATCTCAACCTATCCAATCTGCATTATGAAAGTGTTTAATAAGTTATTTAAAAATAAATTAATTGGGTGCACTTCTTTATTGGTACTTCCTTTTCATAATGCAAATTATGCCTATTGCTTTTATTAAAGATCAGACCGGGATGTTTGAGTGTAACAAGCAGGGCTCCCTGGAGGACTTAGGGGGCCTGGGACAGATTTGCTGTGAGGGGCTCCCCTCACTGTTCCATACAAATACAACCTCTGCCCACCCTGAGGTCTCTTCATATCTCAGCTCACTCTGGCCGCCTTCCCAATTACCAAGCCCCCTCTTGGTTTACCCAGCCCCAATGTTTCCCAGGATGTATAGAGCCAAGCTGAGGCAGGGGCTAGGGCAAGGGGCCCCCTTCTTGGTGAGCACCTGGGGCAAGTTGCCCTTGTGTCCCCGCCACCCAGATGGCCCTGGGCACAAGACTGTGAGAAAATATGAAAAATTAGGGTGAAATTCCATTTCTAAGAAGGAGAAATTGACAGTAAATATATTAGAGTTGTGCTTCCTTAATGGCCTGGGTTCAAACTACCAATTTTACATTTCCCTCCACTGCATATTTCTGTATTTCTGTTTGTTGAACAGTTACAATTCCAAGTGTGGTAGGTGTGGTTAAACTATGTCATTTTCAATTATAGGAGAAGCACAAAATGTATGTAGAAGTTTATTTGCTACCCTCTCTCTGCTAATTTCATTTGAGGGAGTTTCTGCTATCAGTATATTTCTTGCATGTTTCATACTTGTTGTTTGCAACTGATTTAAATCTACACTTTATCATGATAAAATGATAGAATGCTGCCTATGCATTTTTTTTAACTGTCTGGGTTCAAATTTCTCCAGCTTTCTATTTTCATTTTCAAATACTGTATTGCTCCTCCTATAGCATGTCCCTTTTACAGTGTGTATGTGTTAGAGATGACTTTCCTATTCTGTCAGTCAGATACTTTGGAAGGTATTATACTAACCAAAGCTTTCATTTTCTTATTTTGAGACCATAAAGGTTAGGTAGAATACCAAAATGATTAGTGACAGGTGGTCTCTGCAAGGAATATATAGTTCCCTGAAAAGTATAGTGACAACAAGAAAAAGATTATTTAAGAATTGTTAAAGAGCAGCAGAGTTCCGGGTGAGTCTAAATGAGGCGGGGACTGCTTTGTGGCTTTCTAATCTGCAGGTCCTCTCAGAGGTACAGAGAGGCCCAGGCCACTTTCAGCTTTTGAGGCCCCTACCCATAATAAAAACACAAAAATGATGGCACATGAAAACAAAATAACACAGATTAGTTAACAAAAAAATTAACAAGTATCTAAATTTGAGGCCCTCCTGCAGTTGAGGTCAAAGACAATCGGCCCTCGTGTCTTCCCCTCTGATTGGTCCTGTTAATCTATGCTGAAATTGAAATCAATACTGGCCTTTTACAGGAATGCCATTCAGGTGTCCTAACATGACTGCTGCTTCGACTTATGAAAACTACTGTTGACAGCATCCTTAAAGGATAGATTGTTTATAACAATGATCCTTATAAGTTATTTGGGTACACAATGAGTTTGATCACTTTTGCAAAAGAGATCAGGGAACTTGGCCTGCTCTCACACAAATAAATGGATGTTTTTACCTTTTATTTCAGTGGGAACAGAGGTGGACCTCAGGTCAGTTTAAGCCTAAATAGATTATACTGTGAATAGTTCCAGACCTCTACCCCCACCCCCCACCCCCGCGCAAAAAACCCCATAGGAAATGAAGCTTCTGTCACATAAAAAAGATGGTGTGTTGCTGTAAAGTAGACGCTCTAGAATAAATGTGACTTTTTAAACTGGAGAACTGCAGTGGAACCTGGAAGGAGGTTACATAGCTTTTATCCTCTTTGTTGAACAGTTACCTACAGAGAGACTGGGACATCTTGTACTTCAGATCTGTGCAACTTGTCTGTTATATCAGCCTCCTACTAAGAGGAGGAATGTGGACAGGTGTACCTGTGTGTATGATATACTTAAAACAAACAAACAAACAAAAACCTTACAGGAAAAGTTGTCGTGAGTGTAATTTGGTGATGAAGCATTAGAAATGGAGCCTGTACATTTGGAAAAGTATGAGTTCTTCCTAGGACAGACTTGCTGCATGATTACTAAACATCAGTGTGGTTGCAGCTCTGAGCACACTGGGGCTGGACAAATTGTAATAGTCAGCTCGTGTCAACTGACATTCAGGCCCATAAGCAGTAAAGGTATCTACATCTCATTTTGCTCAGTGTTTGGTCCGTAGTTAGTAATACAGCAATCTCAACACTTCTACAAGCTTATTAAAAGTTAGTTCTCCTTTGAGCCAGGACAGGAAAAGTGAACTCTGGTCAAAAATCAATCCTTTTAATTTTTAACTTCACTGCTCAGGGCACTTCTTTAATTAGTAAGCAATATGTCAAATCCCTGTAAATTAAAACTTTCACAGCTTTTCTGAGTGCTTGCTTACATGAAAACAAGAAAAGCAAACATTTCCTAATCTCCAAAGGGGTAGCCATGTTAGTCTACTTCAGTAAAACAAACAAACAAGGAGTCCTCTGGCACTTACAGGCTAACAAATTTATTTTTTGCATGAGCTTTCGTAGGAGAAAAATCCCACTTCGTCAGACACTTTGAAGATGCAAGTTCCCCCATCTGACGAAGTGGGATTTTCTCCCATGAAAGTTCATGCAAAAAATAAATTTGTTAGTCTTTTAAGTGCCACAGGACTCCTTGTTTATTTATTTCCCAATCTGTATTTTGCATTAAAACCAGAGTAAACAACTGAAACTGCTGTATTTATTCTAAACTTCTAAGTCAAGTAATTGCATTTCCTTAAACCTAAAATAATCTTTGAGATCAGTTCACTTGCTAGTCAAAGAAAGCAGTGAGCTAAGCATGAGAACTACATTGATAGAAGTGACCTTGGAGGTATTTAGTTCAGTGGTTTTTAACCTTCTGCAGGTCATCACACACTCGGCTGCATATCACTACCCTACAGGACACAGTAGCCCACCCGCTCCAGGCAAAATCCAGCCATCTTCCTGGCTCTTCATGACGTACTTACCACTGTGTGGTGACACAGTAATGTGTCCCCATACTGTGGTTGAGAACCACTGCTTTAGTTACATGCCTTATGTTGTCCTTTTCCTCTATCTCAGTGGTTCTCTGCCAGGGCCCTCTGTACTTCTGGTGGTGCACAGAGATCTTCCGGGGGGTACATTAACTCATCTAGATATTTGCCCTCCTTTTACAAATGACTATAAAAAATCTAGCAAAGTTAGTAGAAGCAAAAATTTCAAACAAACAATGACTTGTTTATATTGCTTTTTCTCTATACTATACACTGAAATGTAAGTGCAATATTGGTATTCCCATCTTTTTTATACTAAAGCTAGAAAAAGAGAAAATATCCTGGGTTTCAGTACTAGTGTGCTGTGATACTTTTGTAAGCAAGTAATTTTTAAGTCAATTAAAACTTGGTGTATGCAAGACAAATCAGATTCCAGAAAGGGGTCCAGTGTCTGGAAAGGTTGAGCAAAACAAACAAGGAGTCCTGTGGTACTTAAAGACTAACAAATTTATTTATTGCTTGAGCTTTTGTGGGAGAAAATCCCATCCTCCCACCTTGTCAGATGCTTTGAAGTGTTGGGTTTGAAGCATCTGATGAAATGGGATTTTCTCCCAGGAAAGCTCATGCAATAAATAAATTTGTTAGTCTTTAAGTTGAACAGGACTCCTTCTTTGTTTTGCTGAACTAAACTAACAGGGATGCCCCTTTTGGAACTTGGAAAGGTTGAGAATCATTGCAGGCTGGCTGACTGGGGCTTTCAGGCCTTTTGACTGTATTCTGCTTTCCTTATGCAGCCAAACTCTCATCCAAGCCTCATTTGTGTGTAGGGATTACAAAATCAGGTCCTTTGTTTAGTTGATGTGGTTCAGCGGAGGAAAAAGGGCTTCACATGAAGCAAACAGTGTTGCTTTGGAGTCTCCTCATGTGGGATCTTTCCTAAAGATTAGCTGTTATTCCCAACTTTGTATTTTACTGTAGCACAGCACTTTAGCAATAGAAGCAGCAGAGCTGAGTCATTACTTAATTGGACTCAATTAGTGGAATGGCAGACCTGGAAGGAAGAAACTCTTCAAAAATATGTTATTAAATAAAGTGGAATTTGATAATGAACCAGAACCCAAACTCCACTGAACTAGCTGTAAGTGGCGAGCATTTCTCCTTTGCACAACAGACAAGGAGTGTGATGGCACTTTTAAAGACTAACATTTATATGTCGCATGAGCTTTAGTGGGAGAAAATCCCATTTCGTGGTACAGTTATCCTGTTCCTATTTGAGAATCAATGATCTTTTCTGGCAGCCACAGGAGGAAAGGTGGACAATGCTTGACTTTGAGATTAAGTAGGAACTCCCTTAGCTTTTGTGCTGATCTCAATTAAAATCTCTAAATCCACCCCGGATAAAAATACTTATTGACAGCGGTATGTCCCGAAATAACACAAGCACCAACGCACATCCTATTATTCGCTAACTGGCTGGGCTTCCAAGCGGCTGGCTAGGACCTGGCTTCCTTTCGGTTCATGTGGTAATGCCAGGCCAGCTGCAGGATGAGAATGGCCAAATGGTTCCATTTGAATTAAATGTAGCCAATCTGTGCGTTTGCTTTTCAGCCTCCATTTTTAGAGACAAGATGGGCCGTGCCCCTCTGTGGATCCCTTCCTACACTCCCCGAGGCGTTGTTGTGGTGGGATTAAAGCAGTGGCGGCCCCATACACAAACGCAGCTGGTTCCATTTGGTCAGCCTGGGACTTGCTGTGAAACTACGACAAGAATTCCAGTAAGTTAAGTTGGCAACATCACACAAAGAAAACAACAATAGGAGAAGCCCTTCCGTGCAGAAAGGAATGTTTCAAGCACCGTTCTCCTACAGTGAAAGGAGACGGGGAGGGAGGGAGGCAAGGAAGGAGGAGAGAGATTTGAAGAGGGCTGTTTTCCAACACCCCCCCCCCCCCCCAGCAGCTCTGGATCTTGTGATGGAGAGAGATCTTATCCTCTCTCTGTGATTCAGAGGTGCCAGGAAGCTCATTGAATATTCTGATCTGCCCCAGTGTTTCTTGTGGCTTGACCCCGGTGCTGTGTCGTACCACTACACCAGGCAGCCCTGAATCTGCATAAATCACAACCCAACCCTACACTACACTACACTCCACATCTTATCTTTCTTATTTCCCCCCTTCCTCCTCCAGCATGAAAGATATTAGACAATCCTTACGGAAATTTTTGTGGGATTAGTGTCCTAAGCGATCGAGGCAGAGGAAAATTGGTAACTCCTAATAAATAACAAAACCTTTGTGGAGAACTTTGAAAGAAGTGTAAATTACAGGCACTGTGCAAATTAAACCCTGTGACAGGCCGAAGGAGCGTTAAGTAATGTGTCAGTAATACCTCTTAAACTCTGCAAACCACCACGGTGGGTTAATATTTATGATATAAATGTTATGCAAAAATTAGGAGTCTGTGTAGATGGGACAATTAAAATGAACAGAATGAGTTATGTTGCCAGAAAAATGCATGTATGTCTTGTCCCAGTCCCACGATTTCTACAGTAGTCCCTGGGGCTCCTAAAGTACAACAGTAGGTTATATTTCCTATGGGAGGGCAGACTGAGTGGGGATGAGTAAGTGAAGGTCACCACTTAAAGATCTGCTAGAGCTTATTTCTTCTTTAACAGGGTGCCAGTCCACCGTGAGCTCTATTAAACCACATGATTAATGTCTGAGCAGTTTTACCAGAGTTAAAAACACCCTCAGTTTAGTATTATTTCTGAGCAATATTCCAGTACTGCCTTTCCACTACAATCTTCAGAGGGCTCCAGAAATACTTTAGCTAGATTAGATTAGAGGGTAATCTTGGAAAAATGCGAACATATCCGATCCGTCCCCTTTCCAGTAAGTTAGTTTCTTCCAAGTCTTCCATCCGATCCCTGAAATGGCAGCCCTGCTGAACGGTTGAGAGTTGTTTATAGTGATTTATTGTGTACCTGTGCCACAAAGGCCATTTGGCAAAGCTCGAGCCATCAGCCCAGTACGCTATTCTCCCCAGGACTTGAAATTAGGGGGGCTGTTGGGGTGCTCACTAAACTGCTGAAACACTGTTACTAGCTGACAACTGGGGGATGGTGTTGGGAAGTTCAGAGGGGTTGTAGGGAAGGTGTTAGGGAAATCCCTGTCCCAGTACCTCTGTTTACAAATTCGGAGCAGAGATGTTAACACTTCCCATAGCACCAGGTCACTATGCAGGGCCCAAGTGTTTGGTGAATCTGACTTTGTCTCCTGGGAAATCCATGAAAAGGGGGAGAACTAAATAAGATTGATTCTGTGGTTATCCCAAAACTGTAGGGGTGTTTAGCCACCTCTCCCTATGGGCTAATCGACAGAAGCAGCGTTTCAAACCTCACGATAATGTAAGTCTTTAGTGACTTGTTCTTTGTAAGGCTCCCCCTTAACTGGGGTTGCCAGATGTCAGGCAAAAGGAGAACATGCCCTCCTTTTTCCCTCCATGTCCTCCGTCTGGCAGGCATTTTAAAAATACATGCAGGGCTGTAACTATGGCGGGGCTGATGGGGCACAGCCCTGGGTGGCCCAAAGCGGCTCAATGGAGCCGTGCTATGGAAGGGGCGGCTTTGTGGCGCTGGCCCTGAGCTCTGCTAATGGGCATGTACCCTGGGTGGCAAAATGCTGCTTTATGGATCTGAATACGGGATTTTTGTCTGGCTTTTTACTCGCAGGGGTTAAAGTATGCCGGGACATCCCAGAACCCCCTATTTTTAGCAGGAAGCATTCCAGGGCCCCCTGAAACAGAAGACTCTGCCATGAATACTTCATTTTCTCCATGCATCCTCCCATGTCCTCCTTTTCCTACTCCCCCATCCTCCTTTCCAGGCTTTGGTATCTGCTAACCCCACCCTTAACCCCCTTCTCTTTGCACCCTCTCTGAGGAGCAGGAAAGGCTGTGGCCTGCTTTGCCATTTGCACCCTGGCCCCTTGCAGAGGAGAGCCCTGGGGTGATGCAAAATTCCCCAGCGCCCGCTGGGGCTGGCAGGCACCCCAGAGGGATTTCCCTCCCACTCCCCCAATTTCCCTTGTCAGCGAGCAAGAGACCAAATTCGCGAGCCCCCCACCCCGCCTGCTGGCCCGTCCTGGGGAGACCCCTGCACCCCGGGCCGGGCCGGGCCGAGGGAGGGGCAGGGCGGAGGCAGCCTGCGGCGGCAGGGGCGGGCGCCCGCCTGCTTGCCTCATGCTGGTTCCGGGGCCGGCGGGTATAAAGCGCTTTATGCAATGTCTGGCGGGTGGGAGTCCTAGAAAAGCCGATGTCTCGACGGCTGAACACGCCTTTCGGCTGCGGCTAGCGGGCTGAGGGAGACACCCCGAGCCGCCTCGCGAGCCCCGCCGCCGCAGCATCCCCATCCCCATCCCCATCCCCACGCGGGGCGGGATGGCGGGCACAGCGCTGCTGCTGCTGCTGCTGCTCGCCGCGTGCCTGCTGCCGGCCGCGGGCCAAGGTGAGTCCCCGCCGCAGCCCGGCGCGCGCGGGAGCTGGCGGCGCGCGGGCTCAGCAGGAGCGGGCGGCGGGAGCCGCGCGGGGCGCTTGGGCGGGAGACGCCTGGAGCTGCCCCCGGCTCCATGAGCCTCCCCCAGGCGCAGGCACCGGCCTGAAGTTGGGAACGGGAGAACTTTTCCCTGGGCTTTGCTGTTGCTAGGTTACAGCGGGGCGCATGTGACGGGCAGAGCCCTCCCGCCGCCGCCGCCGCCTCGGTGCTAATCTGGCGGCTGGGGATGGAGGAGCGCTCGCTCCGCCCCGGGACTGCAGCCCCTTGGCGCTCTCTCCCTCACAAGGGGAGCGCCCCACAGGGGAAAGCAGACCCGCATTGTTCCCCCAGGATGGGAGGAAGTGAATTTCCTGGGCCACAGGCTAGCCCCACTGTTTTATGGCTGTGTGTGTTGGGTGGATGCATTCAAATTGTTAAGCTGCTTTCTTTGCTCAACTCTTAGTGTAAGCTCCTTAAGGGGAATCAAGTAAGTAATTAGACTACAGCAACTGCTGCTAACAGCCCCCTTTTCTGAGCAGGGGAGTAGGTGGGAGATAGCTAATGTACAGCAAGAGGGTTGCAAAATCTCCAGCCAAAGGGGTCACGTTGGGTTGAGAGCGAATTCTTTGCGCTCTTATTTACACTGCATAGAAGTGAGGGTTCAGTGCTGACTTAAACGCTTATTTTCTTGGCTCTGGTCTGCAGCCAGCGAAGAATATTCAGGACACATGGACAAGGAATGTGAATTCACCAATTATTTGAGAAAGTGAGGGAGAAACCCTCAACTGGCATCCGGCAGCAGGGCAGGTGTTAAGACTTTTGCGGGGCTGGATGTAAGAGTTATTGGAATAACTATGCTGAGATGATGTAATAACGTTAGTAATAGAGGGGATGGTAATAATAGCTGTTTTAAACCTCTGAATAGTAGTTCTTCTGGGTCATGGGAGGGATTCTCACAATATTTGCTGTTTTTCTTACCACTCTAGTTCTTGGCTCTGTGATTAGGTGAGAATTTCAGCTTTCATTTAAAAACAAAATGTGATTGCAGACCTAGTGGCTGGAGAAAGAAACTTGAAAACATGAGCCAACCAGACACCTGTGGCTCAAATGCCAGAGCCCTGCCCCAATTTATTATTTTGTTTTAAAATAATCGTGATTTTTAAACCGGTCTCATGATATTTTGAAGAATGACTCATGATTTTGTAATACTCACAATTTGAATTTGGGAATACTGAGTGCAAACTGGATGTTTTCAAAACAAACAAGGAGTCCCATGGCACTGAAAGAGTAACAAATTTGTTTATCACATGAGCTTTTGTGGGAGAAAATCCCACTTCATCAGATGTTTTCAGAAGCCTGAGAAGACTCAGGCTGACTGAGTGCTTGTGCTTAGTTTAAGCAGTGTTGTGCCTTCTGTCTTGAGAAGTCTGACTTCTGAATGCTTCTTAAACATGCTGCTGGATAAACTGAGAGAAAAATGACTCCTCTCAAAGTTCATAGTTACACAGGCCCTGATCCTGCCACCTTTCCTCATGCCCAACTGTCTTTATTACTTGGGATTACTGTTGTGGGTAAAGACTTCAAGATGGAATCCATACTCTCTAATGTAAGTTCTCTCACTGTGGTATCCAAAAGTAGCATTTTACATGGAATTATAGAAGCAATGTTTTATGTTAGCATAACATTTCATTTTGAAGAGTTTCAAAGCACTCAAGACATTGAGCTGTATAGCACTACTGAAATGCAGCCACATCTTGGGTGGAAGGGTGACAGCCAGATGGACATTGCAGCGCACAGCAGTTGTGCAAAGGGCAAATTTGGATTAAGATCACCAGGATAAATGCCTGAATTTACAAAAGAGCTTTGCAATCTTTAAGGATCTGTGTACTCACACAGTACTCCATTTATCTAGTATTTATTATGGGACTCAAGGGAACACTGACTCTAGTCTGCTAAGGTATGACCCTCTAATTCCTGGGAGTGTAGATCTTTAAAACTTTGCTGCCTTAATAGTTCATTTCCCCAGACTCCCCCCCCCCCCCTTCTCGTTTTCTCTTTGTAGTGGTTATCCAGGAATAAGAAACCTATTGTTCTTTCTTAGAAGGAACATCCCTTCTTGTTCAGGCAAATTTACCTTCAATCCACACAAACCCAATCTTGTTAAATAAAATTTTTGTAACCTATATTCAGTTCTTCACAAATCATTGAAGCTTCCTGCATGACTTTTTTCTGAAGTGCCTTATTTTGGTTCAAATTCAGCAAAGATGACAAATCTGTCAGAAAATAAATACACAAAGATAGCCAAGTAACATATAATTTGGCATTCAGTTGAAAGACAAAATGAGGTAAAATACATTCTAAGGAGGATGAGGAGGATTTAGCAGGAAAACTGTAAGATAGTGGAGCTCCCAATTTATCTGGTATCTCTTGTTAACTTATTTTCCTGCTGTACCTGCTTCTTTTCACTCAGTATGTAAGTTACATTAATTTTTCTACCATCTGAATATCAAACTAGTGCAACTTACAAAACATTGTCACACCTGATTTCTGCAAAATTCCCACTGATGTCAGTAGGAGTAGGATTTCCTCCCAATGTGTAATTTACACCAGCATTTAAGTCACTGCCTTGAATCTTGTCTTGTCTGGTGATTAGTGCTGAGTATCCTTAAATTTCCCCAGTATTTTTTCCTGTGTTGCATTAGATGATAGTTTTTTCTTTTATTTTGGCCAGATCCTGTCTAGTTTACCAAAGTAAGAGCCTAGTCCAAGTCAGTGGATTTACATGTGAGCAATGATTGCAGGCCTGGGCTCTGTATTTCCATAGTTAATAAGTAATATTGTAAAGTTGGTCTAATCCTCCACAATGCTGGAGAGGTGAGCATTTTTGGTGATAGCCTTTCACCTTACACAAAAATACTTGTTTGCTCTGTGAATCCTCTGGATACTATATAATGGGTACAGCTGCCTGAGAGCACACTACAATTAAGCTGATTTCCAACTTTTAGTCTATGCTTCCTTTTTCAGTAGTTCATCATTTCTTGAAGCAAAATCCTCATGGGGTGAGATTTTTCCATTGTTGGCCTCAGGCCAGAGGTGAATATTTTTAAGTAAGTTTTAACAAACCTGATTCCTCCATTTTTCTTGAGGAAATTATATATCTTCAGTATTACCTGATTAGAAATTTTGCTGGTGAATAGCACAATGGCTGATAGTACAAATATCAAACTTGATTTATATCTTAGATCTCACTGAGATCAAAGGAATAACACAAGTTTGAAGCAAAGCGGTAAAGTAGTTTTAAAGGCATGAGGAGAAATCCTGTCCCAATTAAAGGCCGTGGGAAAACTCCTTTGATTTCAGTGTGCAGGCTTCCATCCAGGAGCATTTATATCTGGAACTTTTGCACCTGCACAGTACAATTTTGCTGCAAGAGCCATGATTTACTGTAAGGATTTAAGATAAATTTCAGAGTTATTTGAAAAATAAGATGGATCAGTTTTAAGAGAGATCATATTTTAAGTCTGTACAAGTGACAGTCAAGATTGAAACCTCAGCTGTAGTACTACAATTCCACTCTTCTGAGTGATTGATTGCACAATCTTAAAATGTTAATGCTTATTCAGAATAAAAATGTAATTCTGCCACCTGAATGAAAAAAGTTAGCCTACATAGTGGCAACATAACTTACACGCAGAGATTTGTTGTTTTATGTATATTGGTGAAATCACATTCTGTTACCATTTTTCAGCCAACCTCCATTTCATGCTTGTTTAGAATTGGCCCATGTACCTGTAGCTGTGTATACAAACCTCGGATTAGATATTTTGGTTAGCAGCTAAAGATCTTTGTGTGCAAATGTGAGCATTAATTGATATAAAAAGTAGCAATATTATCTGGGGTTTGCTCATTCATGCACAACTGAAAATGTATCCTGTGTTTAAATGCAATACGGCAGAAAAGCAAATCCCTTAACAAACAGAAGTGGTGAACTGCTTTGGGTAAGCAGAATATTCTCTCAGAAGGAGGAGATGATTTCAAAGCCCTCTAAAATGTGACACAGGGATATAAGATAGCAGAGTGGATTATACTGGGATACAAAACTGAGCTATGTTTACTTCCAGGTTGCCAGTTTAAATCCAGCCTAGCAGTGGATGTTTAGTGACCTATGTAATATTAATAGGTGATCACAGTCCATATACAAAGTGGTGTCCATGTTTCAGAAACCACAGTCAAATTTGACATGAGATGACATTTTTGCTGATTGTTTCATAGAAGAGACCAAGAAATGCATGGTTCCTTCTTACAGATCAGAACTGCTGTGTTTACTAGAGTTACATGGAGAAGCTTGCATTGCTACTCTCTACTATATCTGTTCTAGTTCCAAAGGGGCAGCCGTGTTAGTCTAGTAAAACAAAAAAAGCAAGGAGTCTTGTAGCACTGAAAGACTAACAGATTTATTTATCGCATGAGCTTTTGTGGGAGAAAATCCCACTTAGTCAGACGCTTTGAAGAGCTCTTCAAAGCGTCTGATGAAGTGGGATTTTCTCCCATGAAAGCTCATGCGATAATTAAATCTGTTAGTCTTTAAGTGCCATAAGGCTCCTTGCTTTTTTTGCTATATCTGTTCTGTTCATGGATGGAAGCCCAGGAGGTCTGAGCAGATGATTATATCTCATAGAACCCCTGGATAAAACTGCTACCCTTAGGTTTTACACAGGGGAGGAAGGATTTGGGCCTTTTTGGGGAAAAAGTCAAGTAGCTGCCTCCAAAAGAAAATGAATGTAGTTCAGTGGTTCCCAAACTTTTGCTCTTGTGCTCCTGCCCCCATCTCCCTTTGGGTGATGGCTGGGGCTGAGAGCAGGGGCTGGGCTTGGAGTGGGAGCCAGAGTCTGTGGGGCCTAGAGCTAGGGTGGGAACAGGATGCCTTGGGACTTCTTCCCCACCTCCTCCTGGGGATTGTTCCAGTCTCTGCAGCTTCTCCCCACAAATGTTCCACTGAGTCCCCCTAGCGGGGTATATCCTACAGTAGGGGGAACACTGGCATAGTCCAATTTATAGCCTGTACTACTGGTAAAGGCAGTTACAGGAGAGGACCCCACCTTTTGGCTGAAGCTGAACTATTTATCAAATTTGCGCTTTTGTGTTAATTTTCTTGCACCGAGTGAATGTTTATAAGAGGAGTGCTTGGCTTGATCTGCCCTGACTGAAATCAACAGCAGAACATTCACTGACCTCAGTAGGAGCAGGATTAGGACCTCTGAATTTGGGGAGGAGAGTTGTGATAGTTTGTAAAGTAACAGTACTTATCAAAGAAACACATAATAATTTTTTTATCTTTTATTTGTTAAAATTGATGTTTCTAAAAACTGCATGTCATTATTCTGTTTTGTAAGTTTTTTCTTTAAATGCGTAATCTACTTTTAGTACTTGGCTTGATCTTTCTTTAATCATTTACTCCTTTTGTATATCCTGGGCAGTGAAGTGTATCAGGAATTTGCTAAGTAATCACCTAAAGTGAAGAAAAGGATAAAAAACAAAATTTCAGTTAAAAATTGAAAGCAGTAATTAGGTGACACCTGGTTAGACTTAGATTCTTCACTGACTGCTGGAATTACAAGAAATAATTAAGCTGCAGGAGTCAAGACAAACAAGGACAGCACATCCAAGGAGATATGAGCTATGACAGATGTGCAGGACATGGAACATTTCCTATACAGCAAACCAAAACCTTCTTTTATATATTGAACTGACTGGAAATTTGAGCAATGAAATCCCAGTCTAATCCAGATTTACTTTCCATGTGTTTTGCAGGAAACGAGCAAAGATTCATAGTCAGGAGGAAGGAGTAATGCAATTTCCCTTAAAGCCTTCTAATTCTTTTCTTTTTAGGCTTCCTAGACTGATGCGAAATCAAGCACACTGTCCCAACCCTTTACCCTGTATCCATCTGTTGCATTGTTAAATTACTGGAAAGCTTATTAGCATTTGTTTCTTCTTTTAGTTACTTCAAGTCAGATCTATACATCTTTCAGTTTTTTACTTGGTTCTTTACTCAGGGAAAGATCTGAAGTCAGTTGATAAAGAACTTCAGGATTTGACTGTCAGTAATTTTGTTTACACCGCATTCGAATAGGACTCATCTGAAATAGTATTTTCCATCTTAGATAATATTCGTATTCAGTGCTGTTCAATTTTATTGGGGACAATCTGTTTTAGGACTGGGAAGCTGTTGACACTCCCCAAAATTATAGATGCAGAAACTCCTTTCCCCCTCATTTTAAATTCTGCTTAAAAACTGATGGTGCAGTATAACCCTTTGAGTGGAAGATGAAAAGGAAACAAACACTTTCTAGAAGATTCATTGGTGAGAAACAAAGCAGATTTTTCTTAATTATCTGCAGGTTTGCACTTGTATAAAGGCTAGCTGAAGTTAAGATTAGGTTAACACTGTGGTTAACTAGCTATGGCAGTTAGATAATTTAGTTATTTGCTTGTTAATAGTTTACATTGTCTGGCAAATAAAGGATTGAAATATAACAATTAAAATCTGCACTATATCTCTTGATATAACTTTTGAGTGATACATAATTTTTTTTTTAATTTCTTCAGTCCTATGAGATATCTTGAACCAATTCCAGTTTGAGTCTCCTCTCACTTAAGCTAGTTTAACTCCATTAATTTTAGGTGAGTCATTCCTGAATTGCAGTGCGTAAGCAAAGAGAGTATTAGATTCAGGCAACAAAAAGTAAATAGTAAAAATATATTTTAATATTTTACCATATTTTGAGATGTGGTTTGAAGTCCACTTTCTTACTGAAATTTTCAGTTTATTAACTGTTTTTTGCTCTTCCAGCTCAGCACATTTTTTAGAGTGGTTTTGAAAAATGAAGCTTAATGAGTAAACATGGAAATTTTGAATGGATTGGGTAGCCTTTCGTGGATTCCACAATAAGCATTTACAGTTGGTATAAAGCTTTCTAATGTTTTCTTTATTTTGCAATTTTTAAACTAGATTTGAGATATAAGGATCACTATTAGTAGTTTTGTTTTATTCTGGATTTAGAAAAAGACATGTAAGAGTTAATTGAAGCTGATTTTGTTTTCTGAACAGTTGTTTTAGTGGTAATCCAGTTGGTTTGATTTTGATTGACTATATTGTTTTACACTCAAGGGAGTCAGATCCTCAGTGGGTGTAAATTGGTGCAGTGCCACTGAAGTCTGCTGATTTTCTGCCTCCTCCAACATACCCTGCTCGTTTTAAAAATATTTCTAGCCCTTCTTCCACACAGGTTGACGCAGTTCCAGCCAGGAGCCTCACTGATGTGGATACTGGGGTCTTCTCTAATCCTACAGTTTGCAGGATTGGGGACTTCACTTCAATTTGAGCATGGTTAGAACAAACCTCTTTGCATTATACAGAGATATTGTAGGAATCGAAATAATGATGTCTAGCACTTATGAAATGAATTTCATCTTCAAAAAACCTTTATGCATGTTAGCTGATCAAGGAAATCTACAACAGTGATTCCATTTTGGTTTGGGGAAGTAAGGGTTGCAGAACTGGGCCTCATAGTCATGTGAACAATCCCTTCAGGCATTTCTAAAACAGGAAAGTTACCAAAAAATTTCCTGTTGGTGCTCATGTACTCTTCAGAAAGCTTAACTAACACCTAAGCCACCAGAACCTTGCTTACAGTAGGACTTCCTTCAGAGGTGTAAGGAACCAGTGTTAGCACTAGTGGCAATTCTTTCTACAGTTCTCTAATGTGAACATAGCAGTTCACTTAGGTGGGGCTACTCTTCTTTACTTTTGAGCAAAGTTTGTAAGATAGAACCCAATATATAATACAATAAACGAGCTGGAAGATTTAAAACCATAACAGGACTGCTACTGTAACTGATATTGGCATTTTTGCCATATGAAAAGGCTATTCAGGCATTAAATTTTACTATTATGAGGTCAAACAGGCTTTTAAACTATTGCACTTGAAGTGAATAGGGCCACATATTTGTCTGAAATTAGCAGCCATGCTTCTGGCATCCTGCTTGTGATTGTAGGAGCTTACTTTATTAGTTTTTCAGTTTTTGCCTTTCCTCTCTTTTCAGACCAGCCCTCAGGTACTCTAAAAATCTGGCCCACTTCACCATTTGAAACCAGTTTAGCTCCTAATATTGTGTAAATGCATTGAAGCACTAATATTCTTTTTGTTACTTCTGTGGTTACTTGAAAGGTATTCACAGTAGTAATTAATCTGGGTGTTGACAAATGTGAACTGGCTGAGCACCAGGAAATTTGAATTGAATACAGTATTAGGTTCATGTTGAGGAGCCTATTCTGTCTTCCTTACTCAGGCGAAAAGGCTATTTCTTCAGTGGAAGTTTTGCCTCAGGGGACAGCAGTGGCACCAAACTCACTGAGCACTTGCTAAAGAGTTAATCTCCTGCTATGGGATTTTACTGTAACTGAGTGCAGTCCAGTATAGAGAAATGGCTGCTTAACAATGGAAATACAAAATTGCTGTGAACCTTCTGATCTAGTTCATATGGGGCAAATGTATCAAAACTTCAATGTGCTAAGTGCTTTAGGAATTTGGACATCTCTTTGGATTTGTCTGGGAAAAAACAAGTGCTTTGATAATTTACAAATAATTAAACAAGCTGAAGTAAACAATGACAGTAGCAAAATTTGAAATCATGTGACTTCTGACAGCAAAATACCATACTTTTCAGAAAATGAGTGGCCAGTCTGCAATGCATTAATATATGGATGCTTTGAAGATGTAAATTTATTGTTAATTATTAATGAAAAATAGTCTTTGTCATTGAAAGTTTGCATCTACTAATGGGAGAAAGAGGAAGGAAAGACTGATGGCATTTTGCTATTGGACCATAAAGTTGCTGCACATATTAAGGAATGGTGGACAGGTGCACGTTTGAGGAGCACTGAATAGCACCATGCAAATGCCTTCTGGGGTTTTTCTATTGCTTAAGGAGGGGGGAAGAACTGATTTTGCAACATCTCTGTGGTCATGTCTTCACAAGGCAAAAAGATAATTTTTACCACCTGTTTGTCAGCATATGGTAATCAACATGAGAGAACATCACAGAGACAAGTTGGTGAGGTAATATCCTCTACAGGGCCAACTTAAATTAATATGAGAGACAAGCTTTTGTGTTTCACACAGCTCTTCTTCAGGTACATTTGGTGGAGCTTGAAAGCTTGTCTCTCTCAACAATAGCAGTTTGTCCAATAAAAAGATAATACCTTATGCATCTTGTTTCTCTCATATCCTGGGACAAGCACAGCTACACTGCAAACAAGATGAGTTAACATCCTAACGTAGCCACACTGCCTTGTCCACGTTAGGATTTCTCCAAGTGTTAGCTAACTTTGTAAAAAAGCATCCGCTTCCCTAGGTGGATATATGGTGGGGGCTGGCCAATCGGTATGTAGATAGGGAGGTGGAGCCATGGCTATGCTCATTCTGACCTTTCCCGCTCTACTCTTTTTCCACTTCTAGTTGCTACTGGTAGGGAAGCAGTGTTATGTAGCAAATGTCTGTTTTTAAGTCCTGGAGCTGCAATGGGCTTACAGAGCTACACTAGGTGGAGCAGGGAATCCTTACTGCCTCTTACTGTCCTGCAGGACAGAGGTGGAGAGGGGCTAGACACAATTTGTCCTATAGTATTTAGCATTTACTTTTGGCAGCAGCTAAAAATCATACCCACCTAAAGTAGTGATAAACTGATGAAATAGCAGCATCTTAGCATCTTTGGAATTGAGAAATACATTTGCGGATCTGATTGTTGGAGGGTGTGGCTTATCCAGGGGGAGACAAGTACAACAAACCCTTCAACTGGGAGAAAGGGTGCAAGGTTAGGGTGGCTGCTGAAACCTTGTTTAATGCTACATTTTTGGGATTTTCGAGGTTTAGCTCTTTTAACTGGGGAGGTTTATTAGCATTTGGGTGAAGGATTTTTAATCTTTTTAATTAAAGCTGCAAACACATTTAAAAACTAAAATTAATCAAATCCCCAGAGGGTGACAATTTCAACTGTCTCCTGCCTTCCTTAAATCCTCTCCTGTGAGCAGACAGATGTACAGCACAACCTTTGTCCTGGGCATGCTAAATGTTATGGTAAAAGAGGGTTTGGACTGAAAAAAAAAAAAGCTGCAGAGCATAGTGAATAACAATCCAGTATTGTTTAGATAGGTCTGATTTAAAGGAACTGCTGCTGAAGGCTTTGAAGTGTCCATTTAACATCAATATGATGACAGTTGATCCTCCTCAGCAAACTGCTTGTTAAGTAGCAAGAAGTCCTGTGGCACTTTTAAAGACTAACAAATTCATTTAATGCATGAGCTTTCATGGGAGAAAATCCCACTTTGTCAGACACTTCAAGTTTCAAGTTCCAAAGGGGTAGCTTTGTTAGTCTAGTTCAGCAAAACAAGGTGTTCTGGGGCACTTTTAAAGACTAACAAATTTATTTATTGCATGAGCTTTTGTGGGAGACAAAGTGAGATTCTCTCCCACAAAAACTAATGTGATAAATAAATTTGTTAGTCTTCAGAAGTGTCAGAGGACTTCTTGTTTGTTTTGATGTTTCAAGTGTCTGACGAAGTGGAATATTCTCCCACTAAAGGTCATGAGATAAATAAATTTGTTAGTCTTTAAAAATGCCACAGGACTCCTTGTTTGATTGGCAACAAACCATGAGCACCATTTTGGGCAAGCTAGACTTTAAAATGATCACAGCTACCATGCCTGGTCTGACAGAAAAATCAACCTAGTTAGCACCACACTAAGACCTCAACCCTAAAGAAATTTATGCCCCTGCTTGATTTATTCATTGGGAATAGTCACACCGACTTCAACAGAACTGTTTGTTGTGCATAAAGGATATGTCTAAAGACTGGCAAATTAGTTCAAATTAAGAAGGCATGCGAACTCTGCACCGGAACCTGCCCAGGGCCGCTGTCTGTCTCAGAATACAAAAACGTGATTGGCATCAAATTCGGCACTGGTACGGTGCCGTCCACCTCCGTCCACAGACACCTCTCCCCAAGAGCTAGGACCGGGGCACCTTTCAGAGCCATCAACATTGGAGCCCTCGCAGTGGCGTGGACCCTGTTTCAGCAACCGGCTCCAGTACCAACGAAGAAAGCCTGGTCAAAGGCCAAACTTGTGCTTTTGGTCAAGGAGTGGCTGCAGAACAGTACTGAAGACCATTCAGATGACCACTCTTCCCAGCGCTCTTCCCGCGAGTCCATGGTACAGTGTTCTCAGGGTCCAAGAAGACAGAGGTCTAGAATGTCCTTGCCGTCATCTTCGGGCTCAATTTGGTCCCTTGAATCTCAGAAAGTGATCTCTGGTATTGATGAATGAGCGGGTAAGCACTGCTGGAAGCATTCCTCCACGCCCCAGTGGAGAAGAAGCATAACCCCGGCAACCCTGGCGCGGGCATTGTGGGGGAGCTCCACATGTGCTAGCAAGGGACCAGTGGGTACACAGAGGGAAAGCGCCATTCCCCCTTCCCATCGACCCACGACCTGGGACTCCTTCAATGACTGGTCACAAGAGTGGCTGGATTGGACGGCCAACGATGACTCAGCCTCCTGGCACCAGTCGGCACCGTCTTCGACTCGAACTCTGGATTCTTTGGACGTATCCGAGGATGAGCCCAACCTGGATTCCACCCAGCATAGCAGATCATGGGCTCCCTTGTCCTCTTCTCTAGATGAGTATACTTTTCAAAGACCCCTGGTATACAGAGATGACCCATTCACACAACAAGAGCTGCTTCATCGTATGGCAGCAAACCTCAACTTGGACTTGGAAGTGGTCCAGGAGGAGTGTAACCCCCTCTTTGACGTGGGTGATGCCACCCCACCTATGAAGGTATCTGTTCCCCTCCACAAAGGGTATTGCTAGGGTGCGCTGGCAGACCCCATCATCAATCCCTCTCGTGTCCAAGGTGGCAGATCAGAGGTAACATGTTCCATCCAACAAGTTCGCGTTCCTCTTCCATCACCTTATATTCCAGGGTCCCTGGTAGTGGACGCAGTTAACCAGAAGGAAAGACAGGGCCAACCAGGCTCTACCCCTAAAAATAAGGAAGCAAAGAAGCTTGACCTATTTGGCACTGATCACAGATGCCTCGGATCTGGGGTGTGGGGCCCACATATCGGGGGACTTTCCACCCAAGGACTTTGGTCTCCAACAGTCTCCTTCACATAAACATAAAGGAATTGCAGGCCATCAGATTGGTGTGCAGGATTTTTCTGGACAAGATAAAAAGCAAATTGGTCCAGGTCCTGACAGACAACACTGTGGCCTTGTTCTATACGAACCGGCAGAGGGGTGTCTGCTCCTTAGCTCTTTGCAGAGAGACATATGGACTCGGAACTAGCCCTGAAGTACAATTTCACTCTGGTGGCAGCTCACCTGCTGGGAGTGGACAACAAGCTGGTGGACTCGCTAAGCAGAAACCTCCTAGCCCACCATGAGTGGTCCCTCCACAATATAGTGGTATCCCACCTAATCAACAAGTGGCGAGTACCCCAAGGGGACCTAGTCACGACGTGGCAGGACCACAAATGTCATCATCTCTGCTCCCTCAGGGGTTGGGAGGAGAGTTCACTTAGACGCCTTCCACCTCACTTGGTCGGGGCCCCTACTGTATGCCTTCCCACCAGTCCCGTTGATATACAGGGTCCTCCTGATGGCCAAGATGGATGGAGAAAGCATGATACTGATAGCTCTGGATTGGCCCAGACAACACTGGTACTTGCTCCTACCGGACCTGTCTGTAGATGCTCCACTCCACCTCCCCCTGTGGGTGGACCTCCTGACAAAAAATTCGGGGTGCCTGTGGCACCTGAACCCTGGTCGCTTGTACCTGACAGCCTGGAGACTGCTTGGCTAAGTGAGCAGGAAAGACTCTGCTCAGTTGGGGTCAAGAGGATATTTGTTGGTAACAGAAGGCCTTCCACTAGAGCCACCTATACAGCCAAATGGAAACATTTTTCCTGCTGGGCACTGAGTAAAGGGGCCATACCCTTATCAGCCCCTATACACTTAATCCTTGATTACCTCCTAGACCTCAGAGACAACGGCCTCTCCCTTTCCTCACTGAGAGTCCATCTAGCAGCAATTTCGGCTTTCCACGAAAGGGTGGAAGGTGTTCTTGTTTTCTCCCACCCCACCTCCAACAGATTCTTGAAGGGGTTTGAAAGAGTCTTCCCACAACCTCATGAACCTGTCCCACAATGGGACCTTAATGTGGTGCTCTGAGGCCAAACAGAGCCTCTTTATGAGCCCTTGGACTCATGCACTCTGCTGGTCCTTGCTTGGAAGGTGACTTTTCTGGTAGCAATTACTTTGGCCAGAAGGGTTTCTGAACTGAAGGCCCTTTCCTCAGACCCTCCATATATGAGATTCTTTCCTGATAAAGTGGTGCTCCATCCATACCCATCCTTTCTTCTTAAGGTGGTTTCTCCTTTTCACCTTAATCAGGACATTTGTTTGCCAATATTCTTTCCAGATCCTCAGGTTACTGAGAACCAGAGAAAGTGGCACACCCTGGATGTAAAAAGGGTGCTCTTAACATATATCAAGCACATGCACCCATTCCGCAGGACCTCCCAATTTTTCATGGCGGTTGCAGAACGTAAAAGAGGTCTTTCAGTGTTATCACAGTGCATTTACAAATGGATAGTAAACCGCATCAAAGACTGCTACAGAAGCTCGAATGTGCCCCTCCCGGGGAATGTCATGGCTCATTCAACCGGGGCCAGGCTTCGTCAACAGCCTTCCTCGCTCAGGTCCCGATCCAAGAGATCTGCAAGGCAGCTACGTGGTTGTCGGTGCATACCTTCACAATGCACTACGCTATTATCCCACAGGCTACAGAAGATGCTGCATTGGGCAGAGCTGTATTCAGTGAGGGTAAGCTGTAACTCCTCCCACCATCCTTAGGTATGGCTAGTAGTCACCTGTAACTGAATGATGTGAGCTGTGCTTGAAGAAGAATGGTGGGTTACCGATGCAACCATCCTTCTTCGAGATGGGCTGCTCACATACATTCAGATCCCTCCTACTGTCCCCGCTAATCGGTTAGTGAAAAGAAGGGCCTGGGAGGGTCAGGGTCACGGTCATCTATATAGCTGCGGTTGTGATGTGGAGGGGGCATCGGCTGTGTACCCTGACCTGACGAGCTATACACCTATAACTGAACTTATGAGAGCAGCTCATCTCGAAGGACTGTTACACCGGTAATCCACCATTACAGTGGTGCTACCTGAGTGATGAAGGCAAGCAGGATGTGACTATAGATAGGCGGATGTGTTGTGGGAAAAAAGAAATACCTTTTCCTATGTGTACTTACAACTTGCATTTAAACTAACACTTAAAATTATTCTTCTTGCACTGAAGAATGTATGATAATTGTCCCCAATAAAGTTGGGTCAGCATAGGCATTTTTGGCAAATTTTTGTCTGTTATGTGTCTTCTTAAATATAGCAATGAACTATATAAAAAGTGAGCTGTTCCTGCCTAGTGCATTTGGAAAGCATCGTTTGGGGCTGATCCCTGGAGGTGCTGGGACTCATTACCCCACAGTCAGGATAGGTAATTTACTTGCATCCAATTTAATTAAATCCAGCTTGAGGTTTAATTTTGAGAGCAAGCAGCGGATTGGATAGGAAGTTTATTGAAAGTACCTTGTAATCATTCAAAGTAAAAGTGACTTGCTGAGAGAATGATTCTGTAGCCTGAAACTGCATTGATCAAAATTTCCCAGTGGTGTGTACTAGTACACATGACATGTCTGAGTTGTCTGAGCATGGGTTTTGTCATTGTTTTCCACTCTCTATACAGTTGTAAATACTTCCAATTCGTGGAGATTTTCACACTTGGTCCCCCATTGCCCAATTGTTATTCTGTAGCAGCCTTGGGGCTATTAGCAAGTTTCATTCTTATGAAAATACTTGGGATGCTTCCTTTTGTGGAGTTCCAAAGGGGTAGCCCTGATAGTTTAGTCAAGGGTGCCTTTTACTTTCTTCCAGTTTGCTTGTTCTTCATCCTCATGCAATTTGGTCATTTATAATACATTTTTTGAATATTTAATATGCTTTACAACAAAGGGATTTTGGACATCAGTACTAGAACTCAGCAGAATGTTTTTTGCTGAAGATGCCACAGTGTGTGTGCTTTTCTTATCCAGCCAATACAATCACAGCTGATTTATATGGATTAAGGTACTTAATGGGAAGGCAACTGGTTAATGTTATCCGATTTAGTGCAGAATGTGTGCTTTAAGTAGTGTGTCTGAAACTGTTAAAATATGTGACCAGTGTTGTAAGGGCTAGTAATTAAGGCCAAAAATTCTGACTATACTAGATGGCTCTAAAGTTAATCACAAAATAAATTTTGTAAGAGTTCTGCTAATTTTATACTGGACACATCTTTCAAGTACATTTAATAGACATCTATAGTAAATAAAAAGCCTGTAAAGATAGATTCATGATAGGTTCTCTAAGATTTGATCCTCTTTTCATTGAATAAGGGAAACTTAATTCACTGGGCACAAGCTCATGTCCTATTTGATTAAGGGAAGTATACAGAAGTAATGGGAAACTTACCTTTTACCTTTAGGTCAGCTACCTATTACATTAAGACCACATTAAAAAGATTATTTCTGCTTTGTTAAAGGATGAAGGTAATACAGATTTGTTGGGAATTTTGGCTCATTGCTAGAAACAAGCATTCTATTTGCACAGAAAACGACATAATGGCACTTCTAAAGTGAGGAGTCCTGTGGCACTTAAAGACTAACAGATTTATTTTTTGCATGAGCTTTTGTGGGAGAAAATCCCACTTTGTCAGATGCTTTGAAGATGCAGGATCTTGTAAGCTCCCTTGTTTTCTTTGCTGTACTAGACTAACACAGCTACCCCTTTGGAACTTCTAAAATGATCTTACTACATTCTGTGTTGAAAATGAAGATAGGAATGTGAGCGATACATAATATATGATTAATTTTTAATTGTTAGAAAACTATTTACAGCAAGTATTAGCATCAGTGATTAAGCATGACCTACGTTTATTTAAAAAAATCGTAATTTTTCAGAATTATTTGAATCAGTGATAAGGATTTCTTTGGAACACAAAAAGAATAACTTTATTTACAAGTTGGATTGTTTTGGAAGTTCTCACTGGTTAAATAATTCATTTGTCACTTGCCTGAAAACCAGGAGTTTGTTTCCCCCATTATTAGCTCAAATTAATACTTGGAGGAAATGAAAAATAAAATTGATTTCCTAATAAATTAAAAGTATCTTTTTCTATTTTTAGATGGCTGTTTGCACATGTAGCATTTTTCAACTGAAATACCTAAGTTTTAAAGTATAGAGGATGAGGATTATGATTATCTTGAATTTCGCTAGGAGACATTTACAGTGTTATTCCTTTGATTGAACTAAGTGTCTGAGGAAAGTTGAACCTTTTTTTTATCTTTGCAAGAAAGGTTTTCCGTGTAACAAACAAGGAATCTTGAAGCAATTCTAAGGACTAACAAATTTATTTACTTCATGAGCTTTCGTAGGAGAGATTCTATTTCATCAAACTCTTGGAATCTCTCCCAATAAATAAATTTATTAGTCTTTAAAAGTGTCACAGGACTCTGTGTTTGTTTTGTTGATCTAGACTACCACGGCCCCACACCTCTGGAATTTTTCTGCTTAATTTCAGTAGATTAAAATCCTTATTTTTTTTAATTCTTGGATTTATATAAAGGCATTAGCAGAAAAGAATCTATAGCCCTTTTATGACTGTATTAAAATAACTGAAAAATAAAAACCTTGGTTGACGTAGGATATGGTCAATTGGAGTAATTGTTAAAAGAGTTTTCCTTCCATACAGATACATTTCAGATTTAGTTGCTTTGTGCGTGCGTGTGTCCATGTGGACTGTGTGTGTAGAGTGAACGCATTTGTGCATGCATGCATCTGCGTGCACTCATACACACACAAAATGTGCACAATCGAGCAACTAGTAATGGAGACCATATCCTAATCCTTTGCTGGCGTATATTGGCCTCTCTTCAGTGACTTCAGTGGAAGTATGTTGATTTGTACTGACAGAGCATCTTGTCCCTGTGTGTAGCTAGAAATCCTTTATTTTTTGTTTGTTTATTTGTTTGTTTCTTTATTTATTTGTACTGAGAGCTCCGTACAGTACTTGTTGTTAACCTGTTTCAATAGGGGAAACTGTACAAAACTGGAACTGTCATCTCTGAAACAAGGTATTTCTGAATTTGCCATTCATAATGTGCACCTTTGTTTTTGTGTTTGCAAGATAAACTTCATTAGGAATACCTGAGTAAACTGAGAATGAACAAAAATAGGATCCTGGGATCCTTTCTGAATATATAGGCTCATTCAGTGCAGCTGCCTATTGAAACCCAGGGGGGCGGGAGTGGGTGGGATGCAACACCATAGGCATAATTTGACTTCTGTGTTTATAGAGGCAGCTCAAGGCATGTCAGTGGGGCTGTGCGTGGGTACAGCCAAATTCTGTGGCTGCCTTAATCTCAAAAAAACTGTGAGCCTGTGGGACAGTACATCACTTCTTGACCCAGCTATGGCCATGGTGGTAAGGACACAGTTTGTTCCTCTGAATGGAGCAGGCCAGTTGATTGTAAAAAATCAAAACAGGTATTACACAGAGAAATCTGAGATAGAAGTAATGTGTTAGAATAGGGAGTAATCTTACTTAGCCAGATGTGCTCATTTAAAGAAATGTACAGACAAGAGATAAACAACTTTTCCCCCTCCCACTGTCCTTTCCCTTTGTTTGTTCCTCTACAGCTGGTAGTGATATCAGATGTAGGGATATCAGATGAAATTATTTAACATATTGTGTGGAGCACTGGCTTTCTGTTTAATTATGAGAAGGTTCCACAATTAAGATTGGGTATCTAGACATCCTATTCAGGGAGTGGTTAGTGGAGAACTGGACACTTTTCAAGTTAAATCTTTCTTTTTCCAGAATACTGGACGTGATCTTTGTCTCAGAAGCTTAAGTTATCTCTGAAGTGTCCAAATCTTGCTAGCTCCCAGATCATATTGTATAGCTTCGTTCCACAGCTACAGTCTACGCCTATGGTCTTCCTTACTTCCTAATTTGGATAGTATTCACGTAGCAAAAGAAAAAGAGAATGTAACAAACGCAACGCATTCTCCACATAGCTGGAAGAGAGAGCGCAGGTGAGTTTTCCTGGATGTATAATCAATAAGGAGCAGAGTGCTGGGACATAAATGCAAAATTTTGCACTCTGAGACATCATGTGGCTTTTTTACAAGGATTTAAGACCCATATGCAGATGAATTAAAGTAACTATGTATTTAGGTGTTCTTATGCTGGTAACAGATAAATAGATAGCTAATTATCCAAGTACATGAATGCTGGAAATAGTCTTCATTTTAAAGTACTGTGTCAGAACTCTGTATACAAGAGAGCAAAACGGATTGTAAATTACTTAGGTCAAAAGTCATGTGGAATGTTTTTCAGTGTACTGAAAGCCACATTCAACTCTTTCTTGAGTGAGGTGAGGCATAGCCTAAGTCGCTTGACACAATGAGAAAGCCATGTTACGATGTGTCGTTCACTTAACTAAGCCCTATGTAACCCTAATTTTCACTCAATTACAGTAATTATTGATCAGATATATAAAAAACCTAGGTTATCTGTAATTTGGGAATGAGACAGTCAAAGACAATATGGGAAACCAGCATAGCTGCCCCTTCAGAGGGAGCCATGAGACAGGGCCATGTGTGGGAGGAAAACTCAGCAAAAGAAACCCTGCAGAGTTGTTTCCAAATAGATAGGGTAAAGGGGTATTTGTCCCAAGAATCCACATTGTGAGTGGAAACCTCTGTTAATTTCATGGGGCAAACCCCACCCATCAATTCGGGGCAAACTCTGCACAGCTCTTCTGAATATGTTTTTCTCTACCTTGATTTATTCTTGGACTTTCTGTGGGACAGGTTTGTTCTCGCTTTAAACTCTTATGGTTGCCATGGTTAGTGTTGTGTGAGAGACAAACAGCATCCACCTGGGACTGTATGATCTGACAGCACATTTATTAACACATGCACTAGCAAAGCATGTATCTGCTGAAGTTTTATATATCCTGTTTGTAACTGTACCCTATACAAATTATATAACCAGCTGTGCCGAATACCTAACTCTTCTGTACTATCACTATTGCCAGAGCATGGATCAGTTATCATCAGAATGCCATAAGAAGAAGAACATATGCCCAGCAGAAGGGGCTACAATTTGGCCCTTCCAGTTCCTAGGGCTAACCCCATATGGACACAATGGATGATCAACAGGGCCCTTTTAACATCTTATGGCACAGTGTTTGGATCCTCAAGGGTTCTTCATTTATCCTTCCCATCTACAAGGGAGTATAGCAGCAAACAATCCAGATAGCTCCAATCACCCTCACAGATCAGCAGGGCCACTCTCCACCATCCTCTGAGGTGAACAACACTCCTTTGTTTCTTTGTGCATTTTTTAAATATCCTTCTAAGGGATATAAGGGTGTGATGTGTGATTTACCACCCATCCCATTCCGTTCTCACTCTGTGATCTCCTCTGTTGATGGGAAATGGACCAAGCGACCCTGATGCAGACTGGTCTGTGGCCCTTGTGTAGTTTGCCTATGGACTTTCTCTCCCTTACACGCAGCGAGAACCCCCTACCCCTAAAACCCTGGGGTATTCATATGTAGGGATTCCTCAGTGGCACTCCTAGATCCCTACTTCCCTTCTAGCATTATTCTCCGGACTGTTCAGCCTTACTGCCTCTGCCGCCTGGTAAGAGTTACCCTTCTTTGTCACAGGGGTAAAAACCTATGGGGTTTTTCCCCTTCCTCCTGTCCAGCTAAGGTTACCCGCTTCTTCCTTCCAATAGGATTGTAATGGGTGTCTGGTGGTGAGGAGCCCTCCACCCTTAAAAAATGGAAGGCCATTCCCGCCTTCAGGATGGCCATGGGTAGGCACTTCCCCATCTTATGCACTACCTCATCACCTTTTGGATTGGCATGTCATGTCACGGGGTGATGGGAGTGCCTGATGCTTGTGAGCTGCGTGTCTTGGCCATACAAGTCCAACAGACATCCTCCCCTTTCCCGGGCATACCCGCCCCTCCTTTCACGTATGGGGAAAGGGACTTCCGAAGGTCCCTCCCCGCCTCCCTCCTTCACGCTGCCTTCTTAGTGTCTACCAGAGACAGTGTCAAACCTCCTTGACCCTGGCTAAAAGGAGCATAGGGGGTCATGCTTTGCAAGGGGTATGTGGAAGGGGGATGACTCATCAATCCCGCCTCCTGTGATAGGAGACAGTGAACACCGTGAGGGTTTAAATCTCTTATGCTTGGGAAGACTCCTCGAGACATCCTCGGGTCCACCTCGTGGCCAGGCGCCGGCCTCGGTATAAGTAGGTTCTCTGTGTTTCCAAACCCCTATCCCTTTTGACTCTGGGACATCCTGCTCTAACCCCTAGGGACAGTTGGGATCGTCGACCTTCTGTACATTCCCATCAGAGGTCTCAGGGGGGTTCTTTCTCTCAGTGCACCTCCTGGCTTCCCTTGCTTATGGAACAAAAAGGATTCCTGGTTTAGGTGAAGGCCAGCCCTGAGTCACTGGCCATATTTCCCCCACACCCCAATTATGCAGTTCCTCCTGGGATTCTTTCTCACTGTCCTCGGTCATGATCCTAAGGTCCTGGAACCCACTTAGATCCTCCCAATGGAAGGCGAAGGGAATAAGATGGGAAAATCCTCTTGTCCTACTTCTCCAGTTTCTTGAGGTTTTTTTCTCACAAACCCTCCTCCATCACTTTGGTTCACTTCCACCCAGAGGGAGGGATCTATCCTCCCAATAGAAGGGGAAGGAGTTGGGATGGGAAACTCCCCTCATCCCAGTTCGCTGTTTTCTTGGGGTTCCTCCTTACAAACCCTTCTTCGTCTCTTTGGGTTCACTCCTACCCTGAAAGGGGACCAAACCTGAGTACTGACTTAGGGATCTAAGTAGAATTATCCCTAGAAGTTGTGAAACCAATCCCCCCCTTCCTCTCTTTCCCCTCTTCTCGGCACCATGAGGCAGTGTAGGCCGCAGCTGCCCCAGGTTGCAGAAAGGACTGTAGTAACCCTTGGGGAGGAAGGGGTTAACACTCTGGTCAGTGAGTCCCAGGACAGCCAATAGGAACAAAGCACAGGTTTTGGAATTGGAGCAGCAGCCTTGCCTGTTCCTGTTTTGGATGCAGCAGAGCTCCTGGAAGGATCAGGAGGAGGTCGGAAAGAGGCCTGAGGAAGGATCCAGTGACATCCTTACCAAAGATAAGCTCAAGTTTGTTAGTGACCAGGTGTGAGTAGAATAGGGAATTTTTAGTTAGACGCAGTCAGGGTATTTCTTTGTTTTTGGTTTGTTTTTGGAGTTCTCTGTGCTGAGCACATGTAGCCCCTCCCACTACCCTGTAACTACCTAAGTTAATTCCCAGAGAAGCAATTCTCTGTGTTTCTTATCTATTCTTTTTAATTAAAGATTTTATCTTTTTAAAGTAAGCTCTGGTTCTGTATCCTGAAAAGCAAGAGGTTTGAGTGCATGTGTTTCAGACTGCACAGCCAGCTACTAAAGGGGATTCTGTTTCATTTCCAACTGATATCCCAGCTGGAGTTCAGTCAGTCTCCTGAGAGCGGAATAAAAGTGATTGAGCATACCTCACAGGAAAGAATTCCCAAGAGCGCCTTCCTAGGTTTCAAGAGGTTTTTGTATTTGGGTGGTGGCAGCGATACCACTCCAAAGCCAGGAAGTGGAGGCCTTGGAGAGTTTTAAGACCAGGCTTTAAGGCCAGTGGCTTTTAGGGCCTGTTGTGGGCCCCCACCTTCTCCACTCAGAGTGCCAGAGTGGGGAAACAGCCTTGACATGTTGGCAGCCTTGACAGGGACATAAAGGGGGAGGCACTTGTCTTGGGGAGACTGTCACCGTTAACCCCTGGCTTCCCAGGGTTACCCCACTGTTGCCCTGTTTGACCTCTTCCTCAGCGGTTCCCACCCTGCTTTGTGATACTTGAAGGTTTTAGTAAAAGCAGCGAGAGTCTTGTGGCACCTCACAGACTAACAGATTTCTTCGAGCATAAGCCTTCATATGCTACAACTCACTTTGTCAGATGCTTATGCTCGAAGAAATCTGTTAGTCTATAAGGTGCCACAGGACTCTCGCTGCTTTTGCTATACATAGACTAACACGGCTACCCCTCTGGAAAATTCAAAGGTCTTAGTGCTGCCTCCCACCTAGGGTGGGCAAGGTAGGTTTGTGCATAATCCTCACCGCCAGAGGCATGAGACGGTCTGTCGCCTTAGTGGACAGGTCAACTTTGGAATTTCCCCCCTTTCTCAGTGGCTCCTATCACACTTGGAACTGAAGGACTGAAAGAGTTCTTGTAGGCCCAACGGGTCAGGGCCCACCTTTAAAGTTAGGTGGCACACTTCCTTCACTAGTTTTCCTGAGCAGAAGCCTTCACTTCTCTTGTCAGTCATGTCTTACTTACTGTGGATGGGCCCCTGCCTTGAAACAAATAGCAGGGCCCAATATCTATGTCCACCTCCAAAAGGGAGGGTATGCTTCCCTTCGATGATTCCTTGGGAAGCACCCTTAGAACAGCCGAAAAAGGACATTTTCCCTCTACGGGAGCTAGTAAGCTTCCTTGCCTCTAAGCCCCCCTCTTTTCCCATGTTTTAAGTTTTCCAAGGCATAGCATAGGCAATGTTACACCTCTCATGTCTAGGACATGGTGGCACACTACCCCTCTTGGTTCCCCTGCACTGCGTTTCATGGGACATGGAGAGTTGCAGAATATCCCCCAGGTAGGCTAAGCAGCCTGCCCACTTCTCAGGCACTCTTCCAGGTTTTGAGCTTGCCTTTGGGGGGGACAGCCTTGCTGAAGGTGGAAAACTCCAGCTCCACCCACCATCCACGGTATGGCTAGCAGTCACCTAACTCTGAATGTATCTGAGCAACGCTTGAAGAGCGATGGATTACTTACCAGTAACCATCCTTCTTCAAGATGGGCTGCTTGCATACATTCAGGACCCTCTCACCATCCCTGCATTTCGGAGTTGGCAACCGAAAGGGACTGGGGAGGATCAAGGTCAGGGCTGTATATATAGCCATGGGAGCAGCCAGAGGGGGCTTTGGCTGCCGACCCTGCTCTGACAGGCTAAGGCTAAAAGCTTCTGACCAGTCGTGCACTGTGGCATGTACACACCTACTCTGAATGTGTGCAAGCAGTCCATCTTGAAGAAGGACAGTTACTGGTAAGTAACCCATGATTGGTTGTTTATCTTGGTCAGTGAGGAATTGGAGGCACAATGCCTTCTGTACTTAGATTGTGGGGTCTTTGGGGCAAGGACTGTCTTCGTTCTCTTTTCCTACAGTGCCTAGCACAATGGGGCGTTAGTTCATGACTGGAGTCTCAAATGCAATATTGCTACTGCTCCATTTAAAAGCCCTTCTACCCTCACTTCATAGCTCTGGTTCCAAGTAGCACAGTTCCCTGGCCCATGTATCCCCTGGAATACTCTCTTAAAGGAAAATCTAATCCATACCTTCATCTGTATGAGCACATGTGCCAGGAAAGAGACCAGAATGGAGTGTAACTTATGCTCAGACACACACCTAGAGATTTTTTTTTTTTAACAATGATATGGTTGTTGCTTAATTCATTTGTTAAAATCACTAATCTAGCAGTGTAAACAAAAATGGTTGTTTCCAGATATTCAATCTAAGAAGACAAGTTCTCTGCCTTCCAGAGTTTGCCATCCAAAGGAAATCCGTACCACATGGCTGGTAATCATATGGCCAAAGGGTATTTAGTTTTAACATGATTTTTTTTTTTTTGATTTTTTTTGGTCTGAATAATTTGCTTTTATCCCCAATGCATTATTTGACAGAGTATTAATTTTGTGCAGATTTATTGTTGCAACTAAATATTAAGTTAATACATTAATGTGGAATTTAGCAGCATAATTTTGCCAGGTGCCACTCTGCGTTTCTCATTATGATACATTATATTTGCTTACTGTGCATATTTCTTATAACTCCTGTTGGCAACACAATACTAATATTTAGCATCATGTAGCATTTTACACACGCACACAGATTGTCACTAATCTTTTCTTACAAATGGAGGCTCTAGCAGGCTATATTGAATCTTCAGAATTAGGTGGCAGACCTTCCTTGGCCTACCCCATTCCAGGAACTATGATGTTGCAACAGGGGATGTGATCATGGAGAGAGAAAGGGCACAACTCATAGCCTATGTCTACACTAGCAAATTAGTTTGAATTAAGGAGCCTTTATTCAAACTAATTTGAACGCTGTCTACACTAGGCTTTGCCTAGTTTGAATTAACATTTTTTTAGTTCGAACTAAGCAAAGCTTAGTTCAAATTATTTAGTTTTGCTGGTTAGTTCAAACTAACTACTTAGTTTGAACTAAACTTTTAAAAAAGTTTTTAAAAAATTAGTTCTAATTAAAAAAAGCACGGCTAGTTTGAACTAAAAAACGTGCTTAGTTTTAACTAACTTTCAAACTACTTAGTTCAGACTAATCAAGTCCGAACTAAGATCTTAGGTATAGACATATGTCTATACTAGGAAAAATTAGTTTGAATCTGTTAATTTGATCTAATAAGTTTGAGTTTAGTTTGAACTAAACTTGAAATTGTTAGTTTGAATTAACAAAGTTGACTAATTTGACTTAATGTTAAGTTGAATTAGTGCACTTTGTTAATTCAAACTAATTGCTCTTAATTCGAATTTATTAAATTCAAACTATGGGTTAATCCTAGTCTATACCGTCCTTAGTTCAAACTAAGGATTGAACTAAGGGCTTAGTTTGAACTAACTGGCAGGTCTTGCTAATTCGAACTAAGCTTTTATTAGTCTGAATTAAGGAATTCCTACTAAATTAGTTCAAATCAAACCTCCTTAATTCAAACTAACTTGCACGTGTAGATATAGCCACCGTGGATCAGCTCACCTGGATTCTCCATCACTTGAAGTCTTTAAAGCAAGATGGCTATCTCATAAAATATATGCTGGAGCTCAAACAGAATTAATGGGATTGATGAAGAAATTACTCATGGAGGTGGCTGACATGTCATGCAGAAGGTCAGACTAGATAATCATCATGGTCCCAGCTGGCCTAAACATCTATGAATTGTACAACTAATAGTCACTGAAAAGATTGAAAATTATTTATTTAAAGTATCAAGGACTTCAAGGTCTAGCATTCATGCAGGGAAGAGTGTGAAAAGAAATTGAAAATCTTGGACTCTTAAATAAAGAGAGCAGAGAGATGTATAAGAGGGGACATATTACATAACAAAAAATATTGACTAGAATAGACAAGATAATATATCCTTTACTGGTTTTAAATTTGCAGCCTTTCATTCACTATTTCCTTTTTCCTTTATTACATGAGAGAAGATGAATAAAAATGCCCAGTCCACCTCATTCAATACAAATTCTGTGGCTTCAGGCGTAGATCTAATCTTATGTCTTTCTAGTAAGATAACATTTGGTTACCTCCAAATTAGTTTAGCTTGTGGCACAGTGCATCACTTTTGGCCTGAACATAAAAGGATTGAATTTAGACTTGAGATTTTAATTTAAATACTTGTCTATATATAAGGATTGACTATGAATCAAATGTGAACATGGGTTGAATGTAGAATAGGAATAGGAAAATCCTAACAAACTGCTTTTCTGCTGAAAATTCATCAGGGATCTGAGTCTCCAAATTATAGATATCCATATTATAGCTATAAATTATAGGTTATAATTTATAGTTAGCTTCCAAAACCTCTGCGCTGAAAGGGCCTGGCATCACCACCACCTGGCAGAGTTCCAGGTGGCCTAGTGTGGCATTGGGGAGCACACAATAGCTGCTGAGAGCTTTATGAAGATTCTCAGGGCCCACTGTATTTAACATTAGCTTCATTTAAACACTTTACCTTCTTGTAGTCCTGGGGCCAAATTCTCTATCTGTTTTATGAGTCTAAATCTAGAGGAACTCCACTGAAGGCAAATGGAAGTTACTCCAGACTTAGATTGGTGTATATGAGAATTTTGCCTTAAATTTCTTGGAGGATATAAACAACTGCACTGAATAACACATCTTTAAAGGGGTGGCATCATGATACAGTAATGCTTGGAGTTCTGTATCTCTTTTGGTACCAAATATAATTTTAATTTTAGCATTGAATTAAAGGCCAGGATTGCTATGCCATGGTTAAAAATATTTTGTGTAGTTCACAATTTGTAACCAAATTTTTTGCTTTTGATGGGATCAATCTATGATGCTTTAGTCCAGGTGTATCAAACTCATTTGCCCTGGTCAGCCAGGTTTGACTTAAATGTACTTCAAGTGGGCCATACATACTGTAAATCAAAATACTATGGCATGCTCTCTGTTAAGGAGACAATGTGGTCTTCCAGGGTGTGGGCTTGCATACTCAGTGCTCCGTGATGGCGCAAGACCTGGAACTCTCACAGCATTGTGGAGTGCTGGGTATATGAGACCACACTCACTCTCCTGAATGCAGTCATGGGTTGGATGGGACAGGTTCGGTCCGCAGGCCACGTTTGACACCCTTGCTTTAGTTTAACAGAAAGTCATAGTCCTGCACATTTTCGTATCAGTAGTTTACACTATGCCATGGAAGTTCGCCATCTCTGTTTTGACCTAACTGGATTGTGAATCCCAGACATCTAATCAGAAGACTAGTACAAGAGAATCCCAGATATGGCTAGCTACAGAAGGTGCAGCAGTCGTAGTAGCATTAGGGCTAGAGACAGCATGTCTAACGGTAGGAAGGTCAACCAGTTCAGTCCCTTGTGTTTATGGCAGGACCAAGCATTATCTAGACTAGGGATTCTCAACCACTTTTCTTCCCTGGCACAGTTGGCTTGTTGGCTTTGGAGGTCAACTGTGGCAACACAATAGTCCCCTTCTTCCACAAGAAAAATTAGTCACTGCTGGTGTTTTCTGTCGCTTCAGGAAAAAATGAGCCCCTCCACCAGAACTCCCCCCTGCGTCTCCAGGAGTTTTGGTGACAGCTTTTTTCACTGGTAAGCTCAGTCCCCTGGCACCTCTTGCCAGCACAGGGGGTTTCAGTGGTAGCACTGACCCATGCCATCGCTGGATGCCCCTGCTGCAGCCCCACCACCACTTTCCTTGACCCCTGCTGCCCCCCACAGCCTGCTGCTGCTTCCGCTGACCCACCACAGCCCACCACTTCTTCACCAGGCCTTGTCTTCTGAACCTGGCCTGCTGCTTCTCCCCACTGGAGCCCCGGTTGCTTTCCCTGACCCCCCAGCTGAATCCTCTGACTCCTGCAGCCAAGGCTGTGCAGGTCTCCAGAGCATTGCAGCCTTGGGAGTGCAGCCAGCCTGAGCAGCTGTGCTGCAGCTGCCAGCTTGTCTTGCTCTCCTCCCAGGTTGAGTAGGGATAGGTGAGCTGGTGGGGCAGCTTGGGCTTGGACTGCTCCTGAAGTTGCGGAGGGTCTGTGGAGGACTGTGGCCCAAGTACCACCATTACTGCTGGCTCACCTCGCCCTGCTCAACCTGGGACTAGGGTGAAGTGAGTCGGTGCTGGTGGCACTAGGGTGGGGAGCAGCGTGGCCCCCAGGTTTTGGTGACACACCTCCTGGCTCTTTGTGACACAAAACTGTGTCCTGACCCAGCACTTGAGAACCCCTGATCTGCCATCCCTGATGGGTATTTGTCTAACCTGATTTTAGTCTTCAGTGATGGAGATTCCAAAACTTCCCCCAGCAATTTATTCCGCTGCTTAACTAAGACAGTTAGAAAGTTTTTCCTGATGTCCGGCCAAAACCACCCTTCCTGCACTTTATGTCTGTTGCGTCCTGTCCTGTCCTTAGAAGTTAAGAGGAACAGTTTTAATCCTCCTCATAACAGCCTTTTATGTGCTTAAAAACAGTTATCGTGTTCCCTCTCAGTCTTCTCCAGACTAAGCAAACCCATTTTTTAAAATCTTCCCACGTAAGTCATGTTTTTCTAGAACCTTTTAATAATTTTTGTTGCTCTTCTCTAGATTTTCTTCAATTTGTCCACATCTTTCCTGAAATGTGGCACCTAGAACTGGATAGAATACTCCAGTTGATGTCTAATCAGTGCAGAGTAGTGTGGAAGAATTACTTCTCATGTCTTGCTTCCAACATTCCAGCTAATGCATTCCAAATGTTTGCTTTTTTGCAACAGAGTTACACTGTAAACTTTTGATTGTGGTCCACTATGACTCCCAGGCCCTTTTCTACAATTCTCTAGGGAGTCATTTCCCATTTTGTACGTGTGAGCATTCATTCAGAATTGGAATACTTTGCATTTGTCCTCATTGAGATTCATAATATTTACTTCAGACCATTTCTCTGGTTTGCTCAGATCATTTTGAATTTTAATCCTGTCCTCCGAAGCACTTGCAACCCCAGCTTGGTATCATCCTCATATCTTACCATCTGTCTTTTTGGTCTGTATTTGTGTGATTGTTTCATTGCAAGTCAATGGGTTAAATAATGTAATGCAATTAAAGCAAGGAGAAAATAATTCTCTGGATTTTGAACTTTCAAAACTCAATTAGATACTTTCTTCTTGTCATGCTTCAAATTTGCTAATAAAGGCTACATTTTAATTATTTATTGTATGTTTTTAAACCCAACAATTATTTCCTGCAGTAATCCTGCTAACAGGATTCTGTTTGCCTGTAAGAAGTGTCTGGGGCTTTATCAGCATCTGTCAAGGTAAATCAGAATATCTACAGAAACCAGCTCATTAGTATTAAGCTTTGGCAATCTTTGACTGATTCAGAAACTGGCTTACTATTTTTAAAAAAGTACTTGCTAAAAAGAAACTCTTTGCTATAGTAGTTTCAGTAATTATTACTAACCCCTCAAGGAATCCAGTCTTCCACTTAAACAATGTTTTAATGAAAGGATACCCTTTACCTTCTCCGACCTAGTTTAGAATAGCTGCAGATTCTGAAACCCTTGTGTGACATAGCATAAATAGTCCTGCAGACTGTGATGGACGATTACTTGTGTGTGTCAGTTCTGCTCGTTGTGCATAATGATTTATATCCCTAAATTAATACTTTAGTTTAACCAGAGAAGCTGCCACTTACATCAGTTCAGCTCTTGAACATAAACTCTTATAAAGCCTCCTGAAGCTGGTTTTAGTGGATGATGCCAGTTTCTTTTTTGAATCAAGAGGCGTGTTTCTAGGGTCTGTCACTTGGAGTTACTTTTGAAAATATTTTTATTGACTCAGTCATTTTACTGTTTTTTTTTGTTTTTTTTTGTTTTTTGATGTAGGCATTTTTAGTAGTGGATACAGGTACATGTACCCTGCATTCCTCCTTTTGATGGCCAGAATTTTTTTCACCAGTTTTAAAAAAATCCCAGCCCTTTAAAAACTTGGTGAGAAATGCCTTTGAACCTGGAGATTACTGTTGCCTCTTTCTCACTTGTAATTTATTTTCAACTAGAGCCCTTTGCCCTTCTGCAAAATAAACAATCATTTTGTACTATCTAACGTGCTTGGGTACAAAGAGGATACAAATCAATGATATGTCAAGCATCAGTTTGTTTTGCTTTTTTGAAAAGCTATTTCAGTGCCCTAGCCTGCAAGGAGAAATAAGCAAGGATGGAAGATTACAATTGAAAAGACTAATACCACAATTAAATGAATTATAATAGGTCGGCTGATGATTTGTGTAAAAGGGCATTGGTACAGCACTGTATGTAGTTCTGAATGATTTGAACTATGATTTTTAGAAGTATTACAGAGTGTAAAAACTGCTTGGTGGGCAAATACTCTGTTGATATTCAATTGCAGTTTCTTATGCTGTATGAAAATTGCTGTATTTATAATGTTTTTCCAAAAAGTGTAACAAGTGTTATTTTATATCGCTATAAGGGTATGTTTAAATAACAGTTGAAGAAAGGTAAAAGAAAATAATTCATATTTTTAGACACTGCTTAATGTTTTCTGTTAATTATCTGAAACTAATGATAGACTATATAATGAAATTATTTTACACACTATCTTTAAGTATATGCTTTTCCCATTAAGAAATCTGAAACCCTTTGAATGTTGATTAAACCCTGTACTGTAATTTTTTTTCAGTCAGATGCTATTAGGATTCTTGTATTCTTGGATGCTACTAATGCAATAAAAGTAGAAACAGATAATGTTTTACTTTCAATAATAGTTCTGATTGATAAATTGTTTAATATATGTTGTGTTTAGCAGTTAAACTTTAAAAAAAACTCCCTATAAGTCTCAAATGGAAATGTTGCCTTGTAGGGCAAAATTCAGTGAGAGGGCCTGGGATTCCAGAATGAACTTGTACATTCTTTCAGGGCATTTTTGCAAGGGAGGTTGTTGTGTTTTAAAGGTAGTTGATAAGAGACCTGCACCACCAACCCCAGACCTGCACCACCAACCACCATCATACATTAGTCTATAGAAGGTATTTGGGTGTACATACTCCTGTACCACTCTGTACCACCATTCATCCAAGTGCAATTTTTGACCATTTGCAGGATACATTATAAATCAGGATGTCGCTACCAGACAATCAGATTTGAACATTCCTTGCATAAAGTAGCTTGCTTATATCTCTGAGGAATATATCACTTAACTGTGCTTATGTGACTCTGTTGATATGTCTGGTTTTACATGAAAGTTAGGGTAACACATTGTTTATTTATGCCATTGTGAATTCAAGAGTACATGTTTGTGCTTTATATTATTAAAGTTATGTCCTTTGGACAAGTCAGTTAGAATAACTGAATGGGTAATTTCATCACTTGTTTATTTATTAAAACAGGAAATGACTTTTTAAAGTTGTTTTAAGAGTTAATCTTTGCTACTACCTGTGGTCATTCAGCATTCCTGGCTTCAAGGTTCTGCCTGAGGCTGTGTAAAACAACTTTGCTGAACATAATTATGAGTAATAACTTCTTAATTTTGGGGACCAGAAAATGGGCTAGATGTCCTTTCCCATAGGACTTAAATCACATTTTCCCTAATCATAGCTATAAATAGTGAATTTCACTCTCTCTTATGGCATCAAAAAACTTCACTAGATGCATTTGGCAAAGGCCTGATCCTGTGCTTACATATGGGAGTGAAAACTGTCCTAGCAGGTCCTCAGTCCACTGACATAAAACACATAGTGGGGGATTTTAGAGTCTGATTGACAGCATGTCAGATTTTAATCAATTACAAAGAGTTTTAAATCTCAGATTCTTGTATATTTTTAAAAAGCTACTAAAATATTGATTGGAGATACATTCCCTGTACCTCAGAAGGACTTAAGACATTATGACTGTATTTAAAAAAAAATCTGTATCTGTGTTTTGAAACCAGTACAAGACTGGCAAAATGAGATTTTCATAGGCAAGTGGATGAACTCTGAGTTTAAAAAAAATACACTAATGAACTACAAG
Source organism: Podocnemis expansa (assembly GCA_007922195.1). Classification (NCBI taxonomy): domain Eukaryota; kingdom Metazoa; phylum Chordata; order Testudines; family Podocnemididae; genus Podocnemis; species Podocnemis expansa. The sequence goes on along the minus strand of ML681984.1, from coordinate 38,902,245 downwards.
AGTGTGGAGCTGGAGCTGGGGGAGTAATGTTTAGCTTCCACTTATGATGTGGAAAACCATTTTCTTCCTTCATTTATGTCTCTTACCTGGGTCCATGAAACAAAAGTGGACAACTTTTATCTTAATAGGCTTCTATACCTGGCACACGTTTCCTTGGCTTTTTTTTTTCTTTTATTCGTTTGTTTGACAATTAAAGATTATGAAGGTGACCATCCAACAAGCTAGACCAGGAACAGCCTCCCTAGTAAGAGGTATTACACTTGAATGTCGGGTCAGATTCTGCTCTCTCATTTCAGGGCAACTTTACTGAAGTTCAGTATGCTTGTATAGGTATAACTGAATGTGGAAAGTAGTCCACTGTTTTATCTGAAAGAGTGTGTTTAAAATGATTTTTCTAACAATGTCCCTGAATTATCGATGGGAACAATCTCCAGTGTCTGTTCTGATATGACACTATAATCAAGCTTCCTTGTTTACTATTTGGCTGCAGGGTGTGAGAGTGGACAGTTCCGCTGTGGAAATGGCCGTTGTATTCCTGCAGACTGGAGGTGTGATGGAGCAAGGGACTGTTCAGATGATACAGATGAAGCTGGTTGTCGTAAGTGGAATTTCCTTGGAGTTAATTCAAAGCATTTCCACTTCTTTTTTTAAACACAGTTCAACTACTCAGGTACCATGGCACACAGTGTGCACAATGCCACAATGAGGAGCTAGTTAATTCTTAGGGAGAGAGAGTGAGAACAAAGAAGGTGTAAAACTCCTAGGTTGGTGGGCAGTGGCTATGGAATCTGTTTGGGATTCAGGTGTCCTGAGTTCTGTATCACGGACTTTAGAATATGACCAGATTTCCAACTCACCCATAGAAAGAGACTCAGGTCACATGCAGCACTTCCCTCCAATATCCATGGTCATGTGTCTAATAAGGTGTCTCTTCTGAGGATAGGGGATTCTAAGCATTTTTATAGGGGCAATAGATATTACTGCAATGCACCTGAATGGTGCACACATACAGACACCACGGGCTTCAGTGTGGGTATAACCTTTGATGTTTATGACCACCCAAGTTCAAGTAGAATCTCCATTAGCTGTTAGGATTGGTGCTAGACCAGCGTTTCTCAATCGGTGGTCCATGGAGCATTGGTGCTCCTCAGACATAGTGCAGCTGTTCTGTGACCCACCCTATCCCTCCTTGGTGGAGGGGGTGGGAGCAATTTAATGTCCCAGCCACAGCAAAACTTGCAGGTATGTGGTGGGAGATGTTGACATACACCTGGAAGCTTTGCTATGACTGGGGCATTTATCTCCCACCACTGTTAACAGTTTTTTTGAAAAAGTTTTCATCAGGTGTTACAAGTAATGTAATTAATATCTTTAGCTGTTCCCTGATGCACTAAAGGTTGAGAGAGACTGTGATAGACTACGAGAAGGCAACATAAACATTTAATAGGTACACTGTATCACGTAAGAAAAAAAGTTCTGAGTCTTGACAAATTTCAGTCGAATCACTATGGAGATTTTTAAAACGTGCCTATTAAAAATATTACCAATAGGAAGAAACAAATTTCCCATTTTCAGAAAACCATCTGTATTTGCCATTTAAGTGCTGGCACTCTTCTAGATTTCAGAACCATTCTTGGCAGTTAGCCCATGGCACGGTAAGGTCAGGTTTTGTCCTTTCTGAGTTGATTTGGAGTGAAAAGGCTAATTTACATTGTTTCCTCCCACATTGGATTGACTCTTCTCAGCTTGAGCCCTGCAGTAATTGGGGGTAATTCCTGCAGCTAGACTGGCTGATTTTCTGATTAATAGGTTAGCCAAGTGCGAAGTCAAAAGTGTTTTGGACAAAGAATATCTTGCATTAGAAGTAACTGCCATGCTGCTGCTCCTAGCAATGTTGCTGGATATATATATATATCTAAATCTGAATGATTTCCTCTGAGAAAAGAGCCATAGTGCTATTGAACAAACTGTTGAGCAAAATTTATGATAACTTCAGCTGGACCAGAGTCTCACTCCTAGTGTATTTGTCTAAGTCAGTGAAGTTGTTTTTCTTTTTATCTTCTCACATGTGGGCATAAAAATAAAACATAGGTGAGGGGGATGAAAAGAATTTCAGTTTTGTCTAATTGGATTATCTTGATTTTTTTTTAATAATGTACATGTAATGATGAAAGGGTCATGTAAATGCCAATTCAGATTTTAAATCAAAAGGACACAAAATATTCATTTTTGCTCCTGAAGCAGGAATCCAAAATAATATTTATGATCTGCAGCTAAACATTTTCATTGGACTTAATTTAATTATACTCTCTTCATCTAGGAAGCTGCTGTACACCATCACATCACTTCTTTAAATGGCTTCTTCACATAGTTGTGTAACCCTTAATTCTCATCTCATGGGCCCAGGCTGTTCTCAGGGAGACGGGTCATTAAATAGGGAGGGCCTGCACAAATGAAACTGGACCTTGTTGTGCTAGTGAATCATAACATGAGTATTAACCAGGGATCGGCAAACAGTTAGGTTCAAACATTTATTTTGTTCCTCTTTGTATTCACTCTATTTTTTTTTCTGTTCTTCATTTTTAATAGCCACCTATAAAGTATTCAGAAGAATAGAGGCAGTAGAACTTAGACTGTTTCAATCTCACCTCTTACTAGAGTGATCAGATGTCCAAATTTTATAGGGACAGTCCTGATATTTGGGGATTTTTCTTATATAGTCACTTATCACGTCCCGCCCCCCCCCGATTTTTTTGCTTTTGCTACTTGGTCACCCTTTGCCCTGAATCATGAACCCACAAAGGAAAATCATGTGCTTAATTTCAAAGAGGCATCTCTCTTCAGCTCAAAAGTTGCAGGTCTTGTCTAAGAATTGTAATCCAAAAGGTAGAATGCCTCATTCCTATTCTTTTGACTTTAGGTGTCTCAGATGTTTAGTTCATGCAGGTGAAGCACATTTTATAGTCTATTCATACTAATTTAAATGAGACCTTTCTTCTTTTTTTGAAGACATTTTCCTGAACAAACATTGTGAAATAACAAATGATTTACTTGTTTGTACTAGCACAACCTACCTGTGAGGGAAATCAGTTTCAGTGTCAGACTGATGGAGAGTGTATTCCACAGTCATGGGTTTGTGATGATGAGGAGGACTGTGAAGATGGCTCAGATGAGCATCAGCAGTGCCGTAAGTATTTCAGTCAGAACATTGTATCAGCACCATGAAAGAGCAAACCACTTGTATCTAACATTGTGATAATATAAAGCTTGTACACACTCCTGCCAATGAAAAAGGATAGTGCAAGCATAGCAACTTTTGATCAGCGTGATCTCTCTAATACAATTGTTGAAAACAGAACACACTAAAATAATAATGAAATAAAACATAGTCAAATAAATCAGGATAGAGATTATTTAATATAACAAAACCTATCTATATCTTTCAATACAGTAGAAAAAATGGGAAATTGCAGTTTAAATAAAAGAGAAAAGAATGTAAGATGCATTTCAGTCATGGAGGAAGTAAGGGGACTTATTAGCAGATCCCCAAAATTGAATCATGAATTTATATTGTTCTTTGAATAATAATATACTTCTCTATCAACCTCAGTTAGGAACCTCTTTTATTCATTCTTTACCAAAACTTACATTCATTAGGCTCAGAATCAAAAGGGGAAACTGTATATTTCTTTGGAACATATATATGAAAAGCTTTGGAACATATATATGAAAAATGAGTAAACCTCTAAGTAGAGAAGGGTAAAGAAAGGAAGCTAAATAAACCTTTAGAGGCATTTTGATGCCATATCTAGTGAAGCTGTTCAATAGGTTACTAGATAGACACTGGAATCTTACATTTTATAATGAACAGAGCAGTTATCCTTTATGTTCAGATCCCCCAAAGTCCTGATGTTGGGTAATAAGCTTATGTTTCATTATCACTTGGATAGCTTAAAGCCAGTACATGACTCTTGTTAATATTTCAGTTTGAAAGGGAAATATATTGATGAAACTCTATTTATTAATCATGTAAGTACAGGCATTTATGAACTAAAAATCTTTACTGTTCCCATTCTTCTTTACGAAAATAAGTTATCTAAAGTATAACAGCTATAGACCAGTCTTTTTTCTCAGTATTTATGTTGCAGTATGAAATAGCCTAACTAGTTCTGTGCATTCAGTGACCCGTGCTTAATTTGTAATTGAAGAGGTCCTGGGGCTCAAGCAATAAAGCAGAGTAAGTGATGCCTGTCAGTTGGGTTTTATGCCATAGAAGCGAACACATTGTGATTTTGTTGCCCTACATCAGGACAAATTATGCCCTCAGATCTTTGACAGTAGGTGGGATGTGGAGTGGGAGTGGGGTCCAAAGTAGGCAGGATGTGGCATGGGAGTGGGGTCCAAAGACTAAACAGAATCCATTGTTGGTATATCATTAGGAAACAAATGACTGCTGGTTGAGTAGGATGGGGCTTGTTTGTTTATTTTTCTTACATAGACTGGTTTCAGTCCTAAGATTTGACAATTTATTCAAACTATGTAAATACCCCTGCAGTTAGCAAGCCAAATTCTATTCAGTCATACCTATTAAACCCCACTGACTGCAGTGGATTTTCGTGAGCGTAACTTAGATGAGAATTTGGCTCACAGACCGGGCACACAGACTTAAATCTTCACTTCTGTCCCAGCTGCAGAGAGGAATAATGCTTGTTTGTCTTTTGCCCCAATTCTCCTTTGCGTACGTGTTGTGGCCACTAGTTAGTTACATATCTACTAAAAACAAAGTAGATAATAAGGTCAAAATCCAGTGATGGCTTTAGATCAAGACTTGAACTGGGTCACTGTAACTTTCCTACGTCCTATGTGTGCCCATTAGTTGTGAGAAGCTTGGAAAGTTCTGCTTCTGCCTTGAAGCCATTTACGGGAATATCCTCTGATGCTATTTACTTTAAGGCCATTTTTGTATTGCTCTTTCCTTGAATGTGTGTAGTATGCTTTTCAGTCTAACAGTAGCTTTTTGCTTGTGAAACTTTTTTTCCATGAAAGCTATATGGTGACCAGCTCTTAAAGGCCCACACAATTGGAATGAAGAGAAGTTTGTTTTTCTCTGATTTTCACTTTCCTAAGTGGGTTAGTGCCTCAACAGCAGAGCCCACGGTATAAGCACTAGTCAGGGAAAAAAGCATAAAGAATGTCTGTAGAGGGGAGACCACGATCCCAAACAGTACTTTCCAGAGCATGAGGTGTGGGGAACAAGTTAATGCATCACCTGAAGGCATCATAGCCTCAGGAGAGCATGGTCTGCTGACTAAAAGCAAGATAATTCCCCAGTCTCCTTGCATGTATGCAATGATAGGTCTGCTTCAGATTATGTGCCACTTTGGCCATCCTGAATTTTCCTTTTGTGGCTGGTAGAATGGCTTTGAACCTGCTAAGGTTGGTTTCACTTATTATTTGGGGAACAGTATTGACCTAAGACCTCGGTCAAGGCTTGGAACCCCCTACTGCGGCCACAGTAGATACTAGCTCTCAGTACGGTAGTAAACCTGGAAGTGGAGCCACAGGATCCATGACTGTACAGATTAAGTGCTTCCAAACCCTGGTATGGGATGGAGCAGTGACTGTACGTTAGGAATGCATTACACCTCTGTGGCCTGGCTGGCTGGCTGGCGGGTGACTTTTATTTCTGTGTGAGAAACAGAGGTCAAGTAAGAAGAGATTTGTTTAGATCATGAGTGGTTTTCAGTAATAAAAAGAGGAAGAGGAGTAATAGTTTGCTGTGTGTAGGTTCCTCAGTGGTGAAAATCTAAATGAACTGTTTGTTACAGCGGGGAGGACATGCTCAAGTCAGCAGTTCACATGTTCAAATGGACAGTGCATCCCAAATGGCTACAGGTGTGATCGAGTTAAAGACTGCACTGATGGAACAGATGAGAGAGGCTGCCGTAAGTATTTAAATTTTAGCAATAGATCTGGTTTCATCTCATCTCTCTTTGGCATTTTAATCAATTTGTAAGATTAAGAGGCTTGTTGATGGACAGAAATGACCACAATATGCTTCTTGTTATCAGCATTTCTTTGCAGATTCTTTCATGGATTAGAGCTGATATTCTGATACAGTTTCATTATTGTGAGACTTAAGTCCTTACTGTTGCCTTATGGTCAGGGGCATTTTTATTTTCCTGTCTCAGCAGTAATAAAGTTTTCGTTTTAAAAATGTTTTTAAAATGTTTTAAAACTTTGGAAAATGTAGAAGATGTTTTTGTTTTGAATAGCACTTTCATAATGACACCTTTGCATAGCTCTCAGTAGGGACTGTGACCATGTATCAAGGTAGAATTTGGCTCCAGGTATTTCATATGTCTTATTTTTAAGAGACATGCCTGAGAATAATGTAGGGAAATGAAACTATTTCTTGTCTTTTGTTTTTTTTTTTCTTAAGTAGTTTTAATCAAATGTTACGTATTAGGTTAGGCTACAAAAGTAGTCAACAAAAAACTGTAGGAGATTTGACTTTATTTTTGCTTATTGTCTGTATTGCTTTATGTGAACCTGTATCACCTGCTGGGGTTATATCAAATATTGTGGTAAGATTTTTAAACATGAGTTCAGAGTATGATCCTCCGGTGATTATTAGGACACCAAACAAGGAAAGTACAGTGCAAGGCCCTGATTCCTCGTTAAGATTTAAGCATGTATTTGATTTTAGGCAATATGAGTAGTCCTTTTTAATTCAGTGGGACTGCTTAATGTGCAAAGGTAAGCACATACAGGATCAGATTCTGAAGTGTTGGCTTGCGGTGAAAGTTTGGCAGCATTGAAGTCAATAGTAGTTTTGCCATTGAGTTCAATGGGGCCAGGTTTTCATCTCTGATAATTTCCTAAGGCAGGGGGAAAGGACATTGTGTGCAGGGAGAGTGATGGTGAGGACAGTGGAATATTGGAGGAGGCAGAGGGAACAGCATAGAATGGGGTGTTTATGCTAATTTATACTGGCCCTTTGCCTCCTACTTTGTCCCCTCTTCCATTCACTGTATCTTCCTCCCATATTCTGTTCTATGTTGTTTCCTGCTCTCTGCCTCCTCTCATGTGCTGCAAAGCATTTATCCAATGTCTTACTGTCCTTACCTTCATTCTCCCTGCATACAATGTCCTTTTCCCCTGCCTTCAGGAAATTATCAGATGAAAACCCTAGGCAACTTGGAGATACAGTCCCTCTTCCTGGGACGTGGTCTCAACCATCTGGGTACCTTTATAGACTACTATTGAGAACATTGCTTCTGTTCTAATGCTGTTTATGATTGGCTCAGGTAAATTTTGTAAGGTCACAGGAGATCTGGATGCTACATAGATACAAACGAACTTATTAAGATAAATAACATTTAGTCAAACTCAGACATGCACAAGTAAGCCTGACCCTTTTGTCATGGTGATGGACTTTTTGGCCAGGCTAGGCCTGGTGAAATGTGCCTGTTTCCTCCCTTTTACTTGTAGCCTGCTGTTTCAGAAAAGCTAGTTACTGGAAACTGAAGAAAGTGGAGGCTGCTATGGTCACTTGTTATCTTCTCTAATTTCAATTTAATTTCTGTGAAGAGATCTTAGCCCTTTGGGGAAAGAAAAAGAGATGGATTCCTCCAGTTTGAACTCTTGACTATTTAGGGTGTCCCCTAGCAGAGAAAAGATAGGACTGGGTCATAATGAATATAAAGATGGTTTTTCATGGGGCCTGCTGGACCCAGATAGATCCTGTTACTCTCCTAGTTTGTCAAATTCCCATATCCACTGAATTAAGATAGCTGTTTGCTGCCTAGTGATGCCACACAAAGTCATGTCCTGGTCTGCAGTTCACAGAAGTCAGTCATGGCAGGGACTGACTGAGTGACAGAATAGCAGCTTCATTTTTCAGTATGATGTTATTTGTACCTAACATCTACTTAACATAATGCAGCTCAGCATGCCTGCTGAGAACGTTCAGTGTTTACAGTGTGGCTAGCAAGAAGACAGCAGTGAGCTACAAACTACACTGTAAGCAAACTCAGAAAAAAGTAGAGCATAGGATACTAGGTTATCAATAGAGGAGCAAGAAATATTGTCATTATGAACTTTATTTACAGGAAAAGGCGTACATGCATACCATATAAAGGAAAACCAACATATTACGTGATCAGCCAACAACCTGTGCCTTTTATTCCTGACCTGTGTGTGGCCAAAGATTAGTGCTGTTAGTAAAATAAAAAGGTGATTTAGAAGCAAATGGTACTCTGGAATAAAAGACAGGCTTGACAGCCAGTTTGGAGCTATTCCACATGATGGACCTCCAGCCTAAAGTTGCCAGCACAAATGCCTAAAGGGTCCGCAGAGGATCAGGGAACAGATGCCACTGTTGGAAAAACATCTTGCATAGCTTGGCATTTGTGTCCCATAAAAGCTTAGAAGGAGAAAGAGATGGTGTTAGCTTTAGTTTAGCAAATGTACAGTATAATTTTTGAGGAAATAGCTTTCCTGAAAACAAAGGATTGTTAAAAATGAACATTGCTGTGAACTGAAAAAGTTGATGGTGACCATTTGTATATACATAATATACTTCATTCAATGATCTCAAAGCATTTTATAAATAATCAATAGCTTTCCAAATCCTTTGTAAAATAGATTATGCTATACTCATATATTGTCAGTGGGTAATCTGGACAATGGAGAGGGTACATGGCTGGTCCACAACAAATGTTAGTGGCAGATACAGCAGTAGAATTCAAAATCCTTTATTCTGATTAGCAGATGTAACGAAGTTTGAAAATGAAATTATGCATTATAATATTCTGTGTTTCTATTTTAATGTTCCCAGGTAAATAGAAAAATAAGATTTTGGTTTAAAGTTACTGGAATTGGGCCTGTTCTGTGGCTTAGGAGTATTTTTCTGCAAGGCTAGATGAGAGGCCCATTCTTGGGCCCAATCTATAGCTCCTTTAGTCACTAGATCTTGAAATTTTTGTAGATGCAGCATGTTGAGCTCTGAGGAAAGGACCTGCCTCATGTTATTTAGCAGTGACCCTTCCGCTGATTAGGTGATGACTTTGACTCTGATTTGACACCGTGAAGACAAGGGTGCTGGTGTAGTTAGGGGAAAAGTAGTGGTGGTTGGAGGAAGTGAGGATCAGAAAGACATTACCAAGGGTACAGAGGACCATTCCTGAAAAGCTGGTAAATTTTACACCTCTATCTTTGCAGAGACTGGGCCTATAAGCAGAGATCATGAATCCCAATGAAACATCTGGTAATTTGCTATACTCTACTAAATTGAGGTTAGATTAGATTTTGTACCTCATTAATAACAGAGGAGGAGATGTGTTAATATTATTAAGAACTATTTGTTTCCATTCAGTTATTTTCCTTTCTAATTTATGTTGATGCAGAGAAATGGTAAGAGCAATATCTTTAATTTGGCCTTTTCCTTTAGCATAAGTAATTTGTACTAAAGCACTTTTTACATGAAAAATCTGTGTAGAGTGGTCACTATTGATGAGACACCAAAGTTCATTTGAAATTGCGATTTTTTTTTCTTCAGAGTGTAAAGAAATTGTAAACATTCAATGGACAGGTCTCTTACAGCAGAACTTGCTGGTTAATTATTTCTGGAGGCAGATTTAAATAGTAATTGTAAAGAAGATAAAGACTTAGTCTGGTTTTGAATGAGTTACAATATTTAAGAGACCAGTCAAATGCAAAATGCCACCAATATTAAATAAATGAGCAGTTAAACCTGTAGTAAAATGCAACATGGAGATTCAAAACCACAGTCTATTTTACTGCTAATGGGATTAACAACAAGGACATACTGTTCATATAGAGGCAAAGACAAAAACAACAGAAGGATGTTTCAGTACCAAACCATTTCATTAGTGGATTGAAGCTGTTTTTATTTAATAAAAATAATGTGATTTCCTGACTCATTGAATAAATGCATCACTTTGCTTTCCCACTTGTCTGTTTTAGAGATAATTGTTAACTGTTAGTTCAGTTTTAAAATACTTATTGTTAACACTTAGAGTGAAAATGTAAACCTTCTGCTGGAATGAAAATATGGTAGGAGAAATACACCTGGCATCTCTGTGCCTTATCAACTTTACAATTCTTGTACTTAGCCTTACTTTCTCTAATTTAATTTGTGTCATTTGGGTGTGTGTTCTAAGTATTGCCAGCTCAATCCTTCAAAAGGAGGATTCAGGACCCTCAAAATCATTAGTTAAAAATCATGAGATTTTGAATAATAGTAAAAGTAGGGTTCTCTATATTCATCTGCTGTGTGTGGGGCCTTCAGGATTCACATTTTCCAGTTTTCTGTAACCATTAAGGCCAGAAACCTTTTTCTTAATGAAAGCTGAGATTATGAGATCACCTGACTCTTGGAGGTGAGGCTTGTTGGAAAAAACACCAAATATGTGGGGTACTTGTGATAAATCACAGAAGATGGGAACACCGATAAGGAACTGGTTAAAAGGGAGAAGGCAACTGATTGTGCTGAAAAGTGAATGGTTGGACTGAGGGGGAGGAGGGGAGACTGAAACATCAATCTGGGGACCAGTCTTATTCAATATTTTTATTAATGATCTCAGCACAAAAGGTAGGAGTGTGCTATTGAAACTTGCTGGTGATGCAGTTAGGATGCATTGCCTATATAGATGAGGGTTAGAATGTTATGCAGGAAGATCTGGATGACCTTGAAGACTGGAGTGACAGAAATGAGATAAAATTCGGTAGTACGACATGTAAGATGTATAATTTCTGTCACGAGCTCAGGGCTTATCAGTTGGGAGCAACAGAGTAGGAGAGAAATCTGGGAGTGTTGGTTGATTGCAGGATGATGACCCACTGGTATGATTCAGCTGGAAAAAGGTAACTGCAATCCTAGGGTATATCAAGTGAGGCATTTCCACTTGAGTAAGAGAAGTGGTAATGGCGTTGTACAAGGCAGTGACAAAATTATCTGGCATACACTTTACAGTTCCAGTCATCCACGTTCAAAAAAAGGTGAATTCAAACTGGAACAGGTGCAGAGAAGAACTACTAGAATGATCAGGTAATGAAGGGGCTTATCTTATGAGGTGAGACTGGAAGAGCTTGGCTTGTTTAGCCTAGAAATAGAAGGCTGAGAGAGAGAGGATTATTCTCTATAAATACATTAGAGGGTAAACCTTTTGAGGGAAAGGACGATATTGGCACAAGAACAGATGGGCATAACCTGGCCGTGAACAAATGCAGGCTGCGTACAAGGTGGTTTCTAACCATCAGAGAAGAGCGATTCTTCAAAAGTCTCAAAACAGGAGTTGTGTGGCCAAACAATTAGTTTTAAGAGAAATTGGACAAACTTATGGGTGAGGTTGTATGACTGGATTGCTTGCGATAGTAGGGGGCAGGATTTGGAAGCTCCGAGGATATCTTTTGGTTTATGTGTTATAAGCTTATACTTCATAGCTTCAGACAGCACCTGCAGGAGTCAGGAAGAAATCATCCTCTCAGCCTCAAAGTATCCTGGGGTATTTTTGGGTGTCCTTCATGGGTGGCACTTATATGAGGCTGGGGGATGCTAAGCCTCCACAAAAAAAGGCTGGCCACACAGTAAGGCAACTCCCATAGATACGGTATGGATCTCCTCCCTTTGGAAGTGTCTGGATTGTAGTCCCCCACCCTGCACTCTGCCCCCAGACCCTGACCCTGCTTGTACTTTCCCCCAGTCCCCTCTCCTCCTTGCCTGCCACTTGCTCCTCTTCACTGTGGAATATTCTTAAATCCATAGTAAGGCCCGATCAAGCCAGATTTAACCTCGTCTGGTGATCCCCAGAAGAACTTTGGCTTCCTGAGCTCCTTAGTTGCAAAGGTACTGAGGGGGAAAGGTCTTCTGTGGAATGGCGAGTTAGGCATTCCCTGCCAGCAGCTTTCCTCATCAGCCTGTACCCAGCTTGATCAAAATATTTATCACTCAGTCACTTGAGACATCCATCAGCTAGGGAGAGCAACACTATGGCTGTGGCCTGAAATGAAAAGAAAATAAAACAAATGCCTCAGCCCTCCCAATATTTTTGGGGAGAGGTGACAATCCAGTGGGAAGCCTCTGGCTCTCTCTGACTCAGTCTATAGTAAAATGTTTTAGTTAAGGTGGCTGTTCTAACAATGCAGAGTTTTATACAACAGAACTGCAGCTGATTTTAGTGAACAGGAGGGCTGTACTTAACAATTAATGTAAAATAGGTTTGGACCTGAACTGAAGCTGCAGATCAGACCAAGCCCAGATTTTGGAAAAATGGGAAAATATTTGCAGTTTGGGCCAATCTCTAATTAACCCCTTCCCTGCAAACTTTGCTAAGTAATGTCTTGTCTGAATAGTAAACATCCTAATCTAGGGCTATATTTTCTTCCTTTGTTAATTTCAGTTAAAGAGCTCCAGTTCATATTGGTGTAAATGAGATCAAGAGCTGGATACATGCAATATATTTTATACTTAGTTCATCTGTTAGAGCTAAAGTTATCCAGGAGTTCTTTCTAAATCAGCAACTGCCTTTTGAGATCTTGATAAAATTCATGATTATGTGCAGCCTAGGTAAGTAAAGGGAAATTAATTTCCAGGCTGGAAGAATCTTCTAATGTAATGGAAAAAAAATCTAAAGGTATAATTAATGGAAGGCACAGACATATGTCTGAGTGACTTGCCAGGCTTATGAAATGCAAGGCAGTAGAAGACTTATTTTTCTCTACTATAGCTGTAAAAGAGAGTGTTAAAATCAATGGCAGAGCAGCACTGAAAGCAGGTATACAGGTATATCCTGGCTTAGAGTTAATTATAAAGGCATGGTATTTTTTTTTTATCATAATCATATGGATTTCAAGTGATAAATGTACTAATGAAAACAGTCTTTTGTTGCAAGCGCATCATGACTTGTCTGTGTAGTAGGTCATGGTACTGGACAGATAAGAGAGTACCGGGACTGGGAGAATGTTTCCTTTATAATGTGGTGCTAGTCTGTATCAGAGGTTGCCATATATTCCCCCAATACATGGGATGGGGCTGATGGACTCTCCAGTGGCTAATGTCCTGCACATTTCATATGGGGTTCTGCCTGTTGTGTATTGTCATACATGGAGCTCAGGTGGAGTTAATGTTTGCACTATACTCTGATGTGTGCTCTACCCATTGCTATTTCCTCCACTGTGCAACAGACCTGTAGGTTCCACTGCCATGGTGTCTTCCGTGTGTCCAGAGAGGAGAGGAAGCTTTTGACTGTCAGTGGATAGCATAGTTTGGCTTAAAGTCAGGCTGTGCTTAATAACGAGAGGCAACCCTAATTTGACCTAGAATGTTTGGCATTTGATACACCTATTTATATATAAAATTAAGAACTTTTTATAAACAGAGGTTGTTAAAGTCCACACCCAGATGAATCCATTGATGACTCTTTCAAGGTTAATGAGAAAACTGGTAATACATGGTATTGGAAAAGTTAATTTTGTTATTGTGTTTAGGCACAAATATTTTGTCTGCGGAGTTAATGGTGACCTTTATGAGTTCTGTTTGGGAGAGTTAATCCATATTTTAAATTCCAGCTGGGATGTATGATAACATGCATGAGAGATAGTGAGTGTGAGAACTTTATCCTGATTATTAATTATGTAAGGAAGTAAAATGGGAAGAGAAATACAGAGTGAAAATTTAGGGCCATAAATTGAATTAAGTTTGATTATTCTTGAGGCCTTTTGACTGACTAAATATTCCTTCCAGATAAAAATCCTGAGACTCTGAATTTGAGTACTCATGGAGTTCTAAGAGGTTCCAAACATGAGCACCAACCTCTCCATTTCTAGTTAAATGCATTTGCTAAGGTCAATAAAAATCTAAAACTATGATAAGAAAAAACAAAACACTATTTCTTTGATATTATGTCATTTTCCATATTACCATGGATTATTTGAGTTGTAAACTCAATGGAACAAGAACCTGGTCATGGGGGGCAGGTTGTCTTATAATTGCCTAGTTTCTTGCAAGGTTTCTTGTATCTTCCTGTGCAGCATCTGGTAATGACTACTGCTGGAAGTCAGGATACTGAACTGGATGGATCATTGGTCTGTTCCAGTATGACAATTCCTGCTTTTCTTTTAATATTTGTTTATAAAGTGCCATGCATATTGATGGCATTGTGACTGCATGCATAATAATATAATCATAATGAGATATTATACTGTCCATTCTAATTCTTATGGCTTATGTGGTTTTTGTAGGCTATCCAACATGTGAACAGTTATCTTGTGCAAACGGAGCATGTTTTAATGCAAGTCAGCGCTGTGATGGTAAAGTAGATTGCAGGGATGCCTCTGATGAAGCTAACTGCAGTAAGTACAACATTCGGCGTAACCCCAAATGTGAATCCTCTTTGTAAGAGAAATAATGGAATTTGTTTACTACATTTGAACTTTCTTTTCTTTTCTCCATTCAAATGATATCATTTAGCTCATGGATGTGCCAGTACCCAGTTTCAGTGTGCTAATGGAGAATGTATCCCCCGTGCCTTTATCTGTGACCATGATGATGACTGTGGAGACAGGAGTGATGAAAACTCTTGCAGTACGGTGGTTTTATTTTGCTTGTTTGCCTATTTTATTGAGAGTTGGTTTTCTCTGAAAGTGTAGCATTTTGCATGAAGCAGGAGCAATGCTTTCTTTCTTTCTTTCTTGCTAAGTTAGCAATGATGATTTGGTTTCAAAGCCTTTTTCAATAAGAACTTGCTGTGAAATAGATGTATGTGGTGTACTGCATGTACTAATAATTAGTAAGAATTTGCTTCTTGATAAATGGCCTGATGCTTTGATTTTTCTATGTCTGGGCATAAACTCTTTCTGTTGTCTCTGTGCCAGTTACCCAGCAGACTGATGTGTGTATTTTTAAAACCTGTTTGAACCTTTTTGCATTTGTATTATCACAAACTGTCTGGATTCTTTAGAATTATTCCCAATAACTGTTAAGTATGAACTTCATAGGGCAGACATATCTCCATTACATATTTAAGTTAGCATTTTGATTAAAAGTTCTGCTGTGGGGTGTTTCTTATTTATTCTTTCTTTTAGTGGGGTGAGTAATAAGTGTCCTTCTCAGCACCAAACCCACAAAGCTGCCATCTGGCTTCCTTGTAGTCCTTTAATTGAGCCCGTGGATTCTGAGGTCTAGGCAGTAGGACGGCAACAAAGATTTCAACTTTAGGTTCACAAGGCCACATTTTCTTATTTAGTGTATTCACAACACTCAGGCCCATTTATTCCCAACCTGACTTGCCTTCAAAAGTGTTCCTCATTCTGTCTATCTCTGTGAGACCAACATTTTTATGCCCTTATATAATGGAAAAGAAGGATGTTCTCTTCTGTGTGCTGCCTCTGAATACCCTGTGCACAATTGTCATTATTTCATGAATTTGTGAATGCTGCTTCTGCGATGTTCCCAAGAACCAAGAACTTTGGGATTGAAGTGCAATCCAACCCTGCTGAGCAAATCATTGGGGCAGCTCTGGCGCTTTTATTGTTGCTTTTCAATTTCTTCCAAGAAGCAAATAACCCTAAAAATGATCATTCAGAAAACAGAGGCAAAAGTCCTATGGTTACCAGCTGTGCAAAAAATTTGTGTGCAGGGATTGCTTTTCAGGAATGGTTTTAAATGGCTGTTCTCCCTACCCATTTATCTGCTGAGTTACTGTTAGCACTCGTAATTGACAATTGTGTGGTTTTGCTGTTTGGAGACATTCAGTTTTTTTCTTATTCTTTACCTCAGCTTATGCAACTTGCAGAGGCAATTTCTTCACTTGTCCAAGTGGCCGCTGTATTCACCAGAGCTGGGTTTGTGATGGAGATGATGACTGTGAAGATAATGAAGATGAAAGAGGATGTGGTAAAGACTGAAGCAAACTTATTTTAATGATGCAGTTTACAAAGAAAAATGTTGCTAACCTCACTGCTAAAAACTCTTACCATAAGAGTGTTTATATCAGAAATTTTAAAGATCCATGGACATCCGTAATTTTTTTTTTACAGATCTATCTATCTATCCTGATATAGTGTACATGTATGTACACACACACAATTATATATATTTTGTATTTTAAAATAGTTTGAGGTTTTTTATTTTGTGTTACTAAGGTGGTGAGTATAAAGCAGGATATTGTAAGAGTTCATCTAATTATTCCCTGTAACCTAAACTTGCACCATGGAAAGAATGGAAGCTTTACCTTTGACTTCTATGTGAGCAGAGTAAATCCTCATGTAAAACCATAATTTTCAGTTTGTAACAGAATGTTCATTTTCACAGTAACTAGCTGTAATGTTACAAACACAGGCTTATGATTTTTGGTGGGTTGAGTACAGGAGCAGATGGATTGCTGGAAGGATACCCCTATCTTTATGTAAATATTTTGAGTAATATTTTTTGGCATTAATGTGATACTCACTTCTTTAACCTTCTTTAACAGTTCTCTTCCATACATCAAATTACCCTTTTTAGAGGAATCTGTAGTAAACCTGAGGATATCAGTTACTGAGAAATGAGTGTGTAGGCATTCAGATTGATGAAAAGTTTCCTGCAGAAACTGTTTTTCTACAGAAAATTGGGGGGTTTTTTTGGCTAAATAATTTGCTATGTGGAAAATGCCTCCTTTCCTTCAAAATTTTTTGTTTTTCATAAAAAATGATGTTTGAAAACCAAAATGTATTAGCTGAAAATGGAATTATTTCAGTTTTCTGACAAAAAAAATCAGTTTTGCATTTTTTTCACAGAAAAATTGAATTTTGTCAGAAGATTTAAACCAAAAAATATTTTTTTGTTCTTTTGAAATTTTTGATGATTTCCCTTTCCCCCTCCATTTTTAGCTCCAGCTGTGACAGACATATTTCAAAACTACAAAACCAGTGTTCCGTTTCTAATACTCCAGGCAAGCCAAAGCTAAATAGTACTACTGTTATCTGAACAATGGGGAAAAATTTAAAGTGTTCATCTGACTGCATGAGGGTTTTTCAAAATGTAATATGAAGAGTAAAGAACGAGCACAATGGGTGGGATAGCTGCTATTTCTTTGGCTGTTACAGCAGCAAGCAACAGCTAGAAGCTGAATGATAAATATCTGAAGATGCTTATTCTCTAGGTGGCTTTTAGAAAAACAGCTCCAATACTACTTGATGCATGCTCCTCAATGATTCTGTTTTTTCTCTTTTCCTTAGAAAGTGGGCGTGATGAGTGTTACCCTGGAGAATGGGCCTGTCCTGTGTCAGGACACTGCATTCCAATTGGCAAAGTGTGTGATGGGACTGCAGACTGCCCTGCTGGAGAAGATGAAACTAATGTAACTGCAGGCAGACACTGCAGTGAGTATTAGAACTAGCAGGAGGCATGGAATAACAGAAAGGCCACAATGATATTTCTTTTGGGTCTCTGTGGTTTTCTAAAAAGCCCTGATACTCTGGAAGCATGTTCTTTTCATTAGACCTGTTCTGAGTGGACATACTGAAGTTATCCCTGCTATTCATGTACAGTTCTGGTGGCCTCATGTGGAAGGTTGACATACAAACATTTTTGTTATTTTTTTACTCCAGTATTTGTTTGAAGAGTCACAAGTTGAGCACTTGTGGGCCATGGTTTCTCTTCATCAGAGGTGTCACTATGTTGAGGCCAGCAAGGCATGGGCCCTGCATTTCTGGCCCCAGTTAGCCGGAAGAGGCCCAGTCCAGCTCTGGGCCACTTCCAGAAAGCACAGGTGGCTCCTACTGCGCATGGGGCCTGATCCAGCTTTGAGCCCCCTGAAGGGGGCTTGAAACCGAGGAAGGTCCATGCCGCTTGTGGGAAGCAGCAGGGACAGTCTCTGAGTGGTGGAGACCATCCCTGCTGCTTGTAAAAAGCAGCATGGACCATCCCCGGCTTCAAGCCCCATTCAGGAAGCTAGAGGTGGGAGGTGGTTGCTGCCACTTCTGAGAAGTGGCAAGGATGGTCTCCACCACTTGAGGACTATCCCTGCTGCTTTCCACAAGTGTTACAGACTGTCTGTGGCTTTGAGCCCCTTTCAGGAGGCTCGAAGCTGGATTAGGCCCACTTGTGGGGGGCACATGCCTTGCATCCTGGCCCCCTCTAGAATCACCCCTGCTCTTCATCCAAAATATTTTCATTTTCTCTTTTCACATTAAATGGGAAGACATGAGATCTAGTGGTTTAGAGCACATACTTAAATGCCTCTGTAACCTTAACCAGGGCAAATCGCTTAGGTCAGAATTTTCAAAATTGTCCATTGATCTTGAGTTACGTGAATTTTGGTGCTCAGCCTGAGAAACTCAGGACCTGATTTTCAGAAATTTTTGAATACAGAAGAGGCCACATCAACTTCATCTGGACTCATGGGTGTTGACTGCCTCTGAAAATTGAGCTGTGGTATTTTAAATTGGGCATTCGTAATTATGAGATAGGTAAAGGAAGTATGCTTCTCCCATTTAAACCACACTGTTTATAATAAGGTTACATCAAGACTGACAGCAGTTTAAATCTTGTCATGGGCAAGAGTCTTTTACATTTGCTGAATGATGTGATTGTAATATCAGAGAGCTGAGCTGCTCAGAGAGTAGACTTGGAGAGAAAAGTGGAGAAGGGCAGGGGAACTGGAGGAAGAGGAAAGGAGTGACCTCTCTGTTATCACCAAATCACTCATCTAGGAGCGGTTTGCAGGGCAAAGTGAAAGGGAGGAGAAGTGAAGAACTGGAGAGGTAGAAGAAAAAGAAGCCCATGTGGTTTTTCATGAATGCAGCCCAACTCTCACATTCTCATATCTCGCTGGTTAATAAACTGAGTGTAAGAAGAAACGCTTGCCTGACCAACCAGTTTTATTAATAAGATTAGTGGTTGTGGCAGAAGTGCTCCATGAAAAAGACATGTCTGTCTGTATGTAAATAGTGATGCCTGGTAGTGTGCCAGCATGTAGTACTCAAGAACATGGAGCCTCAGTACAGTGATTTAGATGGAGCTCTTAGTAGTGGTATGATTGATTCTTTTCATGCAAGTCTAAGTTTCATCCTTTAACTGCTTCCTGAAAACTCATATCCCCAAAGAATTCTCTAAACCTTAGCCTCCTGCCTCCTTGTCCCATTAAATTAGATGTGTACACCTGTATGCACATAAACAGACATAATATTGTGGAACAAAGGTCTGCATTTAGCTTCACCACACAATTTTTCATTGTTCTCTTTCCCATGTCCTTTTTTTTATGGTGTCTAGTTAAAGCCTGATCTTGCAGCCAGAGCTCCAGATGTTGACTTTGCAGGGGTGTGTGATTCTTTGCTTATGGACCACATTCTGGATGTGTTCTGTAAATTGTAAGCTGTCTGTGACAGTCATCCTGGCTTTGTAACTGTTTGTAGAGAGCCGTGCAGCCAGGTGGTTGTACTACTGGCATTCCTGAACTGATGGCATTTTGTTTTTAGACATATCCCGCTGTGCTGCCTTGAGCTGCCAGTACCGCTGCCACTCTTCACCATCAGGAGGGACCTGCTATTGTCCTGCAGGATATGTAATCAGCAGCAATGACAGTCGCACCTGCATTGGTAAGCAATCAGTAGAGCTGCAGGTAGATGCACCTGAACTTTTCTCACAGCTGTCCTGGATATTATAGATGCCACAGATTCGAAAAAAGGAATCCATGGTTATTGAATACGTACATGTCTATGGGTGTATTGACGAGTGGGTAAATCTTGAGAGTGCTAAAATTAGACCTTAAACTGAAGAGAATAAATGCTCAACACCAACACAACACTATTGTGAAGACAGAGTAATAAGACAGTGAACAGTCATGAGCAGGAGTTAAAGTATAATTTGGTGGGTCCCAGAACCCTCCTAATTGAGTGGGCCCCCCTTCCACACGTCTGGGCCCCCCTCCGGCACCCCAGCTCCTGCCCCCCAAATGCCGACCTCCCCACCTGCCTACCTCCCACACCAGCTCCTGTCTCCCAAATGCCAGCCCCCCATCCCAGCTACCGCCCTCAAAACACCTATCCCCATCAGACTCCTTTCCCCATGTCCTTCTCAGTCATATTCCCCATTCCCTAAGCTTCCTGCCCCCATTCCAGCTCTCCAAACCTCTGACCCTCTTCAACCCCCCAAGCCCTCCTCAGCCCGCCATCCTGACCCCTTCTCCCCCCTCCCCATGCACCGTCCCTGCCCCCACGCTTTCCCAACTGCTTCACATCCCGCTCAGCCCCCTGCAACCTCCTCACCTGGCCAAAGAGCTGGGCGGGGGGCAGGAGGCCATGGTGCTGGCTGGCCAGCTGGCTGGCAAGGAGCTGGGCCTGGCTGCATGCCACAGACTCAGGGGAGGGGAGGGAGGAGTAGCTGGGCTGGTCCAGCCCACAGCCCCTCCCTTCTGCTGGCTCAGAGGGGACAGTTTGGCGCGCCCTTCTATTTTTAGGGGGCCATGGAAGTCAGTGTTCTGACATGTCTGCTTAATTTTTGGGGACCGAAGAACACAGCATTCTGGGGCATTCCCCTTTAGTTTAACCCCTGGTCATGAGGTCTTCATTTACCAGCTGAGGAAAGCCCAGTTTTAATTCTTGGACAAGCTGATTGTATTTGAAAGGCTGGCTCTTGTATGTCAATTTGATATTCAAATCTGATGTAACAACTCTTTTACTGTCCTTGAGAGCTTGAGCCTGCACTCTAGGATGTATGGCTAAATATCTTGGAAATCAACTAGCTAGAAGCAGCCTATGATTCAAAACTGTAAAACTGTAGGTTGTTATTAAAATGAGTCTGATACATTACTTTGACACTCTGGACACCTGTATCTCCTATCCTGTACAGTTCACATATCCTTCTACATAAAACAAACAAACAAAAAAAGGTTTGTTATAATTTCAAGACACTGTTTGGCTTATGCACGTCCTTGGGAAGAAGGGAAACACTGAAGTAGGTATGCAAGGAGGTAGACCCCAGGTAGCTAATTTTCAAAGTGGTAGCTGTGTTAGTCTAGCCCAGCAAAATAAACGAGTCTGGTGGCACTTTGAAAGACTAACAAATTTATATATCGCATGAGCTTTCATGGGAGTGAATTCCACTTTGTCATATGCTTGAAGATGGGGAATTTACAGAGTGGGAGCAAAATAAATACAGGGGAGAATAAGTCATAGGATCTGGTCAGACTGTCAGAGCAAATCAAAGCAGTCATTAGGATTCAAACAGTAGAGTACAGCAGTAAGCAGGGAGGTAGGTGGGGGACAAGGGAAGCAAAATGACCTGTCATAATGGGAAAATAACCCATAGTTTTTATTCAGACCTGAGTCAACAGAGTCAAATTTGTATATGAATTTCAATTCTGAAGTTTCTCTTTGCAGCTTCAATTTGTTATCAATTTGTTTGAGCACAGCTATGAACAAATCATCAATGGAGTGAGCAAGGAGATTGAAGTGTTCCCTTATTGGCTTTCGAATGTTATTTCTGACGTCAGACTTCTGTCCATTTATTCTTTTGCGCAGAGACTGTCTTGTTTGTCCAGTGTAAATGTGAGAAGCCATTCTGGCACATGATGGCATAAATCACATTGGTGGATGAACAGATCAATGAGCCCTTGAATGAGCCCATGTAACTATTTGACTCTGGGTTAAAGCAAATTTACGTGCAAGGAGCCCTCTTCTTTAACTCTGATTCAAGAGCAATTTGGAAAACCTACTCTCTGATCTTGTATAATGCCAATTGCTCTCTCCTTAATCCTATTGGCTATGTCTTCATTTACAAATTAGTTTGAATTAAGGAGGCTTAATTCAAACTAACTTAGTACCTGTCTGCTCTAGGCTTTCATTAGTTTGAATTAAGGAATTTCTTAATTCAAACTAATGAAAGCTTAGTTTGAATTAGTAAGACCTGCCAGTTAGTTCGAACTAAACCCTTAATTTGAACCTGAGTTCAAACTAAGGACAGTGTAGACTAGGATCAACTGTAAATTCAAATTTAATAAATTTGAATTAAGTGCAGTTTGTTTGAATAACAAAGTGGCCTAATTCAACTTAAAGTTAAGTCGAATTAGTCCATTTTGTTAATTCGAACTAATAAATTTGAATTTAGTTGAAGCTAAACTCAAACTTATTAGTTTGAATTTTCCTCGTGTGGGCATAGCCGTTGGTTGACCTATAAAGCAAACTTGCATTATTTGGTAGAAGAATTTGACAAATATTTTTGGTTTTCATATAAGGATCTCAGGTAGACCTTATCACATGAGATACAGCTTTCCACAGAAGAGATGGAGCCAAAGCTATTTTACTTAAATCAGGACTGGATGACTCAAATATAAAGAGAAGTTCCTTTCTCAACTCCTGATTCAAGAAGGAGAGGGTTGGGGCCAGCTGACATTTCCTTGGGTTAGTATTTAGATAGGAAATGAGGGGGTTGGCTTATTCCTGAATTGGTTTATTAGTTGTAATGTTTAATAGGTTATTTTTTCAGTTTTTAGTTTAAATTTAACTTTACTGATAGAACGTCTGAGGAATTAAGTGGAAAGTGGTTTTAGTGGACAGTGTGGCTTTCCAAATCCCATAACCTGTTCCATTTCCTTTCGTTTCTTTTCCTGGCTGTTTCTTCCTCCTTGTGCTGTGGGGATTTATAGCACATGCTCTCAATTGGGGTGTTCCCAGGGCTTCAGAAATATCTATTAACTACCAAAAAATGCCACCTAAAAGCAGTTTATTCCCATTTTATGTCAGCAAATACTTAAAAGTGGAAATTCTAATACCAAGGTGGTTATCTCACATTTTGCTCTGCATTCACTTATCTTTGCCTTACATAACTAGAGACAGAAAAGCCATTTTCCAGCAAAGTAGCCCAATTTCAATTGTGCTTGCTGTTCAGAGTGGAGGAGTTTAAGATTTTAATGTCAAAGTCATGTTCAGATTAGTACCAATAATGCACTAATTACTTTTGTTGTAAATGACAGCATAAATTTGTGGGGCCAAATTGTTTGTGCTGTGGTCAGAGACTGAAAGAGCCTTGAAGTGTAATGTCCAGAAAAATGTAAACTTAAGTTTATTTTAATGGGATAACTTTAGGGTTTGGTATTCCTGGGCATTGATTCTTTCTGGTTACTTAGACAGAATGTAGTTAGCTGAACAAATCTGAATTCCATGCCAGCATAAAGATGTAGTTTTTTGTGCAAGAGAGATTATTCTTAAATCTTTCTGTGCTGCTTCCCAGAGTACCTGTTGCTATCCCATCTCTTCTTGTTCTTTCTGCTGTGCTTGCATAGGCTCCCAAATCTGCTCCAGTCTGTAAACAAACCCATGCTCTGTTGGGTTAAGCATCACAGTGACATTATTTGTTATGTTAACAAGTAAATTCCTTTTCCTCAGTTCACAACTAAGTGGTAGCTTGTGGGAAAAGGCAGTGTAATGGAGGAGCAGGAGCAATGGAGTTGGGATAGAAAGGAGTAGGCTGCTTGGGGTGGAGAACAAATGTTCCCATATGGTTGTCCCATACTTCTGTTTATAATGATTAGAAATTCAGTTGTAATAATAATAATCTTTAATGATAATGTAGCCTCTCTATGTATTGGTATCTCCCCATTCAGACACATGGCTATTTTATGTAAAACAAATACTATATAGAACCAGCTAGTAATGATTATATTCAGGAAAATGGTTTATTAGATGAGGCTTAATTCATCATGGAGGAAAAGTTCATCAGTGGGTATTAGCCTGGATGGGCAGATATTGCTGTTTGCCAGAATCTGGAATCGGGTAACTGGATGGATCACTTGATTGCCTGTTTTGTGCATTCTCCCTGAAGTATCTGGCATTAGTCACTGTTGGAGGACGGGATGCTGGGCTAGATGGATCATTGGTTCGACCCACTGTAGATGTTCTTATGTATCCTCATACCGACACTGAAGAGCACAGATCCTTTGATGGAACTTCCTATAGATTTGACAAGTGTTGTCATTAAATATACCGAAAATGGATTTTAGCTGTTCATTTCCTATAACTGTATTTGTAGGCTTTTAGATTTCCATTCCTATGTGTTTACTATTTTCTCTTTTGCTTTAAATAAATGGTAATACGAATAAATATATTTCTATTAAAATTCTTATAATTATTTGTATCTCCACACATATATATCCATTCATATCCCTGCTACACATGAACTGCTGATGCTGTTCAGTTTTCTTCTTCATTCATCTTCATACCAATCTGAACAATGAGAATCTTTCTGATGAAACCTCTTATGAGGTTGCTTTTTATTTATGCGCAAGTCACCAAAAACAGTTTTGTCTAGATTATAGTAGAGTTGTTTGCTTCCAAAACTTCTGAAGTCTCTGGTGTATCTTGTGTTTATTTCTCCTATCTCCTTGATTGGTATCAAACACTGAGAAAATCTCATAGGACTTGAGCCTGCAGGATGATGGACATGTGAGAGGTGCTGAGCACCCTTAACTACCTTGGATGTTAGTACCTTGCAAAATTGAGCCACTAGAACCTTTCAGAATGAGATGTATGTGACATGAGTTAAGGCACTCATAATTAAAGTTTTGTGCTTCATTTCAGAGTAATGAAATAATTTCTAGAGATCCCATTGCTTATCTGCTGGGTTGTTAGACGGTGGGGTTCAGCAGGTATAATATAGATGACTAGACAAGGTGTATTGATTTCATGAAATGGTTTCATACAGTATAATGTTCAATTCCACCTTGAAAGGAATTACTCACACTTTAACCTATGTTGCTTTTTATAACCCAGTGCTAACAGTGAAGTTAATATAATACATATAAGCAATTTTAGGTTTTTGTGGGGCCAGCTCTTCAGCTACCATAAGGAAGTATAGCTCCACTGAAGTCAGTGGACTACAGTGATTTACACTGATTGAAAATCTGGCCAATGGGTTTTGCCTGGAATTACAGAGCAGATCTATATTTTCTAACAAGCTCTGAGTACCTGAAGATACAGGAGCCTGCAGGCATTAATTTGAGTTTTGAACTACTCAGCTGAACAGTAGTTTAGTTCTGTTGTCACCACCAAGTCTATTGGAGTTACTGCATTAGCTAGTAGCACTTTTGTGAGGGTGACTGTTGATATGCTACAATTGCTAAATGGCTGACGTAAGGATGTTCCTTGTCATTGCACTGGTACTAGTGGCTGTACTTGTGGAATATTGGTGCCTGGGATACCCCAAGTCTAGGGAGAGATCTCTCAAATTAGAGAGAGATTTCTGAATTCAGGAGGCTGAGTAGCTACTGAAAGTCTCTCACATTCATTCCATCATTTGCTTTTCATTGTTCTTGGTCACCCTTGGAAGGCAGATACTGAAGTCCATTTCCTACCAATTATTTTTTCCTCCATCTGCTTGCACGAACAGATTTGTTACCAAGGAGCCCATGAAGCTTAGGCAGCAGCCCTGATTATTTTTAATTTTAAAGATAAGCAAAGAGAATCATTTGTTGTCAATGGGGAAACCTATCTACTAAGAGCAACAGGGACTTTGCGACAAATACAAGGAAAAAATGGAGGACAATCTTCCCAAGCCCTACCAAGTATACATTAATATCCCCTTTGTTCACAGCTTTGTTTATGTATGTGCTTTGTCCATCTAACAGATTTTGATGATTGTAAGATGTGGGGGGTATGTGACCAGCTATGTGAAGACCGAGTTGGCCATCACCAGTGTCACTGTGTGGAAGGTTATTTCTTGGAGCATCACCGTCACTGTAGAGCTAACACTTCATGTAAGTAAATGGCACCAAGCAGATATTATCTTGTCATTTTCTCTGCATTGGGAAAAAAAATAGTGAAATATGCCTGAATACAGCAGACATACGTAAGATGTTTCAATGGCTTGACAGATTCTGTTGCTTCCAGAGATATTCCCTATTTTCCAAATGCAATATTCCATTAGAAACAGGATTTTCAGGCTGAGGGATCATTTTTAAGTTGCTTACTCCATTTAGTTTAATGTCATCTTCATCTGAGTGAAGTGAGCCTTAAATATGTTCTACTGAAATAGATACACTAACTTTCTCCCTGGATATATATTTTCAAGGCAAACTTTCCTTCAAAGCCTTCTTACTGGAGAGCCTCTGCTGCTGTGAAATGCTCTAATGGGATGTGAGAGGAGAGAATACATATTGGAAAGGGCAGTAAATAAAAATTCATAGAAAACAGGTTGTATGACAGACTCAAAGAATATCCACAGCTCATGGGGGAAGGTGTCTTTTGAGAGAATGTTGAGAGTACCAAAAGAAAAAACAGAGAGAGAGAGAGAGTGTTCTTTGGCTTGTGGATATACACAATTTTGGTAAAATTTTCTTATGCAAATATTTTCACTGCTAGAGTGACCAGATAGTAAATGTGAAAAATCAGGATTAGGGGGGCAGTGGTGTAATAGGTATCCATATAAGAAAAAGCCCTGAATATTGGGACTGTCCCTATAGACTTGGGACACATACTCACCCTATTTATATGGACTTTAAGGTCAGAACAGATCAATGTGGTTATCTACTCTGACCTTCTACCCAAAGAAGGTTGCAGAACCTCACCCACCCACTCCTGTAACAGACACCTAGCCTATGACTGTTACTGAAATCTCCAGATCATGATTTAAAGACTTCAAGATATACAGAATCCACCAACAAGTTACTTGTGTTCTATGCTACAAAGGATGATGAAAACACCCCAGGGCCTCTTCTAATCTTCTGTGGGGGAAAATTCCTTCCCAATTTCAAATATGGAGATCAGCCAAACCTTGCACATATATTGCACATTCCTTAGTTCCTTCCTCCAAACCATGTAGACAAGGTTGCTATGCACTGTTTATAGGCCCAGATTTTCAAAGATTAAAGCAATGTGTGCAGTCCTATAACAACAATCCCATTTGCACTATGAGGTGTGCATTTGTACATTCAATACTGATAAGCGTCGGTTTATTCCTTTGTATTTTATTTGTAGGTTGCAAACCTATTAATGCCTGTTTGCAAAATAACTGATCTTGTGCTGGTAGTTACACCTTATCCTCACTTTCAGCTGGTGTTGCGTCAATTATTTTCTCCAATGGTCGTGATTTGCTGATTGGAGATGTTCATGGAAGGAGTTTTCGTACTTTGGTGCAATCCCAGAATCGTGGAGTTGCGGTTGGAGTGGACTTTCATTTTTACTTACATAGAATCTTTTGGACAGACACAGTGCAAGATAAAGTAGGTAGAAATTTCAAGAAAAATACGATTTTTTTGTAAGCAAAGAGACCCAGGAGCAGAATGTGTTGATAGCTTTTCATTTTTGTGAGCAGAGGCAGGCTGTACCTTTGTTTTCTAACAAAAAAGGCTCTTGAGAAATTTTACATTAATCACCACGTTTTTCAAGCTATACTGTTACATGTGATGCATAAAACAAAGCACGCTATTATATGGTGCTATCTTGAGCAACTTTTAATTTTATTAGAAATGTAGTCCAAAAATCTAATTAAGAGGAATAGTAGACTTTCTTTCAAAACTGGACAAATTTTTCTTAGTAATTTTTTGAAACTTGATCATTTCAAATGTAAAACTGATGTGCTTTCCAAGATGATAAAAATCAGATTCTCTCTTGTACTCCAAATGGAACTGTAATTGAGCTTTGAGTTACAAATATTGACAGTGTTCTGTGTAATGAACCAATGTTTTGTTACATCACTTTTTTTTTTTTTGAAAAGAAGGAATATGTTCAGCTTTAATTCAGAGTAAAACAGTAGTTTTCAGAATCATTTGGGGCACACGTTAAAGCAGGAAGGCTCATATTTTCCCTGTTGTCTTTCTTCTGTTCCCCCAACCTCACTGAAAACAATAAAAGTTGCAGTTCAGTTGCATAAATCTGAAATTTTTACAGGAATTTTGTAGGGAAAGTAAACCAGCAGTAGAAATAAGCTGATAACTCTATGTCTGGAAAGAGCTGCATATTTCTGAATAGCAAAAAAAGCAGGGAGTCCTCTGGCACTTAAAGCCTAACAGATTTATTATCGCATGAGTTTTCGTGGGAGAAAATCCCACGTCGTCAGATGGTTTGAAGGGGGGGGAATTTACAGAATGGGATGAAAATAAATGCAGGAGAGTGTAAGACATGGGATCAGGTCATACAGTAACAGCAAATCAGAGCATTTGTTAAGATTCAAACCGTGGGAAACAGCACATAGAGGATGGTGAAGTCAAATTACCTGTTGTAATGGGAAAAGAAGCCAGGGTCACAGTTCAATCCTGCTTTCACCTGATTTAATTTGCATATTAATTCAATTTCAGCTGTTTCTCTTTAAAGTCTTGATGTCTCATTGCCTTTCTTGAGCACAGTTGTTAACAAATCATCAATGGAGTGATTAGAAAGATGGAAGTGCTGAGCAACTACTTTTTTTTTTTTGGGTGTGATTTCTGACGTCAGTTTTGTGCCCATTTATTCTTCTGTGTAGGGACTGTCCTGTTTGTCCAATGTATAAGATGCAGGGGCATTTCCGGTACATGATGGCGTAAATCAAATTAGTGGATGAGCAGGTGAATGAGTCTTTGATGGAGTAGCTGGCTTGATTAGGTCGTATGATGGTGTCTTTTGTGCAGATATGTAGACAAAGTTGGCAGTGTGGTTTGTTGCAGGGATATGTGCCTGGTGTAATGTTTCTGTTGTTAGGTCTGTAGTCGCTGGTGAGTTATCTATTTAAGGTTAGGGGGCTGTCTGCAGGCGAGGAGAGGTCTGTCTTCATCTTTAAGTGCCACGGGACTCCTTGCTTTTTTCCTTTGCTTTACTAGACTAATGCAGCTGCCCCTTTGGACTTGGCATATTTCTGAATATAGTGCCCTGTCTCTGATTTTTGCTGTCATATTATGTACACCCCATATCTCCAGACTTTAGACTACTAAAAAGGAGCTTAATTTCAATAATAAAGTTTTTATAGGACATTTACTTATTTCTCTTGTTGGAGAAGGAATAGGAGTGTCTTCTGGTTTCATCAGGAACCTACTCCTTGGTGACCCCAGTATGTAAAGGGTTTGCCTAGATAAAGGCTTATGTCACTGAGCTGGTGCCACTGAATATTTCCATTTATTATGTTTAAACTTGTTGCAATAGCATAGTTTAAGGTTGAGGCAGGAATTTTACCTGTAAACCATTTTTGTCTGCAGTTATACCGTTGTTTTTACCTTTTATTGTAAAAATGTAAGAGGTACCATTTCAGTGAATGGACATTTCCATCAAAAGCTTTTTGTGACAGAAACTGTCTGTTTATCTGTGTTTGTGTAGCAGAGTGCAATCCTGCTCCAGTCCTGTTTGCAATTTCTAGGAGTAACAGCAATAATAATAAATAAGGCATTCTCTTACATGTGAAATTCATTGTAATTAATATTTCTTACAACAGAGTACATAAATGTTAGGAGAAAATTTGTTAACAATTAAGCTAAGGTGCAAACTAATCAAGAACATAAGTTACATTTCTCACCTCATCTAGTTTGCATTTGGCCTGAAGTCCACTAGGTTCTCTGTTACTGGGTTCAGAACAATGGAGTAAGTTCATGTGCTCAGCAGTATCTGAACCAGCCAGGTGGATTTAAAATTATATAGCCTTTTTAGAGCAAAGTTTTCTGGATGATATTAATTTGCGGTGCATCATGACACTGTTTTAATGTAGGTTCTTTGCTTTAATATTGTTCCATCTCAGAAAAATGCCTTTTTAGGGGGGGGGGGGTTATGAATCCCTATAGCAGTAAAAAAAATAAAAGAATTACTTTGGTTATATTGGTTGCCTCATTGAACTATGGTTGTGAGCTCACATGTCAGTTAAAATGTCATTTGTCGTTAAGCCTCATATTGTCAGAAGCACAGGCTAAACTAAGGGATAGCAGTTCACCCTTGTCTGCTAAACAGGAGAGCTTTCTGTCCTCTTTTTGTGGGTGAGAAAGGCTTTCCTAGAGCTAAAAATCAAGGAGTCGTGTGGCACTTAAAGACTAACAGATTTATTTTTCTCATGAGCTTATCTCCCACTAAAGCTCATGCGAAAAATAAATCTGTTAGTCTTTAAGTGCCACACGACTCCTTGCCCTTTTTTTTTTTTTTTTTTTTGCTAGACTAGACTAACATGGCTATCCCTTTGGAAATTTTCCTAGAGCTCCCATTGCATGGTTGGTGTGGTAAGAGCTCCTCCTCCTGTTTGTTTACTTTAATCTCCAGTTCAAACTTTGCTAGGAGTCTCACTGTTGATTAAACTGGTGAAAACTCATGCTTTTGCTGGGGTCAGAAATGGAAGACTTTTGTTATTTTTTACTCTAGTACTTTTGTCATCTCTATTATTTTGAAAGATAGCGACAGTCTGGTGACTTGTCCACTTGGCAGGAATGACACGTGGACTCTGTTTCTGCATTTGGTTCCTAAATTTCATAAAGATCCTCCCTATTTCTTTTTGCAAAATCCTGGGGAGAAGCTTTAAAGCAGGGGTGCCTGCAAATGGCTTTTTTGTTGTAATAATATACTGAAAATATATACTGAAAATATCATGTATAGCACAAAAAGAACTGGTTTGTGAATTTTGTGGCCCACAGGCCCGTACTGATCAGGCTCTGAGGCTCCCATGTACAAAAATGTTGGGCACCTCTGCTTTGAAGGGTTTGTATGGGTATAACACAGGACAGAATTTGGCCCCTTATCTTTAGGGCCATGTGGTTATGTCAGGCAGGACAAGTAAAGTGTGACTCATTAATATGGCTAATGAAACATTATGATGCTTAATAGCTTAAGTTAATATGTATTTTATTTTCAGGTTTTTTCTGTTGGTATTGATGGCTCTGATATCCATGAAGTTTTAAACGTTTCAGTTGACACACCTGAAAACCTTGCAGTAGACTGGGTTAACAATAAACTATATGTAGTTGAGACCAGTGTGAACAGAATAGATATGGTAAACTTGGATGGAACCAACCGTGTAACTCTTATTGCTGAAAATCTGGGAAATCCTAGAGGAATAGCACTCGACCCAACTGTTGGGTAAGTGATGCAGGTGAGGTAATGAGAAAAGATGTTTAAAATCCTCGTATCTGTAAATTAAAAAAAAAAACAACAGTTACTGAGAAATAGCCAATAAAACATCTTTTGGAATAAAGCATAAAATAGAGGTCGTGACAACTTGTGTTTTTAAACCCAGCATATCAATTAAATTCAAGTTTAAACATCACGCTTAGTTTGAAAAGTTACTTTGCCCTCTCCGTTTCACTGTCCCTTGTGGTATTGACTTAGAATGGCTCCCACATTTGCCCCTCAGACATGTGTGCATCTCATTGTGGGTGAAGATATGCCTGTACATGATGTATTGTACAATGTCCTGTTATTTGTGAGGAAGGATATATAATTAATTGATATAGAGTAATTATTTATACACATATACTCTAAGACCGCCAGATTTATCATGTTATAGAACTGTCCATTATGGCAGTGCTGTAGAATGCTTTTACTTTCATTTTTTGGAACTAACTGTATTGTGGGTAGAGCCCTGCACCAATAGAAATATGTGGATCCATACCCAATCTGCATCCACAAGAAATGGTCTGAGGATATCCGTGTTGTATCTGCAGATGCAGATATAATGCAGATATCCGTGGACATCCACATATTTGGAGGGCTCTAGCTCTGTGCAGGTAAAAATATGTGGACCTTTATCTGATCTGCATCCACAAGAAATGGTCTGCAGATATCCTCAGTGTATCTGCAGATGCAGATGTCTGTGGATATAATGTGGATATCTGCGGATTTGCAGGGCTCTAATTGTGGGAAGTTTTTGGCCTTGGATGTGCATGTGAAGTTATCATTGAAACCAGTGAGAATTGTGATGTGCATCCAAGAATAGAATTGGCTCTTTTTATTGGGCTGCCAACCTCTTGTTTCCTGGGATGCAATAGTGGCTGAACCTTCTGATGCTTGTATTTGTCCTTGCCCTGTATATTTCAGCAATATGCAAGAGGCATGAAAATTTTCATCTTCCTCTGGGACAGGATAATGAATTTTATGTCCTTTTATAGTAATGTACTCTTACCTTTAAGATCACTTGTTTGATCCTAGCTTATTCCTGGTCTATTTGGGTCCTCTGTCCATTGCTGAGCATGTTAGAAGTTCCATAAGCCTCTAGGTGAAGTCACAGTTATTGCTAAACTCCATCTGTATTGAAAACTATAGGTGTGATCCTCAGCTGGTGTCAGATGGCATATTTCCATTGTGCACTAACTGACACAAGATGATGATATAGCTCCAGCTCTAGAAATGTGCTGGTTTAAATTGTAAAATGTAGCTTTTATATAAAACCTCAAAGAAACATAGGACTTTAACTTATTTTTTCTTTTATAGTTATTTATTTTTCTCAGACTGGGATAGTCATTCTGGAGATCCTAAAGTGGAAAGGGCTTTCATGGATGGCACAAACCGTCAAGATTTGATAAAAACAAAATTAGGTTGGCCTGCTGGAATAACTCTGGATATTGTATCAAAGAGACTTTACTGGGTGGACAGCCGCTTTGATTACATTGAAACTGTGACTTATGATGGGCTTCAAAGGTAGAAGTGAATTTTGTTTCTCACATTTTATGGGCCAGTTAAATGTAATGTGTCTGGGGCAAGATCGGTCTAACTAAATGAGATTCACAACGTCTAAATTACAACGCAACTGGAATGTGATAATGCACACCTTAGTCTATTAGACATGTCACTCTGACAGTTGGAAAAATTTTAAACTCCTCCTTTGTACCTCATGTTTTATGCCTTTGTCCTATTTTTCCCTTGATTCTTTTTGGCACTTGCTTGTTCATTCACATTGGTTTTTATTGCCGTTTTACTCCCATGGTACATGTTTTTTGATGGCATGCATATTTTATTTCTTCAACACTTTACATTTTCTTTCTATGTCTTTTCTTTGTGCTGTTTTGTTACATTCATTTTAAACTTGAGCTTCCTAAACCTCACATGCCACAATGGAAATAAAATGTTCTGATTTCTTCTCTTTTTGGTTGTACTTCAAACCTAATCACAAATCTGCGATAACAGTTATTAAAAAGACATAATTTGCCACACAGTAATTTGTGAGACACTGCAGTCACTCCTGATATGAAAAATAGGGAATAACAACAGTTTCTCAGGCAACCTGGAATAACTATTGACTTTTAATGGTGACCTTTGAATTTATTGTCTATTATTTTGTATTTAGAAGGTCCCTCACCTCTACATACCTCTATGTTGCTAGTTGTGGCATTTGTGTTTCTCAGACATGAGAGAAGAAATGTTCCCTTTCTAGTTCCCTCTAAGTACATCTTGTCTAAAAAGCCCAGTTGTCTGTCAAGTCAACAATTTTATTACTCAGTTTATTGCTTCATTTACAAGAGAGTGTATCGTCATATAAAGGCAATGCTGATATCTTTGTTTTCCACCTTATATCTGCACTTTTCAAGACCATTTTCACAGTTTAGTGAGGCAGGAATGCAAGTGGTTAGAACAATCTCTGGTTTTCTAAGATAAAAACTTATCCCTTATTGCAACATGGAGTATTTTCCATGAACATAAAAATTAACCATTTTCAAGTGTGTCAAATGGTATAGTCTGAAAGTGTTCTTAAGCTAGAATAGAATGTCCTTCTGAGTAACACACTGGAAAACCCCAACACACATCTCATCACAACTGGAAGCCTCTGGAGTTATAGAATTTGGCTAGCACCAAGGAAAAGACCCATCAGTCATAAGTTCAAGTTTATGTTAATATATTTAGTAGTAAAATTTTGTTTAGTGTAGTAAACACTTTGCATTATACCTGTAGTTGATCCAGCATGCATTTTTATAGCATCTGTGTGGAATGCATATATTTTATAATGGTTTTGGGTCTCTTCATATTTCCTTGTTTAACTCTGATATGGCCTCTCTGATATGGCCTTTGGTAGCCTTCTCCAAAGTTTCTTCTTTAATTGTTCTTTTCTGTAGTACGTCTTGGCATCTAATATTTTTACCAGCTGAGGTCTCATCTGTCTGCTTTCCAAGCATTCAATACTTGTCTGCAATGTTCCCTGTAAGCTGCACAGCCGTGTGGCTGCGCAGCACCCTGCCGCTGCCCCATGCAGGGGTTGCTTGCAGCTGCGCACAGCCGGCAGGCAGAGTCCCTACCCAACTGGATGACACTGTCTTCCAGCTGGCTGAGAGCTCCTCTGGAGCTGGGTGTTTTAAAAACTCCCGCCCAGGGAAGCTCTGACGGAGCATGCTCAGAAGCTCTGAGCATACCCCATCAGTGCTCCTCTTGCTGAAGGAGCGACAGCTGTGCTGTGCCGTGCTGTGCTGCTCCAGCAGCTGGGTAAGGGTGTGGAGGGTTGGGGGTCTGGCCAGCTAGGGGGTTACCAGGGGCAGTTAAGGTGGGAGGAGGGAGATTGGGTTGGCTGGCGGAGGCTGGCTGGCAGAGCAGGGGACGCAGTTGGGCTGGCTGGGGGGACGGGAGATTGGGAACCAGGTTCAGACCCATGGGGGGGGACAGGGTCAGGCTCGCTGGGGGGAGGCGGCCCACACAGCGAGCAGTGTAAGTTGCTCAGCTGCCACAGGGCCTTAGAGGGAACATTGCTTGTCTGATCTCCTCTCTGTGGAGAGTAAATGCTTTCTGTTTCTCTCATCTCCTTAGTAATTTTGAGTTGTTTTCTGCATTATTCACTCTCTCTGCCTCCCTGCAATTCCCCTCAGATACTACTCTGCATATATTGTATTCACTTCTTTGACAACTGTTGTTATCTCCTGCCTACACATTGGCTGACAAGAATAAAAGCGAATTAGTGGAGTAGAAAGTTTTATTGTTGTTGTTTTTGATCAAAATGAAGTGAGTTTATCTTTCTGACTATATTCTAAATGCAATTGAAAAAATGTCTTTGTAACAGAAAAACAATAGCACACGGAGGGTCAGTAATTCCTCATCCCTATGGAATAAGCCTTTTTGAACATAATGTTTATTTTACTGATTGGACGAGGATGGCAGTGATGAAGGCTAATAAGTTTGCAGAATCTAACCCTCAAGTTATCTACCAGTCTTCACTGAGGCCATATGGAGTGACAGTTTACCATGCTCTCAGGCAGCCATACGGTAAGCCAACTGATTGTCTAGAGAAGTGTTGGAAGTGTCCTCTCTCGAGTTGCTAAAAGCAACAGTAAGAGTGGAGTGCATTAGAGATTGGGGTTGGGGCTGGTTTTGTTTATCTTCATTAATGATCTAGCGGATGAGGTGCATTGCACCCTCAGCAAGTTTGCAGATAAGCTGGAGGGTGCGATGGATATGCTGGAGGGCAAGGATACGATACGGAATCAGCTAGACAAACTAGAAGACTGGGCCAAGAGAAACCGGGGGAGGTTCAGAAGGACAAGTGCAGAGTCCTGCACTTAAGACAGAAGAATCCTATGCATTGTGACAGACTGGGGATTGAATCACCAGACAACAGTTTTGCAGAAAAGGATTTGAAGAGTACAGTGTTCAAGAAGCTGAATGTGAATCGATATTGTGCGCTTATTGCCAAGAAGGCTAATGGCATATTGGGCTGCATTAGTAGGAATATTGCCAGCAGATTGAGGAAAATGACTATTTGTTTCTGTTTGGCATTATAGGGACCTCATTTGGAATATTATGTCCAGTTTTGGGCCCTTCACTACAGAAGGGATATGCGCAACTTAGAAAGAGTCCTATGAATAGCTAAAAAAAGTGGGGCTGGGCACATGACTTATAAGGAGAGGCTTAGGGAACAAGGCTTGTTTAGTCTACAGAAGAGAAAAATGAGGGAGATTTGATAGAAGCCTTCAGTAACCTAAGAGGGTTTCAGGGGGGATGGAGCTAGGCTTTTCTCAGTAGTGACAAATGACAGAAAAAGGAGAAATGGTCTCAAGTTGCAGTGGGAGAGGTCTAGGTTGGATATTAAGAAAACTTTTTTCACAAGGAGGGTGGTGAAGCACTGGTATGGGTTACCTAGGGGGGTGGTGGAATCTCTATTCTTAGAAGTTTTTAAGCTTGACAAAGCCCTAGCTGAAATGGTTTAGTTGGGATTGGTCCTCCTTTGAGCAAATGGGTTGGGTTAGATGGCCTCCTGAAGTCCCTTTCGGTGCAAATCTTCTGTGATTCTATGAACAGTAGACAGCTATATTTGTTATAAAAGAGTGATCACACAAAATTTTAAAGCAACGTTTGTGTGATACATTGATATCTGGAAGCAGCAAACTCGTGTTTATGAGCAATTTTCACATTTACAGTTGATCCAGCTGTTGTTAAAGTAAATGGGAGTATAAACCCATTGATTTTTCAGAACAGTTGGTCAGCGCCTCAGTAACAAGTGAATACATTGTATGTGAGACAAAACTATGAACTGAGTGTAAAACATTACAGAGCAAACAGTTTATCTTAAAAAATAAGGCCCCCAATTTGTAATATGCTGAATATCTTTTGGAAGATACCAAGCAATCTGAATCCTGTTTAATTTTAATGGGAGTTGATGATAATTGCATCTCCTGGAAATTGCTCATCATCTACCAGGAACAGACCCTCTGTTTCATATTTTCTTAGGCTTCCACTCATGATTTGCTATAAATACTGAGAAGAAGTCTGAAAATATAAAAAATGATGATGTATGAAAAGTTTATAGCACAAATATTTAATTCCCTCCATATAATTTTCCAGTAAGAAATCCTTGTGGAAGTAATAATGGGGGCTGTGAACAGATCTGTGTTCTCAGTCACAAAACAGATAACGACGGGCTGGGCTACCGCTGCAAATGCTCCCTGGGCTTTGATCTACACGTGGATGGGCGACGTTGCATTGGTAAGAAAGTGTGTAGGCTGCTTTTGTAAATAATATTGATGTGGAGAAAAATATATCTGTAAATGGCCTGTGCACTTAGGGTGTGTTCACAGAGGCTTCTTATTTCGAAACAACAGAGGTTGTTTTGAAATAAGAAACAGCATGTCCACACGACATACTCCCATTTCGAAACAAGGGGTTCCCTTGTTTTGAAATGGGAGCCGTGTTTCGAAACGGCTTAAACTGACTTCTGTTTCGAAACAACCCCGTAGGGACGTGTTTCGGAACAAACTGTTCCGAAACAATATTTGACCTTCCTTGCACCCTGGGAGGAAGGGCCACCCCCTCAGCACCCTGGCCAGGGAACCCTCAGCACCCTGGCCAGGGTGCTGAGGGGTGTCCCTTGGCCGGCAGAGGGGGACTGCAGACCCCTGTGGGGTGAGCCATAGCTGGCAGGCAGGCTCACTCCGCAGGGGTCTGCAGGGGACTGCAGACTCCCATGGGGTGAAGTGGAGCCGGGCGCCTCACCCCGACAGGGTCTGCAGGGAACTGCAGACCCTAGTGGGGTGAAGCGGAGCTGGGAGCCTCACCCCACTGGGGTCTGCAGCCTCCCCGAAGCGAAATAGCATGTCCACATTTCGTTTCCCTTATTTCGAAGACACTTTTTTGTCTTCCGAAATAAGGTGTTTCAAAACAACACATTATTTCAAAACGGCTTATTTTGAAATGTCTTGTTTTGAAACAAGCACTTTGTGTGTAAACATAGCCTTAGTGACCCAAAGCATATGAATTCCATAGTTGTGTACCATCTGTAAAAAAGTAAGAGAGATACAAAACTAAGAGAGATACAATAATTGTGAAGAAGAAGAAAAAGAAAGTAGCTCAAAAACAAAATACACCATTCTTATGAAAGGAGATTGAATGAGCTGGGTTTGTTTAGTCTGGAAAAGAGGAGACTGAGAGTGAACATAACAGTTTTCAGGTAACTAAAAGTTTGCCATGAGGAGGAGGGAGAAAAATTGTTCTCCTTAACTGCCAGTGATAGGACAAGAGGCAATGGGCTTAAATTATGGCAAGGGACATTTAGGTTGGACATTAGTTAAAAATTCCTAACTGTTACAGTGATTAACCACTGGAATAAGTTGCCAAGGGAAGTTGTGGAATCTCTGTCCTTTGAAGTTTTTAAGAGCAGTGTAGACAAGCATCTGTCAGGAATGGTTTAAGAGGGCACTTGGTCCTGCCATGGGTGCAGGGGACTGGACTTGATTACCTCTCATGGTCCCTTCCAGTTTCTATGGAAAAGGATAGCCTTCCAAGAACTGAACCTTTTAGGAGTTTGTGAGGGTGGGGTTTGGGCAGATGGGAGGAATCTCCACAGAAATATGATGAGCATGGAGGGAACTCTGTCTAAGTTTTGTCTAGAAAATTGTGTAAGCAGCTATTCTGAGGATCCTTTTCTTGCTCTTCATTACCAGTATTGGGTTAGGTATGCTAAGTTGTTCAGTTGTTTTCTCCTTGACTTCTGTTGAGAGCTGTAAAGGTAACAACTTCCATCATTGCTCCTGTATTTTTGTGGTGACTTAGGAATAGCAGTTCTTTTGCTAGAAGCATCAGATAAGAACTGATGTGCATCTCAGATATGGTCTGGTGAGAGGTGGCCCCACAAAGCCTATAAATTCTTTTTGCACAAATGGTCACCATGGAAATGAATAAGAGCCATGACTGGTGCTTTCCTTGGGGTAATGTTTTCTGTGAATTCATATTGGTCCCTTAACAACTATGCAAGTGGAAGAAGTGGAAGACCCTGTCACATCTCCATATGTTGTCTGAGAGTTTCTATTTTTCTTTTTTCTTCCTTTTTTAGTCTCTGTTCGCTTAAACTCCACTTCTGCTCTTTTCTGTTTCCTCATCTTGAATCTCTCATTTTTTCCTTCATCTTCTCTTTCATTTTCTGTCTGTCTCTTTCTTTTTTCCCCATTTCCTTCACTATAAGTAGCAATTGCGTAAGTTTTATTGTCAAAACAAAGATTGCAAAATAAAACTAAAACTTTTTTTTACCTTACATTTAGTAATTTTGAATCATCTCAGCCTCAGGAAGTGACTAACATCTATACTTGTTTTTTCTTTTGTAGCTGTGCAACAGTTTTTGCTTTTTTCATCACAGTTGGCGGTGCGTGGTATCCCATTCAATCTCTCCACCCAGGAAGATGTGATTATCCCAGTAACTGGGAGCCCTTCATACTTTGTTGGAATTGACTTCTGTGCCCAGGATGACACCATTTTTTTTTCAGATACAACTAAAGATATAATTTATAAACAAAAAACAGATGGTTCAGGTGAGATGTTTCTCTATGTCTTCACATGAAAAAACTTGCATTGGCAGGAAATTTTGTAAGCTTTTGCAAGTTATAGGCATTTTGCAAAAGTGCTTAAGTTCCAGCCTTATATTCTTTGTGCACCAAAACTGTGGGTAGGTGGGTATGGAATTAGGCCACCCAAAACTGATGTTTTTTAGAAGCAAAAATCAGTAGCCTAGAACAGTGGTTCCCAACCTGGGGTTTGGGGATCCCCAGGGTCTACAGACGTGTTGCAGGGGGTCTGCAGAGCCTTTCCCTACCAGGGCCAGAATCCAGCTGCAGCCCTGATGCACCCCCACTCACAGCCAGATCCCAGCAGGGGGATGAGGCCGCAGCAGCTCCCTGGGAGGGGCAGGGGCAGGGGCGGGGGCCATAGCTGCCATGGCTTAGCACCCCAGTGGTGCTGGCCATGGTGGCGGCGGTGCCACTCACCAGCTGTTCCAACGGCACCACCAGAGTGGTGTGGGTCAGATTACATAATCAGCCAGGGAGGCCGCAAAGTTTGTTAAAAAGGTGTCCCCAGCATGAAAAAGGTTGGAAACCACTGGCCTAGAAGATGCAGCCTGCTAGTGCAAATGGTGCTTCTTTGTGCATTGCAGCCTATTGTATCCAAGTAGGAATCACCACTGGGCCTGTGGTTTGTATCTCTATTGCTGCCTTTCTTATGGGAAAGGGCAGCTTTAAATTCTACAGTTGTCATCATCTGTCCTCCCTAGCCAAACCCAACCCTTTATGTGAGAAGTGTGCTGCAGGCCACTGTTGACTGCACAGGATGTTGTCATTAGCTTGTATCACTACAACTCAGCTTCTGAAAGACTTTATACAGATGGAGGAGGCCCTCAGCTAGGGTTCACACAATCTTTTAAAAAGGCAGATGGTGCAGTGGGTGTGGATAGTTGCCTGTGCCCATATGAAGATACATAAATGATCTCACATTTTTAGAAAGTGCCAACAAATTGAACAATGACAGTAAAATATTGGAAACACAAAAAGGAGTATCCTGGAGGAACACGAAAGAATATCAGTACAAGTATTTGTGCTAATCTTACATGGGGCTACCTCTTTGTAAAAATTCGGAAAGTTAAGAAGACAGTAAAGATCCTTCCAAGTCCCGTAAAGAATCTCCAAGGGCTGTCTTTTGCCTTTTGTGTTGATTTTTTTTCCTGTTTAAGGGCACATTATCGCAGTCCTCACTCAGGCAAAACTCCCACTCAAGTCAGTGTTGGATTCTGTTTTCCCTCAAGTCTTTCCATGGTAAGAATGAGTGCTGGGTAATATAACAGAGCCTCAGGTCCTGAGTGGGAACACATGGTGTTACTGAAGTGCAAATATGAAATAATAATCATTTTGATGCAGTTCTGTTCTCCATGAGCTGACCTTTCTGTTGATCATTGGCAAACTTGGCAACTTTGTCACTAAGAATTATTTCTGCTGTATTCACTTTGGAGTGAAATGTTTGTTATCCCCCAACTCCTTGCTCCCACTACTTGCCTGTGCCAGTTTATCAGGATTGCTGTGTCTTTAAATGATAATATTGGGTGTTTCTTATTTTGATCTTCTTCAGTGAGACAAGTGACGACTAGTGTAAGAAGGGACCATGCTGGTTTTGTGATTATTGATAAGAATCTTATATGAGGCAGTGTAGGAGTAAGGTACAGATTAAGGATGAGTTTCTGCTCTCCTATGCACCTGTACACCTCTCATTGACTTCAGCAAGAGTAGGGAGAATTTGGCCTTACTGGACTTGATTCACTCCTCTTTCAAACTGGTGCAACATTCTTATGGTGCTCACCTACCTTCTCTATCAGGGAGTCTGATGTTGCCCAGCACTGCCCAACCAGAGGCTAGCTGTGGT
This sequence comes from Podocnemis expansa, assembly GCA_007922195.1. Lineage (NCBI taxonomy): Eukaryota > Metazoa > Chordata > Testudines > Podocnemididae > Podocnemis > Podocnemis expansa. The sequence continues at coordinate 38,861,223 of ML681984.1, read as the reverse complement.
TTGGGAGCGAGGAATCATGGCTAGGGGTCTAGAAGATGTACTGACTGAGTGCATCCCTGAATGACCTTCCTTTGTAGGACTGCTGCGAAACACAATTTGCAAATTATAGCTGCCCTTTTCTTAGCCAAACCTTATTTTTCCCTCTTTTGGGATGACTCCTCCTGAGTGCAGCAAACCCTCCCAGGCACAAAGGGATACAGTCAAATCAAATCAAATCATAGGGCTGGAAGGGACCTCATGAAATCATCGAGTCCAACCCCCTGGGAATTGAACCCAGGACCTTCTGTATGTTAAGCAGAGGTGCTAGCCACTACATCATTCAGTTACTCATAGAACATTAAAATTATCCGCCAGCAGAATCATTCTCTTCTGTGATCAAAATTGTGCTTTCCTAGGGTTGTATCTAAAGAATTAAACTTATACTGTATATATTGCAAATTCTAGGCAGAGAAATTCTTACAGCCAATAGGGTGGAAGGTGTTGAAGATTTGGCCTTTGATTGGATCTCAAAGAACCTGTATTGGACAGACCCTCGATATAGGAGCATTAGTGTTATGAGGATGACTGATAAATCTAGACGGACTATTGTGCAGAATTTAAATAATCCTCGATCAATAGTGGTTCATCCTGTTATTGGGTAAGTCTGACTTCATTTTGACTTTAAAAGCTACAAACAATTTTATGTTTTAAGCAGCTCCAGCACAGGTTAAATTTACATCTCAGAATTTCTGTTTCTGGACTTTAATTCCTTTCCAAAATATTCTCTCTCTCTCCAGCTTCCTTCTGCAGGCTGTTCTTTTTTCTTATCCTGGCACAGATTACAGCACCCCAAGCAAAGTGCAAGATGATACACATTCAGCATGAAAGGAATATTCAACAGAATTATCTTTAAGGGCACAGATTTTTTTTCCTTTTGCTTTTGTCTATTGATATATAGCCAAGAGAAGCTTGTTAGTTTTGTATCATTTGGATTAGAAAGTTGCTCTCCACCTCCACAGTTTAGAGATAAAGTTATGCATGTGTTACTTTTAATTCAGGTTAGTTCTCAGACAAATAATTTGGATCTTTCTAGGACTTTCATTTTCTGTATCTGAATACTTTCATTTAAACTTGTAATATGCTGCTGTTTGTCTTTGATATACTTTAAACAGTGTGATTCTGCTTTGCGTAATACAATGAAGAAACCGTGTTTCTTTTGATGGAAATGCCCAACCTTAATTGTATCTCTCCATGCAACTGCAACTATGCTCATGTGTCACTTTTGTTGCATGCTTTAGGTTCCTATCCCTGTTATAGAATATCTGAATGATTATTTGTTTGCATATTTTCCTTACTTGCATCTTTCAGTTTTAGTAACACATTCCCAAAGATGGTTAAGCTATCCTAAAAGTGTAGTGATGACCCGGTATGGAACATTCTTTATCTCTAATCCTTGAAATGTGAAGCTTTGTTCACTGATGGAGTTATGCTAAGCTGTTAACCTCAGATTTGTACCATAGGTGCATTGAAAGGTTAGGAAAAAACCATAGGCATATTAGTGTCTACCTATAAGTATTAGACAAAGAATTAGTCATCTTTTGGTTTGATTTTTCTTTAATTACATCACCCTGTACATTAAAATCTTGACTAAAATGTACATCTGTTATGCCTAAAGAACAAAGCATCTGAAAAGTTGGAAGGTACAGTACAGAAAATAGACATTTTGCTGCCGTTGCCCACTACCACTATAAAGGTTGACCGAGGAGGTGATACAGGTGCTAGAACACTAGTACTATTCACATTATGAGTTTCCTGGTGTTAACCCAGCAAGTTTTATTCATTAATCTATTAAATCTTGCACCTGGAAGTCACATGCTGTGCTTGCTTTTTCCTCATCTAATTAAACATTTAGCACTGCAGAACACTGAACCCTGTCCCACCTAAAGAAATACTCTGCATGTGCTGGGTAGTTCCCAAGATTTATGAACATTACTCAACACACATGTTCTTCTAAGTATTTAAAAGGCTGCCTATCTCTTTTTATGCATTATCTTTCTGGTTTAGTAAACTTTTTGGCTATGTTCACACACAGGGGGTTATTTCGATACGAGTTGTTTCAAAACAACTTGTATCGAAATAAAATATTATTTCTGGGATTTCAATGCGCTTATCAAATCATAGGGCTGGAAGGGACCTCATGAGATCATCAAGTCCAACCCCCTGGGAATTGAACCCATTTCGAAATGAGTTAATTCAAATTAAGAAAATGTTAATTCAAATTAAGGAAAAAAGCTCAAAGCGAAATAGAATGTTCGGACAACAGTTATTTTGAAACGAGTCACCATCATTTCGAAATAACGTGTTCTGATGGGATTGTTTCATCACCAAATGGGGTTTAAGTTGTTTCAAAACAACGCCATTGTTTCGAAACAACGGAACCCGTTGTTTTGAAACAACGGTATGTCGTGTGAACATGGCGTTTCTTATTTGGAAACAACCTCTGTTGTTTTGAAATAAGACTGCTGTGTGAACACACCCTTTCTCTCCTTGCTCCTGTCCTCTTCATGCTGTACTGTATTATTTTAACTCAGGTCTTCATCTTATCTTCGTCTTCTTCAACATAGTCAGTTGTCTTTCCCTATACTTTTAGATGAGACGCATGGAAGGAGTTGGGGGGCAGTGCTCTGGCCTCAGTGAAAGAAGGGATGGGAGGGGGCCATGCTGGCTGGGCCCTCCTCAGAGGAACTATTTCCCTGCTTGGCTGACAACTCTAAAGCATCAAACTGGTCCTTGTGCAGCTCTGGGCTTAAAAAGGGAGCCGCAGGTGAGGTCAGTGTGGTTGCTGAGGATGTCAGTGCGCGGTGGCTCCTCTTCCAAGGACCCTGCCAGAGCTCACCCCAGGCTGGCTTTGGGGTCATGGATGGTCCCCACCCCCCTCATATATGTCATTGTTCCCCTGACTGGCAGAGCTCACTGCTTAACTGCATGAGCCAACTCCAAGCCCAAGGTGCAGTGAGGTACCGATGGGGAAGGGCGATGCCCCTGTGATAGCCTGGGGGGGGATGCTAGCTAGGCCCACATTTTGTGGAATCTCTTTCTGCCACATCCTCAGTAGCCATGCTGTCCCCCCAGTTGAATGATGAGAATAGTTCCTTGTGATCTTACAAATGCCGATGAGAAGCATTCCTTGTGAATTCTTACAGGCGCCAGTCTTTGCTGTAATCATTGATTCCTCTTAAGTTTTTACTAATTTGACAGTGAGTGGAGTGGAGAACTTTCTTCTCTCTTTTGTCTAACTAACGTCTCTCTCATATATATATGCTCTATTGCTTTATGACGTTTTTCAGTTGTGACTTCTCTAATTCTTCTCTTGGTTAAAATGTGCCTTTTCTCTGCACCATGTTTTTTGTATTTATTATTTAATGTTTGAGCTTCACCATTTGTTTTGTAATGACTTTAAAAATCATCAAATTAGTCCCTTTCAAAAGAGGTTTGTTACCAGCCAACACAATCTCCCATGAAAACACATGCAATAAATAAATCTGTTGGTCTTTAAAAGTGCCACAAGACTCCTTTTTTTTTGTTTCATAATAAGTTAGTAATTTATCTGTCCAAATATCTATAAACTCTTGTGGTGTTCCAACTTAACTTTAATTGTCCACCATAAACTGAGTTGTTTATCCTATGGAAGGAATCATATTTTGTGGTAACTCTTTACTTCTTCAAGGGTGGAGGTTTATGAGTGACATGAATAGGCAAACAATATAAGAAATGAATCAGGAATGTGTGCTTTAAAGCTGTTGCTCACATCTGTTTTATTTCGGTGTTATTACATGTAGTCACCAGGGTTGTTTACTTAATTTGATATTTCATCTTTAAGTCATATGCATGGAATCTTATTCTGCACATCCCAGTTTATAAATAAATTTGTTAGTCTTTAAAAGCGTTGATAGACTCCTTGTTTGTCTCCCAGTTTAGGTCAGCAATCTGAGTTTTGTAAAATATTGTTTCCCAGTGCTGTAGTCACTGGTCTGTTACCATAAAAATACAAGTGGAAGCGTTTGAGTCCCAAATAACAGAGGTTTCTCTTTCTAGGAGCATATGATGGTTCAGTGTCCGTTAGTGCTCTGTTCTCATAGGCTAGAACACAGCCTAAATGCATCAAGTTTGCCTCTGCTCCTCATGGCTAGGTCTACACTGGAGGCTTAAGTCGATTTAAGCAAACTTAAGTTGACTTAATAACATGCTTAAGTTGACATAAGAACTCCTGCTCTTAAAGTCGACTTTAAGGGTTAACTTGACTTTATTAAGTTGACTTAACACAATGTGCCCCTTAAAGTCAACTTAATAAATTTGACTTAGTGCATTAGAGCCATTTAAGTTGACTTTATAAAGTCGACTTAGACAAATGGGACCTTTCTAAGTTGGCATAATAAAGTCGACTCTTAAGTCTTGCATCTACCATCTTAGGTTTCAATGTACCTCAAACAATGGAAATAGGAAGGGCTTTTGGAAACTTTTTAGAGCAGTGCAGACACCTCCTCTTCTCTCTCCGGGTATGTAAATGACTCTGCTGGCCCTTTGATGTACAAGTTACAACTCCCTGGAGCAGATATAGTGAATTTAGGCCCTTCCCTCTCCTAATTTTAGCAGAATACCTGGATGAGTTTTATGAAATATATTGCTCTTGAGTGGAGTCATTTCTTTCAGTTAAGAGAAGGTAAGAGCCTTCTTTTTAAGGACTGTGATGATCAGACACAATTTTTATTTTAGTTGTGCATGTGCTGTGTTAAACTATTTCAGTGGACAAAACCAGTGATTTCTTCATGTTTATGCATGGTTTCCTATGCATTTTTTCTTTTTCAGTTATATATTCTGGACAGATTGGTTCCGCCCTGCTAAAATCATGAGAGCCTGGTGTGATGGATCCCATGCCTTGCCAATTGTGAACACAACACTTGGCTGGCCCAATGGCCTAGCCATTGACTGGAGGTAAGAAAGAGACTGATGAGATGCCATGGAGATCTTTTGAACAAATGTGAGTTTCTCTGTTTAAATAGTTAGTGGGCATTGTAAAAGATACCTTTGCAGCTATCTGTTATTTTTTACAAGAAGGAAAAATATGGACCACTTTGTTTGTTTCATACTGCAAAATCAGTACGTTGCAAAGGAGCTGTATTTCTGCAAAATGTCAAAAAGCATGCAAAATTTGTTATATTCTCAGAAAAAAATTCCCAAATAACTTCATGTAAAATGTGGTCTAAGATTGCTTATTTATTGAGATAATGTCACTTCTGATTTTTATTTGTAAGAATGTAATTGTTTGAGATGAAACCTTTTTATTGTTTCTAGTGCTGTAAGACTATATTGGGTGGATGCTTTTTTTGATAAAATTGAGCACAGCACCTTTGATGGGTTAGACCGAAGAACTCTTGAACGCGTTAATCAGATGACTCATCCATTTGGCCTGACTATCTTTGGAGGTGAGTCCGGCATTGAAAAATATTAGCTGTCTATTATAGTCCATAACCTTTTAGTATGTAAGGAACTGAATCTGTGTGTGATGAAGTATTAGACAATCTTTTGAGATGCAGGTTTACTATAAACATACACTATTAAAAGTTCCTGTAATGAGATATAATCAGTGATGCTTACTTACTTTTTGAAAGCTGCATTTCACACATTGGCACTGAAATCATCTGAGAGCTTAAATGATCATTCTTGTAAATAAGTTAACCTTTTCAGTGCAGTGTCTTGGGTACATTACAATAATAACTACAGCTTCTTTTTGCTGGGATTGTGCTATCTCTAGACTAGACAAACTAGACCATATTCCCTGAGAGATTCTGTATATTCTTAGCCATCACTGACCTCTCAAGAAGTGCCCTGCCAGATTGACTCAGTTGCATATGGGTTATTATATTTACCTGCAATAGCTGACTTGATGTGAATAAGAGTACAGGGGTGGCTAAACTTAGCCACACATATTGATTTTTAAACCTTCAAGAGCTGCACTGAGGCATACAGCCATATAGTATCTATTTTCTTTATATTTTTGTTTCTTATTATTCAATGTCCTGTTTCAAAGGACTTTTAAAACACCATTTAACAAGTAAACTTCTTTAGGGCCTATGAGAAAATCTAAACATGCCGCTGCTTACTAGCCATCCCTGGCCATGCTGTGCTTCTTCCTGCTGTCCTGACCATGCCACACTTCTCTTGGCTGTCCTGACCCCTCTCTATCCCTCAGGCCTTGATGCTGGCTCCAGCAGGCCAACTCACACCTCCCAAACCCTCCTTCCCTGACACTCCAGTGGCTAGGCACGGACTGGGGCTCCTGGCCTGACCATGCTCTGAGCATGCTCAGGGCAGGAGATTTAAAACTCCTAGGTTGGGGTTGCTTTCCTAAGTTGATTTGCTGACGTTCTTCCACGAGTCACACTTTCTCATTCAAGAGCTGCATGTGGCTCCTAAGCAGCAGTTTGGCCATGCATGTATTAGAATTTGTTGCTTACCTGTGACATTATATTAAAAAGTGATTTTGCAAAAACTCTTCAGCTGCTTGAAAAGTTTACTGGCACACAATTTTTAGTGTTGCATTAGAAGCTGAGATGGGACAAAGCCACTACATTCTGATCCAGAATCAGGTGTGAATGTGAGCTCAGACGAATTCAGGGAAAGCAGGTTGGATCTGGTTTTTGGACAAGGTCTACCTCTACTCATGATTAAAATGTTTATTTCTTCTGATTTAGTGACAAATCAGTTTAGGAAAGTCTTCCACTAATGGTTTATATAATCATTTTGTGCTTGCTACCATTTTTTTGCATTTCTTGTTTTTCTCTAAAATGAGACATAAAAATTGATTGGATTTATGTGGCTAACAATGAGGTTTTTTATCCAGCATTGTTTGATCTTTTGTATCATATTGTATTATCACTGTTACTAAGTATTAACTGTCTTTTAATACAGGCTATGCATATTTTACTGACTGGAGACTTGGTGGAATAGTTCGAGTGAGGAAGTTGGATGGAGGAGAAATGACTATTATTAGGAGGGGCATTAGTAATATTATGCATGTAAAGTCTTATGATGCTCATTCCCAAATAGGTGAGTAAGTTTGTTGCACTAACAAGAGAGTCAGAGGATTTGCCTTCTCACTGTTAGAGGCTGTCACCAGTGTTCTGCATTAATGTTCTGTCACTGTGGAGTGGTTATAGCTGTTAGATATTTAATAGCCTCATATAGATGAAATTATCATTTTGCCCAATTTATTACCCATTACAACCCACTATTTCTGTTTGCACAAATAAAAGATATTTTGATTAAATTACTATTTATCTGTGAGAAAACAGGAGACTGGATGAACTGTCTTCTAAGTTAAGCTGTGCCATTCTGTAAATTATTACATTTTACATGATTGAGATTTTGTTTTTGTCTTTTTTCACTCAGCTGAATTCTGCGCGTGAGGTTAATTAAATGGAGTAGTACATATTGTGTGCTAGCACCAAATTTAATAAAGAAGTGCTACAGTCTAGTGGTGAGACTTTCCACTTATGTAGTATTTTATGTTTTCAAGATGGTATACCATGGGTTGGCAACTCCTAGCATACATGTCAAAGCTGGCATATGTGCCTGTTTACAGCGGCACACCCTGTTGGCCCTGCTGCTGGTGAGGCCTGTGGCCACAAGAGCTGTGTGCATGCGCATGGCTCCTGTGCCCTGCTGGCCCCACTCCCTAGCTGGGGATGTGGGCCAGCAGGGGATGGGAGCCACGATGTGGGTTCCTTTTCCCTGCTGGCCCAGATCCTCAGCAGGGGTAGGGACCTGGGTGGGGGCCAGCAGGGGAGCTTCCACACGCATGGCTCCTGTCCCGTGCTGGCACTGATGGCTAGATGGGGAGCAGGGCCAGCAGGGGATGGGCTCCTTTTCCCTGCTGGTCCTGCCTCTGACACCTGCTGAGGGTTGGGGGGCGGGGCTGGCACGGGGGTGGGCAAATGTTGCTGACCCTTGTCCTATATGAATCTTGTGTCAAATCTCATTTTCCTTATTTAGAAAAAAGTTGCAGTTTGCAGCATAGATGTGTCCCTGTTTCCAGGCACTTGCCAGAATTGCAAACAAAATAAATAACATACTGTTTTTTCTTTTCTGCTAAGAGAAATGTGTTATTAAACACATGCTGTACTGTGAGCTGGCTTGTTATCTCATTTATACCATGCAATGTTTTGCACTTTGCACTAGTGTATGAGCAGAATTAGGCCCTAAATATTTTTGTAAAATTGTATCCAGATTGTTCAGTTTTACACCATTAATCTTCCACAATTTGTTATGTTTTATGATGAACAATGTATTTTAATGGTTTCTGGACTATTATAAATTGAATTTATATCAATCTCTGGGCATTTATTATTATTATGTTTTAGGCTCTAACTATTGTAATAGAGGAACAAATCCTAATGGAGACTGCAGCCATTTCTGCTTCCCTGTACCTAATTTTCAAAGAGTTTGTGGCTGTCCATATGGTATGAAGCTGGGTCCAAATCAGCTGACATGTGCCGAAGATCCATCAAATGAGCCACCTACATTGCAGTGCGGTTTCCATTCATTTTCCTGTGGCAATGGAAGATGTGTGCCTAGGTACTACCAGTGTGATGGAGTTGATGATTGTCATGATAACAGTGATGAGCAAAACTGTGGCTCACTAAGTAAGTAGTTCTTTTAATTTACACTTAGTGATAGTTGGGCCTCTGACAGTTTTGGTGGCTCAGTCTTCACTGAGTTTAGGTGCTTGTCTGAGGACAAATCTTGGACGTCTTGAAGCTAATGGAACGGCTCACATGAACAAGGGTTACATAATGGGGACCCTGAAACTTAGACAAAAGTATCAATATATATATAGAGACTGAAAATGTGGCTTGTAGTGTCCCAAGAGTCACTTTTCTTAGGATTTTTCCATTACATTAAAGAATTAGTAAGGCTGCAAAGTACTATAAGAGTAGCTGCCTGTGGTATTTTTGATGTTTTTGCCCCCATATGAAATTATTAAATGCAGAGGAATGTGAATGTTTGAAGAGAAATGTGGAAGGGTTTGAGTTCTGAGTAAAGTTTTGTATCAGTTTTTATTTTATCTGGGGAATGTCACACAATTAAAAAATAATAACAGTTAATTATGAGATAGAATAATAGTCACAATCGCAATTTTAATTGTACAGTTAAACAATATCAGTACCAATTTATATTTATTATAAATATTTTTGGATGTTTTGCTACATTTTAAAATATTGATTTAAATCATGACATGGCATACTAAGTGTTCAATGCTTACTTTTTACTATTTTTAATTACAAATATTTTGCACTGTAACAAAGGTAAAAGAAGTAGTAATTTTTCAGTTCACCTCATCCAATACTGTTGTGCAATCTCTTTGTTGTGAAAGTGCAATTTAAAAATGTTGAGTTATTTTAATTTTTTTACAAAACAAAACTCAAAACCAAAACAATATAAAACTTCAGAGCCTACAAGTAGAAGCATAAAGAGGCACCCAAGTGTTTTGTATATCTGGCCTTTTAATCTTGCAGTGCCGGCTACAAGAGTGCCTTGTGAATGCTTGTTCTTGGTTTCAGGTGATTTAAATTACAAGCTGGCAGAATTATCCCCCATAAAATGTAAACAAACTTGTTTGTCTTAATGATTGGCTGAAAAAGAAATAGGACTGAGTGGACTTATAAGAGATTAAATGAAAAATACTATCTCATGTTGTTTATTTTTTTCATAGTTCAAATATTTGTAGTATAAATAATACTTGAAAGTGAGCACTGTACACTTTATATTGTGTGCTGTCATTAAAATCTAATATCTTTGGAGATGTAGAAAAACACTGAAATAGTTATAATAAATTTAAATTAGTATTCTATAACTGTTTAACAGTGCAATTAAAACTGCAATTACTTACATCTATTTTTAAAAATTTGGTTAATTTGTTTTGCCTTAATCACTATGATTTAACTAACCGCCTTATTTTATCTGTATGAGTTCTCACAAGCCTGCTTGCTATGTCTTTTCTCCCATTCCATAACAGAGTGAATTAAGAGTACATTCAGCTCTACTGTTCATTTCCAGGCTTTGTATGCTTGAGCCAATTTACAGCAAAGTATTTAAATTTGTTGATTAAAAATAAATTGTGAGAGTAGTAGGACAATTACTGTTGCTAGTATAATACATAAAAATTATCAGATGAATACCCCATATTTATTTGGTACTTGGCATCTTCAAGGTGATTTCTGAGCAAGAATTAAATTATCCACAAGATAACTAGGGGGATGTGGGAAACTTCTGCCTTCTGGTACATGGGATCAATTTTTACTGACTTTATAGGGAGTTGCATAAATGTAGCTGAGGGCAGAGCTGGTCCTTCCATAGAGGGGACCTAGGCTGTTGCCTAGGGCACCAACAATTAGGGGGTGCCAAGGGCTGGGCTGGGGGGTGGGGCCAGGAAGCCTATCCTGCCCTCTTCTGCTCCCCACCCATTGCTGGACCCCAGCCCATGGAGCTGCTGCCTGGCTGGTGCTGGACCCCTGCCTGCAGCCAGATCAAGGCCTGGGGGAAGGGGCAGGTTAGGGACACCAAAAAACCTTGGGTCAACTATGAGGGTAGAATCTGTACCTCTACTGTTATTTTAGAAAAACTAAGATGTCATTGTAATGAGCATGAAAGAGTAAATTAATTACTGTTAGGAGCAAATGACTTTTCTTTTTTAAGTTGTTTTGAAATCTTTTTTTAAACTTTTACATTTTAAATTTTCATTAACAATTGCAATTTTAAAATAGCTTTAGGAATGGATTTCTTAAAATTACTGTCAGTTTCTTGCTATAAGTAGTGCTTTTGATGCAAGTTTTAGATATAGCATAATTACATTTATTATCCTTGAAAACGTGTTCAACATGTTTTATAGATATTGCTGTTCAAACATTTTCCTATTTTGTTTCTTATTTAGATAATTCTTGTGCTTCATCAGCCTTTACCTGCGGCAATGGGCAGTGCATTCCAGGCCGCTGGCGTTGTGACAAACATAATGATTGTCTTGATGGCAGTGATGAACAGCATTGCCCTACCCAGGGTCCCACTTCATGTCCTGTAACTTTGTTCACCTGTGACAATAACAGGTGTATTCCCAGGATCTGGCTGTGTGACACAGATAATGATTGTGGTGATGGGTCAGATGAAAAAAATTGCAGTAAGTGTCAGGATTGTCTGGTTTTCATTATTGTGTGTATAGATGACATACATCTACATGTTCCAAACAGGCAACAATGTTTTAGTCTAATTCAGTAAAACAAACAAGGAGACCTGTGGCACTTAAAGACTAACAAATTTATTTATTGCATGAGTTTCATAGGAGAAAATCTTGAAGTGGGATTTTCTCCCACAAAACTCATGCAATAAATAAATTCATTAGCCTTTAAGTACCACAGGACTCCTTGTTTGCTTTATAAGTCTACATAAATTACATATGTCCATACATGGATAGGAGATGAATAAATATGTTCAAAAGGAAAGAATCAATATAGAACTTGGAATAATATTATTCTACCTCTGTGGGATGTGGAAATTCCAACAAACATTCAAATATTGAGGCCAAATAGAAATACAAAGCAATCATAATTAAAAATGATGTGATTGTCACAGTTGCAGTGCCCCAAGTCATGGTATCTGTAAAACCCCATCACAATGCAGTTTACATTATCAAAGAAACTAAGGCACAGTGTTGTAAACACTTAAATACATGAGTGGTCCCATTGGCTAGTCTATTGATAGGAAGACCTCATCAGATACTATAGGGTGAAAATTTTCATGCAGCAATAGCTCACAGAATTTTTGCAGTGAAGTAAGAATGTAAGCTTCCCAGCAATTCTCCTTCAAGTCTCCACACAGGTTGGAGTCATGGTTATAAAGAGGATGGTGATCAATTGTTCTTCATGTCTGCTGAGGATAGTGTGAGAAGCAATCATTTTAATCAGAAGCAAAGGATATTTAGGTTAGATATTTGGAAAAAAATTCTATCTTTAAGGGTAATTATGCACTGGAACAGATTGCTTAGGGAGGCTGTGGAATCTCCATCACTGGAGGTTTTGAAGAACACATTGGACACCTATCAGAGATGATTTAGGATTATTGGGTCCTGCCTCAGTGTGGGGGATGGACTAGATCATGTTTTGAGATCCCTTCCAGCCCTAAATTTCTTTGAGTCTATGGTCCTATTTTCCATGACTTCCAACCTGCATCTAAATAAATCGTTATCTTGTGCTGATGTTTGTGGTGGAATGTATGCACAGCTAAGGGAGCTGATTCTGATCTCTGCATGTTCTGAATATTTTGCTGATTCAAGGGAGAAAAGAGGGGGAAAAACCCACGTTCATTTTGCTCTTAATAGCTTTCACAGGAACATGTGAACCCGGTCAATTTCAGTGTCCTGACCACCGTTGCATTGACCCATTTTATGTTTGTGATGGGGACAAGGATTGTGTAGATGGAGCAGACGAGCGCGACTGCAGTAAGTATAATTCCCTCCATAAATACAGTTATTTATGAATTTGTGTTTTACACATGATGTTTTCTTAGGACTCTCTCATGCTTTAATTGGTGTGAGATGGAGTTGCTCAGAGCGGCAAAATTCCTTCTAAAATTCCTCAAGTAGTAGTAGTATTTCCAGTGCTGTGTGGGTTGGGGAAAAAGGCCATGGTCCCTCTTCTCTACCCCTTGGGGGAGTCTGCTTTCCCAGGGGGTGCAAAAGCTTTATAGTTTCTGTGCTCCAGGGAGCAAGGGACTGCAGTAAAGCCTGGGTTTCTTGCACCCTACCTATCTTTTGTACCTACAGACAGGCTGGGTACAAGCTAACTCTTCTAAGGTAACAGCTAATACAACACTGTATTTATTCATTTGTAGTATACAACTGTAGTGCCTCAGAGTTCAAATGTGCAAGTGGAGACCAATGCATCAGTACTGATTACCGGTGTGATGGTGTTTTTGACTGCAATGATCACTCAGATGAGATTCATTGTCGTAAGTACACAATGGTGAACAGATATTAAAATAAAGGCTCTGGTTATTAGATAAAATCTACAAAAACTGTATCTCATTCACTTCTGTGGCTATACAGAATGGTCTGGCAGTGTTTCCATTATAGCCTCAAAATTGCATTCAGAATGCAATTAAAGTATTAAAGTATTTCTTAAAGTATTTCTCCCAGCAGGAAGCTCTTCATACAGTTAGTTCCAGCCCAAGAGCAATTTTGCTACCATAGCTTAGTCTTCTTTCTTTGTGAATCCAAAACTTGAATGGAGGCTTTGGCAGACTTGCTCCTGCATTTATTTTTTTAAGATTTAGAAATAAGATTTTAAAATATTTAGAATCATTATACTATTTTGAAATCTTATAATGCAGAAGAGCTAGACCATAACTGAATCTTAAATATTTTGTAATTGTAGATAGTTCCTTTGAGTAATTTTGTACATTTAAATTAATTGAGACAGTAAGCAGATGATTGCTGTTTTAAAGACTGATAGATAGCACTTTTGTGTGTGTTAATGTGTGCATACTCAATAACATGTGACAAGTGACTTAAGCTACCTGTTTTTTGTATTAAAATATAACAAAAGTATTTTGGAGAGTCTAAAATTTCATGTCCCTAGCCAGACTTGGAGCTGTGGCAAGTGGGTACAATTCAATTGACTTCTCAAGAATTGTATTCACTTGTACCAGGGTTGAATTAGACCCATTTGATTTGCATCTCTATTTGAGCATGTTAAATACTTTCCTTAACGCCAAATATCACTCTTCTAGCTACAAGACCACCAGGAATGTGTCACCAGAATGAATTCCAGTGTCAGTCTGATGGCAATTGTATTCCTGCTAACTGGGAATGTGATGGCCATTCTGACTGTGTGGATGGCTCAGATGAACATCAAAGATGTCCTCCTAGGACCTGTCCTCCATCTCTTTTCCTCTGTGATAATGGGAATTGCATCTATCGAGCATGGATCTGTGATGGTGACAATGACTGCAGGGATATGAGTGATGAGAGAGATTGTCCCACTCAGCCTTTCCGGTGCCCTAGCTGGCAGTGGCAATGTCCAGGTCACAGCAGTTGTGTGAATCTGAGCAAAGTATGTGATAACGTTGCAGATTGTCCTAATGGAGCTGATGAGTCCCCACTCTGTAGTAAGTTACTGTTTAGCATGACCAATGGCCTAAAAGCTTTTGTAATGTTTCAAAAAGTTGTGCAATACAAATGAGTATCAGCACTTCTTTATTGTTGTATATTCATCATAGTAACATTTCTAGCAGAAAATGCAAGATGTGAACTCAGAAATGTGTTGGGATTCAATATGAGACTTGATTAAGTGTGAGTCTTGGAGAGGTGAACTGCACCTTGCAGTAAAAAGGCAATTCCAGTGAATTTGTTACACATGATTGTGAGCCCAGTCATAATTTCTTACTTAGTGGGCTTCTATTGATTTCAGTGGAGGTTTTGTTTTATTTAAGAGAAACATATTGAATCTTATTTGCTTGTGCTTCACATTTTAAAAATGGGACTTGATCAAAGATGCTGTAAATTGAAATTAAAGAAGATTCAGTATTCAATATTTTCTGTGATACTTCTTACCCTATTTTTTCCTGATTTTAATCTAAAAACCCATGAATGAATAGAGTTTTTGTTTATATTGATTGATTATTGATTTTCACTTAAGTGTAACTTTCTTTCTTTCCTTCTTTCCTTCCTCTCTTTAATCAATGCACGCCCTCAGATGAACCCCAGCCAGGTATGATTATGAAATACATAAGATTCTTATATATTAAGAATATTTTAAATTCACATTTGTACTGTAAATGATTTATGCAGCTGACTCTGCTTTTAACCATTGTGGAACTTTTGCAAGCACTCATTATATTTGAATTCCTTTTATGTTATAGTGACAAGTATTATTGACTTAGTCTCCTTCTAACTAATTATATGTATTACACTTCAGTGTGATGAGTAAAGATCCTGGCCACATGCATCATAATTTGACAATCATGGGGACATATCAGAAAGCAGAACGTGGCTCGTAGCACAAAAGTACAGGATTGATAAAAGCACAGATATCTTGAAAAAAAATCTGCTTATTTCCTCTCACCCCTGTTTCAGATCAGGAGAGCTGCTTTGACAATAATGCTGGTTGTACTCATGAATGCATTCAAGGACCCTTTGGAGCTCAATGTACATGTCCAGTCGGATACTATCTTACTAATGATTCCAAGACCTGTGAAGATATTAATGAATGTGACCCTCCAGGCTATTGCAGTCAGCACTGTTACAATGAAAGAGGGTCTTCAAGGTGTGACTGTGATGAAGGATACATTTTAGAAGCCAATGGAAGGACCTGTAAAGCTGCAGGTAAGAAATAATGTTATAAAATCCAAAATGTGTCCAGGGGTTCTAGGTATTGTCCATAGCATCATGTTCACAGACATTTTCATGTTACCAACCCTCTGTTTTACAATTGATTATAAAAATAGTCATTTTAAGGAATTCATGGTCTATCTATAACCCAGGATGCTATTATCATCTTTGCCAATATGGTTTTAAATGAAATGTTCCAGGTTTCTAAGACAAATATTGTGAAAGCATATTTTGAAGGAAGAAGTTGATGTGGAGATGCTTAGCACCTCTCGGTTGTTGGCCCATTGAGTAAAATTTGTCTCTGGGCAGAGTGCAAGGTCTATGAAAGTCTGAGGCTTACATAGTACTTATAGTGTACTGGCTTTGGGCTGACTTTCTGGAGCAAATGTCTCTCCATTGTCTTTTACCCTTTTCATGACATTCTAGCAGTACAGAGGAGAGAGACACAAACCCAGTGGATCTTGTCATCAGAGGATTCCCTTGTGATGGGGGAATCCCCAGTGATGGAGCAGCTCTGCACCACATTCATTGCAGCTTATGTAGCTGGAAAAAAAGGCCCATGGCAGTGGCACTTAAGCAATTATTGCTAGCTGGAATGATGGGCCCTGGCCATCTTTGTTGGCTTGTATATTAGTCAGAATGGCCCTGAAGATGCCCTGACTAATGTTGGGTCAGCAGGTCCAATGATGGCCCTAGAAAAATGGCACAAGTTATACAAACTGTAGGACCGCCATACCTTGAACAAGGTGAACACCAGAAAGGCCTTCCAATTTCCTGGGAATACCTGCCCAAATTTGGCCAAATTAGAAAATTTTTGTGGTACATTTTCCTTCCTGAGAAAACCACTCTAAATGGTTTAGTGAGTTACTGTTGCATAGTTTTTGTTTTCATTTCTTTTCTTTTGCAGAGTCTGGTAATCTTCTCTTACTAGTGGCAAGCCGCAACCAAATTATAGTAGACAACATCACCTCTCAGGCACACAGAATTTATTCTCTGGTTCGAGATGGGAGGAATATAGTAGCTATTGATTTTGATTCAGTCACTGGTCGCATTTATTGGTCTGACACTACACAAGATAAGATTTGGAGTGCTTATCAAAATGGTACAGACCGAAAAATAGTAAGTCTTTTGGGAATATTGTCTTTTCTTTCTTTTCACTATGTAAAAGGAGAAGAGAATATATTAAATCTTCCATTAACAAAAATGTAAGATGCAGAGGTGTTGTAGCCATGTCAGTCCCAGGGTTATAGAGATAGAAGATGAATTAGGTAATATCTTCTTTGAACTACCTTCTGATGGTGAGAGAGACAAAATCTGAGCTACACAGCTCTTCTTCAGGGCTAAGAAAGGTACTTGGGACACATCTACATTTAAAACTACATTGGCAATGTTGCATTGCTTAAGTGAAGATGCTGCTAGTGGGGAATGCTTCTCCCATTAGTGTAGTCAGTCCACCCCCCACCCCCCGCAAACCCAGTAGCAATGCTGACGGGGTAAGCCTTTCCACTGACATATTGCTGTCTACATGAGGGATTAGGTTTTTATAACTATATCATTTGATGTGGATTTTTCACAACCCCAAAATGGTCTCAGAGTGTCGCCACTAAATACCAGATTGAACGGATAGTGTCATCTTGAATGGTCTCTTACAGTAAGTGCTAACCACTTATGCTAATCTATCAATCTTTTGTATCAATGATCTTGTGTTGAACTTGGTAATACCACAGAGTGATCCTTATTTTGTATAAGAAATCTAAATGGTAAAAGTTACTTGGTTCTCCTCTTCTAAAGCTTTTTAAAAAATATTACAAATATTGGATTGTTAAATTATTTAGTACCAACTAACCCTTTAATGTTTTTAACAGGTATTTGACAGTGGTGTCACTGTGACTGAAAGTATAGCAGTAGACTGGGTAGGTCGCAATCTTTACTGGACAGACTATGTTCTGGAAACAATTGAAGTCTCTAGAATGGATGGGAGCCACAGGACTGTGCTGATCAGTGAAAATGTAACAAATCCAAGGGGACTAGTGTTAGATCCCAGAATTGAGTAAGTTTTTTTTTAATGTTTTTGTTTTGGAAAAGAAATATTATTTTATAATGGTTTCAATGGCAAAATAATTTGTGTCCAAAGTGAAGCATTGAGATGTACACAAATTTATTGTAATTGCAAGTAACAATTTGGTTTGGATTATAAGGATAGCTGTGTTAGTCTAGTCCAGCAAAAAAACCCAAGGAGTCGCAGGGCACTTAAAGACTAACAGATTTATTTTTCACATGAGCTTTCATAAGTGGGATTTTCTCCCATGAGAGCTCATGTGAAAAATAAATCTGTTAGTCTTTAAGTGCCACAGGACTCCTTGTTTATCTTTGTTGGATTATAGGGAATTTCAAGTTTACTAGACTAAATGGCTGTGTTCACACACACGGTTATTTCGAAACAAGTTGTGTCGAAACAACTTGTTTCGAAATAACGCCTTATTTCGAAATAACATACTTTGAATTAACAAAATGTTATTTCGAAATAAGAATAAAACGGGAAACGAAATAGTAGGTTCACACTGTGAACCTGCTATTTCGCTTCCTCAGGGGGCTGCAGCCC
>ML681984.1:38723971-38842806 GCA_007922195.1 Podocnemis expansa | reverse complement strand
CAGGGTGCTGAGTGTTCCCTGGCCAGGGTGCTGAGGGGGCAGCCATTGACCTGTTGTTTCGGAACCTCTTGTTCCGAAACAACATGTTCACACGAGTTGTTTCGTCCCCAAATGGGGTTAAACTTGTTTCGAAACAACGGGTTCCCGTTGTTTCAAAACAACGGTGCCTCGTGTGAACATGGTTTTTTTTCTTTCGAAACAACAAGGTTGTTTCGAAACAAATGTGCTGTGTGAACACAGCCAATTTGTTTGCAAGTCTTGGTTGTAACAAACACTTAACCTTATTCAAACCGTAATATAATACAGCCACTTGTTATTTTGTTTCACTTTAATTGACTGTTTTACACTTTAATTGCCATCCTTGTTATCTTGAAACAGACGTTATAACACTTGTATGCACTGTTCTTGTAGCTGTATGGATCCCAGGATATTAGATAGAAAAGGTGGATGAGATAATACCTTTTATTGGCTCAACTTCTGTTGTTTCTGTCATCAACAGTAGCTGGCCCAGTAAAAGATATTACTTCACCCACATGTTGTCTCTCTAATAACACTTACTTCTTAGACAAGAGCTCACGTTAAAATGTTGTGGTTATTTAATGTTGCATCATATGGTTACATATGGTATAATGGCACGTCTGTATAGCAAACAGCAGCTTCTCTTGCACACCTAATACATTTATACTTTATTAATTTGGGAAAGATGCCATTAATCATAAAGTGCTTTCCCACCTGAAGATGTAACAAAGCAGCCAATGCTGAATTTCAATGGCAGATGATTTTTGCCCACTATTTATATACTGCTGACTATGCTGAATAGTGGAAGGTAAAGCAATAGATCCAGGTATTCATACATTGTTTTATTATCAAGGCTTTGGCAGTCTGCTGTGCTTGCTAACAGCTTGAGCTCTGAACTATGCTGTCAGTCATACTGAGCTCCTCAGTTATAATAATGTGGTAGCTGTATAGGGACACACCATGGAAGACACAAATGTCTGTCTTATTAAGATGGTGTTAAGCAATTCAGGAGTTGGAATGTGAACCATGTTATGTAAAAGTTGAAAAATAATCCTGATTATAAAATAATTTCCAGTTAGAGTTACCAATGATGCATTAAAGCAATGACAGAAAACTTGGTAAAATGTTTTATTAAAAGTTATGGTTGCATCTATTTAGAATAAGAAAAATCCTAATCCATGAGTCCTACATTGATTTCAATAGTGGTTTATTGCATTGCATATTCCATAAGTGCTTTTATTTTGGTCTAACAGGACTTTCTCTAAGATTTCTTAATAGCCAAATGTGTTTTCTCTGTCATTTACTACCCGTTATATTTTACAGTGCTCATGTGATGTTCTGGACAGACTGGGGCCAAAATCCTCGAATTGAAAAAGCTAGCATGGATGGCACCATGCGAACGGTTATTGTTAACAATAAAATCTATTGGCCCAATGGACTTTCCATTGATTATCCAAATAGGCTACTTTACTTTGCTGATGCCTATCTTGACTATATTGACTTCTGTGATTACAATGGAAACAACAGGCGACAGGTGGTAGCAAGTGACTTGGTAAGATGGTAATAATAATAATACTAATAAACCTGTTTCTTATGGTCCTAAAGTTCTTCTGTGTATACTTCCCCATTACAGGTGAGAACAAGAAGATGAACTGGCTTGCCCAGGGTCATGTAGCAGAGCAGAAAATGGAACTTGGGGCTCATTAGTCCAGGGTGGTGACCTAAATACTGGACCCCCCCCCCTCAGACTGGCCAGTGTGAGAGCACTTTCTGGCTCTAGGGTCCCCCACCAGCAATGGGGGGATGGGGAATGTGGCTTCTGCTGTAGAGGATGGGTCCTTAGGTGGGGGACAGCTCAAGGCTCCCAGGCTGGTTAATCTGGTGCTGATTTCAGGTCATCGTTGGCAGTTCGCATCTCCATCTTCTTATGTTATACCTTGCTGTTTGCAGCACAACTTTGTCCACTGTAATGCCTTTCTACACTTTATACCTCTTAGTTAAGCGCAGGCAGGATTTGGTACTTTATATAGTACTGAACAGGTTTATCAGATAAAGCTATTGGAAACATAGAAATATGTGAGGATTAATGTATGGAATGCCTCTTAATAAGAATTACACGCACAAACTTTTCCATATGAATACAGGAATCTATAAGACAGAAAATTTGAACTAAATCTGGAACTTAACTCTGTGACTTGAATCTCCGTTAGGGTCCTTTGGGCTCTATAAAATGTATGGTGACCTACTATGGAACCACATTAGTGAATTCTGTTAGGCAGCACAATGCACAAATTGTAATCCAACATCACTGGACTGTGTAAGCAGCTGTCATTTTTCAAAGATGCTTTCTAGCAGTCAGCCACCTACTCTGCATGAGATTTCTACAATTAGAATAGTTTTAGAGACTGTAATTATTAGAATAGAATCAAATCATAGGATTGGAAGGGACCTCATGAGATCTAGTCCAACCCCCTGGGTTTGAACAGGGCCTTCTGCATATAAAGCATATATGCTAGCTACTACACTATTTGTTTTTTTCAGTACAACCAATAACACTAATACAATACATATGGTACTAAGAATAAAAAAAAAAACCCTGAAGCTAGAGTAACGTGAAAAAAGTCAACAGTCAAGTATATGGAATGTACATATATAATACATAATATAATTTTGAGCAAACTTGATGATAACTGAACTTAACTGCCCATTTTGTGTGTGTTTAGTTTATTGAGTCGATGAAAAGTGTGTGTTGCCATAATTTTGGACTGTGTAAACATGAGTTCTTTCTATTGTACTGTAGCATGAAGGAGACAGGATAAATCCTTAGATACCATAAATATGCATAACTCCATTTAAATCAACAAAGCTACCAGGATATACAACAACTGAGGTCATGGGCCCACTGGGTCACTGGGCCCACTTTTCTGTCACAGGGCATACCAGTTCTTATTAAATTACTACAAATCCTAATTCCTAGCTCTTAATTTTCTTCAAGTTTGGATAAAGGATCCTCTACACCAGGGCAGTAAACTACAGGGGATGTTTTCAAAGGGACAGAAGGCTATTAGGCACCCACCTCCCACTGACTCTGCCTCTCATGCCTTTGAAAATCTACGACCACCCCTTTATCTAATATGGCCCTCTGTTCTATCCTGAAACATCTGAGAGTTCCATTGATCTTACAGACTATACGTCTTATATCTTACAATGACAGACAAGCATTTATTTGCCAAGATCTTTTTCATCTACAAAATTCTTTTTTCCCAGCAATGCAATTAGCACCTGTTATGGGGTGATAGAGGAGAGGATAAATCATTTGTATCCCTAGTGAAGGATGGCTGTGGGGTGACAGCTGTTGTGTGTTCTGCTGTGCTTAGCTCTGCTGTTGTTTCAGTGCAGACACTGGATAATAATACCAATGGAACTAAATTGGTAAATATTCTTGCCTTTTAGGTGTTACGGCATCCACATGCTCTGACACTCTTTGAAGATTTTGTGTATTGGAGTGACCGTTACACAAATCGAGTCATTCGGGCCAACAAGTGGCATGGAGCAAACCAAACAGTTATGATTTATAATGTTCACCAGCCTTTGGGGATTGTTGCTGTCCATCCTGTTAAACAACCTGTTGGTAAGGCAAACAAAGCAACTTTGGCAGCACAAAAGCAAAATCTTCAACGGGCATGTTCAGGAACGCTACTGGAATCATTCATGTCAACAAAGGGCCTGGCTCAAAAAAAGCCAAAATTGCTAATGATACGGACTGTTGGAGATTGATCCAGTCCAGTGGTAAATCAAACAAAGTAGCCTTGACAATACAGAATCAAAACAGGCAAAATGTATCATAAGGAGTCTGGAGTTGCTATGTTATTTCTTGTTATCTGACTTATATGACAACTGACATCTTAGAATGTGTTGTACATTCATAGCAGCACAAAAGCAAAATCTGCAACAGGCATATTCAGAAATACTACTGGAATCATTCATGTCAACAAAGGGCCTGGCTTAAAGTAAGCTAACATTGCTAATGATACTGACTGTTGGAGGTTGATCCAATCCAGTGGTAAATCAAACAAAGTAACCTTGACAGCACAAAATCAAAACAGGCAAAATGTTTCCTAAGGAATCTGGAATTTCTATGTTATTTCTTGTTATCTGTCTTACATGACAACTGACACCTTAGATTATGTATTTTACATTGTAAAGCATCTCTGAGTGGAATAGATGGATGAATTCCTTGGACACAATTATGTTACATTTTTAGATGAGATATCTTGTTGACTTGCTTTCTAAACACTTTTACTTTGATACATAGTGAAAAGGAAAGGGTAAAGTTTAGTCCATGGTGTACCTGTACCTTGTATACTAGGTGGAGTTCTGGTCACTCCATATCAAAAAAGCTATATTAGAATTTGAAAAAGTACAGAAGAGGACAACAAAAACTATTAGGGGCATGGAATAATTTTTATGTGAGGAACAATCAGAAGGATGGGAACTGTTCATCTTAGAAAAGAGATGCCTAAGGGTTAACATGATAGGGGTCAATAAAGTCAAGAAAGGTATAGAAGAAGTGAGTAAGGATGCAATCTCATGTTTTGGATGTCCCTAAATTTCTGACTGCCAGAAGC
The DNA here is from genome assembly GCA_007922195.1 of Podocnemis expansa. NCBI lineage: Eukaryota > Metazoa > Chordata > Testudines > Podocnemididae > Podocnemis > Podocnemis expansa. The sequence goes on along the minus strand of ML681984.1, from coordinate 38,838,160 downwards.
TGGGACTGGTGATAGAGTATGGATCACTTGATAACTTCCCTAATCTGTTCATCCCCCCCCCCCCCCTGCAAAGCATTTGGCATTGACTGCTGTCTGGATGCTGAGGTAGATGGCTAATTGTCTGACCCAGAGTGCTCTTTCTTATGTTATTATGTTAGTCTACTTTATTGTTTTTATGTATCTTGAGTTCTAGTTTTGTGCTGCTGTTTTTGTTAATTTCTTTTTAATTTTCACTAGATTTTTAATTAGAAATGGTGACATTTTATCCTTGAGTTTCTAGGTCTTTTGGATTAGCTAAATTAGCCTACTGCTAATTGTTGCGGGTAGCTTCAAAACCTAATTTCACTCTGTGAAGATCAGTCTTTGTCAGAACTCCTCTTTAGTGGCAAATTTGTGAGGTTAATCAAAGTGATCTAACTTGGAAAAGCAGTCAATAGATTAGTGATCAGAAAGTTCTCTTTGTAATTAGCATTTTAAAAGTTTAATTTGGTATTTTCAAAGGGACCCCTGGGGTTAGGTACCAAAGTCCTACTAAAACTGGGCACCTAGCTCATTCTTTTGTGCTCCTTAAAGAATCCAAGTCTTATGAATTAAATTAAATCCCCTTAATTTGCCATGAGAGATAAGATTAGTATGAGCATGAACTGGGAGTTCTGCAGCCCTCACCATGCAGTAGTATCAGGTGATGCAGATGGACTCCAAAGTTGTGCTTTATGCAAATGAAATGAAAGGGTTTGTATGTCAACAGCACTGTAATTTTAGCAGGTGACATGGGATTGTTACTCTGTGTTAGTGTCTTAGTGCATTCTTGCTTCCGGAACTGTAGTTCCTAAATGTAAAGAAATACCAATAAGGTAATGTATTGAGCCCAATCCAAAAGCTTTAACTTTAATGGGATTAGGACCCAAGAGGACATTAACTGGGAGTAAATAGAAACAGACTGGCACAGCTTACCATATTATTACTTGCTAGTTTAACCAATACTTTATTTTTAATTTCAGGTGTCAATTCCTGTGCAACATCTCCCTGTAGCCACCTGTGCTTGCTTTCTTCATCAGGGCCACGGTTTTATTCTTGTGCCTGCCCTTCAGGATGGACACTTTCTCCTGATAATGTGAACTGCATGAGAGGTAGGATCCTAATAGTGAGAAATGCTAAAAAACAAAACAATGAAAGAAAAAATCCATTAGATCAATAGATCCATTCCTCTGACAGAGCAAGATGTAGCACACAAAATGGTGAATTGCTATTTATGGAAAATATATTCTACAATATTTTAGGCAGTTTTAATGGAAAGTATCTTTCTTAAGTAAAGGTTTGGAGCCAACTTTTTGCAAGAATTCTGGGCCAGATTTTCAAGTGTTTTGTATTCACAATGCCAGAGAGCAGATTTCTGAAAGAACTTAGCTCCTATTTAGGATCCTATAAAGGAGTCAGATTTTTTTTTTTTTTAAATACTCAGTAGATGGGTGCTTTGACAGGAATACTGCTAAAAAGAGTGAACTTTTAGCAAATAGCAGAGAATATGAACAGAATGTTGAACTTTTAAATGTAACTATTCAGACTAGAAACCTCATTCTAAACCTTGTAGTCATCCAATCAGATAACCAAAAGGAGTATCATGATGCAGTGTGTGTAACTAATAATACCTAATTGCCAAGCCTGTCAAGAGACAGATTATGGAGAACAACCAGAACTGTTGCAACATGCACTTTACTGTTCCTGTGGTAAAAGGTCTGAGTCAAATACAGGAGATCTAGAGCACAAACTAGTATTGCAGATACTACACATGTGACCTGAGACTAATTAAAACTAACCCACCCAACTCAACTATCAGATATCAGATAATTACACTGATCTGTCCTTGACCAGTCCACAGACCAAAGCTGGTTTGCTGAAGTCATTCAGCAAATTTAATTTTCCAAAAATTCAAGAAAATGATAAATTGCTTGGAGGGAACTCAAGACCAAAAAAGGAAAATAAATTAGTTGAATAAAGCACTCACTATGAATTGTTCATTTAGCTCTGGAGATGTGCAATGTGTTTTGGGATGTTTCTGAAGTAGAAGCTCCAAAGCACATGAAATTTAGGTTAGAAATGCCTCTGGACTTAGTGATGAGCAAGTGTCTCTGACTAAGTCAGTGAATGCCATCAACATGTCTGAGTTTTTTGGCTGAATAGATACTTAAGAGCCATATGGATTTTTCCTTATTATTAAAAACAATAAACTAAATAAAGTGTTTTAAGTTTATGGGCAACACATATTTGTATTTCGATCTGGAGAGGAGGGGGTCTGCTCCTTTAAGTGTGCACTGTAGTCTAAGAGGAGTAAGAGTAGAGCTATGCTTGGAGAAAGAATGACAAAAGAAATACAGCTGTAATCAAGCAAACGTGCAAGTGAGAAATGTCGTGCATGTTAGCAGTGTTTGCAGGCAGGGTTAAAGTATAATTTGGGGGGCCCCAGAACCCACCTAAATTTCTGGGCCCCCCTTATTAGGTCCAGTAGGTCCCTCTCATGCAGGTCTGGGCCCCCCTCATGTATCCCAGCTACTGCCCCCAATATCCATTCCTCTTTCCCCCAAATCCACCCCCAATCCTGAATACCCATCCGCAAAATCCACCCCAGCCCCTAATACCCAACCTCTGTCCACACTATCCACCAAGCCCCCAATACCCACCCCCAAAATCCACCGCAGCCCCCAATATCCACTCCCCTGTCCCCAGTATTCCCCCTGCCCCCAATACCCGACCCCAACGTGAGCTGGGCCACCTCAGTACTTACCGGCAGCCATGTGCTGGACCCGGAGACAATCCCTCACGCAGGCTGCGCTTAATCATAGAATCATAGGCTGTGTTCACACACACAGGGTTATTTCGAAACAAGTTGTGTCGAAACAACTTGTTTTGAAACAACACCTTATTTCGAAATATCTTATTTCGAATTAACAAAATGTTAATTCGAAATAAGAAAAAAAGCGGGAAACGAAATAGCAAGTTCACAGTGTGAACATGCTATTTCGTTACCCCTGGGGGTGAGCCGCTGCTGGCTCACCCTGCAGCCCCAGAAAGGGGGCTGCAGGCACCAGCAGGGGGTGAGCCACTGCGGGGTGGCTCAGCCCCCCCGCCAGAGCTGCCCCCCAGACCCCGCCGGTGGGTCGGGGGCGCGGGGCTGAGCCCGCAGCCCGGGCTGCAGGCTCAGCCCCCGGCAGTGTTCGGGGGCAGCTCTGGGGGCAGCCATAGGGTTGGAAGGGACCTCATGAGGTCATCTAGTCCAACCTGACTCCAAGCGCAGCCTGTGCATGCACAGGGGAGCTGGGCATGCCCTCCCCCCACTCACCTCCCCTGCCAGAATGCAGCAGAATGGTGTTCCGGGGCTTGCTATTTTTAGGGACTCAGCATTGGGGCCCCTAAATATAGGAAATGGAGCTGGAACGCTGCATTCTGGGGCCCACTGTTTTTTAGTGGTGGGCCCTGGAACACAGTGTTCCTGCTCCATTTTCTATTTTTAGGGGGTCCAGAACACTGAGTCCCAAAAAATAGCAGGACCTGGAATGGCATTCTGCCGCATTCTGGCATACTTTGACTCCTGTTTGCAGGATCTTTTATGCCACTTCATCTAGCCAATTGGTCAAACTATTTGGAAAGTCTTGTTCTTTCTTCCTAGAAAATAAATCAGGGGCATAATATGATAATTTCCTAAAGCCATTTACGTACTGATCAACTGAGATGACCTTCTCCTAGATTTCATAGCTGTTCAATGCATAGAATTGCACAAGAAAAAAGGATCTGTAGAAATTTCTGTTTGAGTAAAGAAACGGAACACTACTTTAGATTATTTTTATCCATGGAGCTTCTTTAGTCTGTTTTTTTAAAACTTCTATTATGCATTCAAAAAGCATCATATAGAAATACAAGGGGTTTTTTATGCAGTAGATTTACTACAGGTCAGATCTTATCAGCAAAGAGTATTATAAAACATGGCTGATTTCTTTTCATGGTGAAAGATTTTAATTATCACAACTGATTATGAAAGAATAGGCATTTGCCATTCTTCTTCAGATACTTTTTTTGTAATCCTTGCTGGCATTGTTTAGTTTAGTTTGCCAGCACAAACTTTAAGAAGAAAATTAAACTGAATTACACAGGTTTTGGCTGCATAATGTTCTTTTTAGGTGGGTGATAGTGGTGAGCTCTGCATAGGTAATTGGCATATCTAATGTTACTAACATGATGATGGAACTGACTATTAATTCCTAGATTGCAAATTTTCTTACTCTACAAAATGGCTTTGGTAATTTTGATCATAAGGTTAGGTTTTAATAGTAATAGTAATCCTATTTTTAAACTTTTTCTGGCTCTACTCCCATTTTGCTTGGGGAGTCTTTAAATATAAAAAAACAAGTAGAAATAACAGTGAAATATAAAAACCTTATGCTAGCACAGTAAATGCAGTACCTGAAACATTTAATTTAAAAAAATACGTGAGTTCTGTATAAAATACAACTTAATCATACAAATGTATAATAAAATGAATAACTATATGAAGGATCTGTTGTATGGATGTCATTCAGCTTCACTGATTTTACCCATCTGTCACTCCATGAGTTTCTGCTCTCTCTTCTGTGTTTGCAGAATGGTGATCCTGACAGGGTGTTGGCACATGACCTCTAACTGCCCTATGCACCTGCATTAAGAAAAGTGACAGTCTTACCCTTTATTATTAGTTCAATTAGTAGAATTCAGAGATAATGGAATGATTAATCACTAAAGCTGTCTTCTGTTTGTCAGAGCAACATATTTGTCAAGTGTTCCTTGTTAGGCCTTATATTAATTCAACAAAGCACTTAGTTAATGGCTTATCTTTGAACTTCTGACCTAATTACTGAAATGGAACAGCACATGTTTGAAATCAAGCATATGCCAAAGGGTCTTTCAATAGTGCCTCGGTGACTTTGGAGCATAACATTTTTTTGCATTTCAGTGGGATCTTTGCTCCTGAATCACTTAGTCATATTAACAATTACATCATAAATATTTTGTTGAATTAGACCTACAATATATTATAATATCCTACAAAGACTTAGTCTTGAGTAAATTTACTCATATGACTAGTTTCACCAATTTCAGTGGCAGCTGCAAGGTGTCCGTCCCTTTTGAAAACCAGGTCAGAGATTTCAGTGCTTAAATGTCCTTTTAAGATTGTAAATAAGACATATTTTTGAAAGTCTTACTGTGTGCACTCAAAAATTCTGGCACAAAATGAGCAAACACCATCCCATAGCATCCCTTTCCTTAACTGGATGAAATATATGGGAACATAATTCTGATTTCTATTCTGTTGTGTTCACAGTTGAAAATCCCTTCCTTATTGCCGTAAGAAATAATATAATTTATGGAATTTCTCTTAACCCTGAGGAGAAGGGCAATGATGCCATGGTTCCAATAGCAGGAATACAGAATGGTGTTGATGTTGACTTTGACGACTCAGAACAGATGATCTATTGGGTTGAAAATCCAGTAAGTCCATATTTGTGTTTGAAATATGCATGAAAGGAACACCACCTATTTAAAAATGATACTCATAGTCTAATTTTTTAACATATGAGTATTATAAATAGTACATATAGTTACAATAACTCAATGAAATTAAAGAAAAATATTTCTTTATAATTTTTTTTGTTTTATTTCTTAGTCAGTTTCATTGTTTCTTCTATGTGTTCAGTTAGGGCTAAGTCCTGTGAACACACAAGTAAATTTGCTCAGGCAACTACTCAGAGTAAAATTATTCATATGTACCATTTTTTCAGGGTTAGGCCTTCACTTTTCAGTATAGAAAAATATGTAAAAAAAATCGCCAGGAAAATGTAATTTCAAAAACAGAGCAGTGTGCAGGGGGCTCTGGAAGTGTAATGTTCTGAAACTAGATTTTCCAGATTTTAAAAAAGTGAGCATGTTTGAAGTTGGTGGTGCCCCTTTAATGATTGTCCCTGCTGTGCTAATAAATATGCTTGTTCTCTAGGGTCAACAAAAAATATTTCCCAGCTTTTGCAGGGTGGGAGCCTATTTAAAAGCCTGTGGAAGCCACTGAAATAGTTTTAGCTAGGAGTCTGCTGATTCAGCAACAAGAAAGTTAGGCCATGGAAACTCACTTTTTAATTTTATTCTCTGCTAAATCCAGGAGAAGTATGGTATCAACCAGGGAGTTCTAATGAGCTGTGTTGTACAACAAATTATTCATGTTACTCTTACCTTCTATCTCTGTAGCTGCTAAACTCCCCCATGCACGTGAAAGTCAAGACAATTTCTTCTTTCACGACTTTTTGGTCCCTGGCCCCCCATTCCCACCCACAGTTTTCTGCCAAAATGGAAAAGGTGTTTTGGAGAAAGGAAAATAAAAATAAGGCCAGTAATGCTAGTTTCCCCTGCAAATATGCATTTAATTTTTTAATTAACATGATTCAGCTATGTTTAAGAACATTTGGGGTTCATTTTTTAAATGAACATTCAAGCTATCAAGTATTACTGGAAAAAAATAAGTAGCAAAAAGTGATATTCAAACTTTCATGCTCAAGTGTTTGTAGACACCAAAGCTCTGATTCTCAAAGATTGATTTGCTTCTCTATAAACATAGATAAGTTCATGCAGGATGAGAATCTCATTTTAAAATTTACTCTGTGTGTGTGTGTGTGTGTGTGTGTGTGTGTGTGTCAGAGGTGGTTGTACTGTAACTCAGTCAGGGAACAGAAAAAACACCATGTGATTTATCTGACCAATTACTCATAAGCAACACAGCTGGAATTTCTAATGCTCATGATAAAGCCATTAGGAAAATCAAATAAAATCCTGTAGGGCTTGATCCTGCAAGATCCTGAGCATTCTGGTTTCAATGCTGCAAAGTCCTTAATCATGTATTTAACTTTAAGCATTGGAGTAGTCTCACTGAAGTTAATGGAACTCCTGACATGCTTAAATTTATGTACATGCAGAGTTTTACAGTACCTTGCAGAATCCAGCCCATAATAAAAGTGAGAAGGTAATTATCACCTCAGTTATTTTGGGTCAAAAGTACAAATATCTGTTTTATCACAATCAGTACTGCAACGTCGAGGTGTGTGTGTATGGGTATGTGTTATTCTGGATGCCTGTATGTCTTAGATACCTGTTCGTCCTCATGTAGCCTCATGAGAAAGTGTGTATCCAGCTCAACACTTGTGGAAATGTATGTGTTATTGCTTTTATAAAGCATTTGTGGTTCATCTTTAAATGTAAAATTTTAAAATCTAGTTTTCCATTTTTAAGTAAAAAAAAGACTTGAGATCTTTCCTTCTGAGGCATTCTCAGCATCCTTAAACAATAGATTTGTGTTTGCCCCTCATCATAAATTCTTATTGTCAGGAGCTGCTAAAGAAATGCATGCATTTAAACTATTTTTTCAGTACAAGAACAGCATTGAGTTCAAGAGTCTAATTTGATCCTAGCTCCTGTTTGAAAAATATTATTGCCAGATCTCAACCAGCAACTATAGCTGAAATTTACTAAAGGTTGCACAGTCCAGCCAAAGGCTGTGGACTGGTATATCCGTTCATAAAAGCAGCAGCTGAAATTGCAGTTACAGCTACAGACTGAGTTCTGGAAATGCTATATTTCATTTGGAGTCTGCAGCCCTAGCTGGACTAAGGGACTTAGGGTGATTATAGGCAGGGGTGTCGCTGCCCTGGAAAAAGACCCGGGGCACCAGCCCAGGCCCCGCCCCTACCGGAGGCCACGCCCCCTGGCGCAGGCCACGACCCCAGCTGGGGACAGGGATGGGAGCGGCCGCCGTGGCCGCAGGGATCTGGGCCCCGGATCCCCGGCCCAATCGGGCTAGAGACCAGGAGACGCAGGTCCCCGCCAGACCCTGGGCACTGGTGCCAGGATTCGGGGCAGGGGCCATGCGTGCCTGGTGCCAGTGACGCCCCTGATTATAGGGCTATGTAATACAGTTCCACCTCCTGCACATTCTGTGAAAGACATGACAGTCATGGCACTTCATTAGAAACACTTTATATCAAGAATCCAGGGGGAAACTGCAGTATTAGTATTCGTATATAAATATGAGACCATTATATTAGGTCTGAATAGAGATCTGACCTGGATCTCATTACAAAAGGTGATTTTCCCCTCTTTTAACCTTCCTGTCTGTTGTTCCACTCTCTTTGAATCAAAATAACTTGCTAGATTTGCTGAAATATTTTGAACTAATCTTGTGACTTATTCTTCTCTGCATTTATATATTCCCTTCCATGCTGTAGTTTCCATTTCATGTATCTGATGAAGTGGGATTTTACCCACAAAAGCTCATGCGATAAACAGATTTGTTAGTCTTTAGAAGTACCACAAGACTCCTTGGCTATGTCCATGCTGGCAAATTAGTCCAAGTTAAGGAGGCTTAGTCTGGACTAATTTAGCCCATGGCTACATTAGGCTTTCTCTAGTCCAAACTAAGAAATTTCTTAGTCAGGACGAAGGAAAGCTTATTTCAAACTTGTAAGTGCCGGGGGTTAGTCCGGACTTACATGCTTAGTTTAATTTAGTTTGAACTAGAAGCAGGCAAGACTCAGACTAACACCTAGTTTGAACTGAAGAAGTTTGAACTGAGCCGGTTAGTTCAACTAAGCATTAGTTTGAACTAGAACATGTGGTTAGTTTCAACTGATCTTGAACTTCTTAGTTTGGACTAGCAAGTCTGATCAAAGTTTGCCAGATGTAAACATATCCTTGTGTGTTTTATTGAACTAGACTAACACCACCACCCCTCTGGAACTTATAACTGTGAAAAATATCAGTTCCAGCCTTCTATTCTGTGCATATCAATTTTTATCCTCCAGACAGGTTAGAGAATAGTAACATTTCTTTATTTAACATATATTTGATGATTTAAAGTAATGTGTATATAGCTTTTTCCTAAGCAAATTAGTATCATGTAATGTAGGTGATTGTGAAGAAGTAATAAGAGATTTTTTCTTTTTGATATTTCCTGCAGTTTTTTCTCACTATTCTTATTTTTTTCCCGAAGGGTGAAATTCACAGGGTGAGGTCAGATGGAACCAACAGGACAGTATTTGCTCGAGCAGCTGTTATTGGTGCTCCTATTGGCCTGGCTTTAGATTGGATATCTTCAAACCTGTATTACAGTAATCCTGGCACACAGTCAATTGAGGTGTGTATTAGATAAAGCCTGAATTTTTTCTTTTAGTTGCAATATATACAGCTCCAAAGCAGTGTGATATTCTGGAGATAAACCTCTGAAAGTAGCTTTATTTTAAGAAATAAGACCAAAAACCAAGAGGAAAAAATGTGAATATATAGTTGACTAAAAAATCTGACTAAATAAATCAAACTGGAATCTGGACAGATATATACAATCAGTGCAATTTTAAAAACAGTATTTCACTGGAACATCTATTAACTTGTGCACAAATCTATTTTTTTTCTTTAATCAGTAAGCTCTTAGATAAATCCTCAGAACACCAGAGCAGAATGATGTATTATGGTTCTGCACTAAAGTCTAAGATCCAAATCCTATGTGAGTTTTGCATTGTTTCAATTGGGAGAAGTTCAGGTCTGAAATGCTGAGGTATGGTTTGGTGTGTTATGGCCTCCCCACAGGCTAGCAGCCTGGAAGTATATATAAAGGATAAAAAGACCAGAATTATCTAGTGTGGAAAGGAGAAGAGTAATTGGGATATAATATAATGGCTGGTCAAGCAATTCTCTGTTCTAGAATATAAAAAGGGGATATGTGATTAAATTAAAAGACAGCAAATTTTAAGTGGGTTAGAAAGATATATTTTATAAAGCAGCATGTAATCAGCCTGTGCCTAATTTAATATCTTCTGTGTTATACTGAAGCCTGGAAATAGTTTAGCATGAGTTTGCAATTTTTGTGAACAGGGATAATTGGGAGTTACTCTATCTACATTAAGAATCACAGGGAACTTGTTTGAGGAGTACTTGTTAGAGGAGAGAATGCGTTAAAGGAATGCAAAACTTAATGCTTTTTCTTCATGCTTCTTAGGTTAACTTTTTTGTCAGTTTGCACCTGTGTGGGTTCAGGCTGTCTAGGTTTTTGTTTGAAATTATTCCATCAGTTCCTCATGGCATACTCTTAATTTATGTAGGTACTGAAGCTACGTGGAGAAGTAAGGTACAGAAAAACTCTGATTACCAATGATGGCAGCTCTACTGGAGCCGGAGTGCCAATAGGCTTGGCTGTTGATCCAGCAAGAGGGTGAGTTTCCAAACTAGAGTATATCATTCCGTGTTTTATTTTCTAAATGACACCAGCTTGGTATGGTGACTACTTCCTCAAGTATTCTTTTTCTCTGCTAATTTTTAGGGTTTGTGTGATGGTGGTGGCATAACAGTGGGATACACAGGGTTACTTATTTAATAATATGTTTGCATTGAATCAGATTAGTTTTCTCAAACTGTAGTTGCTGCCTAATGTACAATAGAAGCAATTATGTGATTGTATAAAGTTTTCCGTAAGTGTTATTTAACACTACTATCTTTTAGATTTGGGCACAATCAGATACAAGCAATAAGTTCAGGACATTTTAAATAGTTACCCAAAATTGGAGATAGTGTTGAGTAACTAGCAGCAGGTCAATGATGGCTGGTTTCTTCCTTGCTGGGAAATGTGAGGATAGCTTTACAGAACTGCTTTAAAGTACCCTTTATTATTATTTTTACAATTAATTTTGATGAAATGTATAATTTGTAGTAATTTATTAATTTTTAAATGACCCAATAAAATCATTTATTAGTTATATATATTTAACAATTTTAGCTGTAATGAGCTTTTATAGTCAAAGAGCCCAAACTTAAGGTTTTTATTTACTTATTTTTTTTGTTTTGTAATTTGTTGATTCCCCTTCCCCCATCCTTTTTCTTATTATGATGGACAGAAAGTGCAAGCCTAGTGTTTGACTTAGCCTCCAAAAAACCAGATTGTTCAAATTTATCCTTAGCTATGGAGTATTCTATTTTATTAATTAATGTTGACTGGATGCACTCAATATGACTGCAATTACCTTGGCCAGGTTTGGGGGTAACACTGCCCTCGGTTCTGGGTTCACATTATAGGAAAGGAAATATGCTTTTTTAACCTATCTTTAACATGACAGTGCTCCTGTCAAGTGAGATATTTAGGTCACACAGACCTGATTCAGCAGTCTATTCATATTCAGAACATACTGAAGTATTTTGCTGAGTACAGAAATAGACTTAAGCACATTCTTAAATGCTTTGGTGAACTGGGGCCTCAGAGTCTTACCTGCTTCTTTAATGGCTATGATAACACCTGTTACAGGAAGCTGTATTGGACAGACCAAGGAACTGACAGTGGGGTCCCAGCAAAGATTGCCAGTGCAAACATGGATGGGTCAGATATAAAAAACCTCTTCACTGGTAACCTTGACCACGTAGAATTTATTACCGTTGACATCAAGGAACAGAAGTTGTACTGGGCTGTCACCAGCACAGGAGCGGTATGAATATTTTTATATTGTTGCTTGCTGTGTTGTCTGTGTGCCTGTTATTTGTGCAGCCCTAACTTGCATGAGTAGTTCAGTTGCTTTAAGTCACACTAGTCATGGGGCTAAGTTTCAGGATTGGGCCAGATAGGACCAATTCATAGGCTATGTCTACATCTATTTTTTTAGTTTGGACTAGCAAGTGCAAAGTAAAAAAGTCTGAGGTTAGTCTGAACTAACCTCGGGCTAGTTCAGACTAACTACAGTTTTTTCGAACTAGCTGTGCATCCTAGTTCGAACTAACTTTTTAGTTTGAACTAGGATGTGTGGCTAGTTCGAACTAATGGCTTAGGTCAAACTTTTTTAGTTTGAGCAAAGCCTTAGTCCATGTCTACATTGTGCCTAATTCAAACTAAAGTTTGAACTAAGTGCTTAGTCTGGACTAACCAGGTGAACCTATTAGTTTGGACTAAGCTTTGCATAGTTTGAACTAAGAAATTTCTTAATTCAAACTAGGCAAAGCCTAGTATAGACACGAGCTAAATTAATCCAGACTAAGTTTGTTAGTTCAGACTAATTGGCTAGTGTAGACATAGCCATAGAGTATAAAGTAGTTGCTGGACTTACTTTTTGAATTTCAGTGGGATTGGAATGCCTGATTGCCTTTTGTATCTTTTCCACTATGAATACTGACACAGCACTTGAGTTTGAGGAAGATAAAGTAGTCTTTGCTTACCAAATAAAGTATTTGTCTAGTGACCACATGGAAGAACGTGCGCTCACATGTTCCATAGTGTCAAAAAAACTATAATGTTTTCTCCAATGGTTTTTTGACAACTGGACAACTAATCCCTCCTCATGTGCTGCTCTTGGACAGGCTGAGTCCCAAGGCATCTCTCAGTGTGAGCAAGAACATATCCTGCTGATCCATAACTGACCTTAGTGCACTTTTTGAGGTCCATGATGACATTTGTTAGAACAGGTTTTCAATGAGTGGCATCAAAGCATGTGGGAGAAAAAGTATGAACTATTAATTCCATTAGGCCAGTCTTAGTGGACAGAGTGTATCTCTTCTAATAGGTAGTCATGTTCATTTAACAGAAAAAAATAAAGATGAAAATACTTGTGATGAGATAAGACTTGTAGATGAGACATGGATGAATAATATTTTTACTAACTCTAACTTTGTTCTTATATTAATATACATGTTCCTTCTTCCTAAAATGGCTTTTATTTTAGATGGTCATTAGTTGTTTTGAAAAATGATGTGTTTGTAAAATTTTAATGAAAAGAAAAAAATTAGTTCTCAAAAAATAACTCTTGGCCAAAACCAGTGGAAAATATCTAAGATATTTGTTCACAGAAAGAGTTTATCAGCATGTATAAAATTCTAATGACATTCCAACTGATCTCTTAGATTGAAAAAGGCAATGTGGATGGTACAAACCGTGTGACCCTGGTTCTTCATCTCTCTCACCCATGGGGAATTGCTGTCTATGATTCCTTTTTGTACTATACCGATAGTGACTATGAGGTCATTGAGCGGGTTGACAAGTCTACTGGAGCAAATAAAGTGGTGCTGAGAGATAATGTTTCAAGACTAAAGTGCCTACGAGTGTACTATCGAGACAGTGAGTATTTGCTACAAATTAAAGATGTAGGGTCAGAAGTCCTACTTTTGAAGAATTTAGCGTCGCATTTTTGAAGTGCCAGGAAGACTGAATTTGGGTGGTGGTTTGGGTTTTTGAGAGCAATCTTACACATTATGCAGGTTCACAAGAGTGTTTTGCATCCTTCCTCAGCTCAGATAGTATTTATCTGCTCATTATTTTTTAAGCAGATTGCTGAAGTATACAGAATTGGTGTACAAGAGCATCCTTTGAATCAAAACAAAGTGGTAGGGCTAATTGTAGGAATGCCAGCTTTGATGGTGTGTTAATAAAACATGAACTTAAACATGGGATGTGCAGTAGGATTTATATATGTCTTTGACATAACATTTTAGTGTTGTTTTCTATTTGCAGTTCCAGGACAAATCAATGTTACTGCATTTTCAGATATTCCTGTAGGTATCTGTATCTTAAGAGTCTCACGGTAGATACTGGAGCATTGAGGAGATGATCATAATGTTTCTTTCTGTAAACGTCTGACTGTTGTTTAGAGTTGTTTTTATTAGTTTTTATTCCAGTATGATTTCTAGTAGTACAATATAGAAATAATTCACGTGCATTAATCACTGCTCTACTAAGACAGACTATGTTGATGTTTTCTGGGGGAGTGGGGGGAGTTCTGACTGATGGTAGAGTTAGTTCTCACACACAGTTGAGATCTGAACTTCTATTGTGTCTGAGGGGGTTATGCTCTAGCTGTGATTTGGGCTTATTTGCTAGTGAGTTTATTCATTTCTATGCTCAAATGTTCTCAAGTCATTTATAGAACTAACTGATTAATTCACAATGAATAATATTTTGCTATGAATTTAATATGCTTTTCTGTCTGCAAATTGTCAGTGAACAATTTTTCACTTATTTCTGGTATGTTCCTTTTTCAAAGTTATTCATTTAATAATTTCTGTGAATAAATTTCAGTCCTTTGTTAGATCTTTTGAGATTGAAATATGAAATGCAATCCATGGGGTTAATTTTCATAGCAAACATTGGTCAGATGATGGATCAAAATTCAGGTTGTCTGAATGTTTTAATATTCATGAAAATTTTCTGTTTTCATGAAGATTTCTGGATATAATTTCATTTGCTTGAGTATTCCTCAGAAGTAGAACACAACAGGGTATGAATACTTACAAAGCAAACTTAGTTTTTTGAGGACATGAATCCAAGGCATTTCTCAGCTCTGATAGTTAGTTGTGCAGTAATCTAGTTAGGATATTACTTTCACATCTGTTTTAACAGTAATTTTACAGCTGTAACTTTATCTGAATAATTCATTCTGGAATTTCACTAGCTAGTTTACTTCAAGTGTTTATGATACATATCTGATCCTGAAAAAACTATGCTCTGCTGATGATTTTTTAATCTTAGATGAGAGGAATTTAGCCGGTTATTTTATTAGTGATGTTTATTTGCCACAGTTCAAAATGATTACGATTTTTATTGTTGCTAGTTTCTTATTATTGTTAATCACTTTTCTGATAAGCTTTTGGGATGCACTTATTTTATTCTAGAACAAAGAGAGATTATAAAGAATAGTTAACATTACTGAGATTTTACATTAATCTGTTTCTTTCTGAAACAGATTCTGCTGGTTCCTCAAACGGCTGCAGTAACAATATTGGAGTTTGCCAGCAACTTTGCTTGCCTGTGCCTGGTGGACTATTCTCCTGTGCTTGTGCGACTGGCTTCCAGCTAAATCCTGATAACAGGACCTGTTCCCCATACAGTTCCTTTGTGATTGTTTCCATGCTGTCTGCAATTAAAGGATTTAGCTTAGAGACATCTGATCACTCTGAAGCCATGGTGCCATTGGCAGGAAGAGGTATGTGAAGGTTGTAGTAGATGAACAAAATCTCTTTATGCCTAATGTCATTTTCTGTTAAAAATTTGTAATGCTTGGGTGATTGCTTCTCTGACATATGGTGTATTTAACAATGAGACTAATGCATTGAATAATAATATTGGTAGGCCTCATGCCATGGAGATAAGGAACATATACAATTCAGTGTCATGTACGGATCTCACATAAAGGTGTAAATTTTCAGAAGACAGCCTTTTTTGCCAGATGCGGTTTGTAATTTTAATTTTAGCATAAAATAATAATTAGACTTTATTAGTTTAGTGTTCTGACACACTATTTTAAATACTACACAACAGAGCTGTAAAACATATAATCTCCTAGAGATTAACAGAAGAGCCAGTTATATGAATTTATCTGAATATTTACAAGTAAAGAATACCATGACAGTGTAAATTGATGATAGATTTTATGCCATGAAATTGTAAATGGCCATTCACTTGTCACTTGCAAATAATGCAAACCATAAATTTTAAATAAATATTTTATATTAAAAATAATTAATTAATTGCTTTTAAAAAATGTTTCAGGACGAAATGCACTTCATGTGGATGTACACATGCCTTCTGGTTTCATTTACTGGTGTGACTTCAGCAGCACTGTTTCTTCTCAGAATGCAATACGTAAAATTAAACCCGATGGTTCTTATTTTAGAAATGTTATTACAAATGGAATAGGACGAAATGGAATCCGTGGCATTGCAATTGACTGGATAGCAGGTAAGCAGAACTACTGCACAGCTGAATTTATAGTAAAGTTTTCTATTTATATTGTGTAGGAGTCTTTAGACTAATAATTAGTTTTATAGAAAAAGTTACTCATGGAAACATTTCAAAGGGAAAACATGCTTGCTATTAGCTAGTGTTGTATATGCAGAATGATTATAAAATGAGGGAGATTTATGAAAGGCTCTTTCAACTGATACAAGTAAAGCATCTTTCCATCTAATCTATCAAATACACCATCTGTCATTATGGGATCTAGTACAAAATGCAATACTGAGCAAAACAAATGAACCATGACTGCTCCTGTCATCACAGGGTTTCTTATGCCTTTTAGCTTCCTTTCTTTTCTGTCTTCATCGTTCTTAAGTAGCTGTTATGTATGTCACTATATGCATTATTAATAGTTACATGCATGTACTAGAGAGAAAAGGTTACACAAATAGTACACTATATAATTCCATGTAGATAAAAATTTAGACTCATAGTTTCCCTTCAGATAGTTGTGCAGCAGTCCCACTGCTTACAGTAAGAGTTGACAGAACAAAGCAGAAGGCAGAATTTGGCTCTAATCTGTAAATTTAACACTTCTCAGTTAATTCCAATTAATATTGTAAGTTAAATAAAATAACAAGTTATAATTAATGCAAACACCAACTTTTTAGAAACCATTTATTCATTTATCACTTAGCATGAGATTATTGTCAACTATAGAATTGTTTTTTGGCTCTTTGGTGTAATTCCTTGCAAACGTGTCTACACTGCACCCTTCTTCTGTCAGAGTCTTTGACTGGTATGTGTAGTTACACACAGGAGGGTGAACATGGTATGTCTTTTATTGTGGCATGTACTACACATATACTGCATGCTGCCAACAGTTGTTTATATATAGCCATAGAGTCTCTAGTTTCAAATACAAGTCCAAGGAAAAATGTTAACGTTGATTTGAAGTAATGTAGTAAAATAGGACCTTCGATGAGCTAAATAGATATTGGTATATGAAATCATGATGTCTACCTATATGAATCGGCCAAATTTTGATCATCTATGTTTTGAAGTTCTTTCTGAGTAGGCAAATACCCTAACTGACTAACTGCTTGGATTTTTGCTTATCATCATTTCGTGATTAATTCTATGATCACCATTTGATGGTATCAGGTTGTGTTGCTCTTGTTTTGAATTACATTTGTTAACATTTCTTTTGATTTTTGTTTTTAAATACAGGAAATCTTTATTTTACAAATGCTTTCCTGACAGAGACTTTTATAGAAGTTTTGCGTTTAAATACTACTTATCGCCGTGTTCTTCTGAAAACCACAGTAGATATGCCAAGACATATAGTAGTAGACCCAAAAAACAGATATCTCTTCTGGGCAGATTATGGACAGAATCCAAAGATTGAACGTGCATTTCTTGACTGCACTAACAGAACAGTGCTTGTGTCTGAGGGCATTGTCACACCACGTGGCTTGGCAGTAGATCACAGCAATGGCTACGTTTATTGGGTTGATGATTCTTTAGATATGATCGCCAGAATTCAGCCTGATGGGGATGAAGTAGAAATCGTTCGCTATGGTAGTCGCTACCCAACACCATATGGCATTACTATCTTTGAAGATTCTATGATCTGGGTGGACAGGAACCTGAAAAAAATCTTCCAAGCCAGCAAACAGCCAGGAAACACGGAACAGCCGACAGTTATACGAGACAATATTAATTGGCTAAGAGATGTTACCATTTATGACAGCCATTTTCAACCACGGTCTCCACTCAGTATCAACAACAATCCTTGTTTGGAGAACAATGGAGGTTGTTCCCATTTGTGTTTTGCCTTGCGTGATCTGCAGACACCCAAATGTGGCTGTGCCTTTGGCACACTAGGAAGTGATGGCAAAAGATGTTCCATTTCAACAGACAATTACTTGATTTTTACCCTTGAGAATGCGCTTAGAAGTATACAGCTCGATCCTGAGAATCACAGCCCCCCCTTCCGCACAGTTAACGTGTTAAGAACTGCAGTGGCTCTAGATTATGACAGCTCAAACAACAGAATATATTTTACACAAAGTTCTTCATCTGGAACAGGAAGAATCAGTTACATTAATATTTACCCAGGAACTGGCACTCCAACGGTAGTTGCTGCAGGTAAATGCCATAAACAGAATAGATAGAAGGGGTATCTGGGTTAATAGACAAGGAGAGTGGTCAAGGTGGTATTTGGTGATGTCTTGGTAATACAGTATTGGGTAATGCAAATTTTTGTGGGGGTTTTTTTTTGTTTTTGTTTTTTAAAACTCTTTTTGAATTTCTATAGGCTATCTGTAGTTTCCTGTCATTCTTGGCATTACTGGTCAGCTAGGTTATTGTAGGTGTCACAGACGATGTGGGTCTTCAGCAGAGATTTCATTGTGGAAGGGGATGGTGACCTTGAAGACCAACTCAGAGAGGGCATTCAATGCATGGTGGGAGGGAGAGATGAGAAGAAGACATGGAGAGGGAAGAAAGATTGTAAAGAACTACAGGGTGTTTTGAGACAGCAGAGCTATTCATCATAGTTGCTGAGTTAAAGTGTCTGTGGGTGAATGCCTTAGGTGGTGGTGGTGGGAGGGAGTGTTTTTAATTGTGCTTTTTCAGCACAGATTAGTGCTAGGGGAGGGAAGGGGCTGCGACCCCTAGGAGAGCTCAAGGAGGGATCTATTTTGGAATCCTGTCTCCTGTTGTACCCTTTACAGGGGCACAGTTTATTGCCCTGACTGCCTTGGTCCCACTCCAAGGTACGTGCAGAGAGAGGGCAGGGCAATGTCTCTGCCTATTCCCTGCCCTCATCTACCTCTTTTGGAGCACTGTGCACTCCCAGAGTAGTGAAGGAGGAGTCTCTGCACTTTCTGAATGATAGAGACTGCATTTTGCCTTGCTGTTAGGCAGGCCGCACAAGCGACTGAGAGGGGTGGCTCCTTGTCCATTCATAGTAACCTTACAAGGGCCTGTTTCTGAGATTCTAGGCATATTCCCACTGATGTCAATGGGACTTTATTTGGGTGTATACCTCAGGATATGGCCCATTAGGACAGGGATTGATTTGGTGAAGTTTGTCGGAAAGTGGCAGAAAGCCATAATGAAGAAATGTTCTTTTGTGTTTTCATACATGCCTTAAGATTTGGGAACTCCAGATGGTATAGCCTTTGACTGGATCAGTGGCAGAGTTTATTACAGTGATTATTTGAACCAGACAATCAGCTCAATGGCTGTGGATGGATCTAACCGCACAGTGGTTGCCCGTGTTCCTCGTCCTAGAGCTATTGTGCTCGATCCTTGCAGAGGGTACGTGTAGCTCTTTTTCTTCAACAGTTTTCATTAAAATTGTATTTTTGATATAGGTCATACTGTGGTAGTACAGCTGATAATTAAGGGTGTCTGACACCTTTCACTGTTAGACCTGTTTGGTAGAGGGATCACCCAGCTGTCATCAGTGTGGGTTTTCTGTTTAGCTGTTCCTGTTGAAAACTGTCCATGTTCAGCTTTTGAAAAATCTGAGTTTGCAGATGCAGAGTTTGGCAGCCAAATTCCTGAAAATTTTGTCTGTGTTGGGCATGCATGTAGGGCTGCAGGCCTGAGCAGAACTTTTCTTGCAAATGCTGCTTCTGGCTGCTTTGATGCTGGTGCAAGAGGAGAGCTCTGATGCACTCCTCTGCTGGTATCTGTGCAATGTGGAGGAGGAAGTGGAAGGTTCAGAATTAAGGTTGTGCAAGGATTCTTAATTCTAGCATTTTCTAACTTTCGAGTGTTTGACTTTTCTACTTTGATATTCTTCATCTGTAGTTTTTTGGGTGTAATATGAGTATCAGATTAAATTTAAATATAGATCTTCTTGATACTCATCTTTGTCAACTAAATTTCAAAAAGACCAAAGCAAGGGCATTCCCAGGTGAACAATGAGGTTACAGTGTGGGTGATACTATTTTTAGAAGAGAAATAGAGGAGAAGCAAAAATTATGTACACTTGGAAATGTGTGAGCTTTAAGATAACAGCTTGAGATTGCAAATGCAAATTTTATAGAGTTCTCAATCACTTCTTCTAGCCAGTACACTAGAATGTGCAAAAGGTATTTTCAAATACATGCAGGCAATACAACACAATGCTTTGCAGGTAAAATCAGAGGATCCACAGAAGTCTCCTCCAGTTGATAGTGAATGCTAGTAAATGTGGTTAGGTGCCAGAAACACCTTTGTACCAGCAACAGGGAAAAGCATCCAGCCCCAGGTATTGGTCACGCTAGACAGAGAAGATCATGGGGCGGGATCTGTCCACCACTCATCTGACCCGAGCAGAGGAACAAGTGGTGGCTGTTGAAAATAAGCCTTCACTGAGAGTAGCATATCCCTAGGATTAGTTGACACACGAAATAAATAATCTATTTAGATTTCTATAGTGTCATTCCTGCCACCATACTGTCTGAGTGCCTCACAGGTATTCTTGAATTTATCCTCACAACAGCTCTGTGAGGTAGAGAATAGTTATTATTATCACTATTTTGCAAATGGAGAAACACAGGAGAGAAATTAAGTGACTTTCCCAAGGTCTCGCAAGAAGCAGGGAGTTGAATTCTGATCTTCTGAGTCCTAGTCCAGTGGGGGGATCCACGTGATGCAGGGGCTCTTGCTGTTGCAGAATCTGAGTCTTTATCAATGGAGGCGGTTCTTCCCTCATATGTATTCCCAGTTTATTCTTGACTTCAGTAGGTGAGACCAAGCTGGATGTACCTTAAGACAGAATTGAGTCCTGCAGGCTTTGCTTGATAAAGAAATAACTTAGCAATTGTCTCATTGATAGGTATATGTACTGGACTGACTGGAGTGCCAATGCTAAGATAGAAAGAGCTACACTTGGAGGAAACTTCAGAACACCTATTGTAAGCACTAATTTGGTGTGGCCAAATGGACTTACCCTGGACTATGAGGAACAGCAGCTTTATTGGGCTGATGCAAATCTGTATGTATCTGAGTCTTGACTGTCACAGGATTTTTAAAAGTAACTTACCATAATAGTTTACTTTCAGAACTCAGGTTTTTCTCCCCCTTTCATCAACTCTGATGCATTTGGTACCATTTGATGTTATGGAGCATTAATAATCATTTAATAGCTTTTAAATTCCATTGTGAAAAGTTAAGTATATGGTACTGCAATTGGTTAATCACATGGTTGCTTCTGTCTTACATCAGGTAAACAAAACTGGCAGGGCCAAATTCTGCTACCATTACTCAGTCAAAACTACCATGACTTCCTGGGCAGTTTTGATTGATTAATGAACAAATCTGTGATTTGAAGAATAATATATGTTAGTAGTTCACAGGCACATAAAATTACTGGGTTTACTGAAACTTGCATGGAGCTAAATTCATTCTAACTTTGTGCTTTGTGGTGTTTTTTAACATTGCCAGCTCATTTGTCTTATTCTTAATGAAGTGTTTTAGCATCTTTTCTGATCTACACACTGCTTGCACACAGCTTCTCTCCTCACTCATCACTAATGGGGAATGCCTCTCACCGGTGACATTTGGAGATGGTCCAGTGTAGTTACTGGAAGCTCTAGAACTAATTCCCACCCTTCAGCTCAGGGCACCAGAATTTCTGCTTGCTGCTATAGACTAAATTGGCAGTTCAGTCTCTCCAAGCCACTTTGTTTTATAAGTTTTAATTTTTTGAATGCTGTATAGTGACTCCATTTCAGCTTCTGTGTCTCTGTGGTTCTCGAAGAGCGGCTGGATCTTCATAGTGCATAAAGCATAGTGGTCCTAAAGACATCTTCTGGACTGCTGGGTGTGTTGAATCCCTCCTTCTCCTAGCACACTTAGGCCTGCCCTACCCACCTTTTCCTCTGCTCACAGTACCAAACCCCGTTGCTCCGATGGATGCATTTCTTCTGGTGCATGGGCCCTAAACAACCCCATATGAAGACTTTTTTGATGCTGGATCTTCCTCACACTCTGATGCCTTCTCAGAGGTGGATGCCTTCCCCGTGATGGCACATTACAGCCAGTGCTTTACTCCTTCGTTGGCAAAGGATTCTATCCCCTGTGCTTTCTCATTTCAATAAAAGGCAGAGGGCTTTGCCTATAATTGATATCCACTTCCTCAACATCTTAATCAGACAAACCAAGTTTCATATAGTGATGCTTGTCTTGATCATTCCCTCTGCAGGGAGCTTGATTTGTGACTTTCACCTTGATATCCACTCAGGTCACTGCTAATTTCATTGTTTTTGTGTGAGCAACAACCACTAATAGTTTAGAGTTCTCCTCTTCGGCACTCTGATGGCCCCAAGGTATTTAGAGTCAGGATGGCACAGCTGTGGTGTCTGGGGTACCTTATCTGAATGACTGGCTTCTGATTATGCCCTCCCTTGCTGAGATTACATCTGCAGTCCATACTCTCCAATCCCTCCTCACTGTCCTAAGTGTCTATATTAGCAAAGAAAAATTAATAGGCCTTCCAGTGCAGATGATTCACCTCATCGACATACTCTTTGATTCTGGGGCTGCTTGGGTCTTTCTCCCAGTGGACTGCTTCACTATCTTGGTGGACCTTCTGGTTGCCTTACACTGCCTCATCTTTGTGCTTTCCATGCTACCAGATTCCCCCCTCTTTGGACCCCTGGCTTTTTGCTCCTCTACCACCTGTCCATGAAGGTCATCTTCCTCATGGCTACCACCCCTGCTTGATAGGTCAGTGAACTGATGGCCATGATGGCTGATTCCCCATTATATAGTCTTTCATAGAGACAAGATTTGCTTATACCTTCACCCAAAATTCTCCCTGAAGGCAGCCTTGGAGTTTCACCTCAAGCAGTCAGTTCACTTCCCTGTCTGCCACTTTAACCCTCATGCCACTCTTGCGGACGGGACCCTGCACTTGCTTGATCTCTGTCATGAACTTGTGTTCTACGTCAGCAGAACCCATATCTCTCCAAGCTGTTCATCGCCATTGTAGACAAGTCCTGGGACAAAGTCCTCTCCTCCCAGTGCATCTTGAAGTGGGTTTCTGTATACATTTGGGAGTGCCATGTTCTGTCTAACACCCTACCACCCAGGTGTATTACAGTGCACTTCACACAAGTGTATGTGATCACCTCCACCTCCTGGCATGATATTTGCCAGGAAGCAACCTAGCATTCCTTACATAACTTCATAGCCCATTATGCTGTCACCCAGGGATCAGCAGAAGATTATCATGGACTGTGCCATCTTGCAGATGGAAATACCTATTGCAGTCTCACATCCATCTCCTAGCTGATCACTGCTTGATACTCAGCTTCATTAAGAATACATATAGGGACCGTCAATGAAAGGAGGTTATTTACTTGTAACTGGAGATTCCTTGAGATGTGTGGTCCCTATCTGTAGTCTATCATATTGTTCAAATTCTTATAATCCTTCAGAAGGTTGTGGCATAAATGGGCATTCCCAGCACATCTCATTCTGTCTAAATGCCATGACTTTAGGAATTCAAACTTGCTGCAGGCAAAATGTTAAAATCCATCACTAGCTGACATGCTAGGCATCTGGGAAACTGTTAATGGAGCAGGAATCAGTTTCTTCTACAAGGTCCCTACTGGCATTGTGGGGAAAAGTGTCTGAGGCTAATCTGAAGAAGATTTGCAAAACAGACTTTCATTCCTCTGCAGAGGCAACCTTTTGGTAGGAAGGTGCTACTGAATTGGTTCCCAGTTGCTTTGTATGGACTAACTTGTATGTCTGCCTATTATTCTTCTAATTAAAGTTCTTTTTTATCTTCTTCTCTGTACCTTCTGTATTCACAACTTGCTACTTCCCGTTGGTGATGAAGGAGGTGAGAAGTCATGCAACAGAATATGAAATTTCCTAACATGATAATTTTTTTATGTCAGCTCTTCCTCTTCTCATTGAGCCCACCTTGATTGTCTGGTGAACGACAAGAATACAATTTGTAACAATTGAAGTATTTCTCTAAGGGAGACTTACATCTGTAATTTCCTTAAGATTAGTTATTGTACGTTTAGGTTGTTGCACCTGAGTGCATCTAATCTACAGCGTTGGTAGAACTCTTCCAGGTGCTAGATTGAAGAGTGGGACTTAGCCCTAGAGCAGCAACTTTGATCTCCCCTTGGAACCCTGGGAACATTCTTGTTTTTAGAAAGTCTTATGTTCCCTTGACAGTCCACACACAGACATAGCTTCACGACCTATATTTCTATGGATATAGCCTGATGGACCTTTGATGGTCTCACCTTCTTTTCAACTTCACTGTGAGGAAAGGAATAAAAGCGTGACAATCGCACAGGCACATCTTTGAATGAGAGGAGCAGAACTCATATGGCCTTCTTCCTTCTGTCACCTAATTAGCAGAAACCCTGCCATGTGTACAACATGTGTGCCACGTGTACATCACATGTTTTCAGGTTGTCTGATTGCCAGAGTGCTGAGAGATAGTCAGTCTGCAGCCTCTCCCTGGGGCATAATACGTCCTTTACATTTGCTCTAATTTCTGTGACTCTCCTACACTTTCCCCAGCACTTTCTCCTCACTGCTCCATTTTTCTCTTCTCCCAGTTGCTGACTTTCTCTTTCTTCCTTGAAATCCTTCTTAAAAAGCATTTCTTTTAGAAATCCTTCCTGCTTTGTCATCCTGCTTACCAACAATCTTTCCATACCCTCCTTTTTCTGTACTCTCATGTTTTTTGTTCTTATGTGGTTTCTCTGCTTGGACTGAAGTCTTTGTGAGACAAGGATTTTAACTCTTTGCTTTAGGTGCCACAAACATTCATGGCCCTATAAAACGATTTTACATAATGATGCAACTGTAACATAAATTGATTCATTGTGAAGCAGCAGTATCTGACTCCCACTGGAAGCAAGTACAAGTGGGTCAATAGAGGTGCCAAGGCTAGGAGGGGTAGACACTACTCACGACGGTATTTTTAAGTTTGGATCCTGTATCTCCTATGGACCTCTGAGATCTTGCTTCTGTTCTTCTGATCACTGCAGAGGCGAGCCTGAATCACAGTGGCAACAGAGAATTTTTTAGTATCTCTTCTTCTTTCATACATTTATTCATGGGAAACTTAATATATAGGGTTTATGTATTTATTTTTTTATGTCATCAGCTATGTATTTCCTGGTAGCATGAACTTGGATCTACAGAAGTGGTGACAAAAAAGGAATAGCTTTCTCTTTCATGTTGTCATTTTACTCCAAGTGCAAGAATACATGAGTTTTGAGCTTTAAAAAGGAGAGATTTCAGTCATGGAATTTGTGGTCATTTGGCTATGTCTGCTGTAGCTGCTTAAACATCTTCTTCTAAAAACTGATTGGTTCCAGTACATTATTTTATTAGTACTTCAAAGTCATTACTTTGCATCATTGTTCAACCAGTAGTTCGAAAAGCCCTTGAGACCTCAATCCATAATCAATCACAAAACTTAATTCAATACACTCCTCTATTTAATTGGTGGGAACTGGTCACAGAGTTTGATTAAGTATGTACTGCTATGTCTCAAAGTTTAAAGGCTTTAGCATTTCCTTATTTATTTTAGACAGAAGATTGAGCGATGCTCCCTTACTGGTTCCAATCGGGAAGTAATCATTAGCACTGCTCTGTATCCATTTGCTATGACCTTATTTGATCAGCACATTTACTGGACAGATTGGAACACCAGAAGTATTTACCGAGCTAACAAATATGATGGCTCAGATCAGATTGTAATGATCATGAATCTACCTCAAAGACCAATGGATATTCATGTGTGGTCAAAAAGTAAGCAACAACAGTGCATCAATCCTTGCAACCAGTTTAATGGTGGTTGCAGTCACATCTGTGCACCAGGTAAATTGTTATGTTTTATAATGATGAATATAGTAGAATTAATAATATGATAGGGTCTTGGTTTGAAAATTATTTGAGAATGACTGAAATATTTACTCAACTAAGCCAGGTATGGGCAACTTTAAGGTAGTAGAGTACCATGAAATCTATGAAAACTCTGGGTGGACCATACAGAATTTGTTTTGAACACTGAGCTGGGTTGCTGAGGAGTTCTGTCTTTTAGTAGAGCTGCTGCTACTTCTTACTGCTCCATTTGACTCTGCTGTCCACAGATTCTGACCCTGCCCCATGCCATACAGCTCCAGTTATCATCTCCTGTTTAGCTGTTTGTTTGGAAGCTGTGAGCTAATCAGGTTTTGGCCAGCCCCATCCTACAGCAGTGAGAGGGAGCAGGGTATGTCACTGCTATTTCAGAGGAACTAACTGGACCTGGGTGGCACAGGCCAGAGCTGGAGCCTTTATTGATGAAAAGCCTGGCATATGGGCTCCTCATGTGAGAGACCCTGTGTTTGTGGGTTACGAAAGTGAAGGGTGAGATTGCTGGTGTCAGGATCCTGGGCACCAGGTTGCAACATTATTCATATGTGGCAAGCCACCCCTCTGTCATATAGAAGGGAAGGGGCTTCACAATCACCCAGCTCTGGTTACTGCCTCCTTGCTGGCAGAAGTGTGCCTTGCATGACTAGGAGGGGTTATGGGACTGATGACAGATTGGCTGTGGAAAATGGGAGCCAGTGGGGAAGTCAGGACCCAGAACCAGGTGGCATGGGGTGGTGTCCCTTCCCTGCACGAGAGTCAGGGCCCACCTACAGCTACCCTCCTGTTCAGTTCCCCTAAATATTTTCACCATGTACCTGTGGATGGGCCAAATAAAATGATCGTCTGAGTAGGCTCTTTTTTAATAGGCCTCTGGTTGCCCATCATGGGGTTAAACTAAAACATATTTCACTGAAGTTCAGACTGTACAAAATGGAAATTTCTGTGCTTGTGTGACAGCTACCATTTTGCCTGACACACCAGGGATTGAACTACATGAGTGGCTACAGCGTGAGCTAAAGCACTAGCTGGGGCTCTGCCAGACTCCTGTCCTCTATGGGTTTGGTCCAAAGGGGGTTTGGAACACATACTTACCAGTAGATTACACTGGGAACGCAAAATGGTACCACATCACTAAATACTTCATACTGCATGTTTAAAATTTCATCATAATTGGGATTTCTTTGTCACATGATATTACAAAATATTTCTGTTTACCATTATTTCCTGGACTCCTTCAGAATTCATTGCCACACAATGTCCATTTGTTTTGGTGTGTTTTTTTTTAAAAGCTCTGACAGAAGGAATCCAATTTCCAATAAAATGAGTGGGTGTAGTAAATTAATAATGTGTTTGGCTTAAGCTGAGACTGTAAAATGTATTTGGGGAGTAAGTTCCAGAGGGGTAGCTGTGTTGATCTGTATGTAGCAAAAACAACAGAAGTTCTGTGGCACCTTAAAGTTTGTCATTTGTCAGTTGCAGCCCATGAAAGCTTATGCCTGAAGAAATTTGTTAGTCTTTAAGGTGCAACAGGACTTCTGTTGTTTTTTGTATTAGAGGAAGAATTTTTAAAAGCATTTTGTCAGTTTTTTAATTGTATTTCAGCTCCTCAAGATGCAAATAGGTGCCTAGTGTGATTTACAAAGTCATCTAGGCATCTGTTTCCCATTCTGTGTTGGCTTGGAGGCAAAGGCAAAACTCCAATTGACATCAGTAAGAACAGAGTTAGTCTAGTGTTCACAAGTTTTAGGGCCAAGTCTTTACCTGCCGTGGCCTTAATTTTTGACGGTATGGGATACTTTATCACTTGGATGGAAAGTGCACCTGTTGTCAGTCTGAGAGCATCCCAGAAATTTCATGGTATTTATAGCAAGCAAATATTGTAATACAGTGCACTTGATTCTGATCTCAGTTATTCCAGCTTCAGTCTTGAATAGTGCCATTGAGTTGAGTGGATTGAGATCAGAATTTGACCCAGTAGCCTTGCTTATTTAAAAGGAGCTGCTAACAGATACAAGAAAGCTAGCAGTTATCATTCATCCAACAATAATGAATATCATAGCTGTGAAGAGTTTTACTGCAGGCTTATCTTAATGTGTTGATACTTTTGTTTCTGTTCTTTTGTCTCAAACACATGCAGGTCCTACTGGTGCCGAGTGTCAGTGTCCTTCTGAGGGTCGCTGGTATTTAGCGAATAATAACAAGCACTGCATTGTGGACAATGGGACTAGGTGTGACAGAGGACTCTTTACATGCCTTAATGGGCGATGCATCTCAGAGCGATGGAAATGTGATAATGATAATGATTGTGGGGATGGAAGTGATGAGCTGGAAAGTGTGTGTGGTAAGCATTTAAAAAACTTGCTTAGGAAGTGACACAGGGTCTATTCCTGCTCTCACTGGCTATGTCTACAATGGCAATTTAGGTCGAATTAAGGAGGCTTAATTCAAACTAAATTAGTCCCTGTCTATACTAGACTTTCATTAAGTTGAATAAAGAAATTCCTTAATTCGACTTAATGAAAGCTTAATTCGAATTAATAAAAACCACCTGTTTGAACTAAGCCTTAATTCGATTCCTTAGTTCAAACTAATGACCATGTGAACCTGGATTAACCCTTAATTCAACTTTATTAAGGTTGAATTAAGGACAGTTAGGTCGCATTAACAAAATGGACTAAGTCGACTTAACTTTAAGTTGACTTAGTCCACTTTGTTCATTTGACTTAATGGCTCTGTTCACACGTAAACTGTTATTTCGAAATAAGTTATTTCAAAATGAGTTATTTTGAAATGAAGTCCTTATTTTGAAATAAGTTAATTCGAATTAAGAAAATGTTAATTTGAATTAAGGGAAAGCCTGCTATCGAAACGGCTTTTATTTTGAAATGGTTATTTCAAAATAAGGCCCTTTGGACATGTTGAAACAATGGTGTTGTTTCGAAACAACGTGTCCAAACGCCGTTGTTTCGAAACAGCTTCGAAACAACAGCTATTTTGATTTCAAGTGAGGTTTTACTGTTTCAAAATAACGGAACATCATGTGGACATAAGAAATTTTATTTCGAAACAATGGCTGTTGTTTCGAAATAAAACTCTTGTCTGAACACAGCCAATAAGGTCACGATTAGTTCAAATTACAGTTGATCTTATTAGTTCAAGTTAACAAATCCAACCTAACTTTTTCTGGTGTAGACATAGCCACTGACATCAGTGACACTTTTCCTATTGACTTGGTGGTAATGAGATTGAGGCATGTGGTAAGAATTCAAAACTGGCTCCTGTGGGCTTTCTGATGTTTTGTACCTGCATCTTCATGTGTATTATGATGACAAATTTGCATTAGAAACAAGAAAGGATTTGTAGACATGCCTTTAACTTTAAATTATGTTTACCTGACTTGACCTTTTTACTCTGTCTAATTCACAAATGTATATTTTACTTTTCATGCAGTCCGTTTTGCTGCGGTGTTTGCCCTGGCAGGTAAAAGTGAAGCATGTTTTCCTTTGCTGCATTTGTCATGGAATTGAGTTTCCATTGTATCCATGACCTTTCCTCCTTGTTTTTGTCCCCTTTTAGCTTTTCATACCTGTCAGCCAACAGCTTTTACCTGTGGCAATGGGAGGTGTGTACCTTACCACTACCGCTGTGACCACTACAACGACTGTGGAGACAACAGCGATGAAGTGGGCTGCTTGTTCCGAACTTGTGACTCCCACACAGAATTTACTTGCAATAATGGAAGGTGCATATCTCTTGAATATGTCTGCAATGGTGTGAACAACTGTTATGATAATGGCACTTCAGATGAAAGAAATTGCCGTAAGTTCATCATAACTACCTATTGTATAGTTGGATCTAACACTTTAGACCAAAGAAGAAGCAAATATTTTTGCTTGTGAAAAATAATGAAGCTGTCATCAAAAATGATCAAGTGACTTCTTTTGACACAAATGATTTAACAGTTTTCTGCTTTATGCTATTTTGAAGCAAAATAGAGTCATTAAAATATTTATGAGCAATATTCAAGAATATATTATTATTATTACTTAAAATATCCTGTCCTCTGAATGTTCCCAGTCCTGGAAAGATTTATACATGTTCTTAACTTTGTGTTCTGTGAGCAGTCTCATTCAATTCAACAGGGTTACTTATGGTGCATTAAGTACTTGCATAAGCCTTCACCAGGTTGGGACCCAAATTTGTGCAGTGGATTTATGCGATGAAGTTTTAAATCATTCTTACTGTGTTCATTGCAAGAGTTTTAAACTTGAGCAGTAATTATTATGCATGTTACTATAGAGTTGTATATACTCATTACTACGTATTCTTTATGTTTCTCAAAAAGTAAAAATGCTTCATTAGCTAAGTGCTCATTTCAAAATACAGAATTTTTTGGAAATTAATTCAATAGAATATGAAGGCAATTAAATCAATTGGAAGTTCTATGGAACATTCACAACAGAAGCTGAGCAAATAATTCACAATGAGAGATTTATTGTTAATATAGCATCTTTTTCAGTGTGTGCCATATTTGTGGGTATATTGTGATTTTGTGGAATGTATTTGTGACTTGCATTTGTTTTTATAAATTAAAAAAAAAAATTGTTGTGTGGCTTCATCATGAGCATTCAGAAGTTCAGCTATGTTGCTTATTTGTGGTTGGTTGTATTAATCACTTGTTATTCCTGTCCCTCACTGGCTGAATGTACAAGCACTTCCAATATGAATAATGTGCACTTGAATTTGCAGTAGCAAATACCAACACGTGCTACTTTGAAAATGTATTCTGCCAACAGAATTGCCTGAATGTCAAGAGAGAGCAGGACAGAGTCATTAGTATGGCCCAAAGGAATTCATATCATTTGAACAAAAATGAGTGGAAAATGTTTTGTGTTGTTTGCCCATCTCACTCTGTAACTTCCTAAGAGACCCACGTTTAGCCATTAATCAAGAGAAAAAGTAAAAAAATATTTTAAAAATCTATTTTGTATTAATTTAACTGGGAGGAAAACAGGATAGCCATTGATTTGCAGCTGTTTTAGCTCCCTCTAGTGTTTTTTAGAGCCACTTTGTGTTTCAGGTGAAACCAACAGTGATACAGTAGCACTAAGTTAGACTTTGAAAATTTACCTCTCAGGATATGTTTTTAACAACATTATGTTTCTTTTAATATGATACAGATTAGTGGGATAAAAAGTGGTCTCAATATTTGCTTTCCTCTTTCCCTCTTAAAGCTGAACGCACTTGCCAATCTGGTTTTACAAAATGTCAGAGCACAAACATTTGCATTCCTCGAACATATCTGTGTGATGGCGATAATGACTGTGGAGATATGAGTGATGAGAGCCCCACTCACTGTGGTGAGTAAATAGTGCACATTTCTTTGGTTCAGTAGTTCATTCCTCTGGTGTCTTAGGTACAAACACAAATGTTATTGAAACTGTTCTTCATACTCCCTGAGGTCTTTATGTACCATAATGTGCTCACTGTTTATGTACTCTCAGCTTTTTCCAATGAAAACAGGCATCATTTCTCTATCTTTTTTTGGTGTAGTATTTCAAGGATCCTTCATCCATTCTGGTTATTCTTTGCTGTACCTCTTATATTAGTGGGTTTTATCCTGTGACCTCTGGACTTCTTGGGGTCTGCAGACTATAAAATTTCGAAAGAGATATGCACCTCCATTCAGAATATTTTAGAGGTCCACAAATGAAAAAGATTGAAAGCCACAGGTCTACAACTGTATAATATATTTTACAAGGTTACCGCAAATGAGCATAGTATTCCGAATGTGCCTTCACCAATCTCCTACTGCTAGAACAGCTTCCTCTGGTTTTTTTGTTCAGTACTTTGGTTTATACAATCTAAGCTATGTTTTACTTCTCTCAAGAGTTTATATATACTAGAAGCAACCTTTTATTATTGTTTCTAAGCATTGTATTAAAGCTTTTCATTTCTATCGTTCCTACCTACCTGATCTTTTTTATTTTCTGGTGTAGAAGTTGCGTGTATGTATTTCTTTCTCTGTTTACAGATCAATTTATATAGTGTAGAAGGTATGTTTACTGCTACCACACTGTACTTTGTAGTAATTGAATGGGTTGTTTTTTGCCTGATCTCATTACCTCAAAGTTATCTATGCTGAATCAAATAGTCTTTCTCACAACCTTTCTAATATACAAGCCCAGTTTTTGCCTACAGAATATGGCCAGCTCATGGGTTAGGTATATAAGACGAGAAGAAATTTTGGTATGCTTGCTAACCAATAGGAGTTACAGGTCTTGTGCAGCTATCTAACGATATACTCTGTCCCTTCTGTGTTGTATCATAAATCTCAAAAGTGCTGTTCTTAGTGGAGCGGGAGGGAGAGAAGAAAAAGAAAGGACGTTAGAATAGGAGGAAGAGAGGGACAAAAGGGAAACTGAAAGAACGCTCAAGGGTCTTAATGAGTAATATGTTCAATGCCTCTGAATTTCTTAGTTGTAGAAACAAGATCAAGACCACATTGAGCTGACTTCAGACTTATAAACTAGAATACCATTTTCCAATTACTCTTTAAATAAAAATAAACTTAGCCTCATTTGAAATGTAAATGTACAATTTGCTTTGCCCTCTAGTTTCTCTGTGTAATCTTGTGCGACAGACGATTTCTGAATACCTATAAGTGGATGCAATAATAGAAGCTGGATGTACTTTGCCTGAGCAGAGAATTTGGTCAATAGTTGACTAGAAGGAGCAACTAGATTGTACAAAAAACTCTTTTCAGATAGTGTATGAAAGGACATCCTTGCTAGCATAATTTTTTCTTTTTCTTTTTTGGGGTCTATAATGTTTTTGCATATCATGGACTCAAAAGCAACTTAAAACAAGTTGGAAGGGTAACAAAAAGAAAGAAGTCATACGTAGGTTTTTTCTTCCAGTCTCACTGACTTGCACAAATAGTGAGTTTCGTTGTACATCTGGACGTTGTATTCCTGCTCATTGGTACTGTGATCAAGGAGTAGACTGTGCTGATGGCTCTGATGAACCTGCCTCTTGTGGTGAGTACTCAGATAAAAAGAGAATTGTTCCGGAGAATGGGATGGTCAAGGAAATCGCTTCTCTGAAACATTATTTCAGTTCTAAATCAGCAGTTCAAATTCAGTCCAGGCTGATAGTAACAGGAAAATAATTGTCTTTCGAGGTCTGCTCTGTGACTTGTGTGATAGGAGTCTGTAGTTTCAGTTTATTTCATACGGTCTGTGTGGAATGTGAATCCTTTTCGTTATCATGATTGATTACTGGTAAATGAAAGCCGCCCCTCTCTCCTTTGAAACAACATTATTGGTGAACTGACTGAAGTGGGGTAGCCTGTATTTTAGAGTTGTCTCAGACGTAACAAGGTATATGCACACCTACATTTGAAAGAAAGGTGGGGGTGAAGAGGGCTGCACTTCAGATGCTGTGAGACTGGGACATTCTAGGATTATTTGAAATAGCTAGGTCTGGTATGCAAGATGGAGACTGATGAGAGGAAGCAGGGAAATGGGAAAGGGAAAGGAGGAGGTGGGGGGGGGGGGAAGATGCCAGGTATTCTCCATAAGGAGGAAGGAAAGGAAGACCAAAGCAACTGGGATATGGGAAAAATATTAGGTGGCAGACTGTTGACACTGTAATGAGAGAACAGGATTTTCCTGTAATTGAAAATGGGCTGATGTCTCATTCTCCGCATTTCGTGTAGTATAAGAAATTCAGGTGGTGGCTCATAATAAGATGTTGTTTTGCTAATCACAA
The DNA here is from genome assembly GCA_007922195.1 of Podocnemis expansa. Taxonomy (NCBI): domain Eukaryota; kingdom Metazoa; phylum Chordata; order Testudines; family Podocnemididae; genus Podocnemis; species Podocnemis expansa. Next base: position 38,804,724 of record ML681984.1, on the reverse strand, counting down.
TGTATTTATTATAATAAAAACTTCACCTTTTTGATTTCAAATTAAGAAATAATTGTGCCTTTTGTGTGTTGCTATGGTTCTGAGACCCATGCCTGCTTTTAGAGAGTTTTCAAACTAACACATTTTCTGCCTTATTGAAACCTCTCCAAAAAATCTCTGGATTTGCTCTGAAAATCTGTCGTCTGCCTCCCCTACCTGTCAACCTCCCCCCCGTCCGAGGTAAACAAGCAATTATAGACATGCACTTTTAGTAAAATTATGATTGTCCTTATCAGGACTTTTGAATTCATTTTAGATTTGATGCCTGCTTTGCATTTACTGAGTTCCTAATTTCAGATTTGCTTAACAATCTATTTCTGAATACAAGAAGATTGACTAATAATCAAAGCAGCAATGTATTTGTACAGGGTGTTAGTGTAATTGACGAGTAAAGAGAAGATGGAGAAATGGTGTTCACCTTATTTTAGATGTGATTTGAACTCAATTTTAATATCTGAGCTTTCCTCTTTCATTTCGCTGGAGTAAATTTATTCCAAAGAATACTTCGATCAGTAGATTATTGCAGTGATATGGGCTGGTTTAACAAGCAAAGTAATTCTGTTCATTTATTAAGTGTCCTATGTGCGGACTTGTTCAAGTAACCAGTTCAGATGTGATGATGGCAGATGTATCCCAGCAAGCTGGATCTGTGATGGTGATAATGACTGCGGGGATATGAGCGATGAAGATCAAAGGCATAACTGTGGTAGGTGTCTAATAGAAATAAATTGCTGTGCCTGGGACAGCTCATGGGCTTTCAAAGCACGATAGAGGTACTGAAAAATCTACATGATATAATTTTTCTTTCTGTCAAACCATTTGGTAGATCTCTGTATTTTATTCCATTTAAAATTCTACATTATAGATAACCCACCCTTCCAATTTTACCCCATTCTGGTCAGTTTCTTTGAATTATAAACTTCCTTGAATGGAGATGAAGGGGCTGGTGGGAGGTGAGCTCTGGGAAGAATGCTGCTTCTCCCTGAGGTGTTTTGGCACCACATTAACCTTCACACACAGCTACAGTCAGTGGGGATCCATTGGGAATGAATGTGGTTTTTGGAGGTAGATAAGATGCATCTGAATGAATTCTGCATGATAATTTGTGGTTGACGGGCCTAGGTGTAAATGGGGAATGCACATTTTATACATGTAAAATGAAATAACTATACTTCAGTTACCTAGCAAATGTGCTTCGTTTTAGCAAACCGCAACTGCACAGCCACTGAGTTTACATGTGTGAATAATAGGCCCCCCCTTAGGAGGTGTATCCCTCGTGTGTGGGTCTGTGATGGAGATGCTGACTGCAGTGATGCTTACGATGAAAATCAAAATTGCGCACGACGGTCTTGCACTGAAAATGAATTCACATGTAACAATGGATTGTGCATTCGAAACTCTTACAGGTTTGTATGCGTGTTAGCAACAAAATAAAAGCTTTGCAAGCAGTTTCAGGTGAAGGAATTAATTCATTTCAGTTTTTACATAACTTCATCATTAAATAGGGTTACATCTAAGAGTGAAATAATTTATGTGCGGTGCATTCATATGCATTAGGCTGCTTGAGTGGTTTAGTATTCTCAGAGCCCATCGGTGGCATTAAATCCTTATGCCTGGGCACAGTAACTTCTAATGGCTGCTTTTGCTAATGGGAGTATTTACATGAGTACAGTTTGATTTCATTAAAGCAATTTGGGTGAGTAAATGGGTACTGTTGAGAACAAGACCAGGCCCTTGTATGGTATGGGTCTGAGTTTTTCAGACATGCTCTTTCACTGAAGCCCATGGGAACTGTGGGTGTATAACTTCCGAAACTCAGGTGGGTGTGTGTCTAGCCATCTGTCCATCTAACAGTCACTACCTTTATGTCTTTAATAAAGCCAACTGTCTTTCCAGGTGTGACAGGCGGAATGACTGTGGTGACAGCAGTGATGAGAGAGGGTGCGTCTATCAGCCCTGCCAACAGCACCAATTCACATGTCAAAATGGGCGCTGCATTTCAAAGGCATATATTTGTGATGGGGATAATGATTGTGGGGATGAATCTGATGAGCTGGAACATCTCTGTAATACACCAGAAGCAACTTGCTCTCCTCAACATTTTAAATGTGACAATGGAAACTGCATTGAACTGGTTAAAATCTGCAATCGGCTGGATGATTGTACTGATAATAGTGATGAAAAAGGATGCGGTATGTGTGGCGTTTTGGGGGCAGGGGAACAGTGTTGTGATGTTTTATTTAATTTAAAATATTTGTTTTGGCAAATTTTTTTTAAAAAATGATGCTTAATCAAGTCAGCAGGTTAATTAAGATGATATGTTTTCCATCAGGACTTCAAAGTACAACATAAGAAGAATAAATACATATAATATTGGACATTTGTTAATTATTGATTCATAACCCAGTATACTGCCTTTCAGATGTAACATTCTGTTCCATATACTTAAGCCTAGCCAGTATTGATTGTAATCTGGTAAACAGAATGACCATACTGACATATATTTTAGATATGAAAATGTGCCAGATACAGAATTGTTGCCTTCTTGTCCTGGTGTTGACTCTTAGGAATATGTCGGATAGGGCTGAATTAATTACAAATTAACTCAGTTGCTTGAATAATAATGTGTCTGTTTTTGTACCATAGGTATTAATGAATGCAGTGACCCTTCAATCAGTGGATGCGATCATAATTGCACAGACACCCAGACTAGTTTCTACTGTTCTTGTCGTACTGGATACAGACTCATGTCCGATAAACGGACGTGTGATGATATTGATGAATGCAATGAAATGCCATCAGTATGTAGTCAGATTTGTGAAAACACTGCTGGCTCCTACATCTGTAAGTGCGCCCCAGGCTACATCCGTGAACCAGATGGAAAACGTTGCCGGCAAAATAGTAATATCTCCCCCTACCTTATTTTTAGCAACCGTTACTATCTGAGAAATCTCACAGCAGATGGCCTGTCTTACTCTCTAATTTTGCAAGGACTAAGAAATGTGGTCGCACTGGACTTTGACAGGGTGGAAAAGATGTTGTACTGGATTGATGTGGGGAGGAAGGTCATTGAAAGAATGTTCTTAAATGGGACAAACAAGGAGACAATAATAAGTGATGATGTCCCAAATGGCGAAGGTATTGCTGTGGATTGGGTTGGCAGGTAAGAAAATGTTTCAGTCTTTAAGTTATGATGGAAATTATATTTTTAATATGAAAAATATGAGTTCAGATATTTGTTTGGGATTGGTTTTCAACCCACATACCATACACATAGATTGGCACCTAGAATTATGGTATCCTAATAATAACAATGATTCATAATACTATTTAGCTCTTATCGTGGGTTTTAAATTTTCAAAATGGCTGTGCAGGTATTCACTAACCTGTGAGGACAACAGCCATGTGGGGTTGGTACATTGTGTTATTCCTGTTTTGTCAATAGGGAAACAAAACATGGAGAGGTTAAGCAAAGTCACACAGCAAGCTAGGCACAGAGCAAGATCAGAAAGTTTCTGGCTCCTAGCTTTGTCTTTAACCCAGTATGCCCTGCTAGCAACAGAAGGTGTTCTTGCCTTGTGTTGTTATAATCAGGATGTGCAATAATGCAAAGGGTTTGAAGCATTTATTTTAATAGGTCAAGTTTTAAAATACTAATAAGAATAATTCTCACTGATGTGATAGGAAACATATTAACTAGGAGAGATATATTAACCAAGCAAGCAAAGACAATTGATAAAACCTGAATGTTGGTATTCAAAAATGCTCTTATTCACTAGGAAAATGTCATTGTTGATGCAATTTGAGAACCAGATGTTTCTGGATGTGCTGTAATAAATGGATGATTCTTACACTAGCAATATTGCCCAAAGTGTCAACCCATGTCTCCAAAAGTAGCAGTGGTTTATAACCGTGAATACTTTTTCTCATAATAGCTCTGTTAGGCCCCTGGAAATCTTCAGGTTCTCTGGAGATGCAACTTCTATAGTTTACTGCTCTTTTGCACATTGGAAAAAGTCTGTCAATTTCTAGTATGTTACTGAAACATGAGGTGTGACTGAGCTGTTTCTGGCTTGGCATCTGACCAGTTATATCATGGTGTATATGGTCACAGAGAAGTCCTAAGTTAGGTAACATTCGGCAGGCAGGACTAGCCAACCCTACAAAGGATAGAGCAGTGTGATGCAATGATGTAGGGGGTACATGTAAGGGTTCTAACTTAGTCTCTTGCTCCTAATATCATTGGAGGCTGGGAGCATGTAGGAGGCAAGACAATGAGAACTCAAGGAGGGTGTGGCTTACTGCGTTCTTGAAAAAGCTCTTCTAGCAGACACTAAAAGGAGCACTTACAGGTCTAGAGGGATACATCTCCTTTGCTGGAGAGAGGAAAATAAAGGGGCATGGCATTTGGAGGGTGCAGGCTTAGCTGGGATTCTGCTATGGAGAGGCTCCAGGTTACCTGCCTGGCTACCCCAGATCTGAGCGAGTAGTGTTGAAATCTGATACAATGCACTTCAGTTTTACCTGGCTGCCTATCTATTATCCAGGCAGGGGCCAATGGGAGCCTGGGTCACTTGGAGTGCCGTCTCATTCTACGCCTGTTGGAAGAGCCAAGATTCCCTGCCTTTCTTCTATTGCCCTTTCTAGGGCTGGAGGGCAGTTTGATTATACCTTGCAGAGATTCTGTCTTTACCCACCACATTTCATTACTGTTGGCCATGCTTTATCATGGCTTGTTCCCTGTTCTTGGTGTTCTGCTTTGTCCTAGCCCTTGGTGGTAGAGTTGTGGCTTCTCTAGGGCAGGGAAAGACCCTACAATGCTTGTTGGACTCACCCTCTGTGCACCAAGAGATTGGTTGGCTGAAGCAGTATTGACAGAGCTCCTGATCTGCATTACCTTGCAGGTGCTCATTGCAAATGGATCATTTGCTCTGCTTGAGTTTGTTCCTCTTTTCTTACTTCATCAGTTAAAGGTTGAGAGGTGATGAGATAAAAGTGGGTACATGAATACAGGCTTGTGAGTCTCTGCTGAAGTGAGGGATTGTAAAATCTGACAAAGGATGCAGTGGACAGTGCTGAACACATGCTACTGGAGATAGAAGTTTTAGTTGGTAGGTAGGTAGGTAGAAGGTGCATGGTTTTAGCTCTTAGGGCCTTTTAACTGCCCTAATATCTAGAATGCCTCTAATATCTTCCTGTAAAGAGGTACAGCCCGTCAGTGACCAACTGGAGCATTCTACCTCCATAAAAGCAAAGCTTTGCTGGCTAATTCTGGAATAGCATACACGTTGCCTTACTTGCTAAGCAAATGATTTTCTAATAGTCTGGCATAGTTCTAACAATACCAGTGAAAACGAATTCTTCACTTCTGTTACCAACTTTTTAAGTATAAATCAATAATAGAAGTATCATGGTTTTCCCAATTTGCAGCTGTGGATAATCCCTAGATGAAGTGAGAATGACAGGAAATTCTTAGACAGATTAACTACCAGTAGTCAAGATTTTTAGTGGTGAAGCAGACAGACATTTCACTCCTTTAGTTTGGAGAGAGCAAGGATTAAACTGCAAGAGACAGAGGGGAAGATGATGATTGTCATGGAAGCCCCACCCACAACCCCCACTCATCACTCAAGACATTGTACTTCTCCCTTTCTGGCCTTTCCCTGCATCATCACCCTGTTGCTATTTCATGACAAGAGGTGGGGGTGCGGGGGGTGTCAGTGATGCCCTGTGCTGGCCATGTGCTGCCGCCAGATACCTGATCTGGGAGTTAATTCCCCAGTTAATCAGCTGCAGTTTTGATTTGGCACTATTAGCTGTAATTGGTCAGTGGTCCCAATGTCTGAGGAGGGGATAGGGCAAGGTGGCACAAGGCTTGGGAAAAGTGTTAGTCTAGCATATGGCTTTGTACCAACTCAGTTTCAGTCATGAGCAGCAGTTGGCAACATTTGTCTTTTGTCATGTTAGTCATAGCTGCAACAGAGGACTGAGGAGTACAGTATGTGGTTCTGATTAACTGTTTTTCCATTACAGTGGATTCATCATTACTCTAGAGAGAAAAAAGCTGTAAAATTAAAGTAGAGGTGCTATATTTTTATTAAGCAGTATGTAAAATATTCATTATAAAACATTTCAGAAAACTGTACTGGGTGGATGCATACAAAGACTGTCTATATGTCGCTGAGCTTGATGGCAGATTCCGGAAAAAATTGGTTGATCGCTGCGTTGACTCCAACAACACCTTCTGCTTTCAGTATCCCAGGGCTATTGTTGTTCATCCAAAATACGGGTATGACATTTCCAGAATGTTTCTCTTTCACCTAGTATTTTTACAGTCTCATGCTGTTTGTGTGAACGTCCTTGTTAAGTTAACATTATGCATCTGTTAGTAAGAATAATTACCAAATATTCTCCCATTCTGCAAAAAATGCACCAAAGGTGGGAAATGGGGGACTTACCTCAAAAGTTCTGTAACTTCTCTGCCTGAAAACTGGCTATTTTTGTGTAGGGGACAGGGGTAAAGACAACATATAATGTATCATGGCCAGTTCTCTTGAGAACTTGAGATTTATGACTGTTCCATCTTTGTCTCAAATTGAACATCCCTGGACAATTTGCATATAGGTCTAGGTCGGGGTCTCAAACACATGGTCTGTGGGCCACATGTGACTCATAAGGCTATTTCCTGTGGCCCGCAACACTGCTATTGTTACCAATATTTGCAACATTGTTGTATGAAAAAGTTTCAGTGGTGTGGCCCCCGGGCTAACGTACTAGTCCTCATGCAGCCCTTGTGGTGATTTGAGTTTGAGACCCTTGGTCTAGATGGCTTCTAAGCTATCCCATGTGCACTTGAGGCAAAGCTTCCTCAGCTATTACCTTGCCACTAGCTTTGAACCCACAGTTCAATTTTGTGATCCTTCCAAGGGTTTAGTGAGTGTATGGCATAAGATAGCGCTAGCCCGTTTGGCAGTATTTACATGTTTGTCAGTAGTGATGAGAATTTTCAAAGTAAAATTGATCTGAGTTTGAAAATCTTAATCATAGTGTGTGGAAGATAGCAGCTTGTCTTTAGCTAGCATCTTTTGCACACTCCCAGTTGTGTTTGCATTGCAGAGTAAAATGGCCCTTGATGTGGAAAAAAAATGTATTGATAGTCATACAGAAACACTGATGGAAATGTATATTGCCTGATGGACAAGTGTTCACTCAGTGCAGGCCACTTGCATCATTTGAAGATGTTTTTTGATCACATAGAATTTTTTTTGATGACCTGGCTTGTCTGTCATGGAGGTGAATCAAATTAAAGTACTAAGCAGCTTATCAAATGTATTATTGAATATAAAGCTTTATTTTCTTCAGCCTCCTGATTTTGTTTTCGTGCATGAAGTGTTGCATTATAAACTTACCATATAGAATTAATTCTAGGATCTGTTCCTATAAAATTAACTATGGATATTGTTTAAATAGACAAGTTTACTGGACTGACTGGGCAGACAGAGCCTATATTGGAAGAGTGGGCATGGATGGCAAGAACAAGACAGTGATTATCTCTACCAAGTTAGAGTGGCCCAATGGACTCACCATAGATTACACCAATGACAAGCTCTACTGGGCAGATGCCCATCTGAACTACATTGAGTACGTACATAGAGAAGAATAAAGCAACTGGGTAACTGTTCTTACCAAATTTCAGTGGATTTCAGTGGTAGCACTTTATCTGAAGAATTTATTAACCTCTTCACTGCTGCCAGTTTGTGCATGGATCAAGGCAACTGTTTTGTTAAAAGGGAAAATTCAGAGATATTTTATGTCCCATCACAGAGTAGTTAGACAAATGGCATATTTAATTAATTCATTAACATTGAAAAGATTAACTAATTCTAAATTAAAATGGGATCTGAAGTTGGGTATAAAAGTGTTGAAGAGAAATAAGGATCCACGCTTATTTGGATAAAATTAACTTATATAGTTTTTTTCCCTTTGTTCTTTAGCAACAGTTGGCAGTTTCGTTCTGTAGTTTTACAGCATATATTTGCCTACTCCAATGAATATAATAAGATCAAAATATTCAGTGGGTCTTCAGAACTTTGCAGCAGGGGTTTAGATTGTAACCCCCTGACTCACAGTAGTGATCAATTACTCATGTGAGTCAGCTCCTTGGAATCTCAGAAACTGCTCATGGAAGTAATTGTTCAGAATTGCAAGTAAATAGGTTCACAGTCTGACCTAAAATTTGAGAGTGCATCTACTTGTAAGATGCAAAACTCAAACTGAGGCCGGGCTGAAAACGCAAATCATCTTTTTATTCTGTAATAATCTTTTTCTGCAGAGAGACCTGTGCATTGAGATTGAAAAAAAAAATGCATACACTTTTGTAGAATTCTGCTGAAAATTTCACCTTAATCTTCCCCTTATTAAAAGTTCATGACAACATTGCATAGAATTTCATGTTAACTTGTGACTTTGACATGTTAATTAGCTGTATTTAATAAAAGTCTACAAAAATATCAAATACATTTCAGATGATGGAACAGTTAAACTTGAATATCAACACAAATCGTTAGTTAATTTTCCGATTCTTTCCAGGTATTTCCACATCAGTGCATCTGAAAAATCTCCTTCTCTATGTTATTCTTTTAGCTCCTTTCCACGATTAGGTGTTAAAATATACTATTTTAGGGAAGAAAATTATTTCCCATGATTTACACCTAATGCCTGGTTATAATAAGACGTGATAACCCATTAAAAATATTTTACTACAACGAACACTGAAGTCACAATGAATCAGTGTTTTAGAATGAAATATGAAAATTGACAATTACCTAAAATTTTAATTTTTAGCATTTCTGTCAAAAAAATTTAGACTTGCAAAATTCTCCATTGCATTCATTTTGCCAGGTTGCTTAAATGATTTGTTTATTAATCATAAAGTTGCTGTTCAGAGTTTCTAACTTAGCCTTCTTTGTTATTAATACCCTTAGGGGAAAAAAACTCTCTTTGGCTATATCTACAATGGGAAAAGTTAGTTCGAATCTGTTAATTTGAACTAATAAGTTTGAGGTTAGTTCAAACTAACCTCAAACTTATTAGTTCAAATTAACAAAGTGGACTAAATCAAACTAATGTTAGTTCGAATTAGTCCATGTGGTTAATTCGAACTAAGTGTCCTTAGTTTGAACTTAAGTTCAAACTAAGGGTTAGTCCTGATCTACATTGTCCTTAGTTTGAACTAATGATCAAACTAAGGGCTTAATTCGAACTAACTGGCAGGTTTTACTAGTTCAAACTAAGCGTTCATTCATTTGAATTAAGGAATTCCTTAATTCAAACTAAGGAAAGCCTAGTGTAGACAGGTAATAAGTTGGTTTGAATTAAGCCTCCTTAATTCGAAAGAACTTGCCAGTGTAGACATAGCCTTTGTGAATTACGGAAGATTTTTCATTTAACTAGTTTGTTAAAGGTAAGATATAGCAGTCCTAGAATATTTAAAATTTAGGAATAAAGGTATTATATTTAAAAAATGTCAAGTGAATAGCAATTTGAGTTATACAGCCAGTTTTCTGCATCTTACCATGTATGCACAGAACTTCATTGAGCACTCAAGATACATTTCATAAGGAAGGCTTTGTGTTTCCTTTTGAGTGTTCTTGTTTTATTTTTGTAATTAAAGTATAATTTATTTAACCATTAAGTATCTCAAAATGAACTAAACAGTTTTCAATCCACTGATCACCAGTAATGAACTTCTATAAGGAGATACATTAAAGACCTGAAGCTCTTGTAGCTTTGATCTCAGTGTTATATGTGGTTTTGTTTATTTAGGTACTCTGACCTAGAGGGAAGACATCGTCACACAGTGTATGATGGGACATTACCTCACCCATTTGCAATTACAGTTTTTGAAGACACCATCTATTGGACTGATTGGAACACAAGAACTGTTGAGAAGGGAAATAAATATAATGGAGCAGGCCGGACTGTTCTGGTGAATACCACACACAGACCATTTGATATCCATGTCTACCATCCATACAGACAGCCAATTGGTGAGCAAACAAGATTAAAATTTAGCTTGGATGTCTAGCTCTTAGTAGAGCCTAACTCTCTCGCTCATTGGCATTACATGGAGCTGAAGGACTCAGTTCCTTAGAGGGTCAAGCCCATAGTTAGCCAATACAGGTAGTCTTTAATTTGATTATCAGACAAAGTACAACACTCAGAGTTGAAGTGTGGATTTAAAACCAGTTTCTAGGACTCACTGTAGATCTGCCTTCAGTAAATTCCAATCGAGACTTCAGATTTTTCTGTCTCACCAAGTACTTTATTATTTTGTTTGGTTTTTTTTGATTTGCAAGAGATAGTATCAATTCCTTCTGTGCAATCTCTGTGGAGGTTATTGAAGTGTGAGGTCTTTCTGATTTGGGGGATGTGAAGTATGATGGTTATTCTTCCATTTTACTAGTGAATAATCCTTGTGGTACCAACAATGGTGGCTGTTCCCATCTGTGCCTAATAAAAGTTGGTGGTCAGGGTTATTCTTGTGAGTGTCCGGATAACTTCATGGTAGTTCAACTTGGCAACACTGCCCATTGCCTTCCAATGTGCTCCAGCACCCAGTTCCTCTGCGCAGACAGTGAAAGGTAAGTTCCTTACTGAGTATCTTCTTTTAATATCTCTTTAAGGGTAACATTTATATCTAATGCTCATTTCCTCAGAACTGTTGAAAGAATATAGTAATTCCCCATATTGTACCTTGGAGTCTATGATCTGCTGGTAAAGACAAGGCCAGTTCCAGTCCAACTCCTGTAGTGGAAAAACATTGCTAGCAGAATCCTCCTTTCCAGTTAATTGAATGGACTACCTGTTAAATGGTTTTTCTTTTTTTGTGTCACATGGCTAATCCAGTAAAGACTGGGATGTTAGGCATGCATTGCTCCAAAGGCCATTTCCAGGTGAATTCATGAATCTCTTTCTATCTTTTAGAACAACGATTAGGGAGAGGGGGTGAGGTGGCATTAAGGACTGCTCTATACCATCCAAGGTCTCCTATAGGCAGCTGGGCTTCTCAGATGGCCCATTCAGCCAGCCTTAGTGCTGACTCACACTGGAGCACCCATTGCTTATATGGATTGGTTTATGTTAAAATTGTATACTTAATAGAATTCTCCATATAAAATTTTAGGTAAGTTATGGAACAGTATCTTGTTCTCTGCTCTGTCTCTTTTAGCTTATCCAGCTAACATTTGGCTTACCTAAGTGGCTGTTTGAATTTTGACTCTCAACAAAGCTCAGGGTGACAGTAGGACAGAGGCTCAAGGAGTATCTGAAGCCAAATGTCACAAAATATGTCACTAACAATATCTTGCCTAATAATTGGTCCATAAAGGGATGGCTTGACACCTGTAAAGTCATCGTTTCATCAAAAGAAATATTTTCTTTTTATAGGTGCATACCTATCTGGTGGAAGTGTGATGGACAGAGGGACTGCAGGGATGGCTCTGATGAACCGCCTACTTGCCCACACCGATATTGTCGTGTTGGACAGTTTCAATGTAGTGATGGGAATTGTACTAGCCCCCATTTCCTGTGTAATGCTTTGCCAAATTGTCCTGACAGATCAGATGAAGATCATGTACTTTGTGGTAAACAACATATAATTATTCTTTCCACAAGTGTAGCATGTCGCATGTTCAAAACATTGTATAAACAGTAACCATTTAATCCTCACAAGCAGCCCTATGAGGTAGGTGAGAATCATCATGTAAGATCTGATTTTCTGCTGCCTTTCACCTTAGATAATCATTTACCCTGGTGCAAAGTGAGGGTAAAAAGGGTGCAAATGACTACCAAATTAGACTAGCAAAGCTTTACACTCACTTTAATTCACTTTGCACTAGAGTAAATTACAACTTAGGTACAAAGACATGTGAAATAGGTCCCATTGTGCTATACTCTGAGCAACACTATGAACTAGCACTTATCTGCACAGGCCTACAAAGTAGACTTCAAGGATGTGAGTTGAACTGGAGAGTCCAGTGTTTTGCTTCCTGTGGAGATCCTATTAGCACAAAGTAAGGGTACCTAGTTTGTGAGGACATTGGCCTGATTGAAACAGGGCAATGTTAATTCAAACTAGGTACCTTTTAATTTCTGCTAGCAGGAGCCATGTGGGGAAATTACAGTGCATGTATCAGTGTGCGCTGTAACTTCCATCCCTGTAGGCTGCACTGGGGGGCTGCATAGAGAAACCCTTAACATCAGAGGGAAGATTAGAACTGAAGGTTTCCTAACTCTCAGCCTAGTTCTTCAGACCAGTAATTTTCAAACTATTTTTCTTGGGACCCAGTTGAAAAAAATAATTTACGCCCATGACCCAACAGTTAAATTTTTCAGCAATGCATTCCAGTCTTTCGGTGGCAGCAGCAAGGGGTTCTATGACCCAGAACTGGGTCATGAGCCATAGTGTGAAAACCACTGCATCAGACCATGCTGCCTTTTACCATAATCTGCAGCTTTAAACAAAGAAAATAATAATTTCACATGAAAATTGCTCAAAATGCAGTACACCCCAGAAGATGGTTTTAGAGAACTGAATATAATGGAATTTTTAAAAAAACTGTAGACATCTCATTATAATGATGAGACAGGGTGTTAAGATTTTTTTTTAAAAATCCATCTTGTTTTGTGTGCTTGCGTCTAATAAGAAATCTAACCATTCTCTTCTTGTAAATGATATGAAACTGAGAGTTGAAGTCTGAGTAGTGTGAATGATAAAAGGAAGCTGTGTAGTCATATAATTGATATTTTCACTGACTTACAAAAGCATATATTAATACATTCTATAAAATCATCATAATTAAATGAAACCTCAATTTTACATGAGTTTCAAATCATCAAGCTTTAAGTAAAGTACAGTGGAATATTAAATAAGTAAGACATTGACAGTTGTATAATAATGAGTTCACGTCTCATTTTTTGGGTAGACTAGAGATGATTAGGTGTATAGCATACACTTGCATGAGAAACTTTGTTCTTGCAAAGCTGTGTGTTAAAGTTTGCAAAAATCACACTATTTTCTCTCTTTACGGAGAAAAGGATTAGTGTCTGTGCACAAGGGAACTGAGAGAGGCATCCACACTATATAGACTAGAGATCTGTGGGAAACCAAAGTGAATACCCCAGCTTGCAGCCTAGCCCTTTGTGTGACTCCCCTTCTGCAAGCATCACAGTCACCACCAGACCCCTTCCTCTGCTAACATTGGTTTCTGCTCTGTGACTCTGCATGACTTCCTATCTGAGTATGACAGAAACTGTGGAGTTAAAGTTAACAGTGTTCTGAGGAGCAAATGTCAAATGTCCTGCCACATAGTATGTTGGCTTAGTAGGGGAATGTACTGGGCAGACCTAGCATAGCTCCCTTCTGGCTCACCATACTTTCAGAAGTTTTCATGGTGCCTGCCGTGTTGTCATTCGGCTTCCCTGAAGCACTGTACTCACTGCACCAGCTTAGTGTGAGAGCTGGGCTTTACTTCTGTCTATGCTGGGCAATGACAACACTGGATGCCTCACTTCTCCCCGAAGGCTCTCTGTTGTTGTTTTGCAGCCTTTGAGAGCTGGATGAAAGAGATCTGTGGACCATGCAGTACTATAAATCAATATATGAACTGGACCAGTAAATTCTAAACTCAGACTGAGTTACCAGCATTTCTTTGATGTTCAGTGATGACATAAAACATGTTCAGTTCCCATAATACTGAAGGACTAGATCTTCCCTATAAACTGCAGCAGTCTAATAAAAATCTGTATTCTTTCAGTTAATCATCAGTGTGAGACTCATCAGTGGCAGTGTGCCAACAAACGGTGCATCCCAGAAGCCTGGCAGTGTGATAAAGATGACGACTGCGGAGATAACTCAGATGAAGATAGTTCTCACTGTGCCAGTAGGACCTGCTCTCCAGGCCAGTTTAAATGTGACAACGGCCGCTGCATCCCACAGTCCTGGAAATGTGATGTCGATGATGATTGTGGTGATAACTCTGACGAGCCATTCCACGAGTGTAGTAAGCACTAAATCTACACCGTAGCATGATAGGCACAGTAAATTGCATTGCTTAATTTTCAAGAGGTTTGCTTTTTGAGAAGGTCTGAATCCTGCAAATTGTCTGCAGAGCTGCATTAGGGTACTAGTGGTGCAGCTTAGGAAGAGAGTCTCATAAAATACCAAACATGTACAAGGGTTTTGAACCAATCATGAGTTTCTAAAAGGAACTCAGAACCCAAACAGCATGGGTTTGTAAACGATAGATCTAGCCAGGAAAATTAGAGTATGGACTGGTGTGCATTGTCAGTTATTTTGGTGGCAGTTGACAGGAAATATGTGGGCTAAGTAAAATAGTTTGCTTTTCTCCTGTCAATTTCTAACTTCTACTTACCATGCAGTCTCTGCTGTGCTGCACAAACAGGAAATACCCTCCAGTTTGTGTAGCATTACTCTTCTTGTGGGGATGGTTTAGCAGCATTGACATCTGGGATTGATTGAACAGGTCTTTTCTCTGCTGCTCAGTCTGTTCCACAGCATTGATCCTGAACTACTGGCAATGCCCCTGGCCATCTCCTATGTCTCTTGCTAGACTAGTAAAATCAGCAGATGACGGGAAACCGACAGACATGATATACTGGAATTTTCATAAATTAAGTCTGTCATTCAGAAAACTCTTACTTTCAGATTGAAATCTAATTGACTTGGACATGAATGTAGTTGGGTAAAAAAAATGTGTCTGAGAGTTTGAGAATAAAGTGCCATGAAAAACCACAGAGTATCAAGATGCAGCAGAACTGTCAAGTGGGAGTGCTATAGAGATCTGTGCGAGGCCTGGTTTTCATTAATATTCATTAATGATCCTGAAGACTGGGTAAAGAGCATATTAATGAAATTTACAAATGCTACTCAATTGGGAGGGGTTATGAGCAGGTGGAATGCTGGAGTAGAGTACATACATGCCTACATGGCAGTCTCCATGCCAAAAGAGAGGCTCTCTCTACACTGCTATTTTGAGTACTGTAGTGTCCTGACAAGCTGCTGAAGTCCTCCACACTGAAAGCTCTGGTGGGAGAAAAAGGTTTACTAGAGCCTTTTCCCACTGTCTTCCCTGACCCCCCACAGAACCTTTCCTGGTCATGGTAAAGGGCTCTGAAAGCAGGAAGGCCAATTTTCCTCCTGCTGTATTTTCTAGGCTGGCACAACTGCTTGCCATCCTTTACAGAAGGCTGATCCTACAGCCTAATCTAGCCCAAGAGGAGGACATGATGAAAGTTTAATATTTGAGGAGTAATCATAAGGGAGGAAGAGGAATCATTAGGATGCCAAAGGAGCAGGTATAACTAGGAGTAGTGAAATGAAATGAAGTGGTGAGCAAAGAAAGTTTTCAGCTTACCAAAAAAAGGGGAAAGTTAATCTGATTATCAAAAAAAACTTCTTGACTCGTTGGAATCATGGAATCATTGCCCAAACAAAGTGATGAATACCCTACCACTTAGCATATTTAAAGCTAGGTTGGATAAATGCTGGTAACTCTATAGTAAGGCTCCATTGTACATCAACAGGAAGATGGGCTATCTGACCTGACAGATTTTTTTTTTCAACTCTTGACTCCTTTGAATGGTAATGGTGCACTGTAGAGCAGAAATCAGATATTAAAGTCATGAGCTGATTCCAGGGTAAAAAAATACAATTGTCTTTGATGACTCTCTTTCTTTTAGTGGGTCCTGCCTATCGGTGTGATAACCACACAGAATTCAGCTGTAGAACCAATTATCGCTGTATTCCGCTCTGGGCAATATGCAATGGATATGATGACTGCAGAGACAACAGTGATGAGCAAGGCTGTGGTAGGTCTAGGGGAAATCTTTTCTCTGAAATGACATTATGCTGCAAATGTTCCTCCAAGATGTAAAATCCTCATGGTCTTTCTGGAAGTCTTCTCCATGATAATTCAGATACTAGTTTTTCTTTCACTTTATATTAGTTCATTTCACCAATATCCATTTGAATAGAGGGAAAAAAAAATCTGTGGACAGCACAATTCACTGTAGGTCATTGTGTAGCTCACATGCTGTAACACCTGAAAGCTAGTTGTAATTATTATTGTATTAAATATTATTGAATGTTGATTCTGTGTTTATCACTGAATATAACAGAAGAAATATCTTTTCCTGCCACCAAAACTTACATGTAGGAACATATGTAAACTGTGGTGTTGCAGATGTGTTGGTCCCATGATATTAGAGTAACAAGTTGCATGAGGTAATATCTTTTACTGGACCAATCTCTGGTGAAGGAGACAAGTTTCTGAGCTTCCACAGAGCTCTTCTTCATAAGTTAATATGAAGTTGTTAGTCTTTAAGTGCCACAGGACTCCTTGTTTGTTTTACTTCTTCATATGGAAGCTGTCATGCATTTTTCTTTTTGCATATCTTTAAAACTACTTCCACCTCTCAGCTGAGGATACATTGTACTAAAATAAAAGGGAAGGTCCTCTCCTGGATCAGTAACTGGTTAAAAGACCATAAACAAAGGGTAGAAATAAATGGTCATTTTTCAGAATGAAGAGAGGTAAATAGTGGTGCCCCACAGGAGTCTATACTGGGACCAGTGGAGTTCAACATATTAATAAATAATCTGGAAAAAGGGGTAAGCAGTCAGGTGGCAAATTTGCAGGTGATAACAAAACTACTCAAGACTGCACAGTGTTAGAGAGGGATCTCACAAAAGTGGGTGACTGGGCAATGAATTGGAGGATGCTATTCAATGTTAATAAATGCAAAGTAGCATACATTGGGAAAACATAATCCCAACTATACATATAAAATGGTAGGGTCTAAATTGGCTATTACCACTCAAGAAAGGGATCTTGGAGTCGCCGTGGATAGTTCTCTGAAAAGATTCATTCGGGGCAGCAGCAGTCAAAAAATCTAACAGAATGTTGATAATCAGTAGGAAAGGACTAGATAAGAAGACTGAAATATTGTCTGGTCTCTTTACAAATAGAGCCCTGCAAATCCACGGATATCTGCGGATATCTGCATTATATCCGCATCCGCGGATGCAACACTGATATCCATGGACCATTTCTTGTGGATGCAGGTCAGATGCGGATCCACGTATTTGTATCTGTGCAGGGCTCTGTTTATAAATACTTGAATACTGCATGCAGATCTGGGCATTCCAGTTCAAAAATGATAGTTCAGAACTGGAAAAGATACAGAAAACAGAAATTACAATGAGTAGGGATGTGGAAATCTTCCATGTGAGGAGAGAGTAATAAAACTGGGACTTTTCAGCTTTGAAAAGAGACGACTAAAGGAGAGCTACAAAATCATAACTGTGTGGAGAAAGTAAATAAATAAGTGCTTTTTACTCCTTCACATAATTCCAAAACTGGGGGTCACCAAGTGAAATTAAGAGATAGCACGTTTGAAACTCCTTGGCAGAAGTAGTTGTGAAGGTCAAAGACTATAACAGGATTAAAAAGAAAACCTAGAAAGTTCATGGAGGATAGGTGCATCAATGGCTGTTACCCAGGATAGGCAGGAATTGTTGTTTGCCAGAGTGTGGGAATGACTGATGGTTGATGATTATCTGTACTATTAATTCCCTAATGCACCTGGGGTTGGCTGTTGTTGAAAGACAGGATACTGGACTAGATGGACCATTGGTGTGATCTGGAATTGTGCTATTTTACCACTGTTGAGGGATTTTGATGTTTCCCAGGCCTTTAGAGCTCTTTTGAGATCTTTTAAAATATTACATATTAAGTTTGCAGGCCATGAATTCACAATATCTAAATCAGAATAGCCCAGGAAAAACAGTGTGTGACGGTCTGGCCTACAGCATACCATATGGTTTTCAGCTCTTGCTGTTTTTCAGTAAAAGTGCGTGCCACCTTGAGAGCCTGACCATTTTTCTTCCACCAGATCATTTATTCTCCAGCTAATATTTATTTTTGTTGATTCTGGTTGTTTTATACTTTCCTCTTCTGAGGGATAATAGAGTTGCTGTTTCAGGGGTGTTTGTTTTAGGACTCCCTGACCCTGCAGTACTTGTGTTGAGTGCAGCATCTTCCCTTTCCAAAAAATGGCTATATGCATAAAATCACAGTGAAAGCACGAAGTATCTGAACATTCTCCCAATTGTATATCATTACTTGATAGGATATTTCCTAACTCTGTTTCCCCTAAATTAACTGATTCAGTTTATGGTATGGAAAATTCCATCTACTACTGCCCTCTGGGTACTCTGCCCCATCCAAAGCATCCTACCCTACAATGCCCTGTCCAAAGCATTTTCAGGAGTACTCTGCTTTATTGATGTGGTGCAGGAGCATCACTGCCCTGGGGAAAGAGTCGAGGCACAGGCTAGGCCCTGCCTCCTGACTGCGACCCTGATTCTCTGCCAGGGCCCAATCCAGCCTAGGGCTCCTGCAGCTGCCTGCCTGGCCCTGGATCCCTGGTCGGGGCCAGGGACTCGGCCGGGAATGACAAGCGCTGCCACCGGTGGCCTGGCCCCAGATCTCCAGCCTGGGATGGGGCCGGGAGAGGCAGGGCTGCCCTGGACGTTTGGGGCACTGGCGCTGGGACTTGGGATATGTGCCCCGTGTGCTGTGGTGACAAATTGTGTGCTTTGCAGAGGAGATGACTTGCAATCCTTTGGGAGATTTCCGCTGTGATAATCACCGGTGCATCCCACTGCGCTGGAAGTGTGATGGAGATGATGACTGTGGAGATGGATCTGATGAGAACAACTGCAGTGAGTTATCACTCCACTACCATGATACTTCAGTATTTCTAACTTTTCATGTACAGTCTCCTATTTCTTTTGAAGATGGGGCATGTTGCTTGTAATTGCAAGAGTTCATTTGTTCGACTATAGTCTGTACTGTTGCTGCTGAGCCATTTGGAAGGCTGTGTTAAGCCTAATGTCTGTACTGTACAGAAAGAAATGCTGGTACATCCAGTTATCAAGAAGAATGTGGTAATATATGTGAAGGTGTTAGTCCTCATTTCCTCTGGGGTTTAAGGGCTCAGTCCTGAATGTGTGTTTGTGTGTAAATATTTTCTGAGCAAAGAAGATCAAGCCCAAACTGAATTTATATTTTTCTGATTTAGAGATCTAATTTCCTTAAATTAATAGTCACTCTTGGGTGATGTAACAAATGAAGCTTGAGGTGAGTTAACCTACAGCACTCTAGAGGGACACAAAATATTTAATATCACATAATCTGTATGCAGAAATAGTAACGTGCTGTTAGAATGATTGTCCCACATCTCACCCAGCAATTATTTTCCTGTTTTAATGAGACAGGCTTGGTTGTATAGAATTAAAGTTGAGTGACTGCAGTTGAGTTTTTGCACTGTGTCTGTTCAATTGAAGGCCCTCGTGAATGCACTGAAAGTGAATACCGCTGTGATAATCTGCGCTGCATTCCTTCTCGGTGGATTTGTGACCATGACAATGACTGTGAGGACAATTCAGATGAACGTGACTGTGGTTCGTATTGATTGTTGGGTGTCTTTTCACTATATTCAAAAGAAAGGTTTGTGAAGGTTTGAAATGATTCTGCAGAAGTATATTTTACCTGAAGCAAAATTAGTGAACCAACTTTTACTGCACCATATTATTTACCTTTACTTTGAACAGGAAATACCACAAATACCATGACAAATTTAGATAGTGGGTTGGTGAATGCTGAGTTTTTAATGGACTATTCAGTACATGAACAATATACACTTGAATTTGTTTTTCATGTGAAGACATTTCACTAATCTCTTAGTAATCTTTTTAGAGCTGAGGACATGTCATCCTGGATATTTCCAGTGTAGCAGTGGTCACTGTGTTGCAGAACGCTTCAGATGTGATGGAAGTGCAGACTGCCTTGATTTCTCCGATGAAGCAACTTGTCGTGAGTTTAAAGCTTGTGGTGGGAATTTATGGGGGAAGAACATGACAGAAGACACACTTTAACTACACAGATATTGTCTGTTTAATCCAATGGACTAAATGTACTGAATGCTTGCACCTCAGATGTCTTTGTTAATAATCCAGGAAAAAAGTGTAATGCGTTGAGTTAGTTTTTAATATGTTAACGGGTTCTTAGGTATTCCATTAGCAAATGAGGAATAAATTGATGCCCAAGAAGCTGTGCTCTTTCCAGGATGGTCTAGTACAGTGTGAGGATTTTGTTCTGCCCCAACTACCCTGCAAGGGAGAATGACTTTATACACTTTTTGAGGGCTCTTGTACTGTAACAAACTTCTCTGCTGATTTTATATCATGCATGGGCCTCAAATGGTTCCATTACTCCTCCCTTTCCCCCATTATCAATGGGAGAAGGGAAACAAAGTTATTTTCTCATTTGTCATTTCTGGTCTGGATTGTGGCACTGATCTCTGATAACTAGGGCTACATTTTAAGACCATTGGGGAGTTGCAGCTCATGAAGAATAGAAGCTGATGAAGAGGAATTAATTTGGAGGGTATTGGTGTTTGTGATGTGAATGAAGGGGAATTCAATTTATGATCTCTTGATCTACTGAGTTTTGTGTTATTTTCAAAATTTGGTATAGAATTCACATATGGATGGACGCTTAATAAATATGAACAAGGAGTCCTGTGGCACTTAAAGACTAACACATTTATTTATAAATTTTATAAATAAATGTATAAAATTTATAAATAAATGTGTTAGTCTTTAAGTGCCACAGGACTCCTTTTTGCTTTACTGAACTAGACTGACATGGCTGCCCCTTTGGAACTTGATAAATGTGTGAATAAATTCTTAATTAATTATTTGATTAACTCCCCGACCAGTCACTTGGTGGTGCTGTTGTGAAATTTGTGTAATTTACATTAGCACATTGAAAGTTATAACTGAAAACAGTGGCAGTAAAACTCATAACATCTTGCTTTGGTTCTAAGATCTCTAACTGAAAATTTAGTATATTAGCTTTGTAAAATCTTATGTCTAAATTAATCAACAAAGCTAACCAGTGGCTCTCAGTCCTTGCAATCTGGGATCACTGCAAACCTTTTAGTCCCTTTCTCCTGTGAGAGTGCTGAAGAAATAACAAAGGAAATGCCTGAATATTATTTCAAAGATAACCTTTTTATACTAAAAATTCAATTTCTTTTCATCAGCAACACGCTATCCTAATGGCACATACTGTCCACCTATGTTGTTTGAGTGTAAAAACCATGTCTGTATCCAGCCATACTGGAAATGTGATGGTGACAATGACTGTGGCGATGACTCTGATGAAGAACTTCACCTTTGCTGTAAGAGAGAAAAATTAAATTAAAATGAGCCAGTTTTACCTCTATGAATAAAACTATGATTTCAGTGATATAGTACATAAATTATGTGGTACATAAATAAGAACTAAATTACAAAGGGTATGTCTAACTTACAATTTAATTTGAATTAATGAGGATTAATTCAAATTAAATTAATACATGGCTACACTGACTTTCATTAATTTGAGCTAAGGAATTCCTTAGTTCTAATTAATGAAAGCTTAGTTTGAAGTTATAAAACCTTGCTTAACTTCAAAGTAAGGGTTAATTCAAACTCATTAGTTTGAATTAATCCAGTGTTGCCATGCTAATTTGAACTAACCATTAGTTTGAATTAACACTTTTTTACCTTCTTCCTCCCAGGTGCCTTCCTCTTTCTATTATTGGGTGGGGGCATGGCCCTTCTTGAGGGCCATCTTGCCACAACTCCTATGGTGCCCCTCTCCTAATTTGAACTAGCAAATCCTGTCCATGGGCATGCTAGTTCAAACTGGTTTCCTAGCGGGGCCATGTTAGTTCGAATCAACTTAATTCAAACTAATCATTATTAGTTCCAATTAATTAGTTCAAATTAAGTTAATTCAGACTAACCTTCTATGTGTAGACATAGCCAAATATATTCTTTTGACTGGAGTATCTCATAGGATTTGTTAAAGAAAAGCACTTGAAAAAGTGTTTCACGTGAAGTCACGTTAAATTCGGTTCATCTTTTCTCATGGTTGTGGAGCTCTTTCATTGTTCTGCAGTTGTAAAGGAGGGGAGACATCAATGATGAGAGACGATATCTGCAAGTATTAGAAATGTGAATAATGATCAAAATTTTCAAAACTGGGTGCCTAAAATTAGGATGTTGAGTGATATAAGGGCCTGATTTCCAATGGTACCAAGCACCCATAACTCCCATTAGAGCAGAGCATGAGCTTAAATTCTATAGGCTCTGTTGCGAGCTATATCAGAGACTTCCTGAGTCACATGATCAAGTTACACATGATGGGTCCTAACTTTAGGCACTCAAATTGGAAAATTTTGACCAATACCTATAGAAAATAAGACTATGGAAATATTCCTGAAAGAAGTTTGTGTACATTATATACAGCTGAGGCAGCCACAACTGTTTTTATAAATTGGATTAGCTTTTATAGGAATTATTTCTGCTGTCGTCTGGAATATATAGAGCAGGGGTTCCCAGCCTTCTTGGCTGAATGGCCAGAGGTATCATTATTACAGCCCTGAAGGGCCACCAGTCTCTACCAGTAAGACCACCTCTTCACTGAACTTCTGTCTGGCTGAAGCTGGGGGAACAAGCAGCTTACTTCCTGATCTTCCATCTCCCTGGGTGCAGAGGGGACAGATCACACATCCTGTAGCCCCGTGTGCTCCACCTGGGTCCTTATGCAGTGGCTCCCTTCTGCAGCCAGGGGAATGAAAGATGAGTGCTCTCTTCCCTCTTGCTCTGTCAGGGTCCCCAGGGCCTTTGGACATAGGTGGAGTGCTTTGCCATGTTCTCTACTACAGTCAGGAAGGGGGAGTGCTGATCTTCCATTCTCTTTGTCTGCAACAAGGAACCTGCACGTGTCTTTTAGGTCCATTGAAACACAATACACCTAGGTCCTTAGGCAATGGCTCCCTTCTGCCATAAGCAGGAGGGGAGCCGTGGGCCACTTTGAAAGTCCTTGTAGGCCACTTTTGGCCCTCTTGGCCACAGGTTGGGAACCACTGATACAGAGTATGAATTATCATGGCAACTGCTGCGTTACATGCATTACATGTATTAGTAGTAGTGAATGTTTGCTGCCTAAGATACAAACTACCTTTACCAAATAAGTTAATTATCACTATCTTATAAATTCAGAATTTAGGCTGTCTTTAAAGAAATCTAATTCAATGCAGTGACTGAAGAATATATTTACTTTTGGCTAGAAGTCTAGTGCTTTTCAAAATAGAGGCACATGGCAGCAGACTAAAGTGACTTAGATGGTTTGATGGACTGTATGTAACAAGTGTTTGAATCATACTTCCTTATTTGATCCATTTAATTTCAGTGGATATTCCTTGTGAACCACCATTCCGTTTCCGATGTGAAAATAATCGCTGTATCTACAGTCACGAGCTGTGCAACCAAGAGGATGACTGTGGAGATGGAAGTGATGAGAAAGAGGAGCACTGTATGTTTATATGGAAACTCATGGCCAATTATTTTCAGTAATCAGTAGATATATTTTCTAATAACCTTTGACTCGGACTTCCATCAGTCTAAAGAACACTGACTTCTTAAATTACCCAGTGTCATGTCATTGTAGTAGCATGTTGTACATGGTCTCAAATAAATGAAACTATCAGAGATTGGATTTAAAGTGTAGAGATAATAGTAAATAGTCCTGTGAATGCAAGAAATTGAATCCATTGTTGAGTAGAAAATATTTAACGAAAAGCAGATATGAAGTAGCCTTTTTATCTCTGTAGAAGGAGGAAGTCTGGTCTTTGCGTTGAGGCACAGGAATGAAAATCAGCAGGCTTGGTTCTATTCCCAGCTATGTCACAGACTTCCTGAGTCAGGTGGTCAAGTTATTGAACTTCACCTCTCTTCTTTGTATAAAGGAAAGAATCTTATCTTGTGGATTTTGACAGGCTACACAGGTGATAACAGATCCTGTTTCTTGAATTGTAGGTAGAGAACCTACTCCAAGACCTTGTACAGCTGAAGAATTCAAGTGTGGTAATGGAAACTGCATTCCTCTACATTACGTATGTGACAATTATGATGATTGTGGAGACCATTTTGATGAAACAGGCTGCAGTAAGTAACAATGTTACAACAGCTTTTGAAATAGAAATAATAAACATATAGTATTGACTGGAGCTAAAGTATAATCACTTGTAACTACTCTCTGTCCCTACTACCTTATCATTCTGTTTGTATCTTTTTAAAACATTATCATTTCTCTTTACTGTCTTTATGTTTTCATGAGTGCAACCTAAGAAGCTTAATGAACTGAACCATTCAAGTTTAGCCTAAGTGTCTTTGTGCTTCACAAGATGTAGTTTCTTCTTGTTCTAAAATGGAATATGCTGTGGAGGTTTGAGTACTTAGATATTAAGGTGAGGAATGCAGTAGAAGAATCTAGTTAGACAGTTATTCTGGACCAAACCTGGAACTTGTGTAAACTGTCAGTACTCCTTTGAAATTGATAGTGCTAGGATGATGAACTCAAACCGAACTGAAGGCATTTGGATCCTTTCCAGCTTCAGACATCAGCATTAAGCAGAGAGAGAATAAATGATTGCACTGTAAACCTAATCAGGATGACAAATAGCTGTTGCTTTATGACAGGAATAAAAAGTGCTACCTTTAATTGCAGTTATAAATTTTAAATATGGATGCAAAGACAGTGTGTGTGTTTATGTATATTCAAATATATAAACATGTGTGTGTGCATAATTATTTTAATTATCCCTGATGTATAGTTGAAGTACACAGTCAACTGAGTTAGTGAAATAATATTTTGGGCATAAATCTGCATCCTTCCTCATTCTGTGTCAATACACATTTATTATTTCATTTTTACTACCTATACATTATAGATTACTTTCTGTACTTTCCAAGTGTCAAAGTAATTTCTGTAAATCTGCTGTAGTGTACTGGTTTAGTTATAGGGTTTAGTTAATTGCGATGGTAAGAGCACCAGTTTTAGCAGCTGTTGTAGTATATTACTTGGTGCTTCCAGGGGGTACTGTGGGTTGTGAGGTGCTACGCCGCCATCTGCTCTTAGCTTGAAGAAACCTTGCTTGTGCCTGCTGTGGGTCAGTTCCCTGACCCTGCCACCCATGGGCAACTTAACACTGTCCTCGCAGCCTATGCAGCCTCAGCTGCCCCTCTGCAAGTTAGTGATAGGCACACTCCAACCCCCAACCCCTTTGAGCTTTTACTTGTACTGCACAACCCTGTTCTGCTGGCCACCCACTGTAGTTGCAGATTTTCTCCTCCCAAAGAAGCTGTGCATCCCAGTTTACCAGTATCATCTTAGATCACAGCTTCATTTAACACAGGCCACATTAGATGTATTTATAGAGAAAAAAGAGTAAGTTTATTTATCAAAGAATAGAGGTGAGAGAAGTACCAAGCAAAAGTATTGGAAACAAATGGTTATGTGTAAATTAAACTCATAATATGCATTGTACAGCCTAGACATAATGACCAAGATACTCTCCTGTCTAATAAGTTTAGCTCACTCTAAGTCTTTGCAATGTTTTCCAGTCAGTATGTCCATGACATTCCTTTCATAAGACAGAACATACTGACTGTTTGTCTCCCTGGGGAAAGATCAAAGTGCAACTCAGTATTCCTACCCCCAACGTCTGTTTTGTTCACTCTTGTAAACAGAATAGACCTCTGCTGGTTTTATATTTTCCTATAGCTTTCCTCCGAGCATTTGTCACGGATAGTTTAAGAGGGTTCTTGGTCCTGCCATGAGTGTAGGGGACTGGACTTGTGACCTCTCTTGGTCCCTTCCAGTTTCTATGATTCTAACCTCTTGATTAGATCAATAATGAAAACAAGCCTCCATTCTGATACATGTAATGCTCAAATGGAGATAAATGTCTGCTATCTCCTACCTGAAAGGAACCAGTCCAAAGCATGTCACTTCCTGGTGACTTGTCTTTAATTTCAGGCCTTCAGGAACATAATTTCCAGTATAGTTACACAGCTGTTAGTTGTTATGTGGGCATACATTTTGCAATGATCAAGATGGCCCGATGAGGGCTCTTGACAGAGATCTCCAGTACCACCCTTTGGTGAATTATTATGCAGATATGTGACCCGGAGGACCCCTATAAAACCCTGGACCTTCCCACTGTGCTCTTTGCCTTCTCCCTGGGTCAGAGAGGTCTCTTTCCTTCTCACCATTATAGACCTGATCCAAAGGTCACTGCTGCCAGTGGACTAAACGGACTTCAGTAAAGGTTGAATCAGGCCTTAAAGGTGCCTATCCTAACTTCAAGGTTAAGCTGATACAGGATCCATCTTACATGTGAAAGAAGTGTAGCAATCTTTCTGTTTTGGTTGTGAGAGGAGAGGGAAGGAAGTGGTGATTGCAGAGGGCTTCCAACCTACCCGTATCCCTGGATTAGGTGTTGCAGCTGCTTTGAACTGGTGTCTGATATTTGATGTCATTCTCCCTGAGTGCTGTGTAAGACTGGATAGATAATGAAAGCAATATAGGGCAATATCATGGATTCATAAACAGAAACGATCCCACCCGAATATTTCCTGAACTCCATTTAATCAGTAAATGGGACCTTGGTCAGGGAAATCCTGAAAGCCCTTAATGGCTGCTGAAAGTTTTTCTGAGGAGGAAAAGAGGAGGAGGCCAACTTAATTTGTATAAATTGTTTGGCAATAAGAGAAAATCATGGAAATTGTATCGCTTAATATAATTTATGCCTTTTCAATTATAATAATGATTTACATCATTTTCAGATTCAGGAACAGGACGGACTTGTGCTGAAAATATCTGTGAACATAACTGTACCAATTTAAGTGAAGGAGGCTTTATTTGTTCCTGTAGGCCAGGGTATAATGCTAGTGAGCTGAACCGGAACTCCTGTGATGGTAAGTTCAGTATCCCATTAAATCTTCTCTATGAAAGAAGTTCAATTTAGCACCGTTACAATAATTTAAATATAAATGTTCATTGCATTTAAAGAGGCTTTTTTCACTTCACCAGACCTTTCGTGACAATTTTGCTCCTGAAATACATTTTCTTTCCTGGAATATGGGTCCCAGTACAGCAAAGAACTTAAATCTTTGCTTAACTTTAAGCATGTGAGTAGCTCCCTAGACTTTAGTAGGAGCACTTAGATGAATAAAGACAAGCACATTCTTATTTGCTGAATTAGACCTTTATGGCTTGATTCATCTATATTGAAATAAAAGGAAGCCTTTAATTACCTTCAACGAAGGCTAGATCTATCCTACAGCTACTGCAGTCTGCCTATTTACTATTTAAGGCTATGTCTACACTACAGGGCTCAGCTAAGTTGACTTAATAAAGTCTACTTAAAGTCAACTTTATTAAGTCAACTTAAAGAGTCCACAGTTGGTTAAGTTGAATTAAGAAAATGCCCCCCAAAAAAAAAGGTACTGCTTAAGTCAACTTTATTAAGTTGACTTTAGGCAGGCACAGTATACTAGATAGGGTTCTTTAAGTTGACTTAAGGGGCCACATTGCGTTAAGTTGACTTAATAAATAATGCCTAAGTTGACATAAAGAGTGAGAGTTATTAAGTCGACTTAAGGAAGCTTTTAAGTTGACTTAATAAATTCTAAATGTGGCCATGGCTTTGCTTAAGTTGACTAAAGCCCCTAGTGTAGATGTAGCCTAAAAGCTTCTGCTTCTGCTCTGATAAATTCACTGCTTTGTTCGTAGTGCAGTTGTACACTGTAGAATGACTGTCAAAGCGGCACTTCTCTACTCCATAGATCTGTTCCCTGTGTAGGTGGTGTCATGTGTGCTTACTTTAGTGATGAAAATTAATGTGGATCTTTTCTTACGCCAGCTAGTTTCATAGAACCAGGCATATCTGAGACCACATGAGCTGGATTCTGATCTGTCAGTTCTGGCTGAAGAATTGTTTACTAAATTCTGAGAAGTGAGGTGTGCACAGGTATACACTTCAGTGCTACTGTTGAGGGCAGCATTTGGCCTCCAGAGCCTCTAATTCTGGTGACTGTGTCCTCTGTGGAAAGAACCTAACTGAATTCTCAGTTCCCAGACTAAGTCTGCACATCTGACAGTTAAAACAAATGTTGGTAAAGCAAGCACACTGGATCTGGAAATGATTGACGCATGATAAACATGGGACCCTGTGATGTCATTTTTAGAATCCCTTCTCAGAGCAGAGCTGCATTTCGCTTCTTACACATCTTGGCATGTGCAAGGTCAGATTTGAGCAATTTAAGGCCTAGGCACTCCCTGATATGGGGCTCCCATTTGGCTTCATCTCCGTATGGCTTTGTCCCTGCTCTGATGTCCTGCACTGCCTGTTGGCGTGGTGATGGTAGTGTCCTTTCCTGGACATTCAGAAACATGCATGAGGCCCTTTCTCTTTCAAGTCCACCCACCACAGGAGCAACAGAGTTCCCCGTTGTATTGACCTCATTCAGGAATATCTGAGTGGGTGAGCTAAGTTCAGTTTACATTTCTCCTCAGGCCACATAGCTTCCCCTTTTGGGGTGGTGCTTGCAGGACACGCTCAGAGCAGTGAATCCAGATTGTTCATACTCCATAAAGATAGTGGAGACGTCCATCCCCCTCAGAGCTTCAAAGAATCTGACAAAATGGGATTTTCTCCCACGAAAGCTCATACAATAAATAAATTTGTTAGTCTTTAGGTGCCACAGGACTCCTTGTTTGTTTTTCTGAACTAGACTAACATGGCTGCCCCTTTGGAACCTCAGAGTTATAGTTTCAGCCTGTTTACAGCGTCAGACAGAGATCACTGCATCAGTTACGCACGGTTCACATACTCAAGCTTGCCTTTGCAACACTAGGGCTAGAATGTCCTTTTTTATTTTTTGAAGGAATCCTGTGACTGGAGGATCTGGGGCCTTAGGCATGGATTCATTGTATTTACAACTCATTTCAGCCTGAGTATATGCAGGTGATGTGTGTGGTGAGGATTTTAGAAAAATTCAACCCTAAGCAGGGGCAGAATATGATGTTTTAGTGCAGCACTTTTTCAGTTTATGGGTTGGCACAACAGTCAGAATTCATTGGGATCACCTTTATGTGAGTTGAGGGCTTCTGATTTCAGGTAACCACAGATGCCCCTGACTACCACATTACTCTCTTCTGTGCTGGCATGGAGACCCACTCCTCACTTTGCTGAGGAAAGGGGCCAGCTGTATAATCCACAACTGGGCACGAGAGAGCTGAATTTCAGTCCTTCATTTTACAGTTTTGTATCACCTTTTCACTTTTCCTGGTGAATTAAGACAAAAGTATACAATTCAGATAAATTTTCCTATGAAACATGGTCATGATAAGCAGGAATTATTCAGTGCTTAGTGATCATTAGTTAATGTTTTAGATTATTTTACATTAAACAATAGATATGCAAGAAAGTTCTATTAGATATTTGATACAGAAGTTCTCAGGACTTTATGGGCCCATGATCTACTAAGTGAACCTTAATGCGTGCTGGTAAAAAGAGAAGCCCTTAGGAAATAAAAAGAGCATCTGTCTTATCTGAACAAGAAGGAAGGAGATCAGAATGTCAAAATTATAAATGTGACTCACGCACCCAACGGACCAATTAACCTGAGCTATTTTCTCTCTTCATTTTTGTTTAGATATCAATGAGTGTGAGATCTTTGGGACCTGCCCCCAGGACTGTAAGAATTCCAAAGGAAGTTACGAATGTTTCTGTGCTGATGGGTTTAGATCTGTGGGTGATCAACAAGGAAAACAGTGCGCAGCCAATGGTAAGCTTACCAGACAGCTTCACTGAGTGTCATCTGTAAAAAGCAAGCTTATTGCAACAAGTTTAATGATCTTTAATGCAACAACTTTAATGAAGGCTTTTCTTTTATAACCAGGGGAAGAAACAAAACTCCTTTTGTGCAATATTAGATTATCTCTGGTTTACATACATACTTGTAGCCTTGAACATTGCTTGTGCAGGAGAGTAAATACTCCCTCTCTTTGCTTCCATTTGTAAGAATTAAAATAATCACCACTGCCTACTGGTATCTGACATGATAAATTCTCTAAAAATGGGTTAGCTGCCTGTCCTCCCCTTCTAGCCCTCCAAATTTCCTGAAAACAAAAGACTGCCTATGCAGTGGGTATCAGCAAAAGGCAGCTGCCCACTAGCTCCCATCCCCAGAGGCTTTAGAATTTGTAACCTAAGTAATGTATCAGATGACAGTTGCGTTAAATTGATGCAAATCCAAGATGTTGTGCTGACAGATCACCATTTATTGTTCATGGACAGATGAACACAAATAGGAGGATTTATAACAGCTCTTTTATAATTTCAATCATTAGTTCTTTCTCTTAGGTTAGGGTCAGTGGCTGTGGTGTGTGACAGTCATTCAGCAGGTAGATTCTGATTTGGTTCAGAAAATGAAAAACAGAGCTGGAGAAAACAGGAAGGCTGACAACAGAACAGTAATTATACATGGTGATTGAAGTGGGGTTATAAATCTGGGTTTTATATAGAAAAATACTTAGAGCTTTTAAAGGCTAAGTGGCGAAAGTGTGATGTATTCCATTAAATAACAGCCTTACAAAGAGGATGCCTGGCACTCAGACTGTTTTTGCAATCAGAATTTTTAAAAGCTGAATAGCTAAGAGGGTGTGTCAGTAATCTTATGAAAAAACCCATAAAATAGTTTTCAAGATTTCCAGTCCCAGGACCTGAATCTGCAAACTCTTGCTACTAGACTTAGTACTTATTATGGTGAGCAAGTGCATTCACATCACCAGGACTAATGATGGCAGTTAACGCTATGCCCAACAGTCAGGAAAAGTAGGACTGCATCAGTGTTGCAGACCCCAAAGCATTGGATAGCTCATATGAGTCCAAGGGTGTGTTCACACAGGCTTCTTATTTCAAAACAACAGAGGTTGTTTCGAAATAAGAAACAGCATGTCCACACGACGTACTCCCATTTCGAAACAAGGGGTTCCCTTGTTTCGAAATGGGAGCCATGTTTCGAAATGGCTTAAACCTCCTTCCGTTTCAAAACAACCCTGTGGGGACATGTTGTTTTGGAACAAACTGTTCCGAAACAACATTTGACCTTCCTCCCAGGAAGAGGTGGACTGCAGACCCCCTCGGGGTGAGCCGCAGCCAGCAGGCAGGCTCACCCCGCCGTGGTCTGCAGGGGACTGCAGACCCCGGCGGGGTGAGGCGCTGGGCTGCACTCACCACACCGGGGTCTGCAGCCCTGAGGGGTGAGCCGCCAGCTCCTCTCACCCTGCGGGGATCTGCAGCCCCCTGAAGCGAAATAGCATGTCCACACTGTGGACATGCTATTTCGTTTCCCTTATTTCAAAGACACTTTTTTGTCTTTCGAAATAAGGTGTTTTGAAATAACACATTATTTCGAAATGGCTTGTTTTGAAACGTCTTGTTTCGAAACAAGCACTTTGTTTGTGAACATCGCCAAGTGAGTATTTGTTCTGTCAGGGTCTTATCCCAACAGAACCTCTTAAACTTAAAGTTTGATCACCACTAATTTTCACCTGCTTCCCCTCTTAGAGTGCTGTTGAATCCAGAGACGTAAAGTCTGTTGTTGTTTCCTAGGTAACCCCCCACTGTTACTCCTGCCAGACAATGTGCGTATTCGGCGGTACAATATCTCATCACAGCAGTACTCTGATTATATTGATAACCAGGAGCACATCCAAGCCATAGACTATGACTGGGATCCTGAGCAGATAGGCCTGAGTGAGTATTTCTGAAGTTTTTATACTTAACCATGCAGTGTTTATTTCAGACTACTGTTAGTTTTGGGGGTGAGTTTTCCTTTTAAATTTACAATCGGACTAGATTAGTTAACGATTCTGGTGGAATGGATGTGTCCTTCACCGATCTTCGAAGCATCTGACAAAGTGGGATTTTCTCCCACGAAAGCTCATGCAAAAATTAATCTGTTAGTCTTTAAGTGCCACATGACTCCTTGGTTTTTTTGCTGGACTAGACTAACACGGCTATCCCTTTGGAAATTGCCATTTGATTTGCATACATAGAAATAAGTTAATCTGGTATCATATACCTTAATTACCTCATCAGGGGAAGGATCTTCCAGAAATGAGTAAACGTGAATGACTGCACTATGAAAATGATCTTTGACTGTTTTTGTAGGTATTGTGTACTACAGCACTTTGGGACATGGCTCAGAATTTGGATCAATCAAGCGTGCTTTTCTCCCCACCTTTGACAGCAGTGGAAACAATCCTGGCAAGGAGGTTGATTTGAATCTGAGATACATAGTTAGTCCTGAAGGTCTAGCTGTGGACTGGGTTGGAAGGTAAGGAAACTGAAAAGTTTGGAAAAGCTCGAAAAATATGGTACATATACAGACATGGTAAGGATCTGAGGAATGAATCACAGCTTAGACAGGCAAAATCTAGTCCTTTACTATAGAGAGACACGTATGGGAGTTGAGAATTATGGTGATAGTCTTACATCCTGTCCAAGCCATCCTCTAGATGTAGATGGGAGGTCTCAGTGTGGCCGAGATGAATATAGTTTTGTATATGCTTTGCTTCTTTGATCAGAAGCAGCATGTGCCTCAAATTTAACACATGTTGCTGACTGCATCATATGTTCTAGCTGGCTGCCTGTATACTGCACATATCCCTAATGGCAGATCAGTAGTGCTTTGTTTGGATGATGGTGCACAAGTCACTATATTTTCTGCTCTTTCTTCTTGGATTAAATTAAAAGCTTATGAAAGAGCTTGTTCTGTGGCTTCTGCAGAGAGAGGACGCTGCTGACCTATTTTCTGTCTGTCTTCTGTCTGTCTAGGTTCTTACTTCTTCCTTTCACTATAGTATTTGAGTACCACCCAAAACAGAACAAAAGCAACAGTTGAATGTAGACTAGAATTCTTTCAGAGAGTGCTAGAATTTTAAATGTGTGTAAAAGAATGTCTCCACTACTTCCTACAGTTTTCTTTTATAATTATTGGACTAGAGAATTTAGTTTTGTTCTTCACCCTGAAGGTGATGATGTCTGTGGTCATTTTTGCTCCTCTGGCAGAGAATTCCTTGGTTGTATGCTGGTTTTGAAGGAAGCCTGGCCACTGTTCTCTTAAGTTTGACCTTTCTCTGAGGCTGACCTTTTTGTTGTTCCCATGGATGGAACT
Source organism: Podocnemis expansa (assembly GCA_007922195.1). Lineage (NCBI taxonomy): Eukaryota > Metazoa > Chordata > Testudines > Podocnemididae > Podocnemis > Podocnemis expansa. Next base: position 38,771,453 of record ML681984.1, on the reverse strand, counting down.
GTTGAAGGGGAGACTGTGGTCCTTGAGGAGGACGTGTTATTTTAGACAGCTTTATCCAATCCCATGGAGTGCCTTATAGGTGCAGCAAAAATCTTAAGATGCACCCACTGTTCTGTGGGGAGCCAAGATAGCAAGTAGGGCACCAGCTGATGTATTCTCTGTAGCCGATTTCATTCTGCTGCATTTTGGACCAGCTGAAGTATTTTAAGGATGATGTAGTCATTCCAAGTACAGTGATTTGCTGTTATCCAACCTGGGAGTGACAAAAGTCACAGCGACCCGGTCAGTGGGGAAACAACCGCTTGCTTCTACAACAGGAATAAAGCATTTTTGGCAGCAATAGCTATTTCGGCATCCAGTAAGGAGTCTGAAAAGAACTCCAGTCTATGAACCAGCTTGACTGAAGACAGACTTCCTTAATGGTGGGAGATAGCATGGCAGTGATTATCTCTGTATACTATTTCCCTCTCCCTTCAGATCATGCTTTGCTGGTTACCAGGGCAGGCCAAACACAGCCTGGTTGGATAAATGATTTACTATCCTGAAAAGTTCTGCTGGTCGTGACTTAATGGCTGAGAAGGAAATTGGTCTCTTTTCTTCCACCTCATCTGTGTAATAGTGTTGGAGGAAATCCCTGTGTTGAAAGCCACAGACTGACATCATTGCCATCACCATTTACACTCTTACCATCTGCTTACCATGGCAGGGCACCAAAGAACCAGGGATATCTCTGACAATAGTGGGGGCTGGCTGCATTTATGTGTCAGTGTGTCCTCAGCTGGGAGCAGGTGCAGACAACATAGTGGTATTCATACCAGCAGCCAGTCTATATGGGCACTTCTGCTATTACTGGCTATGGATTTGTACTGGAGCAATGATGAGAGATTTAAATACCCCCTACCCCAAGTGTATATTTAGGGTATTTCTACATGCAGCGTGTATACCCATACTAGCTTTAATTGAAGATGTGGTGGCAAGGACTGTGGTGTGGCCTGAACCAGCCTTCCTGGAATCCTGGAGAGGTACTCGCCTTGCTAGCCAGTGCTAGGGTATATGCTGCCACATTTTCACTGCTGTTTTTATCAGCACTAGCTAGATTAAAGCTAATGTAAGTGTGCCTGCTTGAGCTGCATTCATACCTCAGACTGCAGTGTAGACATTCACACAGTGTTTATGCACAGGGACAAGGGTCAAGTCACTTAAACTCTTTGTGCTTGTTTCCTAGTCTGTAGAAGAGGAATAACAATATTTCCTTATGCACTCAAGGTAGTGATGAGGCTACATTCGTTCAGATAGAAAGCTCTGTATAAGTGCTAAATCTTGTTTTGTTTAGTATATGATTTTCATTGAGCTATGTAAGAACAACAAAGGTATTACGTTAAAGATTAGCTAAATCCAAGGAAGAGCAGATGGAACTCTGCTCATGAGTCTGAAAACTTACATCAAGTGTGTTACTTAAAAATTTATAAAATCCTTTGTTTCTGAAACTGTTATTGCTAAATGGTAAAAATATAGAATGTAGCCAAGGCCCCAGCAAGCCGAACAGATGCACTGACAAAGAGTTACCAGATTAATTCAACTGTAAATTAATTTTCAGTTTTAGTGAATTAGTTTTCTCTTCCTGGAAGACTATGGTTTCTCTGAAGATGTTCATTAGCTACTTGAAATGCCTAAATTTACTTGACAGGGAACAAGGCCAATGCAGAAACTTCTGCACAAAGAGAAGCCTCAGTCATATCTCTAGACATAACATTTCTCAGCCCTATCACTAGATACATCCAACCTTTTTACAGCATTTTAATTCTGTCTAATGTAATTCAGACATCTTTACTGGACCGATGCTGGGACAAATCGAATTGAGGTAGCAAAGCTAGATGGACGGTACAGGAAGTGGCTTATCTCCTCTCTACTGGATCAACCAGCAGCTATTGTTGTGAATCCCAAGCTTGGGTAAGCATTTCATGACCTCAAGGAGCTCTATGAAATAGCACATGACAACTTAGACTGAACACAAACATAAGCTGCATAAGAGCTTTTACCTTAATACCTGAAAAAACTAAGTTCCAAAGGGGCAGCCATGTTAGTCTGATTCAATAAAACAAACAAGGAGACCTCTTCAAAGCATCTGATGAAGTGGGATTTTCTCCCACAAAAGCTCATAAAAAACCAAATTTGTTAGTCTTTAAGTGCCGCAGTACTCCTTGTTTGTTTTACTGAAAAAACCTGAGGAAGATTATGTGTTGCTGTTGATGTCCATACAAATTTTAGTTTGTTTCAATTTCTCTCCATGCATTTATCAGGGTCAGATTTCAGGAGAGGTTTGGTTGACTGTTACACTAGAGGTTCAGAGGTGAAACTTCTGTGTTTCAGACTGTAGAGCCTCACCATGTGACAGTGACTTCTTAGCATGCCTATTAATGATCTCTTTCTTACAGCTGTGCCTGCCTCATATTACTTATGGCTGAAGGAACAGGAACTGTTTATCTTCCTGTTTATTCAGGCTACAAGAACCAAAGAAACATCCTAATCTTCCTTTCTCTGATTATTTGTTTTGGCCTAACCAGTTGCTATTTAGTATTCAGCATCACACAAGATACATAAATCGGGGCCGATCCAGCAAATTACAATTTCTTCCCTATCCTCCTTTCCTTTGTGAGGGAGGAGGAAGTTACTTTATCCATTTTTGGGGACAACTTAAATCTGTTTTTGTGCTTGACATCCTCTGATGGTGGGCTGGATGGTGATACCATGGTCACACCCACAACTTGTTCCTTTCCATCTCCTGAGTAACTCCTTGCTTCAAGGGGACAGTAACAGGCACGCATCCCCATCTGTGCCTAGAACCGTAATCTGGGCAACACTAACATGGATGCACAACGCTGGGGGGGATTATTTTCCTGTACTCAGTTGTGCTAGGGCAAAGTAAAAGCTAGCTCATAAGTGGTCCCCTTTAAGTCAATGGGGCTGCTTGTAGGAGTAGGGCTGCAGAATGCTTGCTGTGCTACACTGGTTACTTTTGCAGCAATTTTCACTATTAAGAAGCAGTATAAGTACCTTGGAATGTGTAACATCTGTAGCTGATGCATAGCCTGGGTAAACCACTAATATGGAGAAAATTGGTGTGGGATCATTGAAGCCAAAGGAGTTGTGCTGGTTTATACTAGCCGAGTCTGGTGCCTAATGGAAGCTGTTGAAAACCATTTTTCCCAAATGAGCCTGTATATATGGTTCTTCTGCTATTACTGGCCTGTTAAAATTATCTGTGCAACTGTCCCCATCCACCTGAGTGCTCCAGATACAGAACTCTCCTTTTCATGTTTATTTTATATTTTATTCATTTATTAAAATTTGCTTATTTATCAAACTCTGTATGTTTTTCCTGAACCTAATCTGTAGATCAGGAGTTGCCCAGCTGCCTGTTTGTTGTTTCTACAACTTAATTATTCAGTGATACCCAAAAATCAACCCCAGCCACTAAATTCTAAATGATTTTAAATTCTAATTATACTCTCGTAGGCTTATGTATTGGACTGATTGGGGGAGGCAACCAAAAATTGAATGTGCCTGGATGGATGGACAGCAAAGGCAAACACTGGTTTCTGAAGACCTTGGCTGGCCAACAGGCCTTTCTGTTGATTACCTGAACAACGACAGGCTTTACTGGAGTGACTCTAAAGAAAATATTATTGAATCCATGAGACCCGATGGAACAGACAGAATCACTGTATTACATGGAGGTAGGAAATTAACATGAATATTGTATGTATTTCTGATCTAAAATATAAATTTCAGTGTAAGGTCAGGTTTTCACACCTCACAACTGAGGCCAGATTTTCGAAAAAGTTCAGTTCCCAATTAGGCACCTTACTAAGAACAAAACTTGGTAGTGTTTTACATTCACATTGCATGTGTGTAAATGTCTATGCAAGGTAGTGGAGAAATTAGGTTTACTGGCATTCATTTTCAGGAGCAAAACAGACCAAATGGATGGATTAGTCATAGTTTAAGTGTGTTCTTACTCAATTTGCAGGTATAGTAGCCTGCTTATTTCAGTCATGTGGTGACCTTTCCATCAATGTAAATGCGAGTGGTTAATGAATAAAATACTGGTGTCAAGAGGAGGAATCATTGGCTCATCAATAGTGCTGGGTATACTTTGCTAACGGATGATTATTTTGTTCCTTTGAGAAGTCAGCAGCCCATACAGCCTTGATGTCTTCGAAAGCCATTTGTATTGGATTTCTAAGGAAAGAGGTGAAGTCTGGAAGAAAGATAAATTTGGAAATGGAGAAAAGGTGAAAGTGCTCACTGTAAACCCATGGCTCACTCAAGTGCGCATCTATCATCAGCATAGATACAATCAATCAGGTAATCCCAAGTTTTGGATGTTCTGTTCTCTGTCATCTGGAAATGGCTAGCCAAAGCCATAACAATGTCTTTGGAGAGTTTAGTAATAGCCTGGGAATGGACAGATCTCTCACTTCATGAAGTATGTATTTCTGAAAGTGTAAAGAAAGTATTGAGATTGACAAGTGTACTGCATATATAGAGATAGTGAGGTGGTAGATATATAAAATGAAACAGGGTTCAAATACAGAAGAAGAACACTTTTCTCTTTCGGAGAGATTTAGTACAAAATTATGGCTGAGTCCATTTTACCCATTCTACAGCTTCTGTGTAGGAAACAACAATAGCTGAGGCTTACACTCCAAAAGCACAAAATGCAGGGTATTCATTATCTTCAGTGGAGACCACCTCTATCTAATGAAGTGTCAAATAATGGCAGGGTTACCCAGAGGCAGTTCCTACTACTCTAGCATTGCAGTCTCCTTCTAGAAGGATTTGTCTGCACTACACACCAGTGCTTACAATGTGTATTGTATGTGTAGCTACATGTCACAGTGAGAAACAAGTTGTGTCCACGCTGCAGAGTGCAGCTACGTGTGTCCATGAAAGACTTGAGGAGCAAGCGAGTCTTCAGCTGCTCCCTGATGCTAGAACCTTTCACTGTGGGGTGGCAGCAGTGAGAGGCTCCAACAATGGGAAGCTGATGGAGCCTTTTCCAACAGTCTCCCCCATGCCAGAGTCTTCCCTTGCTGCTGGAGTCTTTCTCTGCTGCAAGGAAGGGCTCCAGCAGTGTGGATCTGGCCTAATGAAGCTTACAGTGTAGATGTACCCTTAGTGGGAATGCTCCATGGAGCTCAGGCAATGTAGATGCTCTGTTGCTTCACCCTTGTGCATCCTTGGCTCTTATAATGAATGTAGAATAAGACAGACAGAAAATTTTAATGTAAAATACAATATTTACAAGCTGTCTAGGGTGTTTTAAATGTAGAAAAAGCACTTTGTTTTGAGTTTCTTACTGTAACAATGGTGAGCTACTTAGCTGACAGGCCGGGGCATTGCTGCCCCCAAAATAGGTTCAGGGCCAGGGCGGGGGTGGGGACAGAGGGGGTGGGGCTACTACCCCAGGCCTCACTGTTTCATGGGCTCCGCAGTGGTGTTCCAGCCCAGGGGACGGGGCGAGGCGGGCATGTAGCCGGAGCTCTGCAGGGTCCCAGCCACAAGCCAGCCCTGCCTGGCCTGCCCTGCCCCACCCCTGGGACTGACTGGCCAGAGGGAAGGCCCACATAGGCTGATTGGCCCTGGGTCCTGTCCCCAAAAGGGACGGCCCTGGGCGGGCTGGCAGCAGCCAAGCCCCGGATCCCTGGGCCCCAGGCGAAGGCCACGTTGGGCCGGTGGCGACTGGGTCTCCGATCTCTGGGAGACCCAGGGCACTGGAACTGAGACTCGGGGCTTGAGCTCCGTGTGCCAGGCACTAGCGATGCCCTGCTGACAGGTAGAAAACCCTTTTTATGTCTCAGAAATGCTCCTAGGTTTATTCTCCAGTTAACATTTGTCACATCTGCATTTCAGTGTCTAATCCTTGTAAAGATGTCTGCAGCCATCTCTGCTTGCTGAGACCAGGGGGATACACTTGCGCTTGCCCACAAGGGGCTCGTTTTGTAGAAGGCAGCACCACAGAGTGTGATGCAGGTAGAGTGAATTGTCCAACTGTAAATTGAATCATTGACTGAGTAGGATTTTCCTTTAATACGTAGTTCTGATTTGAAGGAGGTGGGGGAATGTATATCTTTTCTCTATGACTAATAAAGCAGCCTCGAATTAGAAATGCAAACTGGGAAGAAGGTGCTTCTGGGATTAAAGCAGGAGCCCTGAAGCCAGGACATGTGAGTTCTGTTGCCAGGTGTCCCACTGACTTGCTGTTACTTTGGACAGGTCACTTAATTTCTTTAGGTATGTGTACACTTGCTATTTAGGTTGACTTGAGAACACTTAAGTAGACCTGAATTACTCCACGTCCACACCAGGCTTTCATTAAGTCAACTTAAGGGCATCCATAAGTCAACTTAATAACTACTGGCAGTTAGGTCAACTTAACGGCTAAGTCGATTTGTTAAGTTGACCTAAAACCAGTGTGGACACTTTTGGGTATTAAGTTGAGCTAGGGCAGGGACAAGGGAGCCATGGCTCCCTTCTCCCCAGGACCAGAACTTTCTGGCAAGAAGCAGGGGTGTCACTGCCCCATGGAGGGATCCAGGGCATGGCCCCAGGCTCCGCCCCCTGGCCCGCAGACCCCGCCCCCGGCCTGCAGGTCCCTCCCCCGGCCGGACGGGGCCGGAAGCAGCTGTGGGTGGCTTGGGGACGGGGATGGAGTGGCTGCCGCTCCTGCGAGCGGCTGAGCCCTGGATCCCTGGCTGGGGATGGGGCCAGGAGCAGCCTCTGAGGCCAAGCCCTAGATCCCCAGCTGGGGATGGGGCTGCTGCAGCCGCTGGAGGCTGTGCCCCAGATCTCCGGCCCAATTGGACCAGAGACCGGGGGCGGGCCGCCAGACCCAGGGCACTGGCGCTGAGATTCAAGGCCCGTGCCCTGGGTGCCCAGCTCCAGCGATGCCCCTGGCAAGAAGGGAGCTGGGATGCTGCAGGTCCCCAGGGAGAAGGGAGCTGCGTTTGCCTTCTTGCCAGGAAGCCATGTGGGGCTCCCCAGCCAGGGCTCCAACTGGGAGGAAATCCTCTGCTGCGGGTCCTGGCAAGAAGGGAGCCGTGGGTCCCTTCTCAGCAGGGAGCTGCGAATCTCTGCCATGTCTGCACTTGAAAAGTTAAGTTGACTTGTTAAGTTGACTTAACAGAGTTGACTTAACTTTTCAAGTGTAGACATACCATTTATGCTTGAGTTTCTTTTTTGTAAAACTGATATAATAACATCAGTGCTATACAGTTTGCCAGGTTACAGATAGAGTGCATCTCTAAAAACAAAAGATTTCAAAGAAACCTTTCAGTTTTGGCAAAATTTTGTTTTTTGGTGGGGAAAAAACATAATATTCCAATTAAGTCTAACCATCATCTTTTGGCCTTTTCAGAACAGAACATTTTGATTTTCTGTTTCAGAATGGCTTTTTATTTCTTTCTTTTTCTTAAAAAAAACATACTGTAATGTTTTATATCAAAATGGGAACAAAGCATTGCAATTTTATCAAAACATTTCCAGCGACCCAGAACAAATCTTTTTAAAATAAGTAGATAGATAAATTCACTTTTTAGGTAAGGAATATTTTGTTTCATTCCATTTTGGAATGAAACAAGTTTAAAATCATGAAATTTTGTGTGAAACAGAAAATCCAATTCTCATCCAGCTCTACAAACACTCAAGAGCGGGGCAATCCAGGAGTTTGACCTGTCTAAGCAAATTTGATTTGTATCAGCTAGAAGTTTCACTCATGTGCAACCAGATTATTTTATTTGGTTGTAAACCATTTATGTGTATATATTAGTATAAATGGGATCTTAGACACCGAGGAAAATGAAATCAGTGTTTGACAAAATAAAGAATATATTTAGAGTTCTGTACTTTTTTATCTTGTAAAAGTCAGTAAACATTTTGGTACTCTACAGATGGGACAGGAAACCAAACTCAAAATATATTGAGAGATCATTTACAAGGAATTGGCATATAATGCAAGCCTTTTAAACATAGGCATTCAGAGTTCAGCTACAGAATTACACCAGATAACACAGTGCTTTCAGAAGCACATGGGAAGCACGTCTGCTGTGCTTTCCTCAAGCACCCTTCCACAGCTGGTACAGAGAGTTATGGGGCCATAATCATGCTCATCCTTCCCTCTTCCCTCAGTTGATAAGAGGGAGGCAGTGTCCAGGAGAAATCCTTGTGCTTTGTGAGTGTGCGGGCTGCCATTTTACTTAGCTGTTAACTGAGATTCCAGATGTTCTCTTCTTTGTGCACTCATGGAATCTGGGTTATGAACCTGTCTGGCTGATAGCACCTCATGACAACAAAAAACATTAAAGATGCGTCTAATGTATCCTAGTCTAATTTGCATTTTGGTGGACACTTCTTTAATAAAGTAATCCATGTGACATTACATCTGGGTTACTTCTCTACAGTTAGTCCATCTGCAGAAGTAAGAATGAACATTGATATGATTAAGGTGATGATAGCAAACGGAGGAGAGCCCATTAGGAGCATATTAGAGGCAGAGACCTTAGAAGAGTGAAAAAAATTAAATATCTGGGCCAGTGATTGCTGTCAGTAGTGCCTGCTTGAGTTGTGCCCAGCATTGTGTCAAATCTGCTTTCTGAAAATCATGGGAGCGGACACCAGTTATCTGTGATTTAAAAAAAAAATACTAAAAAACAGTAATTCAATCTATCCTAATGTACAAAACAGAGACTTGGCCAGCCACAAGAAAAGAAATCAGTATGCTTCACACTATGGAAATGTAGGTGGTAAAATTGTCCAATGGTTGAACACACTGTTATATGAAGCTAATTGAGATTGTGAGAGTCCTAATGTGGATTACTTCAACTGGAGACAAGTTGAAGGAGCTAAGCTATGTTGGTATGGTCATGTCCAACAGAGACCCAAGAGTTCCATTGGTAGGCCCTTGCGGTAATTGACGTAATTGATGGTGAGGGCAGAGGCCAAAGACCCAGTTCATGGATTGGATGTCAGTGGAACTTGGAGAGTCCAATGTGCATGACAGTCATGAGTTTTGGAAGAAGGCTATAAAAGTTGCCAACCTGAAAAAGGGAAATGGCAAGACAGAAGAATCTGTCTGTTATGAATTGTATTAAGCAGAATCTGTCTGCTATGAATTGTAATAATCTTTTTCAGCCAGTCAGTGATAAACAATTTCATAGCTATTCCACAGACAGTGCCACATTTGACTTATATTTACCCAACACTCTATGGTACTTTGACCTATTATTTTCACAAGATACTATTTAAGCATTAAGTATTGGAGCATCTCCAGGCAGGCCCAGGAGATATTTCTGTTTATCACTGCATCTTATTAGTGACTAGCAAAAGTTTATTTTGGAGCAACAGCTGTGCAAATTGCTTTAGCTACATCTTATGAGAGTGATTTGCTGTTTAGTGCTCACAGCACCTGCATTTGTTACTCTTCATTAAACTGCTTTAAAATAATCTAGCGGGAGATGAAAAAATAGGTCAAGATTTGTTTTGGAAAAAAATAATTGAACAAAAAGTATTTTACAATATTAAGCACAGTGATTTACTGTTCCTGTTTGGAACTTCACTTAAGCTTTACTTTAATACCTAACTTCACAGTGGGGCTTAACCATTTAATTATCACATCTATCAGCTTTTTTTTTTTAAACAATTTTCCTAAATTAAGGCCCCTTGTGGGAAGCAGAGACTGAGCCCCAAATCGGGGATCTCTGTTTCAAACTTAACTACCATTGACTTGAGTAGGAGTTTTGCTTAAGTAAAGATTTCAGAAATCAACCAGCTCTTACTTCTGGTGGGTAGAAATTTTATGGCCCACATTTTATAGCTATGTTGTAAGTGTAAGGAAGAGAGGCAAAATGCATCTTGCATTTATAGACTATAAAAGCATAGAGGCCTGAGATCTTTTTCATAAGATTTGTAGCATGCTTTTTAGTATGTAGCTTTCCTGAAATTCTAATTAAGGCTATTAAAAGTATACTTCAGTGAAACTTGCTTTCTTTTTGAAGATCTTCATTGGTTCAATATCAAAACATCGTAAGAATCTCTGTGAGTTTCTCTTAAAAAACTTACCAATTGGGTGTTATATTGATACACCTTTGGGCCAATGGCAGTGTTGGAACCTCAGGAAGTACCTGAAGATTGGTTGAAACACTAGCATGTTTAATAGGCACCAATCCTGAATAATGGGGAGCTTGAGCTGCTCTGTGCTGACAGAGCATTACAGAAATAATAGTTTGAGGCTCCTGGAATTCGGGATGTCTCCCCTTTGTCACTGCTCTAATTGGCACACATCACAGTATCTAATTTAAAAGCAAATTTCCATTCATCATTGCCCTCATTTTCTCCAAAAATAAGTGCATCATTTCTGGACAAATCATTTAATGCCCATCGAAATTCCCTGGGTGGCTTGAAGAGGAGTTTCAGACAGATGAGGTAGGATAATGTTGTACTCTGAATTTTCAGCCCTGCTGGCAGGGAACAGAAGAGTTGCTTGACCTCACGCTGCTGCATCCGTAACTTTCCACTTTCCAGTGTTAAAAGGATACGCTGTAGCATCCAGCAATTTTTGTTTGCATTTCTTCACTGCATATGCAAGAGAACATATTGGAACCTGCACCTTTCTTGTTGCTGCTGACCCATTTTTAGTGAATATTGTGAAAGAACAGAAGTTTAATTTGGATTTAGAATTGTATTTGGGGCAGATAGTAAATATAGTAACAAGCTACATCCCTGGCATTAAGAGCAATATTTTCAAAAAGCTGGGTCGGATGTAGGATTTGCACTTCACCGCATACTCAGTTTGGGGTAATTGCATGCACAAAATTACAAGCTGGATTGAATTTGGCCATAAGAGTTTATTTTTTTAAAAATTGCATGGTAACGTATGCTTCGCTGAGTATGGCTTATTAACACATGCATGGCTTTCAATTTCTGCAGCCATTGAATCCCCTCCAACAATGCCACCAGCATGCAGGTGTATGCATGGAGGAACGTGCTATATTGATGAAAGTGGTCTTCCCAAATGCAAGTAAGTTCACATTGTAATGGCCATAGGTCAGAGTTTGCTGGTTTAGCATTATGATAGAGTTCAGTTCTTCAAAATGTAGTTACAATGTTGCACTAGAAAAAGAGCTAAAACATTAATAATAGTATATGTATAGCAGTGGTAGGCAAATGGACGTGACCATAAACTAACTAAGTACCTTGAAAATAAATGGTTTGAAAAGGAATAAAAGAGCAACCTGTGAAAGCCACAAAATAAAAATAAATCTGGTGAAGGAGGCGTGAATAGTAAATGCTCTGAGAAATGAGCCAGTAGGTGCCGCTGATGATTCACAGAAACCAAATTTCCAAATTTAATTAATCTAGTTTCTGACTCAGCATTACTGTGTCTCTATTTCTAAGCAGATAACAGGCATATTAGCTTTATAGTCAGTCAAACATGTAATTACTGAGAAGTGAAGTGGACTCTACAGCCTGTCGGTAAACCTTACAGAGTATAATAATAAAGCTTATCCACTAGACTTAATAAAAGACAGTCAAACTATCTCCCTTATATTCACAGGTGTCCTTATGGCTACATGGGAAATTATTGTGAAATAGCATTGTCACAGGATGTGCCTGCTGGAACAAGTAAGCTTCAAGTATATATTACACTTTATAACTGAACTAAGGCATGTCTAATATCAGTTTAAGGTCAACCTTATACTCTGGCAGGGCTCTTTTTCACTTGTAGCTAGGCATGCTTTAATCTTTACTCGCTGTTCTGTCCCTGGCAGCTGCAGCTGCAGTGTTGCTGACAGTCATTCTAATAATAATAATTGGAGCGCTGGCCGTTGGAGGATTCTTTAACTACAGACGGACAGGATCCCTCTTACCAGCTCTTCCCAAACTCCCAAGGTATGTTTCCCAGAGCAGGTGGTTGACTGGAGTCTGTGAATCAGATGTTTTACATTTGTGCCTGAATGTTTCTTAAGGGTACAATGTGTCCAGTATGTACTAGTTCTACAGACACCAGGAGCATCGCTGCCCCAGGAAAGACCCGGGGCATGGGTGCGGTCCCCCCCCGTGGCCCCAATTCTCCTCCGGGGCCTAATCTGGCCTCAGGCTCCTGCCACCACCTGCCTGGCCCTGGATCCCTGGCCGGGACTGGGGCCAGGGCCAGGAGAGGCTGGCGCTGCCGCAGGGGGCCCGGCCTGAATTCTCAGCAGGGGAGCGGGCTGGGAGCGGCAGACGCCGCCGCAGCCGGGAGAGGCAGGTGCTGCAGCTGGCAGCCGTGCACTGGATCACCGACCTGGGATGGGGCTGGGAGATGCAGGGGCTGCCCAGGGACACTCGGGGCACTGGCGCTGGGACTCGGGGCATGTGCCCTGTGTGCCAGGCGCTAGCGACGCCCCTGCCAGACACTACTTTTAGCAGGGCATTGGACTGGATGACCCTCACGAGGTCTCTTCTAGCCCTAATATTCTATGATTCTAGGTGAAGAGCAGGATTAAAGCAGTTCCTAAAAATTTGTGTTTCTGGTTCATAACAAAGCTGGTCATATCTAACAGCAAAGATTATTGTGTTGTCACACTACTCTGGGCCTCAGATTAGTTTTCAGATAAATAAATACAGATTTCAGATAAATTAACTTCAGAAAATAAACATAAACTGATCTGATATTAGACTGGGTATTCAGTTTAAAGGGATATGAAAGACCAATGATCAAATATGTTCATTTTAATTACTTTATCAAAGGTTGTAAGAATACAACTCTGGCAAGTTACTTACAGAAACTTTAACTTTGAAAAGGCTGAACTCTTCTATTATGGTATACTCACTTGCAAGAAATTCTGAGTGACTAAGAGATACAGATATGCCAAATCCCCACGTTTCATGTTTATGTGAGGCAGGAGATCTCTCTTAGGTCATTGGTTCCCTCAGAAGCACAGCAATCCAGTGAAACTCAACTTCATGAATTTTGAAAAGAAGTTTGACATTTTAAAGTAAAGGAAGGGAGATGAAGAAAATGCATCTTAAAAAGAAGAGGCTCAGAGCACAAGCAGATTTTTAAATGCTTCTGAAAATATATGTTTTATTTAAACATTTTTCCTTTTTTACCTTCAGAATTAAAATTGGTTTCATGAAGTACGTGGGTGAGAAATGACATGTTTAGTTTTCAGCTGCAGCTCAAGTCAGTGAGTGTGACTGAATGAGTAAGTGAGCAGGCAGGTGGGCTACTCTACATGTAGTGTTTGAACCAATGTAAACATAAGAGGTTCCATAAAATTATAATTAAGTCTTAGTTATATGAATAAAAAAGGGTTTAAACTGATATACCAAAACAAGTCCCCCTCAACCTGTATCTAAGTGCATCAACACTTACAAGTTACACTAAGTTAATTATAATGGTTTCCTCATCTGATGCAGTTAAATAAGTGCAAAAACAGCTGTAGATTATCCCTGAGAGAAATACTGGTAATTTGTACCTGTTGTTTGCTGACAGTAATATTCTGTTTCTGCTTTATTTCATGATAATGGTCAGTGCATCACCAGACACTAAGTGAAAATTTTAAGAGAACCTGGCTTTTCCAGTGTCAATTTCCCTGAAAATGGGGTCTACTGAAATGGAGTTCTAAATCCTATTCCTTTAACTAGTGATTCTCAGTTTTAAATCTTTTTCCAGGATTAGTGCTAAAATCTGTCATTGTCCAACTCCTCCTTAAAAGTGTCTCCCTCTGTAATACACTATGTCAGTGCATGTAGTCATGTCTTCTGTTGGCTGGCAGTTCTAGCAACTATAAAAGCTTGCTATAGACATCTAAAGGAATTCTCTTTTAGCCCACCTCATAGGGCATATCTTCACTGTAAAGTAATAGCTTGAGAACTGCTTCTAACTTGAATCCAGTCTGCATACACTATTTGGAGTGTGGTGGTGCTTTAACTGGAAATGACTAGCCCTCAGAGGTTCTAGTAGAAAGCTTAAGGTACCACAATTCATTAGCAGTTAAAATAACCATTCTGCAATATGGTCACAAACTGATAGGCTTCACTTGAATGCCACTAGTGCCCCAATGCCTTCCCACAATTCTCCTGAAAGGACAGACAAGTTGTCATACAGTTCACTGGGAAAAAAATCAAAAAGCAGCTGAGCTTACTGAAATGCAAAGAATGCTGGGATATGTCTCCAGAAGTCTTAGAGTCACACATGAGTTCTGTCGGTGCCAGAGTGGACTGAGCAGATTTAATGTTATTCAGACGTGTGTCTGCTTTCACTCAAGCAAAGTTATCTTGAGGAAAGTAACTCAAGTGTAGACAAGCGAAATAAACTCTACAGTGAAGGTCTGTGTTTTGGGTACTGAAGGTCCAGTGTTTCATCACTGCTAATATCTTCATGTGTAAGGCCAAAGTTCATATTATTTAGAACTGACACTGTTCGTATTACCCAATTTTTAACCTGCAGTTATCACAATTGCATGTGCAAACTGAGTATTTGTATTCTATGAGGAACTTAAATGGTTAATTGCATGCACAGACAACTGATATATACATATAACTACTGAAATTTTACCCATTAGTTAGATACACAATTGTATTGACTTTTTTGTGTATGCACTGGGGCTTTTGCCCTATGGAAATCTGGCCCTAAAGTTTTAATAAGAATCATACTGTTGAATAGTAAACTGTTTTTAGGAGACAATGGATTTACAGATTTGTCAGGAAAACTAAACTGAAAATAAGTCTAACCAAACTGTAATCAGTATACTTTTTTCAAATGACTCAGTACGTTATATGTAACCAAACCCTGAGGTTCTCACTTGTCACTCAGACACAACTCCCATTATGTTCAATGGGAGGTTCACTGAAGTGAAGATTGAGTGAGATTTCTGGAGCTGGCCTATAGAGAACATAAGTTTCAAATATTTGAGCAATAGTCACCCAGAACATTTGATTTAAAAGGCTACTGTCCAAATAATTGCTTTTTATTTTTGAAGTTTAAGCAGTCTTGTAAAGTCCAATGAAAATGGCAATGAGGTGACATTCCGATCTGGAGCAGACGTGAGTATGGACATTGGAGTATCTGGTTTTGGAGCTGATTCTGCTATCGACAGAGCAATGCAGATGGTATGGCTCAATTCCAAAATTATCTTTATTATTTTTCTCTTGTTTTCTTGTTCTGTGTATCAAATGGAAGCATGTTGTACAGAAGGAAAATGAGGTGATAAATACACTATTAAAAAGAAGTAAATATTGAAATATATTTCCAGAATGAGGTTACTTTAAAAATGTGAAAACAAAAATTGATCTCTGAGAGAATGTTATTTTGTCAAGATTTATGTGGTACAGATTAAATTAATTACCCTGGAAGTGCTTCAGCCTATGATCAGCGAATGCAAGGGTATGTTAGTCCTGTAATATTACAGATATCACTAGAGCTCTGTGCAAAGGCCTTGGTGTTCTTGAGCATTACATGGAATTGGTCAAAATGTGCAAGTTACAGAGGTTCCTGGTTCCTGCTCCCAGTGATATTATATGTAATCAAGGCTTCAGACATAATATTCAGAACCATATACAAGAAATACAACTTTGTGTAGCAGAGTGTAAACTTTTGAAATTCAGTGCCACTTGAAGGCTATGCAAAGCCTGCGTATTTCTGTCAGTTTTTGAGACATGTCGGATTTTACTGAAGCCAACATATTGCTGTATCTGAGAAATAGCACAGTGTTTTGAGGCTTATATGATAAGATTTTGCTATAGGAAATGTCATGATTGACCACTGCCAGTCCCTTCCACCAGCGTGCAGAATCCTACGTGGACATACTTCTTGCCATCCTTCCTACCTTCCTTGGGCTCCCTGTTGCAGATGTGCCTTCCTTCATGGGTGTTCTGCCTGCCAGCTGTTCCACTCTAATTCATAACTTCACCCATGCTTTTCTCATTGAGTGAAAGCCAGCGATCCTGCTCTCGTTCCTGGTGCTGAGCTGGCTTCAGCTCTTTTAAATTCTCCCTGCAAGTTTGATACTTACTGCAGGTATACTGGATGTGAGTCTTAATTAGCCCACAAACTCTCCTTACCTGCAGGTCCAGTGTGGGGTTGGTATACCCCATCACAGAACACAGCTTCTTAGGCTATGTCTACATTGGCCAAATTTAGTTCGGATTTGTTAGTCCGAACTAAGAAGTTTGAGCTTAGTTTAAACTAACCTCACACTTTAAGGTTCGAACTAAGCATGTGTCCTACACAGTTAGTTTGAACTAACTGACTTAGTTTGAACTTCTTAAGTTCGAACTAAGCATTAGTCTGGGTCTTGGTTGGACTTAGCTCAAACTAACATTCAAACAAATACGGTTAGTCCGGACCAAGTGCTGGTACTAACTAGTTTGAATTAAGCATTCTTTAGTTTGAACTAAGATATTTCTTAGTTTGAACTAGAGAAAGCTTAATGTGGCCATGGGCTAAATTAGTCTGAACTAAGCCTCCATAATCTGGACTAATTTGCCAGTGTAAACATAGCTTTAGAGGCTGACACTCTGCAGTGTGAATGAAGGTTAGAATGAGGACTAGCAGTACTTCCCATAATTGCCCCATATGGCTAGAAAGGCCACACAGTTCTCCTACAATTCACTGGGAAAGAATTCATAAGCTGGCTCATCTTACTGTTGAGGGAAAAACCATGAGATTTGTCTCAAGAAGTCTTAGAGCCACACATAAGTGAGCTCAGTGCCAGTGTGGATACAGCAGCTCCACTGTTATTTCACAGGCCTGGTCTAAACTTACCAGCAAATTCAGTGGCAATCAAAGGGAGATACACAAGCTACATAGAATAGCTTGCATGTCTTCCTGAGCTTCCTAAATTCTGTTCTGTGTGCAGTCTCCACTTTGCTGTGCCATCTCCACTATGCTGTGCCAACAAGACGTGCATTCCCATTGATGCAGCATTACTCTTTTTCTGGGGGTGGATTTATTACATTGACTTCTGAGTTGATTGAGTGGGTCTTCACTTCCACTCAGTCAGTTCTGAGGCATTAATCTGATGGTGGCGAATTTGTCGTTGTCAGTGTAGGCAGTCCCTTGAGCTAGACAATGATAATGGCAATACCCTGAGTTATTTGTAGTGAAGACATACCCAGATGGTTTTGTGGCTGGCTAAATCTAAAACAGGCCTCAAATGGACCAAGATGTTTTAAAACTTTGAAACCATTCAAACTGAATCCTTTGTATTGCTGTGGCTGCTTGAAAATTCTCCAGTGTCGGGGGAATCCTCAGGAGCTGCAGAGCTGCCATAGTGATTATTGTACCACACATACCCTCCTGGCTGTTGGAAAGGGATTGTGACGGGGGGAAAAAGAGGTACAGCCAGGGCCCCCAGCAATACGTAGCAAACCAAAGCAATTCTTTGGGGTCATCGGCAGTGGTGTCACTGGTGCCAGTCATGGGGGAGTGGGAGTGGGGACCGGCGGGCACATGCCCTGAGTCCCAGTGCCAGTGCCCTGAGTGGCAGCAGCCCGAACTGGCCCTGGCCCAAGCTGGGGATCCAGTGCTGGGCTGCCCATAGCAGCGGCTGCTTTACCTGTCACCATTCCCATCTGGGGATCTGAAGCAGTGCCACCTGTGGTGGTGGCCGCCTTACCTGGCCCCGTCCCCGTCCCCATCCCCATCTGGGGATCCAGAGCCAGGCTGCCCATGGCAGTGGCCACCTTACCCGGCCCCTGAGGAAGTATCACCCCTGATCACTGGCAGCCTGCACTGTTTAAAGAGGCCTTCATGTTGCTGTCTACCCCGGGGGAATAGCCCATTGCTCATTCAGCCAAATGTTAAACGCTGTTTCTGTCAGCGTCTTTATATATCTGCCCAGACTGCCTCAGCCATTGCTGAGGCCCAGCACAGGGTGTGGAGCAACTGCAATTTATAATTCTTGCTTTGCAGAAATGCAAAATTGTTTATTTCTAATGTAATTCCTATGTTTTTAAATAAGCAGATAGGCTTGTGTTTTTTCTGCAGAAATGCAGCAATCTCCCTGATGGGATAATGTGAATTGATCCAATTCTTTAATATTTCAAATACTATTGGTCAGTCTGTATGTCCTTTTGAAACCTGTACCAGGGAAACATCTGTTTTGGGATTAAGCTTCCTTTGACATTTCCTTACTCTTGAAGGCTTGATTTGTGGAACCCATCCTTCCTTGTGTAACACATTTTGAGTAAATTATTGAAATGTTTTGTTTTTACCTAGCTATGAAATGGGCCATTATTACATGTTCAGGATTTCATCACGATGTACTCAGTGATGATCTTGTAGACAATTAACAAGTTATTGAGTGGAATAAAGCATGCTCACATTACACATTGAGTTTCATCTATGCCAGATTTTGTGTATAACTTTACAAAAATAAAAATGTATTTCTCCTTGAGGTAAAGGATTAGATCATAAAGTGCTTACTCTGGCTATGTCTACACTATAAAAGCTAAGTTGACTTTATTGAGTTGACTTAATAAAGTCTACTTAAAGTCGACTTTAAGTAGACCTTATTAAGTCGACTTAGTGAGTCCACACTGCAATAATAAAATCAACTTTAAATGGCTCCCCTGGCTTAAGTCAACTTCATAAAGTCGAACTACGTGGCTACACTGCACTAAGTTGGCTTTATTAAGTTGACTTTAATGTCCACATTGTGTTAATGACTTAACCCATAAAGTCAACTTTAAGGGCAGGAATTATTAAGTTGACTTAAGGAAGCCCTTAGATTGACATAATCAACTTCAAATGTGGACAGGGCTTTGCTTAAGTTGACTTAAGCCTCCTTAAGTCAATTTACCCATAGCGTAGACATAGCCTATGTTATTTGGATCTTATACTATGGCTTTTTTTTTTTTCCACAGAATGAAAACTTTGCAGTGGAATCAGGGAAACAGCCAATCACATTTGAAAATCCAATGTATGCAACCAGAGAAAGTGGAGCTGGTGTGGCGAATGTAGCTCAGCCTACATATGTAAGAAAGAAACTGACTGTTGCTTTTCTTCTTTCATTTCTCCTTCCATCCTCATTCCTCTTTAATGCACTGGATCTTTCTTTCTCCAATTTTCTTTTTTCACTGTTATATCCTTCCTTGTCTTCCTTTTTCACATCATTTACTTTGCTGTGTATAATCCCTTATAATCATTTTCGCAAACAGGAAACAGCATCTAATAACAAGGAAAGTGAGAATTTTGAAAATCCTGTCTACTCTACTGTCATATCTACTAGCGCCAAACCTCCAGCAAGTACAGACACAGCACAGGTAACTCAATGATGTCTTAAAATAAAAAAACTTAGAAAAGTGCTGTATTGTTCTAGGTCTTCGAAAACCCTTCAGTACTGCAAACCCAGAGCAGTTTTATTTGTGATGGGGGTTACGAAATCTGAACTCTGACACTTAATGCAGGGAAGATCTGTAATGTAATTTTCATGTTTCATAAAATAATGAAATGGACACATTTCACTGCACAAAAACTAATAAGGCTTTATGTGATAGTAACAAGACTACAGTTCATGCTCTTTGCTGTTGCTATTCCAACCTGCAAGATCTTCAACCTTATAAACAAGGATTTTGTCAAAGTGTCTCTGCAAGTGCAGATCAGTGTCCTCTTCCCTTGTCCACTCAATCAATGACCCATTCCATGTCAGTCTATTTACAGTCTGTGCAGAGTTTGCCTTTTCATTGCTCATGAAGTGCAAAGATCATGCTATGCAGCTGTTCTGCCCAGGCACAGTTCCAACACTGTGCTGCCACAAGGACTAAATAGAACTTAGTCTATCGTCTCGTCTTCACTGATGGTGGTGAATTCGCCACCATCAGATTGATCTCCCTTATCAATTGATCGGGTCTGTGAAGACCTGCTCAGCCAATCAGGAAGCTGACAGTGGAAGATCACCCTTACAGAAGGAGTAGTCTTGAGTCAGAGGCAAGGGGTTTCCCTCCAGCTCAAGCTACTGAAGACAGTGTGCTAAGCAGAAGGTAGGCCATCGGAGGGAGATAAACAAGGTATTTTAAGTACTTTATGTATCTTCCTTTGATTGTCGCTGAAATGCTGCAGCCTTGTGGTTAATTGCTGTTAAAATTTGTCACATTTTATTTCTTGCTATGACTGTTTCAGCTTCACATGACTTCACATGGGACAAGCTATGCTTGTGATGTTGCAAATGCATTTGAATGGCAGCATTTGTACCTCTACAATAAAAAACCTACCAGGGTTTTCATCATACCTTTCTTTTTCGGGGGTCTTCTATCAGCCTGGAAGTTGCAATGGAAGAAGAGTGATCCTCAGTTGGTGTAAATTGCCATAGCTCTGTTGACTTCAGTGGAACTATGACAACTTCCACCAGGTGAGGATCTGCTCCCCCCACTCTCCAGATAAGTGATATTTTTTAACATTCATAAAAATCCCTGCAGAATTATATCTGCATAAAAATAGTAGATCAGTTTTTCATAGACACGATGCGACCTTCTGCTTTAAATTAAGTGAAATATGATACACTGTAATGAAAATGTGAGCAAGAGGTTTAGCCATTGTGTAGTCTAATCATGCTTTTATTCCACTTATAACCGTAACACCATTAAAAATTGCAATTTCATGCATCAGCTGCATACAGGACATTTGTTTCACGTATTGTTGAGTATTTTCAGTGTTGAAAATCAAAGAATCTTCTCATCTAGGCTAGTCATGTGATTCATGAAGTTGCATTATTATTTCTGAAACACATAGAATTAAAAACTGTATTACCTGCCATTTTGGAGGATCATATCTGTTCAGCCCATCTCTCACATAAATTATCCACTGAGGTTTACTGTGAATTTCAATGGAGACAGGCCAGAGAACGTTTTGCTGGCTGCATGCCCGTTGCTAAGGAAATGATAACAAAATGCATGTAATTAAAGTTCTCCTGAGTGACAGAGGAAGTCAGTTAAGACTGTCAGGGTAGGGATTTGCAGGCTTATCTGGTGAGTGGAGTGAAGGGCTGAGTGCTTAGTTTAGGTGCTAAGTTAGGTGCTAAGTTATCCCTCCCATTGAGTTGACACCATGGGCACGTCTACACAGACTGTTTTATTTCGAAATCGGTCCTTTCGAAAGGACCAATTTCAAAATAAAACCCTTATTTCGAAAGGGCTCCTTTCGAAATAAGGGAAACCGCAGGATCAGAAAGACCGTTATTTCAAAACGGATGTTTTGAAATAACGCCAATGGATCCACTGTTTCGAACCGTTGTTTCGAAACAACAGGTCTAACGCCGTTATTTCGAAACATCCGTTTCAAAATAACGTTCGGTTCGAGGGGGGTAGGTTTTACTTTTTCAGGATGACGATCCTTATTTCGAAAGGACGAGGTCCGTCCTTTTGAAATAAGGGAACGTCGTGTAGACCAAATCATTTTTATTTCGAAATAACGAGTGTTATTTCGAAATAAAAGTGCTGTGTAGACGTGCCCCATGAAAATGCAGATGCAGCAGAATAATAGCATCCCAGCTTCTCTGGAAACTGATAAGTTTACTTGGTGGTATAGCTTTTGTTTACAGGGCAGCATTCCTTTAGCTCCCAGTTCCATAGGTAGCTCTTTGTGGCTGGGCACAGTGCTCACACAACACACTACATGGATTTGTATCCCTGGGTATATCTGCATGTTGCTCAATCATTATATTTCTCTTTTTATAATCTCATGCCTGCTTTTTCTTTTCTATTGATTTGTGTAGAGCTCATTAGTAGTCCTGGTCCCCATGAATAAATGCGTCTTTGGCTCTGCTGTTGTCTCACATTGTGGAAACTGCTTGCTCTACAATAACAGCAGGACTTGGGTTGTCTCCTGGGATGCTGACCTGGCAGCCAAAGGAACTGGGTTCTGTTCTCAGCTCTGCCACTGACTTCCCTGTTTCTCCTGCTACCTGTTTTCAGTCTTGTCTGTTTAGAATATAAACTCTTTGGCTATGTCTACACTAGGCAATTAGTCAGGATTAAGCAAGCTTAGTTTGGACTAATTTAGTCTGGGTCTATGCAAGTCTTTGCCTAGTTCAAACTCAGAAATTTCTTAGTTCAAACCAAGAAAAGCTTAGTATGAACTAATAAGTACGACTGGTTAGTCCAGACTAAGCACCTAGTGCGAACTTTTAAGTTCAAACTAGAGCGATATAGACCCGGACTAATGGCTTAGTTAAAACTAAAAAAAGGTTGAACTAAGCCATTAGTTTGAACTAGTTGCACTGACTAGTTTGAACTAAAAAGTTAGCTTGAAATAGTAAGTGTGGCCAGTTTGAACTAAAAAGTCGCGGTTAGTCTGAACTAACCCGTGGTTTGTTCAGACTAACCGGGAGCTGCTTAGCTTGGACTAAGAAAGTCCAAACTAAACTTTGTGATGTAGACATAGCCTTTGAGGCAGGGGCTGTCTCTAGTGCCTAGAAAAATGGATTCCATGTTCCAGTTTGGGGCCTCTATCATATTACAAATACGTAATACTAACAACAAAAGGATGGTGACTGGGAAGTAGCAAAAGATGAGTTCATTTGAGTGACTTTCCTGAGAATTAAAAGGTACATTTAGGGAAATGAATATGGCTGTATTCACATACAGATGGTTGTTTTGAAACAAGCTGTGTCGAAACAACTTGTTTTGAAATAAAACCTTATTTTGAAATAACTTAATTCGAATTAACAGTTTGTTAATTCGAATTAAGGAAAAATGCGGGAAACGAAATAGCAAGTTCGCACGGCGAACATGCTATTTCGTTTCCTGCTGCAGGGGGCTGCAGCCCCCTGGGGGTGAGCCGCTTCTGCGGCTCACCCTGCAGCCCAGAAAGGGGGCTGCAGTCACTGGTGGGGGGGTGAGCCACTGCGGGGTGGCTCAGCCCCCCGCCAGAGTTGCCCCAACACCCTCTACGGGTCGGGGGCACCGGGGGTGCAGCCCGGGCTGCGGCTGAGCCTGCGCTTCCGACCTGCTGGGGGTGTCAGGGGTGCAGCCCCAGCTGCCGGCTGAGCCCGCGCTCCCGACCCGCCGGGGGTGTCAGGGGTGCAGCCCCGGCTGCCGGCTGAGCCCGCACTCCCGACCTGCCGGGGGTGTCAGGGGTGCAGCCCCTGCTGTGGGCTGAGTCAGCCCGCAGCAGATCACCCCCCCACCCCCCACCGGGGGCTGAGGGACAGCCCTCAGCACCCTGGCCAGCGTCCTAAGGGTTCCCTGGCCAGGGTGCTGACGATCCAATGTTGTTTCGGAACACTTTGTTGCGAAACAACATGTTCACACGCCTTGTTTCGAAACAAGGGTTTCAAAACAACGTGGTTTCACTGAGAAACCAGGTTTACGTTGTTTCGAAGCAACACAGTTGTTTCGAAACAAGGGCTTCCCCTTGTTTCGAAACAACTGTGCGTCGTGTGAACATGTTTTTTTTTTTTGTTTCGAAACAAAAGTGCTGTGTGAATACAGCCTATTAGTCCACAGGGTGATTTAAAATAAGAATCAATTTGATTATAGCGAAAACTAAATTTATTTTCCCTATGTTGAAATGATCCACTGACTTGCATTTAGTGATTGGTTGGTTGGCTGGTGAAGGATCAGAGCCTATTTCAAGAATAATAGTATCATTGGACATTTCCAGTATAATTTTTGGGTTCTATCTGCTGTTATTTTCTGATGAGCATTCAGAAAATTACAAACAAAAAATGCCTATCTTCTGTTAAAGAGAAATTTCACTTTTAGACATTTTCACTGTATTGTCACATTTTTTGTTTCTTCTTTTATGGGTAGGTTGTCATTTAAACAATTGTCAAAGCACTTAGAAACCACGATAGGCTTTAGAAAAATTATATCAAAAGAGAGAAATTTTTAAAAAATTACTAGATAACATAATGGTGATGGGATGAACATCTTCTGAATAAAATCATTTACTGATATAACCAACAGGAGAACCCTTCCAGCAATGACATTAGCATTTTGCAAATAAAATGGGAGAAAATTGTTCAGCTACAGAGTTTAGTACTAAAGCTCAATAATTTTTTTTTCTTTCAGGAAACAAAGTGGAGTTTCTTCAAAAGAAAACTGAAACAAAGCACTAATTTTGAAAATCCAATCTATTCAGAGGTAATTCTTAGAATCATAGACTCATAGAAACATAGGGTTGGAAGGGACCTCATAGGTCATCTAGTCCAACCCCCTGCCAGAGGCAGGACCACTCCCACTAAACCATCCCAGTCATGGTTTTGTCCAGCCAGGCCTTAAACACCTCCAAAGATGGAGATTCCACCACCTCCCTTGGCAGCTCATTCCAATGCTTCACCACTCGCCTAGTAAAGTTTCTTCTAATATCCAGCCTCAACCTCCCTAACCGCAACTTGAGACCATTGCTCCTCGTTCTGTCCTCTGTTACTATCGAGAACAGTCGAGCTCCATCTTCCTTAGAGCATCCCTTCAAGTAGTTGAAGGTTGCTATCAAATCCCCCCTCAGTCTTCTCTTCTGCAGACTAAATAAGCCTAATGCTTTCAGTCTTTCCTCATAGGGCTTGTGCTCCAGCCCTTTAATCTTTTCCTCATAGGGCTTGTGCTCCAGTTGCCCTCCACCGAACTCTCTCTAGCATGTCCCTATCCTTTTTGTAGTGGGGAGCCCAAAACTGAACACAGTATTCTAGATGTGGCCTTACCAGTGCAGAATAGAGGGGAAGGATCACATCCCCTGATCTGCTGGAAATACTTCTTTAGATGCAGCCCAGTATGCCATTGGCCTTTTTGGCCGCAAGAGCACACTGCTGACTCATATCTAGCTTCCCATCCACCATGACCCCCAGGTCCTTTTCTACACTGCTGCTACTTAGCTGAATGTTTCCCAGCCTGTAGCAGTGCATGGGGTTTTTCCGTCCCAAGTGCAGGATTTTACACTTGTCCTTATTGAACCTCATAAGATTTCTATTGGCCTACTGTTCCAATTTATCTAGGTCTCCCTGAATCCTGTCCTTGCCCTCCAAAGTGTCTACTGTTCCCCCCAGCTTGGTGTCATCCACAAACTTACTGAGAGTGCAGTCTATTCCATCATCCAGATCATTGATGAAAATGTTAAACAGAACCGGCCCGAGGACTGACCCCTGGGGTACACCACTCGTGACTGGTTGCCAGCTAGACATGGAACCATTGATTCCTACACACTGAAACCGTTGATCTAGCCAGTTTTCTATCCACCTTATAGTCCACCTATCCAACCCATACTTCCTTAATTTGCCAATGACAATGCTGTGGGAAACTGTATCAAAAGCCTTGCTAAAATCAAGGTATAGCACATCAATGGTTCTTCCTGCATCCAGAAAACCAGTCATCTGATCATAGAAGGAAACAAGATTGGTCAGGCATGATTTACCCTTGGTAAATCCATGCTGACTGTTCCTGATCACTTTATTTTCCTCTAAGTGTTTGAGGATGGATTCTTTGAGAATCTGCTCCATAATTTTTCCAGGGATTGAGGTGAGGCTGACTGGTCTGTAATTCCCCAGATCCTCCTTTTTCCCTTTCTTGAAAATAGTCACTACATTTGCTTTTTTCCAGTCCTCTGGCACCTCCCCCGTTCTCCATGAGTTTTGAAAGATAACGGCCAGCAGTGCTGCTATTTCATCGGCCAGTTCCCTTAGCACCCTCGGATGCAGTTCGTCCGGCCCCATGGACTTGTGCACATCCAGCTTCTTTAAGCAGTCCCTAACCTGACCTTCCGTCACCAAGGGCCTGTCTTCTTCTTCTCCCATCTGCCACACCCATGGCAGTGGGCTGGGAGCTGACCCTGCCTGTGAAAACTGAAGAAAAAATGCATTGAGCACTTCAGCTTTTTCCTCATCCTCTGTCACAAGGATGCCTGCCCTATTCAGCAAGGGACCTACACCATCCCTGATCCTCTTCTTGTTATTAACATACTTGTAAAACCCCTTCTTGTTATCCTTTACATCCCTCGCTAGCCGCAACTCCATTTGTCTTTTGGCCTTGCTGATTTTATCCCTGCAGTCCCTAGCTATATCTTTATATGCCTCCTTGGTCATCTGACCAAGCTTCCACTTCCTGTAAGCTTCCTTTTTAGGTTTAAGCTCAGAGCAGAGTTCTCAGCTAAGCCATTCTGGCTGCCTCACATGTTTGTTCTTTCTCCTAATTGGAATGGCAACTTCCTGTGCCCTTAGCAGGGTTTCTTTAAAATATAACCAACTCTCTTGGACTCCTTTCCCCTTCAGATTAGCTTCCCGAGGGATCCTGCCCATCAGTTCCCTGAGGGAGCCAAAACCTGCTTTTTTGAAGTCCAGGGTTTTTGTTTTGCTTCTTTCCTTCCTTCCTTTAATCAGCATCCTGAATTCAACCATGTCATGGTCACTACTGCCTAGTTTGCCATTTACCTCTACCTCCGTGATCAATTCTTCCCTGTTTGTGAGCAGCAGGTCGAGAGGTGCAAGCCCCCTAGCTGGTTCCTCTAGCATTTGTACTAGAAAGTTGTCCCCAACACTTTCTAAAAACTTCCTGGATTGCCCATGCACTGCTGTATTGCAAGGGGGTGTAAAACATAGGATCAGGTCCTATGTTTTACACCCCCTTGCATTTAGTTTCATTCCTTTCTGTAAGTTCACCCATCTTCGAAGCATCTGAGGAAGTGGGATCTTCTCCCACGAAAGCTCATGCAAAAAATAAATCTGTTAGTCTTAAAGTGCCACACAACTCCTTGTTGTTTTTTTACTGGACTAGACTAACACAGCTATCCTTTCGAAATTGACTGCTGTATTGGCCTCCCAGCAGATGTTACGGTAATTGAAGGCCCCCATGAGCACCAGGGCCTGTGATCTACAAGCTTCCGCTAGTTGTCCATAGAGCACCTCATCCACCTCCTGCTTCTGGTCTGGTGGTCTATAGCAGACACCCACCACAACATCCCCCTTGTTGTTTTCGCCTCTCAGTGTAACCCACAGACTTTCTACTGACATGCTTCCACTTCCGTAATGGAGCTCTGAGCAGTCATAGAGCTCTTTTACATATAGTGCTACTGCTCCCCCTCTTCTTCCCTGAACAGTTTATACCCATCCATGGCAGAGCTCCAGTCATGCAGACTATCCCACCACGTCTCCGTTATTCCTATGATATCATAGTTCCTTGTCTGCGCTAGTACTACCAATTCTTCTTGCTTACTTCCCAGGCTCCTCACATTAGTGTATAGGCACCTAAGATACCCGCCCGACTGCCCTACTTTGTCATTTTGATTTTCAATTCTATTACATAAACCTCCTTGCATTTTTTCTTGGAGTTCTCCTCCCCCACTCTCCTCACGCATTGGGGCTTCAGTGGAACATTTAAGTCAATTATTTGATCCCTCCCCATGTTCCAACTACCTTCTCTTTTACTCCTGGTGCTACAGTCCCAGCACCCCCCAAGTTCCATCCCTTCCCCCAGATCACCCACATTGTCACTTAATTCTTATTTGTATTACACTCCTTCTCAGCCTGCACTTGCTCATGCACAGGGTTGGATCTTAATGATATGGGAAAAATATGTATTTGTAGTATAAAGATTATGGGTAAGACTCTATGCTGCATCACTGAGGCTATGTCTACATTGGCAGGGGAGCTGGAAATCGACTTAACAAGGTTGATTTTAAGCCAGTTGAGCTAAAAATTTTCAAAAACTCCTGAGTGATTTAGGAGCCTAAGTCCTATTTTCATAAGTGATTAAGGGTTGTAGGACCTTAACTATCATTGAGAGTAAGTTCTCATTGATCACATAAGGAAATGTGACTTAGGGTCCAAGTCATATAGGTGCTTTTTCAAATTTACCCTGTTTGCCCTGGACTGTATGCGATGGGAGTGGGAATTTGTAATGCTAAGGATCCAATCCTAGAACTACTACTGAGAAAATGCTTACTTTGTGAGTAATGCCAATGATCTCAATCAGTATATATAGTAGCCAGTGTGTGTGTGTGTGTGTGTGTGTGTGTGTGTGTGTGTGTGTGTGTGTGTGTGTGTGTATAAAATTACTCACTGTTAAGCACAATGGGTGGTAGCAACTTTTGGAAAGCTCAGCCCCTCCTAGTTTAATAATTCACTGTTTTCTCAGCTTTGTGTGCTGAGGCGATATCATTGTTTCAATAATGGTAGGTGGGCTGGTGCTCAGAGATGCTGACTGTGCACACATGTCATCAACTTGAAGTATCTATCAGTGTTTAGAGCTTCTGTAATCAAACCTATAGTGAATGGTTAATGTTAAGCTCCCCCCCCCCTTTTTTTGTAATGGTGGTTGTTTCAGATGGAGAAGGAACAACAAGGGGACCCTGAAAATGCTCCTCGCACCTCTCCTTCTCTACCTCCTAAGATTACTCTCAAGAGAGACCCACCTTTAGCTTATACTGCAACAGAGGACACATTTAAAGACACGGCCAATCTTGTTAAAGAAGACTCTGTTGTATAACCAGATAATCAGCCAAGGAATAATTAGGTGTATCCATTTGCACATATATTTTTTATAAACAGAGGAAACAGGTTCACATTCAAATGCTTTATAAAAAACACATACACCTTTTAGCCAATAGCTGGGGATGTCTGTTAAAGCTATGCCTTGTTTTTTTGACAAATGCCAACTGTTATTTTTATGAACAATTATCATGATGTACTATATGTATATCTTTGCACTGAAGCTGTCTGAAAGTAATGTTATAAATATATTGTACATTTGTAAATTTTTGAAAGATTATCTTGTTTGTTGATCTAGGTAATAGAAATCTGTACTGAATTGGTTGTTGCATTTTTAGGAATAAATCTATTATATAAATGATTTAACTGAAAAATGAAGGTAAATATAGAGGGTTGCTGATTTACAGAAACTTTCAGAGCATATATTTATAACTGCACCTTCTTAAACATGTACGGTGCTTTTTATGGGTCTCTCTGTCTCTGTATGTATATCTCACATTAAACAAAAGACGGAAAATTCAATCACAGCATATTTTGGCTGAATATCTTCCTACACAGAATATTGTTTTTACAATATTTTGTCTGTTGAAATCAAATAATTCCTCTCTAGAGCCATAATACATAATTATACACATAATACAGTACTTTCCAGCTAGATTCCAATTAAAAAATTGCATTAACAGTGATCAAAGGAAAATTTGATATATTTAAATTTTAGTGCTATTCAGTAATTTCATACTTAATTAAATGTGAGGGTTTCTCCTGATCATTAATGGAATAACTTTTATTCTTGGCTGGAGTATCTGCAGGTCATTTGTATTGTTAAATGAAGTAGCTAGCAAACTACAAAAAAAGCTGGTTTATTTAAAAATGAACCAGCTTTCTTCATGTGAAAAATTTAATTTTTATTGACTATTTATTTCCTGAGGTGGACATTAATAGAAAGGGAAACAGTTTCTACTGATGCAATCTTTGTAGGTCATCCGGTTATTTCCATGATGTTCTATCAGTATATATTGTACATGATATTAGCTTTTCCATTAATTAGCCAATTTAGTTTCCATAACATGAACCATTTAAGGAAAGTCTTAGCACCACTACTGGCACATATACTCTAGTTCTTTAGTGTTCCTGGTTAGTTACTCATGTAACTGCAGATTCCTAAATTTGTAATCAATGAGACTTCTGCTATTTGATTGTTTTATACCTGAGTTCTCAAAATATATGCTATCCCTATTTAGAATGCTTATTGTAATGACTTTGAAATGTATTTTGATTAGAAAAGATAACTGGAAAATGATGCTGCTGAATAAATCTAATAAATGGGTTATTTTATCATATTCTTAATCCCTAAATTATTGAGTCTAGTGCATTGTACAGATCTGTCACAATCTGGAGTTTTCTGTGCAGTCTGAAAAAAGAAGTGCTTTAGAGAGCACAAATAAAATGCTTTCCAAACATTTGAGCTTAATTACACATTGAGGTGTAAATCAGAACTCTACTGAAGTCAGTTATATCATGTAAAGCATGAGATGAAAATGATTTCCATTTAACATATTAAGCCTCACAAAATCCCTGTAAGGTATGAAACTTATTCATGGGTACAGATTGTGAAACTGGGGCCAAGAGACTGACTTGGAGCTAAAAGAAGGAGTCAATGTCAAGGCTGGGCTAAGACAAGAAAAATTTCTTGTTTCTCCACTCCAAAGTGCATATGATACTAGTAATTATAGACCACCCTGGAAAAAGTACATGCAAGCTAATGCCTGCACTGTCACACTGTTAACACTACATCATGAGTTCCTACTGTGCAGTAATCATCTCTGTTCTGATGAGGACAAATGCATGTTACTACACTGGGCTATGTCTACACTTACAAAAGTAATATGAAATAGTTATTTTGAAATAAATATTTTTTATTTTAATGTGAAGTAAGTATTTTGAATTAGCACTACTTTGAATTTATTATTTCAAATTAGGAGTCCAAGGAAGAGTCTTTAATTTGAAATAAGGTAGGAGTTGTTATTTCGAAGTGAAGAGTCTTCACTAGACTCTCTAATTTGAAATAAGAGAAGGCAGGCAAAAGAATAGGGCCATTTTGGGGGGGAAATAAGCCTATTCTGATGCTTAGAATGGCTTATTTTGAAATAATTTTGATTTAAGTGCTATTTTAAAATAAAAGCAGGTTTTATTATTTTGGAATAGCACTTTGTTATAAAGGAGTGCTTAATTCAAAACAACAAAATGCATGCACAGACAGCAAAAAAGTTATTTTGAAATAAGTCTCATTTTGAAATAACTTCTAAGAGGACATACCCTTGGACAGTGTAGGTGTAGTACAGTAATAGAATATTTAAAATCACATGCAGAAAAATGGGATCTTGGACACATTGTTGCTATGAATTTGTTAAACTCTCCGTGTTAAATACACTGGAAGCCTTTGAGCAACATGGAAAAGAAAACAAATTCAAGCAAATGTCTGCACAAATCGAATTGTGTCTCCTTGCGAGAACACCTTACCTCTAGAGTCAAATGTTTTCTTAATATTCCTGTTCTGTGGAAGTGCTAGCCAAATACCTAGCCCAAGAATCACAGTATAACTGATCTTTTGCCTGGATGACATGGCTTTTCCGTGTGTGTGTGGGGGGGGGGGGATAGTGCTTGCTGCATCTCCTTTATTCCCCCTCCAGCTGCAATAATCGTATCAGTGTACTTGGCAGAGATTTTGGATTTGAAAGGCATCTTATTCAAAGGTTTTGCTTCAGCATCACAGACAGTTCTGCTCAAGCTAAACCTTATATTTTTTGATCTGTAGCCAGTGATTCATGTAATCCATGTGGGTGTGATCATGAACTGATTTTTTTTTAAAGATGGTACAGATTTGCATATAAGCGTTCTTCCTTCATGCATTAAGTGGTTGCAATTTTAACTTAGTCACCTCAAAAACTGGCCTGATACGTTGTAAATCACTGTGATTTTTATAACTTTTCTATGATACATTTTATTCATAGTTCAAAGAATAATGCATCCTGGAAAAGTTACGAACAACATCTTTTGCACAAAAGTTGTATAATAAAGTGCACAAAGAACTAGATGTTAACAGTTTACAAATAAACTGTATAAGACTGTACAGTATATTTCTTAGTCTGTAAGATCAGGTCAGCTTGGATTTTGGAGCTGTAAAGAAGGCTCTACCCCAAAGATGCGCTTGCCAAGACTTTACCTGGCTCTCAGTACATGGTGGAATAGGTCATAGGGAGCATAGTTAGTGTTCTATTGGTAGGCAGTACGGACATGAACAAAACAAATCATAGTTTGGTAACTCCTTATCTTAATGCTTTAACAAGATGGTCCCAGTGATCTGGGGAACAGGTTACAGTTCTGTGTATGCCTGCAACAGAAAGATTTTTTTGTTTTTTAAAGATTGGCTTCCTTTTATGAATTATTTCAAACCCAAAAAGCTCTTTAACTTGTGTTTTTAGAGAAAGATGATCTTAAGGCCTACGTTTCCCAAATGTGACTCTTTGAATTCCTCCCCCCACCCCAAAAAAAGAGGGGGGGGTCAATTTTGCAAATTACACTCAAAAACACTAAAAGCAAGGAGGCTTGTGGCACTTAAAAGCTAGCAAATTTATTTATCAAATGAGCTTTCGTAGGAGAAAATCCCAATTCAGATGCTTTGAAAAGGGGGAATCTTACTTGCTTTTTTTGCTTTACTAGACTAACACGGCTGCCCCTTTGGAACTCAAAAAACATAAAACTTCAGCCATACTGAAAATTTACTGCTAAAACGCGTTTACTTTAAATAGAGATTAACATATTTTCCCCACAAAATTTGTAAATTGTCAGACACACGATAAAACATAGTGTCTAAAGAGATGTATTGATTATGCAGTGTATACATTTACACATGCTTAAAAAAATCCTCTCTTTTCCTGGCTGCGGGACACCTCCATTCTCCCCCCCCCCCCCGCCTGCCCACCCTGGGCATCAGTTTGGGCTTCCTCTCCTCCCCACTAAAATATACAGCAAAAGCTTTCCTCTCCATTCCATGAGTTAATGGATGGAAAGTATCTATGGTACTCAACAGAGATGAGGCTTTAAGGTTTTTGTTCACAGTTTCTCAGGTTTCTTTTGCATTATGATCCCCATTCCTTATTCCTGTCTGAATATTAACTTCTGATTTTTGAAAGATGATCTGTTTTATATGAATGTTCACTCTTTGTAATCTGTCACTGTTTGAGCGCTATATGACTTCTGTTTCTCTCAGCTGTACCATTTCTGAGGCCATCAAATCAGGCAGGAAAAAGTGTTTATGAATGTGCGTTTATCATCAAATGATATAAAATGAATTTGCTTTCTCCAAAGACATTTGTTAGAATCTGAATGTAGAACTTTAATTACACATCTCAGTGAACCTCCTCTTTTTTTACTGTACATTCTTCTGTAAATTTAATAGACTTGGATATTAATGATTACTCAGCAGCTCAAATCTCTAGTAAACAAAACCTTTACCGTATCAATTTTCAAACCACTATGCACACCATCGTGTCAGTCACCAGCCAGCAAATCATCAAGCAGAAAACCCATAGCATACTTGTCTCAATGGGAATGTCCACACAGGGCTTTTATTTCAAAACAACACTGGTTGTTTCGAAATAAAAGTCCCTATGTCCTAATGACGTTTTCTTGTTTCAAAAAGAGGGAGCTCCTCGTTTGGAAACAAGAGCCCTCCTTTTGAAACAGCTTAAATCACCTGCTTTCGAAAGGAGGGTTATTTCCAAACAGTTGTTTCGAAATAAGTCATTTGGACATGTTATTTCGAAACAAGGATTGTTTCAAAACAACAATGACCTTCCTCCCAGGGTGCATAGCACCCTGGGGGGAAGGACCCCCCCACACTCAGCACCCTGGCCAGGGATCAGCACACTGGCCAGGATGCTGAGTGGGGTGCAGGGGGTTGGAGGGTGCCCCAGCCGGCTTCCCCCCCCGCTGCCCCTTGCTGGGAGCAGGGGGGGGACAGGACCCTCATCCCCTTTTGCCCCCCTCCCCCCCGGAAGAGGGGGGAAGCCGGCTGGGGCTGCCCCCAAGCCTGGGGCGCCCTGCCTCCGGGCTTCCCCTGCCCCCTTGCAGCTCCTGCCAGGTGCAGGGGGGCAGGGGAAGCCCAGGGGCGGGGCCTCCCCAGCCCAGCACAGGGCCTCCCTCCCCCTCCCTTCTCCTATTTCGAAATAGCATGTCACAATGGACATGCTATTTCAATTCCCTCCTTTTTCCTTATTTCAAAATAGCTTTTTGTTACTTCGAAATAAGGCGTTTCGAAATAACGCCTTTATTTCAAAACAGCTTGTTTCAAAATGGCTTGTTTCGAAACAAGGGCTTGTGTGTGGACATAGCCAATGAGTGTTTTAACATGTTGAGTTCATTGCACATAGTAAAATTAATCAGGAACAGAATGATCAGCTTTACCTCAGAAATCAGCTCAGGGTGACGTTAAACACTCTGGGATACCTCAGGATAAAAGTCATCACGTAAATATTATTTTTCAAGCAAAACTACACTACAATTAGAAATCAGGATAATGTATGATTATTGTGGTAATGGAATAGCAACTAGCTTCGACTGTTTGTCAGTTACTGTTGCCATTTTATGTGTATCATCTATGTTATGCTAGGTAACTGCTGAACAGTAAATAGGCACATAGATGTGGTTGAATACTGGAACTAAAATTTTGTGAATATTTTTCAAAAGCTAGGACTTTGAGTTGAGCAAATTTAAGCCCTTCGTGTTCACAGATCTGTGAAGTTCAGTGCCTGCTGTGCCTGATTCAGTCAAAAACCCATATTCTACACGAATAGGTGGCTCAGTTCGTGAGTAAATGTGTACACTACCCTAAAATATATGCATTAATAATTTTGCACTTTGCATACCAACATGAAATTCGTAGGCTGAGGTTTGGTCCAGCTTTAAAAACAGAATGGATTTGCATATAGCAGGGCTGATTTAGGAAATAACAGCTCCACAGGTGCATGTTATAGTCCTTAAGTATCATAAGAGTCCTTGCTTTTTTTGCTTTACTAGACTAACACATCTGCTTCTTTAGAATATAATGCAGAGATACTCCAAATACAGCTCTGATGAATAAAACAAAGAAGAATTTTCTCCAGCCTGAAACAATCCAAATTAAAAATGTTTCCTGGAGAGAATTAAAGCAGTCAGTTAGCTGTAGAGAGAAAAGAGAACTGCTGGTTTTGATAAGCAGGACAATCACAGCTTCTGCATTAATCACAGTAAGCTACATAATGAACGTCGTTTGGCACTCTGGATACCACTTTCCTATTGGCTGCTGGAGCTGGAAACAGCATACGCAATATCATATCAGATAGAAGGGCTGGTGCATATGCAAGGAGCAGCCAAAAGAACTTTGCATCCCATCCAGCTCCACAGCATGTTCTAGGATATTTTGCTATCAAGGCATGCTCCATGAGTTTTGTGACTTTAGAAATATTAGCGTTGCATCATCATTCACTGATGATCTTTGAGTTCTCATATCTGCAGGGAAAAAAATAAGCCCTTGAATGCTTATGAAATCTTCTCTGATAAAAAAATTTTAAAATTGTTTAAAGGAGTGTTTCCCAGCCTTTTCCTTTATGCAAATAGCTACCTTGTGATCGAAGCTTTGGGAGCCCACTATGTAAGCAAGCCATTTTAAACATTTTTAAGATAGCCTGTGATTAATGGGAGCCAAACTTGTATATAAAGGGGTATTAAAAATACAGTTCTTCCTAATAATTTGTTATGCTCACTCGCAAACATATTGCACTCGTCACAGGACTTTACCTTGCAGTGGGAAAAAGATAACACGTAATAGGAAGGCTGATGTTTTGCAGTTGTCAAGAGAGTGTCATATTACACAAGCATGTTTAAGAAGCAAATTACATTGCGAATCATAATGTAACATTGACTATGATACATAAGCAGTACATAGGATTATATTATTATTACATTATATTTCCTGCCCGCATGGACCACCTGGAGTACCCTCATGGACCACCAGTGGTCCATGGACTACATGTTGGGAACCACTGGTTTAAAGCCAAAACTCTGTAAAAACAAAGCGATATGGGACCCGAATGGTACAATTAACTGTGCTATATAACTGGGACTGTCTTTATGCTAGTAGTAGCTGCTTGTTTGCTGCTCATGAAATAAATACTTGATATCCCATAATTAACCCATGGGGATTACAGGTTTTGGATATTGTACATAGGTTTCCAAGTTTTGCTGTTTGTCTCCTTGCCTTTTATAGCCTGAATTAATAACATTTATTAAGGAAATTTTACTTTCTTTCTTCTTGAAACATCCTCTGGCCCTCTAACTTTCTACAAATGTTCTTGTGGCTTGTAAGAGTAAATAAAATCTAATCTGCAGCAGAACAGGAAATCCTGTAGCAGAAGGGGAAATACTAGTTAGTGAAACAGCAGACTAGGAAATGATATGTAGAAAAAATAGCTGTTCAGTAAAACATAGGGAAATACACTGACTGTTCAACACTGTGATGAATTGCCTAGATTAGTGAGGCATTTAATGCAAGGCAAAGACATGCAAAACCCCTTAGTGCTAGGACATACTCAGTTGTAATTTGTGCTAAAAGCCCAGGCTAACCAGCTTGTTCACCTCATGGAGCAGTTCTGCTGACCAGAACTGTGAAGATAGTATGGCGGACGTGAAGAACCTTTATAGCCTGTGCAGCGTGCTATAAGGTTTCAAATACTTTTTACTCCATAATCAGAAGACTCAGTATGAAATCTCTGCCACTGGCTCTCTAGATGTCAGTAGCTGTACAAAAGATATTTTATGAGGCCACCAATTAGCACACTCTGTCAGCTGACTAGCATTCTTTCCCAGAGTTATCTGAACCAGAATATGTTCCACCAATCTAGAAGGAGCCCCAAGCAAATGCACCCGTTGCTACAACAGGACATTGGTACTCAAAAGGAGATCCCAGACAGGTCATAACTAGAGTCAGCCACATCCACTAAATGTGTTCAGTTCCATGAAGTTATTTACACTCAATAAAGTATTTATTTCCATAGGAGTCGCTGAGCTCAGAAGTAAGTTGGCGCCAGAGTCAATGATCTCTTAACTAGTTACTCCAGGTTTAAAGGCTATGTCCACGTTTAAGCAGTTAAATCAATTTAAGTTAAATTGATTTAATAAAATCACTATAAAAATCAAATCAATTTAAGTTAAATAATCAGCATTATTTTGATTTAAAGATTAAGTGTGGACATGCTCAAAGAGTCCCAGCTCAATAATGCTTACCTTCACTCCAAAATGGTGCATGTCTCTCCTGGAATGAAAAATAAAACACAACAGTGAATGTTTTCATCCTTGGGCACTCAATAAATGAGATGACTTTTAAATAGTTGGTCAAGTAATAACCAAAGTGAAAGCTTTTACTTAAGAACATGAAGGTCAAATATTGATTTATTTCTGGTTATGTCAAAAAATGTGCAAATTAGCTTTATGATACAGCATATTGTCTTTCTGTTGTAACCTATTACAGGAAAAGACCTACTATATAGAGAAGCATCAAGGTAACTCCCACATCCAGCTGACTCTCATATCTTCTAGCCGAAATTCTGTACATTTCTGTTCAAAACTATAAAACAGAAATAAACATTCTCAATTCTTGCTACGCTCTTACACTCTACCTCTGCTGGTAGGCCATTAACAACCTCAAAGTAGCTGAAAGCAAAACACAGTTGGGCAGAATCATTTGCCTGGATTAGAGGGATAGATTCGATAGATTTCATTGGTTAAAAGTTCATGAGCTGAAGGCAAAAGCACTGGCTAGGAAAGGAAGCAGCTGTTCAGAATATGTAGCTTGTATTGCTGTTCAGCTCCTTCACTATGAATATTGCCGCTTTCCCCCAGAAGGCTGCTGCAGAGACCTTTGGGAAGCTGAGTCAGTCATGTGCCATTCCAAACAATGCAGTAGAATTGAACACACTTGGCACTAAAATGTGTTTCTTGGCCAAATTCTGCTTTACCTGAATGTTCACAACTCCTCTCAGGCATTTTTACTACTGCCACCTGCCTATGGAGAGGAGATTAGCAGCTCTGGGTCAAATTTTTAGGTGCTGTAAATCAGTGTAACACCAGTGACTGTGGAGCGACAGAGCTTCCTTGTGTATAATATTTCAAAGTAATGTGTAAGTATCTCTGCCAATAAGTGTCTAATCACCACTCAGCCTTATTATGGGACTGTAAGGATAGCAGAGTTCAGGGTGAAAAGGTGCAGCAAGGATGTTTAGCAGTGGGAAGGTTTTTTTGGCTCGTGCCATTCAAAACTCATATAAGTCCGTAAGGCACCCGTGTGTGTGTGTGTGTGTGTGTGTGTGTGTGTGTGTGTGTGTGTGCGCGCGCACGCGCGCACGCGCATACAAGGCCTGTTAGCAACTGCTTGTGGATATTTTGCTGGGCTTTTAATTCTGCTCAAAGATGGTGCTAAGGGGGATGTGGGCTAATTTATAAAATATGTCTTTAAATAGGACAAAAAAAAATTTGTGATATCTCATAGAATAGTCAACCAAACATATCGATAGGAATTGTGTGCAAATCCAAGGCAGTTTATGCACCACATTTTATCAAAAATGGAGACGCCAGTGTAAACAAAACTAATTTCTCTACTCATTGATTGCAATTTGCTTTTAAATAAATCACTTTCTAACCCCTTTATCCAATCCAAGTAATTGAAATGGTTCCTAAATATCTGATTTGGTTCCTAACTATCTGATAGTAGATCAGATTTAATTCCAATTTAAAGCAGATAATTTCTTTATAAATTTCTGACTGCCTTTCTGCCCTTCCACATACTATAGCTAATGTCCAATTTGAAGTA
The DNA here is from genome assembly GCA_007922195.1 of Podocnemis expansa. Taxonomy (NCBI): domain Eukaryota; kingdom Metazoa; phylum Chordata; order Testudines; family Podocnemididae; genus Podocnemis; species Podocnemis expansa. The sequence goes on along the minus strand of ML681984.1, from coordinate 38,733,089 downwards.
ACGTGCTGGCGTGTCATGGGGTGCACAGCCCCTGAGCTAGTTTGGCAACTCAAAGGCTTAATGGGCAAATTGACCACCTGTACAGACAGGACTGATTGATGGCCTTATAACAAATGTAAAGATAAAAGGCTGCAAAGCAGGAGGGCAGGGTGGCTACCCCAGGGATTACAGAGAGGAGACTCCCTTCAGTGGCCTGGCAAGTAGCTGCAAAGGAATCAGCCTTCCCGAGGCGGGGGGGAAACCAGAACAAGAGTCCTGGAGAAAAGCTAGAGTACAGGTGAGACAGGAATCAGCTCACTGAGCAGCAAGGATCTGAGAGAAACTGTTTCTAACTGTTTCAGACAATGCCTCTGAGCTGAAATTCCCCTATCAGCCTCCAACACAAAGTGTGGTGATGACTTTAAAGCAAGAAAAATCCCTAAGTCTGCAGGATTTAGAATGGTCATTAGGGTCATGGGGCTCCTGACCCTTTATTAGTCTCAGAGGGCAAGGGACTAAGAAAAGCTGGGGTGGAAGGGAGGAGGTCATAACAAGAAATCAGTAGTAACTGTGAAGGGGAGAAATGGAATTAAACTCAGTGTAGCACCCCACTCAGCCAGAAGAGTGCAACAGCTGGTGAGGTCACCCTCAGACATAGGGGCAAAGTGACTATATCATGGGATGTAGATCACTAGATGGTTTTCTTAGAGTTGGCCAAGCTTTGAGCAAGGCAGTTGGACTAGCTGCTCTCCTGAGGTCCCACCCAACTCTCATCGTCTGTGATTCTGCCCAGAGCAAGGCAGCTCAGATGTTAATGATGCTGGGTTTTCACCTTGATTGCTGAGTCAAAGCTGAATTTCTAGGACGTTGCACAGGAAAGTCAATGCCATTAAAAATGAAATAAAATTAGAGCATGCTCCGAAGTCAACCCATTGAAGGGAACAACCTGAACTCTGGTGAGGCTCAGATTTTCACAGCTGGGCTCTGTGGCTACACCTACAGTAGCAAATTAGTTTGGACTGAGCAAGCTTAGTTCATACTAATTTGAACAATGTCTGTATTAGCCTTTGACTAGTTCAAATGAAAAAACTTTTTAGTTCAAACTAGCTTAAGCTTAGTTCAAACTAGTTAGTTCAAACGAACCACGTATTTTTAACTTGCTGCTTTGGTTAGTGCCAACTGAAGTTTGAACTAGCAGTTAGTTTGAACTAACCATGTTATTTTAGTTTGAACTAACTTTTAGTTCAAACTAGCCACACTTTTTTAGTTTGAACTAAAAAAAGTGTGGCTAGTTCAAACTAAGAAGTTAGTTCACAATTAAAAAAATGTGGTTAGTTCGAATTAACTTTGAACTGCTTAGTTCGGATTAAGCAAGTCTGAACTAAGCTTTTAAGTTTAGACATAGCTATAAGAACTCAACCACAGATGCTGAGACAAACAGCTGTATACAGTAGAGCAGTGTTTCTCAACCACTGTGTCAGGACACATTACTGTGCACCACACAGTAGTGTGTGTGTCATGAAGAGCAGAAGACATGGCTGAATTTGGCCTGGGGGAGGTAGGCTGGTGTGTCCTGTGGGGTTGTGATATGCCCCCAAGTGTGTTGTGACCTGCAAAAGGTTGAGAATCACTGCAGTACAGCATTAGAAATTCAGGACTAGATTCACAAATCTATTGCTCAAGATGTCAGAGAAAGCTTCCACACCCCACTTTGACAAACACTAGCCACCACCTACAAATGCCAAGCGACCCATAACACCGGCAATGTTGACAACTCTTCCTTTAGCTGTTTTCAGAAGTGGGAGAAGCCTCAGGGTGATTTCAATCAAGCCCATCAGATTAACATCCAGTGCTGCATGGAAATCATCTATCTGTATGCAGCTGGTGGATGCCATTGGCGTTACTCTTCCACCATTACAGTATTTACCAAACCAAGGCATCCTAAGAGAATTCCAAACATATTGCTTTCAGTAAGTACCAATGTCAGAGCAGTGAGGGGGCTGGAGGCATGACATATGGCAATAGACTGCTAGCACTCACATTTTGCAAACAATTTACAAAGAGGAGTGTAGCTGACTAGCTGTAGTTTCCTCAGGAGTATCTGAATTTACACTGTACAGCTGGCAAATTTTGTTCCTCCAACCTAATACCTTAGCCCAGCAGTTTTCAAACTACGGGTTGAGCCCCCGTGGATGGCATGGAAATGTGTCAAGGCAGTTGTGTGCACTTTTTTTTTTTAACAGCTCCACCTGTCAGCCCTGGGTGAGCAAGGCTTATGCAGAAGGATTGTGCATACCCAGGAACTGGAGGCGGGCTAGAGAGACAACAGACCTCCCCCAACCCAGGCCCGACAATCTGAGCTCAAGCTAGCCGCCCCCCACCTTCAATCTTTCACTGGGAGGCAGCCTGTGCTTTTTCCACAGTCCCTCAGCACCTGGCAGACTGGACTTGAGCTTGCCTTTCCCAGCTACCCTCAAGCCCTCACTGGGGGTGGGAGGCAGGGCTCTGTCTGTTAGCCCCAGAGTGGCAGCAGCCATGCAGAAGTAAGGGTGACAATAGGACACTAAGTCTGCTGTTAAAAAGTGATGTTGCTGAATATCAGTTTTCTCATTGCCACCTTGAGATCTGTGATGCTGCTGGCATAGTGCTGCCTATAAGGCTGGCAATGGGATATGTATTTGTGGGGGATGGCATAAAGAATGATGGACACAAAGAAGGGCAGGCACAATTAAATAAATTTGAGAGCCACGGCCCTAGACAATGGTTCTAAATTAGAGCGATATAAAATCTTAATGGAGAAATGATGTCACATGGCTTCCCAGACCTTAATACTAGTTCCAAAGTGTCTACCCTGCACTTGGGGGTGAGTTTTCCAGACTGGGTGGACAGATTAGTGTTAGGGGAGCTTACTAAAAATAGTTGTGACACATTGCAGCAGTAGCTGAGGCTCTGGGTAGAGACCCAAACTTGGGCCAAATATGTACAGAGCTGGTTTCGCATGCACGGGGTGAGTCCGAAGTGGGATATTCTCCCACAAAAGCTCACACGATAAATAAATCTGTTAGTCTTGAAGTGCCACAAGACTCCTTGCTTTTTTTTTGCTTTACTAGACTAACACAGCTGCCCCTTTGGAACTTCCCATTAGCATGAGTTTGTCTACCTGAGCTTACAGCCTTGCTTCCAATTATAGAGGAGACATACACTCAGTCCTAGTCTAGACATACCAGGCTTGTCGGCGGCACATAAAATACCTTGTGTATCTGCCAACAACTTTCTAAGCCACTGATACCTCCTAGGGGAAGCCAACCACAAATGCCTTGAGGTTGACTTTTAGCAACTCCAGTTATGGGGCTGAAGTTGCTGAAGCAATTTCCAGAGTGATTCAGTGGGTTCAGATTCACAGTTGAATTGTTCCGGGAAGATTGCGCTGCCAGCAGGGATTTTGCTGCCTTCAGTATAAACATACCTTAAGTGTTTCGATTTAGTCAGTCTAAATTAGTGGACTTTTTTGGAAATGGGGGCCTGAAGCTGTCTGTGTCTCAGTACCCAGTCCATAAAATGGAGATGATAATGCTTCTCCATCTTTGTAAAGTACTTTGAGCTCTCTGGATAAATAGTCCTGTGTAAGTGCTCTGTTACTAATGTGTTTTAGCAGCCTCCTCAGGACAGCTTGTTTAGAGGGTGTTTAGCTTCAAGTTCATGGTAATTCAGCACTTGGCCTCTTTGAGTATGTCTACACTTGCAAGTTAGTTCGAACTAAGGAGGCTTAATTTGAACTAACTTAGAACCTGTCTACACTAGGCTTTCTTTAATTCAAACTAACAAAAGCTTGGTTTGAACTAGGAAGACCTACTGGTTAGTTCGAGCTAAGCCCATAGTTCGATCATTAGATCAAACTAAGGATGACGTAGACAAGGTTTAACCCTTAGTTCAAAATTAATAAATTCAAACTAAGGGCAGTTAGTTCAAATTAACAAAGTGGACTAATTTGAACTAACATTAGTTCAAATTAGTCATGTTGTTAATTCGACCTCATAAGTTTGAGTTTAGTTTGAACTAAATGCGAACTTATTAATTCGAATTAACAAATTCAAACTAACTTTTCCTGGTATAGACATAGCCTTTGTAATCCTCACTCTATCAGTACAATCAGACAGAGACCACAGTGCTCTTTATATGTGGTAGTGGAGACATGTTCTGCAAAGTTCTTGCAGAAATGAGCTCTGGTTATATTTTCCTAGTTCCACCACTGGCAGTAATACAGTGTGCTGGCGGTAACACAGTACAATAATTAGATTGAATTGATTTTGCACTTTAGAACAACTGAACTGAAATTAGCAGTTAATTATTCAAATTAAAGAAAGAAAATGTTTTGCTTTGCTCTTGGACCTCATTGATCAACTTTCCAACTTTTCTTCTTTCCAACTATTCTTCAGAAGAATAAAGTTGTTGTGTTCCACAATATCTAATCTGTGCCCTATTTCTCATGCTAATGTTAAGGTAAGAAAGGAATGGGCCTTTTGCTGTATCAACTTTGCCAAAAGCAACTGCCAAGTAATGACTGAAACTCTCTGTTTCCAGCTATTCAGAGATGCATGCTCTTTGCTCTTTCACATTAATAAACTCACTGGTTCACAGGGCAGCAGCTTGCAGGTACAATGAGATCCCACTGTAGTGCCAATTCAAAGGGAATGATAGATTTGAACAATGTCCCTGTCTGATTGCTACCATCATTGTCATCGTAATGTGAGCATTACAAAATGCAAACCTGTTGACCTATTAAAAACCAACCCCTTTCTTTCCCCGAAGGAGGAGAAAGTGAACTCTGCCGGTCATGTTTATTTGCCCAGGGTGATTTTTTTTGCTTCAGCAGGTCAACAAAGTTCTCAGTGGTTCTGATTAGTACTACCACAAGTCGAGTTCTTTACCTGAAGTTGATTGATATTTCAAAAGTATATTTTCTGATGGCTAAAATAGCAAAGACGCTGATACTTAGCAGTCCCCTCACTCATGAAAGTGAGGGGCAAATGCTGGAACTGGCTTTTGGAACATAAAACACTTTTGGAACGCTAATAAACATCTAACTAGGTAGAACCCTGGAACTGAAGAAAGTTCAACCTTAGTCAGTATAAGAAATGCTCCTGTGCAGTTATTATGGAGGGGTACTACCAGAACACTTCTGTTTGTACTGGAGCAAATTTAGTAATTCTTAGGAACTGTGGTTACACCACTTACTTTCACCATCTGTCTCTTCTTTCACAAATTTCACTGCACTGCCAATGCTGCTGGAATCCGTTAAGTTCAGCACCACAGTTGTCAATGAGCGAGATGTGCAGGCTTGTAGCTCTTGACTTCCATTTTCTGTTAGACATGTAGCAATACAATCTCTTTCCATCAAGTTGTTTAGCCAGCAAGTTCCAAAACCCACTGTCACATCCTGTTATAAAGATGTGCTTTGCATTCAGGACTTTCACTTTAAGACTGTCTTTGATAAGCCGGGAAATGACGAGGAATAGTATGGAAACCAAACTTCCTATTTCACTGAGTCTGAAAGCAAGGGCTGTAAGCAAATAATGTTAGAGATCTGAAAACTTACTGGCGTTAATCTAGTCAATTCAGCTCCAATTTAAACACAGCTAATATAAAAGGTTTTGTGTCTAGGTTGTGGTTTTTCTGTCTTCTTATGAGTAAAATGGGGAGCAGAGCGAGCTGCTTAGGCATTATTTGAATGGTTTCCATGAGTAATATATATGGTGGCAGAGCCTTTCTCTAGAACTTCTTCTCAATAGACTTCCACTGTTTCCAAGATAAAGCTACACTTGCCATTCTCCCTAGCCCACAAGATGATAGGAGACTGTTTTGGATGAAAGGAAGCACGGACTTGACTAGCAGCAGTGCCCCCTTTTGTGACCTCTACTGATTATGGAGGGTACCACTGGCGAGAGAAGAATTCTTCTGCAAAGGAGGGCAATTCGCTATGGTCAGCTGCTTCTTGCCACCCACAAGGCTTCTTCACTTCATAGGACAGCCACTGCAGGAGCTCTGAGCAAGAACAGAGAAGCCTGGGCCATACTGGTAATTGCTCTGACACTTTCGTATGCTTTGTAAATGTCAGAATGCTGGTGCTCACAATCCGCTTTCTTTAAGCTGCTGGTCTTTGAGCTATGCAGAACTTCAGAGCTATGTGTGAATCTATTGTCTATCTCACTATCTCCCACTCAGCTATTTAATTCTGATCTCTAATTCAAATATGTCATTATATTTTGTAATAAGCAAAATATATATATAAAGTGACAAAATCAATGGAAATGCTTATAGCAGGTGAGTGCTGACAAGATTACTGATCTGTCTAACTTTATTGAGAGAATGAGGATTCAAGAATATCATTCAGTCTGAGTCACTACAATGTTGCATACTTAAATGTAAAACAACATTCTCATTCACGCTGAGAATTCACATTCACACCCTTCCTCATTGTCAAGAGTTAAAGTATAATTTGGCAGGGCCCAGAACCCTCCTAAATTTCTGGGCCCCCTTCATGCATGTCCAGGCTCCCTTCATGCACCCCAGCTACTGCCCCCACCCCAGCTGCTGCCACTGAAACACCTACCCCTCTCTTTCCCCAGGTCTCTTCCTCAGCCCCAATTCCCATTCCCTAAGTTCCCTGACCCCCATGTCCCCACTCTAGCCCTCCTAACCCTCACCTCCCACGTCCCTATCTTCACTTCACCCCCCCAACCTCCTCCCCACCTCTCCAGCCCACCATCCCGACACCATCTTCCCACCGCCTGCCCCCCCCCCCATGCTGAGCTGTTGGCTGCCCAACTGTCTCCATACCACTCCCCCCAGGGTCCCCTTACCTGTGCTGCTGAGATGGCTGAGGAGCTGGGCTGGGTCAGGCCAGGCCAGGGGGAGGAAAGCTGTAATGCTGGCCAGCCGGCCAGCTAGAGGGGACACAGGCCCAAGACTGGGGCCAGGCCATGTGCACTGCCTGAGCCTGGCACAAAGGGGTGAGGCCACTATAGGCTCTGGGGAAAGGGGAGAGGGATGGCAGGACTCACTCCAGCCCACAGCCCCTTCAACCAGCCCTGGGGGGCATGCACTGAAACATTACATTCCAATGCATTCCTCTATTTTTAGGGGGCCCTGGAACGCAGCATTCTGATGTGTTCTTCTAATTTTAGGGGGTCCAGAATGCTATCCCCCTAAAAATAGAGGTGGTCTGGGGCATGCCAGCTCACTTTAACTCCTGCTCATTGTCATAGGTTGGCTTCAGATACACTTGTCCTTTGAATTGGTGCAAGCATTAAAGTGAAGCGCTGAGGAAAGGAGACTGTTTGTTGAGAATTACATTGGTATTTTCAAACTTGCATGACCAAAGCTGGATAACCATCTACATGCAAGCGTCTAAACAGAAGACGGCTGTTTTTCAAAAGCACTGAGCACCTCCAGCTCTCAATGATTTTGATGGGATCTGGCACTGCCCAAGATATTTGAAGTCCATTTTTGCTGATGTGCCTAAAATTGGCTTTACTTTCCTAACCTGAGGCATCCAGATTGAACCTTTGAGTCTTTTGCTGTTAGACTTTCATAGCGTTTAAAAAATAAAATCCCTTTTAGAAAAGTGTTTGATCGTTTTTAAATCCTTTGACGTGGTTAAATGAACCCCACCCCAAAACTTTCCTATTTTTATGTTCTCCTAGAAATCAGGATTCTTTTGGCTTTCAAAATTCATTGAGGTAGGTGATTATTGTGTGATGGTTTTACTATTTTGATGAATGAACATTGAAACAAAGAGATGTTGCAATACCGATCCCAGTCCCTGCAGTCTTACTTGCATTTGTGTTGTTAGTGAGCCATTGGAATTATACCAGATTTACACAAGTCTATGGGTATGTCCACACACAGGTTTTAAATTGAAATAATGCTGGTTATGTCAATTTAAAAAAGCTCCATCATTCTGAAATAAGGGAAGTTATAGTGATTCAATAAAACCTAGTTTAAAATCAAATGACCATTCAATCGAAATGGTTGTTTCGAATTAATGCCATTGGGACACGTTATTTTGAAATAACTGTTATATCAGTTTAATGCAATTTGACCTTCTTCCTCCCAGGGTGCACAGCCCTAGGCAGGAAGAACGAAGTGGCTCTCCATGGGCAGACAGCGTGCTGCAGGCAGCGGACACAGCCATGTCGAAGTCTTGCACTGTAACACAGGCGCGATGCAGGGTTCCAATCTGGTACATGATGAGGTCCTCTCCCTCATTAATATCTGGGGCAGAAAGGACATCTGCATCCAGTTCTTGTCCAGACATCAGAACTGGGATATATATGCAGATATTGCATTTGTAATGACTGCGCAGTGTTCCGAATAAATCTCTTCAAAAGGATTTTCTCGGACCCCACCAGTTCGTCCCCACGGGCATCTATCAACCCTTGTGCCCTTAATACCCTTGTGAGGGGTTACCAATAAGCCAGACCACACCAAGGTATAACTTAACCAGAAAAACAGTTTATTATACCTGAACACGAACAAGCTATATCCAGAACAATGCGATCACTATAACTAAGGCAGACAAGACAATTACTGGGAAAGTGAGGGAATAGCAATAGGCTATGGAACCACCCCCACTCCCAGGCTGGGTAAACACCCTGCCTCACCGTAAAGGCTCCCACAATAGGGTTTTCAACAACTTTACGGTTGTCTTCGCCTCCTGGCGCTGGACTCGACCTCCGGACTGTTACTCGAACTTCCAGACTTGGAACGTCTGCTTCTGGGCCTCTTGTGGCCAGTCCTGTATTGTAAAGTTCGTTCACCCCCTTAACAGAGTCCTGGATCCTCTTCGGGGACTTCCTCAGGTCTTCTGCGCCTCTAGTCCGTTTTCGGCCGCTTCTGGGGCCTAGGTCCACGCCGCACGCCGAGCCCACGTGCTGAGTCAATCCCCTCTGCACCGTGGCTCCTGGCTCCCCTCCGTGTACCGATCCCGTGCACCGAGCCTCCCGATCCTGGACCCACGCCGTGCACCGAGCCTGTGCACCGAGTCCTCTGGTTCACGCCGTGCACCGGACCTGTGCACCGAACCCTCTGGGACCGCACCGTGCGTCGAACTCACGCACCGAGTCTTCGAGCCCTCGAT
>ML681984.1:38483531-38708971 GCA_007922195.1 Podocnemis expansa | reverse complement strand
GGGCAGACTTCGCAGCCCCGGCGACCGGCTGGCAGTGGCTCTCCAGGCTGTTACTAGGCAGATTTCACAGCCTCTTCAAATGCAGCCCACTGCTGGGTTGGAGCATACCTAAACATTATACTTCTGAATAGAACAAAACATGGGTATAAAATTTACCCCAACAGCAGGGGCACCACTGAACCACTGAGCAGGTGCGTGCCAAAGTAAAAAGCCTTTGCCAGTACTATGCAAAGGTGAGGGAGGTGAGGGGGCTTTGGGGGTGCAGCAAGCACCACCAGCTGCCCCTATGATGAAGTGACGCATGCCTTCCTCTGGGAAGAGTCCACCAGCTGCCATCTACCAGCCAGGGCTCCTCCTAGCAGCACCACGTGCCTGCATCCAGGGAAGAGGCGTCCTCAAGTGAGGCATCCCTGGATGTGGGCTATGTTGCCTGCCCCAGGGACAGTTCACCATCACCTACCCTGCCAGTGCACCTGGAGCTTCTCCACAACTAGGAGGAGGGATCTCCCCCCTGAGGCAGAGGAGGAAGAAGAGGGGGACATGGAGGAGGCACCCCTCCAGAAGACGAGCCTGGAGAGGAGACCTGTCACAAGACTTTTGCGGCACCTGTCAGTGAGTGTTTACCACCCCATGCAAGCAGGACCAGGCCTGCTGGTAGTACAGCTAGGGCAGAAAGATGGGGCCTGGGATGAGCAAAGTCCCAGGGATGGGGGTGTGTGGACAGTCTCCGATGGGGCACAGGGGCCAGGGACCATGTGGCAAGGGGTCCCAGACCTGAGTGGGGTGGGGACCAGTCAGCAGAGGGGTTGGGGGGAAGCAGAGGTGGCAGCATCAAGGGCAGGCAGCACATGGCTGACACTGCTGACACATGGCCAAGGGAGACATCCCAGGGGTGGGGCAGAGCTGAGTGCCACTCGCTGCTGAGGGCACCGTGCCAGGCCTGGGGAGTACAGCTCGGCTGTGGGTCCCTTGGGGTCCTGTCCCATAGGACAAGGATTGCAACGCAGGAGCAGTCGGGGCACAGTGGTTGGAGCTGTCAGGCTGCACACAGCAGAGTCCTGTACTTTGTGTTGGTGCTTTTACTGGGTTGTGGATGGGGCAAGGGTAGGTGAATGGGGGGGGGGGCCTGGCAGGGGCAGGCCAGGTTAGGAGAGGGTGTGTGGTAGTGGGTCCTGCCCTCATGGTTCCTTGCTCAGGAACAGGTCCCTGAGTACCTCATGAATGTTGGCCACTCTCTGGTGGGTTCAGTCCCTTGGGGGCATAGCTTCTGGCTGCTCAAAATGCCCAGCGAGGCGCTCCACTTCAGCCTCCCAGATGGGCCAATGTCTCCCCCCCAGCTCACAGGGATTGTGAACAGCCACACAAGCACCAACAACCTCAGTGGTGGTCTCCTTGGTGAGGTGGAAGCTTTAGAAGACATCTCCTCTGGGCTTTAAGCCAGCCAAATGCCCACTCAACCACCTGGCAGCAGTGGTTCAGTCTCTGATTAAAGAGCTCCCACCCACTGTTGAGGGGTCCAGTGTAAGGTCTCATCAGCTATGGGTGAAGCAAGTATGTGGCCTCCCCAATGATGAGGATGGGCACCCACACTTCCCCGATGGTGACGTTATGCAGGGGGGAAGAAGGTGCCCGCCTCCATGCCCCTGTACAGCGCAGAGTTGCAAAGGATCTGGGCATCGTGTACCTGCCCTGGCCAGCCTACATAGCTTTTGACAAAGATGCCCTGGTGGCCCACAAGGACCTACAGTACCATAGAATGGTACCCCTTGTGGTTCCTGTACTCGGCCAAACGATGTTCCAGAGCTCGTACAGGGATGTGGGTTGAATCCAGTATACCCGCACAGTTTGGGAAACCGAGGGTGATGAGGACATGCCTGGCATTCCACAGCTCTCCCAGAATGATGAGACAGAGTAGCAGCACGGTGTTGATCGCACTGACGACCTGCCGGAGGACTGGCCTGATGGTGGACCTTCTGAGAGCAAAGAGGTGTGCCACAGATCTGTAGGACTCAGGAGTGACCATCTTCCACAGTGTGACGGCCACTTTCTTGGCCACAGGGATGGTGGGTCTCATGTGGGTGTCCCTGTGCCACAGGACTGGGGCAAGTTTGGTGACCAGGAGGACGAAGGTCTGCCTACTCATTCTGATGTTCCTCCTCCACTGCTCGTTGTCCCACCTGCCTTGAACTACCTGCTCCCACAAGTCCATGCTTGTCTTGTGTGCCCAGATGTGACAGGGCATGGGAGGAGGAGAACTAAGGCTATTCTCAGGGCCAGCAGTATGGCATTGATGGGGTCTGCCTCAAATCTGTTGGAGTCCTGAAGCAGAGGGCCTTGCTGCTGCTCGGCGATGGTGTGGGAGCTTGGCTGCATCCATGCCAACCAGAATGGACAGGAAGCTGAGGTCAGGTCCTGGTTTTATGGGATTGGCTGGGGGCATGGCCCTGATGGGGTGGGGCATGTTGCCACACCTCTCAGGGTGCCCCTCTCCTAAGTTGAACAAGCAAGTCCTGTCCTTTGACATGCTAGTTCGATTTGAGTTTTTAGTGGGGACCTGGTTAAATCGACTTAACCTAAATTGATTTAATGATTTTGTACTGATTTTATTAAATTGACTTAAGTTAAGTTGATTTAACTGCCTATGTGTAAACATAGCCTATGTGATGTCAAAATCTGGCCTAGGTAGGAATATCTTCTATGAGTGTAAGGCTCAGAACCTGGCAGTTGGACTGTGCAGAACTTTTATCATGCAAGTGGAAAGAGCTTGCATGATAAAATGCAATGGTGATACATATCACCATTGCTCAAAAGTGACACATTAAATGAGCACCTTTTATTCAACTGGATGCAGCCAAAGTTAGACACTGGTTTGGACCTGTGATACATTAGACAATATTTTATGATTGTCTTAAAATTATAGTCTCTCTGCTTGGATATTTTTGAATAATTTTTGTAATAGCTTAGGGGATCTGAGACATTTCATCTAGCAAGAGTACTAGGAGGCATTCTCAGAATTTCTGTGGGGTTTCACTGCGACAATTTGCATTAGGAAGTTACATGAAGGAGTAAGAATGTTAAGGCACTGAAGTCTGCAGGACAACATCTCAAGTCAGGATGCCATAGGAGCATTTAGCAAAGTGGTGTCAGGCAATGACATTTCATGTTCTTTTTGGTTTAGAACTCGTGACTGAGCTAAACACAGGAAAGCAAAAACTAGCAGCCCATTGTAATGTTACACCAGTAAATTAAGTAACCATCCAAGAATGATTCAGACAATATTCCGGGCCAGGACTTTTATTTTCCTGAACAGGACTTAGAGGGGAAATCCTGCATTGCCTGGCTGTCCTATCCATACAACCTTGTAAGACACACACAGGCAGTTAAATCAAAATTTAACTTAAATCACTATAGTAAAATTGACATAAAAATCATTAAATCACTTTAGGTTAAATTGATCTAACAGGTCCCCACTAGAAAACTCAAATCGAACTAGCATGTCCAGGGATAGGACTTGCTAGTTCGATTTAAAAAAGGGACACCGTGGGAGGTGTGGCAACATGCCCCCCACACCCAGGCTGGGCCATGCTACCCATCCAATCCCCTGACTGGCTTTCACCTGGTGAGCCGGGTGGTGGGGGAAAGCATCCCCCAGTGGGCTCTGGGTGTGCTGAGCTGGGCAGGGGAGAAGACATCTGCCCACCTGGCTGCAGGCCTGGGCACTCAGCCGGGCAGCAGGGGAAGAGACCCCCCACCCCGCATGCTCAGCTCACCCAGAGCTAGCTGGGTGGTGGGGAAGGGACCCCACGCACCCGGCTTCCCCACAGCCTGCCGGGTGGCTGGGCAGGGATCCCCACTCACCCGACTTCCCCACAGCTGACTGGGCGGCAGGGGGAGGAACCCCCGCACCTGGCTCCCCCACAGCTGGTCGGGTGGCTGGGAAGGGATCCATGTGCACCCAGCTCCCCCACAGCTGCCTAGGCAGTGAGGGAAGGGACCCCTGCATCTGGCTCCCAGTGCGCTAGCTGGGCAGTGGAGTAAGGGATCCCCAAGTGCCCCACTCCTGGTGTGCAGTACGCCGAAGTTGGGCATGCGAAGATCCATTCTCCTACTGTCTAGCTAGTGAGTGGGGAGCCAGGCGCAGAGGTCCCTTCCCCTGCCGCCCAGCTAGTGCGCGGGGAGCCAGGCATGGGGTTCTCTTCCCCCGCTGCCTGGCCAACACAGGAGAGCTGGGCACATGAGGATCCCTTCCCAGCTGCTCAGCCAGCTCTGGGGGAGCCAGGTGCGGGAATTCCTTCCCTGGGATGAAGGTCAAACCAGGGTTTAAATCTCTGTAACTGTTAAATCGCTATAACACATCCATGCAGCATTATATCAATTTAACAGTTTCGATTTAACTGTCATATCGATATAAAAACTAGGTTTTATTATATCAGTATGACTTTCCTTATAGCAAAATGACAGAGATCGTCATTTCGCTATAAGAAAATGTCATGTGGACCTAACCAGCGTTATTTCGATTTAAAACCTGTGTGTGGACATACCCTCACTGTCTGGGCTGAACTAGCCCTCATGGATCACACAACAAAAGGACAATGGGCTGCTCTTACTGCTAACGAAACTGGGAGACTGAGGCAAGAAAGTGTTGCACCAAGCAAACAGAATTCTAAGAAACAGAGCTTTATTAAACATGCAGAGGCCAGTGTTACACGTTGACACACTAGTATTTGTTTCTCAGCCACCAGGCCCACACATGCATTCCTGATCCTCTGATCCCTCCTCAGCATAGGTCCCACCAGAAATCCAAACCTCTTTCTCCAGTTCCATTCATCATGCAACACACCCTTCCTATCCAGTATTTTTTTCCTCTTCTGCAGCCCTTTGCCAATATCCTCACCCTCAGAAGCCATTTAGATCCTGGGCAGGTTACAGTTCCAGAACTGGGGAAAATAGTCTTTTTTAATGAAAATTGCCAGGTTCTGAGTTAACAAAAAGTATGCAAAACTAGAGCTATTTTAAGAAACTTTGGGCATTTTCTTTGAAAGTTTATAAAAATAAAAATTGTCCATCCGCTTGAAGATTGTGGAAAAACTGAAAAGTCACATACCCTTAAGCATTAGGCCTGTCAAATTTGAAACTGCTACCACTAAAAACCAGAACAGCTCTAGTGAACATGTCATATTGATACCCAGTAAGTCTCCACACTCAACATGCTGATTAACATATTTTAGCATATACACTAATATTTCAAGGCAAATCCCACCTCCAATTAAGCCTTTGCATTCCTACTGTTTTATGTGAGGTAGCTTGGGAATAACTTCTTAGACCAATGTAACTGTTAAAAGCTACATATCATGTTATATTGCATGTCTACAGCACATGTGTTGGTTGGCAGATAAAAGGGTTTGATGAACCCTTTGAGATAATCAGACAAATGAAAAACAGAACCCCGTGCTTATGTGAACAGAAGAAAGCTGAACTTGGTTGATCCAGGTGAGGGGAATGTGGATGTGGGGGGAGCACTTAATGCAAGACTGTCTCAGTGGTCATTTTAAAGGGCTTCTGGTCAGTGGGTGTGGAGGATTTGAGGGCCAAGGTGTAGCGTGACTGGTTGTCTAAGGCTCATAGGACACACCTGTAAATAACCATGCTGTGTGATTTCCTTTCCTCCACATTGCAAAGCTTCCCAAGTGTTCTGGGATCATCCAATAGAGTGAAATATGGCTCCTTTAGGTGTCTAGCTCATGTGGAGCGTTTGGAAGTTCCAGAAATAGTGTACTGCCCACACAGATGGCCTAGTGCTTGGGCAGATCAAAAGCTTCACGGATCTTACAGCTGGAAAGGTTTGGGGAATCAACGCCTCCACACACCCCTGGCTACTAAGTGTGGAGAAGTAAACCTCACTGCTAATGAAAGAAAGACCACAAGAGTGGCCATGTGGTCTAACACAAGCTGTTCATATGCAGGGAGCATGGGGCCTTCAGAGTATTAACACATTTTAGTACAGTAGGGGCTGCTGTTGTTCAGTGGTGTCTTCCCACCCCGCTATAGGAATAGTTCAGTTTCCAGGTCTGCTCAGTGCTTTGCAGGATTTTATAAATATTTTCATTTAAAGGTAATTGTAGTCAGTTTTTAAAAATAAATGTCAAATCCTTGCTCCTTTGGGTTCTGCCAGAAGCAATCTCAGACAAGTCACTTTATCTGGGGAGGTGAATGCAGGGGCTAGGGCTGAGAAAATTCATTGGAGTCTATTTGAGTGACTATGTTGAACTCTGGCACTTTCATCTCCTGCTTCCTGATTCTTCAGGTTTTGATTTTCCATCACATAATTTTCTAACAGCCACAGGGAGGAAAACCAACACTCTTGCATGCTGTTAGGGAAACACTGACTGTAGTAGCCAGCAAGACACTGTGTGAAGCACAGTATGCTTTTGGTCTGTAGGATTCTAAGTCAATAAATGTCTGAGTGTTTTATGCAGAACCTATAGGTGATTGGTTATCTACAGGCACTAGAAATCCTTCAAGAAAAGTAGCGACAATGCTCTGAGAGCCATTTTGTTACCTCTTTCCCACTGTAATACATTTTCATAGTTAGCCTGCAAACTCATGCAGGCTACAGTTCAACACACTGGTTTTGTTTCTGCTACTTACATTCTGGGATGACATCTGCAAGATCATTACAAGATTCCAAGAGAACAGTGTCTGTTGCTGGTTACAGTTAGTGCTGGAGCGAGGAAGCTGTTAAGAAGTTTAATTCATGAGCCTTTTCAATATGATCAGCATGGTGACACTGCTGAAAGTCTCGGCCTAGATTCTGTACTCTGGGGTAGTGTGTGATAATTATGAATTAACTAGGCAATTCCCTGCTGTTGATTATGCATTGCATTCTGATGACTCTGTTTTAGCCTCTTACTAGGAATTAAGCTTATGAGTATTCTAAATGACTGGCTATCCTTCCTAGATTGTATAAGCATTGCTGGCTTAAATACAGTAACACCCAAAGCACAGGGATTGGAAAGACTCATTAGGGACAGAGAATTTACCCTAGTAGAGGCCTGATCCAACTCCATTTGAAGTCAGTGAGTTCCTCCACTGACTTTATTGGGAGTCAGATCAAGCCCTCTGGGAACTGATCTTTTTTCTATACCTGTGCAAAATACCTATTTGCACTGACTGGAGCTGCATAAACAAAAGGTGAGGAGAATAAACTTTTGTGTTTGATCTTGTTAGGGTCAATATGTTTTCTGATCTACGTAGCCTGTTTTTCCACCTGGAGTGGAAGTATTGACGGCAACCTTTTCTTTCTTTCTTTCTTTCTTTCTTTCTTTCTTTCTAAATAAAAAAGTTGTGAATCAGAGAGAGACAAATTGTTCATCTGGGAAAAGAATCAACACAGATATGTAACTGCTAACAAACCTCTATATGCTGTCCCAAATCCTGCTGCCTCCACCCACCCCCATGAGTGCCCTAAAACTCCATATGTACATTTTGATTGTAGCTGAAAGCAGTTTCCTCCCTCTGTCGTGTTGTCCTTCACTCTTGTGTGTCCTCAGATCTATGGCAATTTTCCACCATCCTAAAGGCAGAGTGGGTGAGGCAATTCTGGATTTTGAAATGACTGTATAAACTGTGAAAGATGATCTTGATCAAGTAAAAATTTAAACTGGAAAGAAAAATGCATACCTCTGTGCCATAAATAAATCTGTTAGTGTTTAAGTGCCACACAACTCCTTGGGGTTTTTTGAAAGTAGAAAAGCCTGGCACAAGACAACTTGTTATCTATAGGACGCCATCATAGAAAGCTGGAATTTCTGATCACTTCCATAGACTTCTTTCTTCACGAATCTCTAGGTGTGAGAAAGCACAAGGAAAAAATGATATTTGAAGGATGGCTTTGAGAAAGGAACTGAGATGTACAAATCCCCAGGTGCAAAAAAGAAACCAGCGTAATCCATTCTAGAATCATGGACATTTTTTCAGTTTCATGTACCACGATTATAACAGGAAGTGTGGTATATTGGCTATAATAAGCAAGTGGGAGTCAGGACCCCTGTGCTATCTTTATTTGCCATAAGATGTTGGACAGGGCATTTCATCTCTCTGTCCTTCAGGTTTCTGATCTGTAAGATGGACAGTTACTTACCTGCCGCAGACTTGTTAGGGGCCTTAATTAATGTATGTTTATAAAGCACTTTGGGAGCTCTAGATTGAAAGATGCTATAGAAGTGCAAAACATTATTCAAGTACCTTCAACTGAATTGAGGCCTGGATCTCACTTTCACGCCACACCTTTCTGCTCCCTTTGGGGTAGGCAACACCAGAAGAAGTGTGATCAGAGAGTCCTGCATGCACTTTTTGAAGGAATCACGTTAAACTTCTGCAAAGGAACACACCACTGGGTGCCTCTGGTACACCCGAACAAAGTTGGGCACAGTCTAGCCCTTTTGTTGATGAAGCAGGGGTTAAAGCACAGTTTGGCAGGCCTGGGAACTCTCCTAAATTTCCAGACTCCCCTCATGCAGGTCTGGACCCCCATGCTGTAGCTTTGGGCCCCCTTCCTGCAGGTCTGGGCCCCCTTCCCGCTTGTCCCCTTCACCTATCCCAGCTACTGCCCCCAAACCCCATGTCACCACTGGTCCCCTGAACCTTTCTCCAACACCCCCATACCCCTCATGTAACCGCTGGTCCCCCAACCCTTCCCCAACCCCCACTGTGATACACCACCTTCCCTCACTGCCCAGGGTCAAACCCCCCCACCCTTTTCTGACTGGGCTGGCTCATCTGTCCCCAACCCCCCCATGAGCCCCCTTACCTGGCTGCCTTACAGCCGGCTGCCACATCCACTACCTGGCCAGAAGATGGAGTCTTGTGGCTAGTAGGGAACTGCCCTGCCCCAAGCTGAGGCGCCAGCCTGGAGACTGCTCTCACTGAGCATGCTTAGAGCCTCTGAACATGCTCAGTGAGAGCAGGCTCAGGGCGGGCAATTTAAAATCTCCGGTGTTCTGGGGACTGCTATTTTTAGGGGGTCAATGTTCAGCGGGCCCCTAAAAATAGAAAATGGAGCTGGAGCGCTGTGTTCCGGTGCCCACTATTTTTAAATAGTGGACCCTGGAATGCAGCATTCTGGCTCCATTTTCTATTTTTAGGGAGCCTGGAATGCTGACCGCCTAAAAATAGTGGGCCCTGGAATGCTATGTTGGTGCATTCCAGCTTACTTTAACCCCTATGATGAAGTATCTGATAAAGCAGGTTGGAGCCCGTGAAAGCTTATGCCTGAAGAAATCTGTTAGGCTTTAAGGTGCCACAGGACTCTTGTTGTCTTAGCAACCTAGTGTTTCAAATTCAGTTGCTTACATAGGTGAAAGTTCCAAAGCTGAGGCCTAAATAGATTGAAAGTGGGGACAGAGAATGATAAAAGCATAGGGGAATGGAATGTAAGAAACACAAAACTGATGCCCACTCTCATGTCAAACAATGCTTTAGTTTTCGAGTAGTCCCACTGACTGCTTGAAGTGTAATTGAGCCTGTTAGGTTATGTCTACATTAGCCAAAAATAGTTAGGTCTTCTTAGCTGGAACTAAAAAGTTCCTGGTTAATTTGAACTAATTGTGGGTTAGTTTGAAGTAACTGGGAACTTTTTAGTTCAAAGTAACTGCGCGTCCTAGTTTGAACTATTGCTTAGTTTGAACTAGAACACAGTTTTAGTTTGAACTAATGGCTTAGTTCAAACTTTTTAAGTTTGAACTAAGCTTTAGTTCTGGTCTTGCCCCTGCTTAGTAAAGTTCGAACTAAGTGCAGAAGTCTGAACTAATCCTGGTACTAACCAGTTTGGCCTAAGCTTTCCCTAATCTGAACTAAGAAATTTCTTAGTTTGGACTAGGCAAAGCCTAGTGTAGCTATGGGCCAAATTAGTCTGGATTCAGCCTTCTGAGTCCAGACTAACTGGCCAGTGTAGACATAGCCTTAGTGTGCACTTAAGACTCGCTCACATGCTATAACATAGTGTTGTTTGAAACAGCATTATGCTAAAGTGCACAAGGGAGCCTTTAGTGTACACCACTGGGGTTTACAGAGACCAATTAAAGTACAACATATTAACTTTCTTTAGAAATCACACCCAGAGCTGTAATGTCAGTTTTTGTCACCCAGGGCATGTTCCAATCAGAACTCGTCCCTTGCCATTAGTGGCGCTTGGAGCCGGTGCCGCGAAAGCCACCCTTTAATAGAGCAGCTCTACTGAGCCACTCCGCACCATCTGGGGATTTGCCCCATTGACTCTGCCATGGTTACAGCTCTGATCACAGCCCCAGAGGGCCCATTTTACCCCCGTGTGGAAAAGCCCCAAGTCATACTCAATAAAAGAATTCAGTCACAGTCAAGCCCTAAATAAGCACTTTGTAGTAGTCTGTGTTTGTTTGGTTCTATGTTTCTGAATTCTCTCTTTCATCTATTTTTCTTTTTGGAACAAGTATGTTTGAAGGAGGAGGCATTGATGGCACAGCAGAAGGAAAGTGCCTGGGCCAATACTCAGTACACGGACACAAGGAAATAAAAACCAGTTTCTTGAGCTCTTTCTGTATGCCCTTTTATGTATTTTCATAGTTGGCCACAATCTAACTCTAAGCATGATGAGTTTTTTTTTTCTTTTCAATGATATATTCAAATGGAGCAGTTCAACCCAAGTATACTACCACTGTAACTGTTAGAATGAAAGATTCCACTTGAAAAGTTATTTTTGCAACATGATACACCCATATTATACATGTACAGTCTAGCTAGCTGAGAATCTTTAAATATTTGAATATTACTATGCAGAATTCAGAATCAATGGGGAGTGGCAACACATTTAATGCAGATTTTGGTGTATAAAATGATATTAGTGGGATTCAAATACCCCCTCACTTTAACCTAATATACAACTAGGTAAACAGATTACTTAATACTTTAGGTATTGCATAAAGTAGTGGTCTGAAGGTTAGCCCCGGAAAGAAGCTTAGCTGGACACAAGTTGTTCAGGGTCACACGAGAAACAATATTTACAAGGTTGAAGGGTCACTGATTAATTATACCATAACTAAACAAATCAAATCACTAGATTTAATAAACATTGTATTAAAGGATGAAGGCAGAAGAAGTGGGTATTTATGAGACAATAAGAAATTGATTAAAGTACAATTTTAAATGGAGTGGTTTTTGAATCATTTATAATTACAAATGACTTCAGGATAGTAATCTACAGTAAGATCCATAAGTGATTTGTTGCCAGTTAAATTTTTGATTTCTGTCTCAAACTGAAAAACAGACTGAAACAATGGCTCTGGCAACTGGATTAAAATAGAGTTGGAGACCAGTTTTGCATGAAGTTATGAGATCAGAGTGACAAGTGGAAAAGAGTAATAAGAAAAGCCATAATGTCACTGGAAAAAATTCTGCTGTTATATCTCTGCAATTCCACTGATGCCAGAAGGAATACAGGTTCTTCATCAGAAGAAGTTCTCTCTTTTAATGCTATATTAATTTTAGCTTATTATTCATTAATTTTACAGCAGAAGGAAACAGAACTGTGCTTTGCTCATTTCTTATAGACTACTGGCCAAATACTTTTCTCGCTGCCATTGGTTACAATGGTGTTGCTGACAACAGAATCCGGTTCTTTTTATGGCATATCTTAAAAATATATTTGGGGGAAGTGCCAGCTGTTTAAATAGCCACTTCAAGTAAAACAGATTTAGGATTATTTTACCCAGTCCCAAAGCTCTGTTTAGTCCTTTCTTTAACTGTTAGATTTCATAGTTCTGTGATATTATAGCTGGTGAGAATATGAATGAGTTTCTGAAGGGACTGATACCAGTTCAGGGGCAGTTGACTATATAAATAAGGAAGATCAGAGCAGGGTGATAAGTGGCACTGATGTGTTCAGGATTATTTCTATTGGTCAGACAATTTATTTTCTTAATCACTTAATCATCTAATTAATTCAGTTCTGGGGACATAGGCATATGAATGTAGTGCTCTCACGTCAGGAGAGGCAAAGTTTTGAACTGATTGTCTTCTAGCTTCAAAATGCAGGAGTTCCTCCAGGCCTACGTTAAAGTTATCGAGGTGGCAGCTGTTGGATGCTCATGCTGCAGCTCGATTTAAATGAAAAGCATTTGCTTTCCCACCACTCTGTCTCTTTGCCTTCATGAGTGCAAGTATTTTTAAATGAAAATTGCAATACCAGGCCCACTAATACTGCAGTAAGAACAGCAAATCCCTGCACGTGTCAAAATACCAACTTGTTCTAACAGGAATAACCCCTCCCACCACAATTCTGTTCATACAAAATATAGATTAACTCAACACACTGATGACTAAATACAAGTTGCAGTCAGAAAGCAAAGACACAACTTGCAAGCTGCAGAGAAGTTAAGCTGATAACTGGCAGTGTTTAGACAGGTACTGGATGGCTTAATGTTTAGTCAAGTGAGGTCATGACAAATTCACCAGAGCAAACAAAGCTTTTGGCTTTGTCAGGGGCCAGTTTGCTACAGTCAGATTCCACTTCCTGGGCAAACCCCTAAACTTTTGTGGCTTGAAGTCAGTTTTGTTCCTTCGTGGAGCACCCTGATCCTGTCTAATTCTGAAAGAGCCCAGTCCTGCAAGATACTGAACTGCTTCTGTCAGGTATATATTCGTTTCCCATATATTTTAGTACAGGTTAAACCATCCTTACAGGTGTCATTCAGCACTTAGCAAAACCAGGATTATTGTCTCTTTGGTGGGAAATAATGTCATTTAAACACTGAGGCCTACAGTTTTTGTTATGTGGAAGCCAATGTGAGTGGGGCCCTAACTATAAATTTGGCACCAGTAATGTTTCACACATTGAGCATCCAAAAATTGAGGCACCCGCAATAACTGGTCATTTCAACCTCTTGCATTCACATTTTCCAGAATAAAGAAAAATCCTACAGGAAATATTGTAACATTTGCCTTTGGTGGTTTTGGCCCAATTCATATTGATTTGTACCCTGAAAGGTAAGCGACAAATGCAGGATCTGTTGGTCACTTCTTTGCATTATTTCCATTGAATCTTGGGTAAATATGACCTGGCTTATACAAAAGATTAAAACTATGGGTATAATATACATCACAGATTTGAGAAATAGGCACTGTAAGTCTTTAGCAGGGCTGGTCCATCTATAGAGGTGACCTAGGCGGCGCCACAGGGCTGGGCTGGAGCCAGAAGCCTATCCTGCCCTGCTCTGCAGTAACAGGAGCTAGGCCCTAGGGCAGAACAAGGCCCCAGCCATGGAGTGGTGCCACTGCTACCATTTGGCCCTGGCAGGGAGTGGTGCCACCGCCAGCATCAGGCTGCAGGTGGGAAGCCAGCCCCAGTTGAGGGAGCAGCACTGCTGCTGCAATTCTGCGCGGCAGCTTGGGTGGTGCCTGCCCACCACCTGGCCAGGCTTTGGGGGGGACACCATCTGGCCTGGCCCAAGCCACTGGGGCGGGGGGGGGGCAAAATCTCAGGCACCAAGGGTGCCACAATACCTTGGGCTGACCCTGGGCTTTAGAAGTATTAAAAAAAAATAGCTGTTAGGCTCAGTTTGGATCAGCAGGCACAGGCTAACATAAAGAGCTGGTTTTTGCCGACTCAGCCTGCTGGGCCTTCCCGATTTGAATGGGGAAGTATGATTAAAGAAGGAGAGTTCACCCTGCAGTTGGGTCAGCAAGCTCTGGTTTGTTTCTCAGGAGTACAAAGTCCTGTATTACTGTAGGCATGCTTGAAAGGGGGCTCCAAAACATCTTAGCATTCAAGCCTGCAACGTAACGAGAGCGAGGATGAGTGCTTGTTAGAGCATGTTCCATGCACTGAACTACCGGTGAGAGGTCTGTGTTCTGGAACCTCTGAGTCAACTTTTCTGACCTTGCTGCATCTGCAAAAATTAAAAAAGAGTTAATTTTAGTGACAGGCCCTAGAAGACAGACAATCTGGTGCTACCCCCTTTCCTCAACGTGCATTTGTAATGTTTCCTGCAATTTTCCATTCTGGCATGGCCAAGCCAAGTGACCTTTACTGTTCTCCCCAAGACAAGGTGGTAAAGTCAGGGCCAGTGCTAGGCGGTAAGCAGGCCCTGCGTTGCAGGGGGGGTGCCAGCATTTGTGGGGCGGCAAAAGGGGACAGCGCTGTGGCGCTCCCCTGATGACGTCACTCGTCTGCACCAGTGTCACTCTGCTGCTGGGGGGGCGGGGCACACCACAATCCCCAGCACCAGCCCTGGGTAAAGTGGTTCATTAACAGCTAAGTTTGGCCAACCTTTCTCAACCTGAGTAGTAATTTGCTCTGTGAGTAGTCCTATTGATTTCAGTTGTGGAGTAAGGCATTACTTAACATGAGCAAGAGTGGCAGAACCTGGTTCACAATGTCTAAGAAAAGTCAGCAAAACAAACAACGAGTCCTGTGGCACTTTTAAAGGCTAACAAATTTGTTTAATGCACAAGGTTTTGTGGGAGAAATTCTACTTTGAGTTTGTTTTGCTGGGATGGAGAAGGTCAAGCCACATTAATTTGAACTAACAGTTAGTTTGAATTAACGCTACTCAGTTGGGTTAGTTTGACCTAATACATTTGAATTAACCATTCTTTGAAGTTAAGTGAGGTTTTATAACTTCAAGGTAAGGATTCATTACTTTGAACTAAGGAATTCCTTAGTTCGAGGTAATGAAAGCTAGTGTAGCCATGCATTAATTTAGTTTGAATTAATCTCCATTAATTCAAATAAATTATATGTGTAGACACAGCCTTTAGTCATTTGCTAGAAGGGACATATAGAAGTGGAACTGAAGGGGACAAAAGAGTTTCTGGTGCCAGGTTCAATGCTGGTATAAATGGGTATGGCTTTATTGACTTCACTGAAGTCACACCTGCTGATCCCAAAAGTATATATGGCTGACTGGCGTGGGGGAACATACAAAAGGCAGCTGTAGAGAAAAGAACTGGAGATGGAGAGTGCAGCAAAGTTCCAATGGTCATAAGATGGGTCATAATCCCATTTCAAACTCAATACAGCAATAATCTGTCTGTCAGAAGAGTTGAGCCTGCAATGAGCTCTTTGCAGGTGCAGGGAACTGTCTATACAGAGCTCACTGCCAGAATGATGCCTTAGTTTTTTTTTTCCATGGCTTCCATCACCATAGTATCTAACAGAAGCAAAGGTTTGTCCTCAGAACCTTTTAATTACCAAAAACTGCTAGCAGTGGAGAAAACACACACATATACACGCACACCCTTCCCCATCACTGGTGTCTGCCTATATCTTTGGGCCAAACACATATATCTGCTTAAAAGTCATGTGCTGAGCTGAACATTCAAAACTGAGAGGAAATCATAAGGAAGTATCACAAGGAGAAGGAACAAAATAACGATTGTTTTGTGCACAGTCATATTCTAGTCATGTCCACTTTTTTACGCTTGCACTTAAACAACAAATTGAAAGAGGTTCAATGTAAATTAGAGAAGGCTGGGCCATTTTCTGAGGGTCCTGGCGCAGCAAATGCCAACCTCCCCTCAATACAAAATAATCAGGAAACGTCTCACCTTTCTGTATATACTCCTCACCATATTGTTTTCTAATGGCAGGAGGAAGTTCATTCCAAATAGCCTCTCTTTCACTGATGATCCTTTGTTGATTGGCTAGTTCAGTTTTGAACAGTCCAGGTTCAATGCAAGAAACCTTAACTCCAAACTTTTTCATGTCCCGTCTGTGGAAACAGCCAATTAAGTATGTGATTGCCCATTTTGGACATAGACATCATTGTTAATAGCTGTATTTGTAACCGCACTAATGTTTTCCTTCTGTCTTTATAGCTCACTGTGTATATTGGTAAGGCCAACGTCAAAAGGTAAGTAAGTGTTATCAGGTACTGGGTCAGCCTTTAGTGGGCTCAGGGAAACATCTAGGGCACGTCTACACAGCTCTTTTATTTCGAAATAACACCCGTTATTTTGAAATAAAAAAAATTTAGTCGACATGACGTTTCCTTATTTCGAAAGGACGGACCTCGTCCTTTCGAAATAAGGATCGTTCTTCCAAAAAAATAAAACCTACCCCCCCTCGAAAAGATAATGGCTTTAGACCCATTGTTTCGAAACAATACCATTGTTTCAAAACAACGGTTCGAAACAGCGGTCCCATTGCCGTTATTTCGAAACATCCGTTTCGAAATAACGGTCTTTTCGATCCCACGGTTTCCCTTATTTCTAAAGGAGCCCTTTCAAAATAAGGGTTTTATTTTGAAATCGGTCCTTTCGAAAGGACCGATTTCGGAATAAAACGGTCTGTGCAGACGTGCCCCTACTGTTTTTACTTGTCTGAAGTCCTTTCCAGAGATGCACAAAGGGACAGTGTCATGCTAAGCCTGAGAAGGCCAACCCATCTTGTAATATACACGACCCAAATCTAACCTTTAAACACATATTATAGAAAAATACAGTGATAGTGTTATAAGTAGGGCAGAGCTTTGATATGCATATGTATCATTAATGGTTTCTTGCTAATGTTTGCATATATCCTGTTAGAGCTTAGCAAGGTAAATGAACTTCTTCCTTATCTGTTACTATTGTTCTTTTGGAAGGGGTCAAAAGGGTCCATTTAGATCTTAATGTTCCTTTGATGTACCAGTGTAAACTGTCTGTTAATGGTGCTAATGCGGCTAATTACTGTTGGTGCTCAAGAGGTGAAGGTTTTACTTCAAAGGACAATATACATTACTATTCTCCACTTAAATACCTGGGAATTATCATTAAAGCCCACATGAAGAAATGACCTACAAATGCCCACCTTCCTACAGCTATAAAAGGAAGCTGGGAACATAATCCCTTTATCTCACATCTGTCCAAGTTTTTCAGGGGAAGTTTGGGCAGCCCGGAAATCATCCTGCTAATTCTCATGGGATAATTAGAAAAAACTCTGCACTTGGACTATTTGGTCTATATTCATTAAAACTGGCTTTCTAGCAACTGAAGCTTGAAACAAGGACTTAAACCCAGCTAGGTATTGGATGTGTGCCTAAGACCTGCAAACTTTGAATTCTGTTGGAAACCTGATGTATTGGACTTCCAAATCAATGTATGTATGGGGTGATTTTAACCCTTTAATAATACTTTCAGAGGCTCTCTTTCCTTGTATAATAAACCTTCAGTTTCAGTTACTAAAGGCTTAGCTGGCAGCGTGATATTTTGGGTAAGATCCAAACTTACATTGTTCTGTGTAATGTGACTGACCTTTGAGGTCTGGAGAAACCTTTCTGGGTAAAGAACTTCAGGTTTTAAGCACCTTCTCTCTTTACCAGACCCAGTGGCTGTACTGGGGACCAGTGACTGAAATGCAATAAAGGGGGCTGAGTATATTTTGTGGTGGCTTCTTGATATCCAGTGTGGGGGATCAGAAGCATTGTTTGTGACTGGTTGGAGAGTTTATCTACAGGTAACCCACCAGTGCTGCAAGAATCTGCTCTCTTTTCCACAGCTTGCCCTGATCTTTGCATATTCAGGTGGTTATCGCATGAGACCCAGGTCACAGGCAGAAGAATGAACAAGGCTAAGCATACATTGTAAACATCAAAAGTTGACTTTTTGTCCATAGATTCTGGAACTAGAGGTATTGCTGCACGCCATGGCTTAAAGTCATTTCCATTATATACAGCTTAACTCCATGGCTCTAAGCACCCCCACAATACAAATTGTTCTAGCATCCCTGCTCTTGTTTGAATTTTAAACTAAAATCTGGGTAACTTCTTCTTTTACCTGAGTTGGTTCACCCATACATAAGACTCATCTGTCTATTACATGAAGGAGCAACAATTATTACATGAAGGAGCAACAATTTCTCTTAGATTAGGTATTCTGGTATATATTGCTGTGTTTTGTTTTTAAAAAAAGGACACAAAAAAACCCCTTTCCTGCGTGTCCCTTTGCAAACCCCCGTCCCCCGCTTTGAAAAAACAAGTTGGGGCTAAATTACTCAGAAAAGCATGTGCACTTTGTTGAAGTGGCTGGGGGGAATGGTGTGGGGGAAGCAATAGTTGCAGCCTGACTTTGACTTTGACTTTGTTTTGATGACTTTAGCCATAACACAGAACCATATGACAGGACTTTCCTCTGGATGGCTCTGCTGGGACTGCCTACATTTTATAAGTGGCCTTGCATTTTAAATTATACCTGCTGCAGTGTGCAGCGAGTTCTTCTGGACTCATTGGTTCTGATTTTCATTAGCTATGCCTATACTAGAAAAAGTTAGGTTGAATTTGTTAATTCAAACTAATAAATTTGACTTTAATTCAAACTAAACTCGATCTTATGAAGTTGATTTAACAAAGTGGACTAAGTTGACTTCAAGTTAAATCGATTTAGTCCACTTTGTTTAGTCGACCTAACTGCCCCTTAATTGAACCTTAATAAAGTTGAATTAAGGGTTAATCCAGGTCTACACCATCCTTAGTTTGAACTAAAGAGTCGGATTAAGGGTTAGTTTGAACTAACAGGCAGTTCTTATTAATTCAAATTAAGCTTTCATTAAGTCAAATTAAGGAATTTCTTAATTCAACTTAATGAAACTCTAGTGTGGACAGGGACTAATTTAGTTTGCATTAAGTCTCCATAATTCAACCTAAATTTCCAGTGTAGGCATAGCCATTTACACTAAGGCCTCTTAATCCTTTCTTTGACTCCCCAGATAACATTAAATCAGACAGTCACCCCTCTGCATTATGCTAATTCACTATCAAAATTGAATTATTTCCTCAGAATAAGGATTACTGTACCTTAAACTGTCATTAAATCCTTCCACCCCAAACTTGGAAGGAAAATAGCCACCACCACTCACTGCCAGACGACCTCCAATGCTGGATATATTTACCAGTCTCCCTCTGGCCTTTTTTACTAAGGGAAGCAGATGTAATGTGACATTTATGAGGCCAATTAAATTAACTTCAATAGGTTTTCTGAAGTGTTCGATATCCAGCCAGTCTGTTGGAGCTACTACTCCCATAATCCCAGCATTGTTGACCAGCCCCCACAGACCTGCACAGAAACAAACAAACCAAAAATTACAGTAGTGAGTTAAGATGCAAATGCTCATCTCTAGGTAATATAAAGAGGGGCCAAACCGACTGAGAACTCACCAAGAATTGTTTGAGAACCAGATGGATTTCAAGATGGGCAGGGACTCATAACTAAGTTACTTCTTTTCTCCTGTGGCCTTCACCATTTTACCTGATGCAAGCATTTTGCCAGAGCCCTGTCTAGACCACTTCACAACCTGTGCTAAAATTTTCCTTTCTGTGACCTCAGAAGGTGGGTGGGTGGGGGGTGGGGTTGAGAAGCTGTGGGGTAGAAGAGGGTTAACTTGTAGAAACTGAGGAGCTGTAATATTTTTTGACACAGCTAAACATAAAATATCCAGAAATTAAGGGCTGGGTGAGTCCAGTCACCAGGGAGGTTTGAGCCACACCTTGGGGAAGTGCTATATAGGAAAATATCCAGACCTTCTGTCACTCACCTGCTGACCCCACTTGTACTTTAATCCACTCAGCCACCTCCCTAATGTTGTCTGAATCCGTCACATCCAGCAACACCGTTTGGAGCTGCTCAGAGGTTGCTGCTTTTAGCTTCATGGCTTCCACTTCAGTCAGGCAACTAGCAAGAACTCGAAATCCTTTTTTATCAAAAGTCCTTGCTGCCAGATTTCCAAATCCTGAGTCACATCCAGTGATGAATATATATTTGCCTGTGAGATTTCTAATCTTCTGCCCATCTTGTGCTCTCCATCTCCACCACAAAGAGAAGATAGCCAGAAAGATGAACATGTAGAAAAACATTTTCACTAAAGATTTCTGATCCTTTTTCCCCTGAAATAAAAAGAACCAATGAAAGGAGGTCTTCCCTTATTTAGTTCTGAGTTTATTTAAACAGGAAAGGATATTGCTCCATGAGGCAACTTTCTCAGTGTTCTGCACCAATAGGATTATTGATTATGTTGAAATAGGTATAAAAGCTAACATGGCAAAAGGTCTATGATGAATTATACAGAATAAAAGGACATTTGGATAACGCATCCCCTTTTCATAGCCTCAATACCAGAAGAGATATGATTGAGTTGTAAACGATCTAGAGAAGGGTCATAAAAATGCAGCATGTATAAAAAGATGGGTGAACTTACAGAAAGGAATGAAACTAAATGCAAGGGGGTGTAAACCATAGGATCAGGTCATAAAGTAACAGCAAACCAGAGCAGTTTACAGGCTCAAACCATGGTGTTGGGATAATTTTTGTGTTACCATTCGCTGTTAAAACATTGTACAGCGCTTCCCCAGAGGAAGCTGTCAGAAGTTAAGAAGTTTCTGTAAGTTAAGAATGTGGGTTTGTGAATAGAGGCTAACTAAGTCGCCACCGCAGGATCTGGGCAGTCTGCCGAGAGCTCAGGTCTGCCTGGTAACAGCAGCGTCCCGAGAGGGAACAAGCAGGCTGGAAGGTTCTGAGGCGCCTGCCCAGAAGGGGGAGAACTCTCTCGAACTTTGGGGGACTTGACATGACTGAAAGGGCGCGAAAGAGGGGACGCGCCACGGGCCCCTCTGATTGGCCAGCAAAACATATTTAAGGGGGTTTTCCCGCCAGACAAAGGAAGAGACTTGTCAGTGTGTGAACTGCTTGATGTGCCTGAAGAATGATTAAAAGCCTCCCTGAGGTGTGGAGAACTGGAGTTGGCTTAAGTCTCTGACTCAGGGGGCCAGAGACTCGGACACCCACCCTCGAGGTTGCAGACTGACGAAACCTTCTTCTGGAAGTCCCCGAAGAGGCAGAGGCCAGGACTTTGGTAAGAAGCTGCCCTGCTTGTATAGACTTTGTGAGAGGGGCGAGAGACTTTTAATACAGGACCCTGGGGCACTGAAACAGACGACCCAAGCCAGGACCTGGGAACAGGAGATCAACGGCAGAACCAGCCGAAGAAAAACTGTGAGCAACTCCTAGGTGCCAGAAGGGCACCAAGAAGGAGAGGGATTTCCCCCTCCCCCATCCTTCATGGTTATGTTTGAGTGTTGTTAATTTAGTGGGGTTAATGTTCATGTTATACTTACCTTGTGTTAATTTAGTGGGGTTTATCCTCCCTTGAATAAACTATTGTGTTTGGACTTCAAGTGTCTGTCTCTGGTGGGGTGACCTCCTCAGACCTTAAGGGTGACAGGGTGATAGACACCTGAAAGGTGGGTACGAACCTGCGGGAACCCAGGTTATTTATTCAATACTTGGGGCCCAAAGGAAAATTTCCTTTACAATGGGAAGCTGGTTTGAGCCTGTAAACTGCTCTGATTTGCTGTTACTTTATGACCTGATCCTATGGTTTACACCCCCTTGCATTTAGTTTCATTCCTTTCTGTAAGTTCACCTATCTTTGAAGCATCTGAGGAAGTGGGATCTTCTCCCACAAAAGCTCATGCAAAAAATAAATCTGTTAGTCTTAAAGTGCCACACAACTCCTTGTTGTTTTTTCACTGGACTAGACTAACACGGCTATCCCTTTTAAAATTGTACAAAAAGAGCCTGACAATACTGGGCTCCATTCATCCCTCCATTTGTACTAGCATAATAAGGCAACAGGCCATGCAAGGTTTGTTAGGAGCAGGAGTATAGCTGCATAAGTCATCCTCAACCACCCTCTCTGCAGCAGCCTATAAAAGGGGGCAGGAACATCATTGAAGGGAGCTGACCAAGTCAACACCCAGTACCTCGGGTCCTGATCTAGGACCAGAAATGTTAGGTGCTGTGGTAATACAAGTGAAAATAGATAAATTAAAATCACAAATATGCTGATTATTAGGATAATGCATTTCAGGATGGTGCTTCAATAGTAGTGCTTCTGTGGGTCCCAGCTGGACTCAAACTGCCTTTCCCAGACAGAGACCTTGAGAAGGACAATGGCAGTTCTGCCACTGGTCTGCTTCCTCAGGGTGTAAATTCCCCCTCTAGTACATTTGTTCCCATGGATACAGAAGGGTGCAGTTTGCAGAGTGAATCTGACTATTTAACCCTGGCTCTTTGTCTGTGTTTGGTAAGAATCTACCGCATTTGGGGATCTACTGCAATAATAATAAATAATAATAATAATAATAATTAATAAAAACAAAAATTTACAAAGAACATACCAATGTTCCATACAGTGATAACTTGAGTGAAAAATTATTGGTTGTGCCTCATCAGTGAGATGCATGACAGAGGAAACAGGAGACACAATGAAATCATCTGGGAAGACCTGCAAATGGAGAGAATGTAAAGTGGTATTTTTTTATGCATTTCACATGAACAATTCACTGCTGCAGGAAGTCATGGAGGCTAAGTTCTCTGAGACTAAAGTCAGTCTGCCCAAATTCTCCATCCGGAAGAAAGTCAAAAAATCCCCAAACCCAATACAAAACACACACACAAATTTACCCTATTGTTCTGATCTGTATGGTATTAAGGAAGACGCTTCTTTCTTATCCCCACGTGACACCTCTTTAGGCCCCGAAGTACAAGGACTTGTATATCCTAGACCTTTTTGCTGATTTTGTAGCTAATGTGGCTGCTTGCCAGAGGCTGCTCAAGACAATCTGCAGCCCCAAGAAAAACTTCAGTGTAGTGGCACCCCTCCTCATATGCCTAGGGCATCAGATTTGGCCTTGTTGCTCCTCCATTTGTGACAGAAGGGTGTCTGGGGAAAATATGAGTGAGTGGTGCTGTGACTATGTACACTGATTTGCAGTGTCACTGAAATTTGGCCTGGCTGGTCCCTTGTCATGCTGAAAGGCCACCTGGGTCAAACCTGCCACCCTGCCCAGAAATCTGCTGCCTTAGGTTGTTTCCAGGTTCTCCTATACCTAGCTAGAATGGCCTCTTTTGTTTGCATGCTCATCATCATGTAAATAACTTTGGAGGAAGTGGGCACAGCCTCTTGCACTGCAAGGTATTGCATAAACAGTGTTGCTGAACAGGATATATGTATGTGTTAGCTGGTTTGCGCTGCTTAACTCAGATACGGAACCAGATAAACAAATGCCAGTTCCCAATGTGGTAAGGACTAGTTCCTTTATACTGTAGTAGAACACTTAGTGCTAGTGCATAAACTTAGGTAGACAAGAAAAACAACATTTTCACTGCTTTTGTGAGAGTAGGCTACTGATTCATGTCATTCTGAACATGAATGTCTTCAGTGACCTTTACTCTAATAAGCTGCTGCGTGGGAAAAATAATACCTGCTTATCATAGTACAGTTGGGTGAGGCACTGCTTGGGTGTGTAGAGAGCCATGTAAGCTACCTATTCTAAGGGCATGGCTACTCTGCAATTAAAGTCAGGGAGCTCAGGCTGCTGGGCTATTTAACTGAGGTACAGCTGTTCCCACCCAGGCTTGATCCTTGTGAGGTTGGAGCATTGCAGAGTTCAGATAGTTTATCTATGCTGTAGTTAAACAGCTTCACAGCCTGAGCCACACAACAGGCAGCTGTACTTGTTTAATTTTCTGTGTGTGTTTACTCAGCTACACAGTACATCCCCCTCTACACTGCTATTTATGCCTGAGGTGTGGAGGAGCTCACAGCATATGTATGTTACTCGCTTGTGCTTCCAATAAAGCATGCAATGTAAACATGCCCTTAGACTGATTTTTTGGTATCTTCCAATTTGTTTTTGTTTGTTTCAAATTGACATTTTGGAATGAGATTTCATCATTCTGAAGCCTTGATTGGAAAGAATAACTTCATGCTCCAAAATGTCTTAATTTCTTGTTTTGACATTTCCAATTTGAAACTTTTCAGAGAGAGAGAGAGAGAGTGTGTGTGAGTGAGAGAGAGAAATCTGCTAACATTTTGACTTTAGGCTTCAGGTTAAAATGGAAAATAATTTTGAAATGTCAAAATTTCCTGTGAAAGAGAAATTCAATTTTTCAAACAGCTGTAGTTGGCACTGTTATATTTCACTGTATAGTGCGTTTCTGTGAGTTAGACCCGAGAACAATAAGCTGGCTTTATGTAAAATGTTCCCTACAAGGGACATCAGTTGTAATAGAACCTGTGATGTTTCTGGATTAAAAGCACACCCTTGATCAGAAATAGTAACCCTATTAGGTGCTGGTGATAGCAAGCACATACTTTATAGGAAGGCTACCACAAGCCTGCAAATAGTGTAGTAGCTAGCACCTCTGCTTAACATACAGAAGGTTTTGGGTTCAATTCCCAGGGGGTTGGACTCGATGATCTCACAAGGTCCCTTCCAACCCTATGGATTGATTAATTCTGATTAAAGAGAAAGGAGCACAGAGACTTAGTCTTTGTGTTACATTTACTGTACCCAGCATTTCAACTTACTCCCCACACCAATATATATTTAAAAAAATTATTAAAGGAAATGAAGATAGATTTTTATCAGCAAAAAGCTTTTCACTTGCACCAAGCTATGCCTTTCAAAGAGGCAAACCTTCCTCTTAGTTGGCAAAATCACAAATTATATCTTTTTGCTTAATGTTCAAACCTTTTTATTCAGTTCTGCTTGGGATATTCCATTTCTTTTTCCAAAATTATGCATTGATGAAGGAAAGATGTTCCAAATATGTAGTGCCATCTCACAAGACAGAAATGCCCCTGCTATTTTTGAACAGTAAAATCTAAAAACAAGGAGTACATGGTAAAACCTGTGAAGACCAAGAAAAAAGTGAAGAAGAATATTTTCATCGTATTGTACCTGAAGAAGCAGGAGCTTTGAAGAAGTTTCTGTGCCCAGCTACGTTTCAGGAGTCTTGCATTTGTGGCAATCTTGTGGTTTACATTGTTACTTCTGCCCCTAACTGAGAGCATGGTTTTTTTCATTAAGCATAGCAAGTAGATTTCTCTTCCTCTCACATGTCCGTACTAAGTTTCTGCCTCCCATGAGCTCAGATGAGAAGGAGTGAACAAAAGCATTCTGTTATTTCTCAAAATTATGGAAACAGCTGCAAATGTTTCCCTGCCCATTGTCAAAGCAAAATATTACAGCACTGGAGTTGCTTACCAGTAGCTCTAAGGGACTCATTCAAAAAAGGCTTTCCTTTTTCGCCCTTATATATTTCTAAGATTACCCTGAAAAACAAAGTTTGAGAAGAATAAGTAAAATGCTTACAGCAAAATTTTACTCACACCTGACAGAAGGAGATGTAGTCCCAAGAGGTAGTTATTGCCTTGTGTCTCTGTCATCCTTGTTCATGCTTCCGGAGGAAGTACTGCTGAAGCAGGAACAGACTGGTTACAGGAGTGCCATAAGTCATTTCTCATAATCAGCACTAATCTGATCATTGAAAGGTTGGCTGAGTTTCATTAGTGTTTGTCCCTTATTCATGGGTCACATTTGTCAAGGGAGAAATTGCTAGTTAATATAGTTCACCTGTGCACTCTGAAATGATCCAAAAACCTCACTACTAGTGTTGGTGAGCAGAGCGCCAATCACATCGCAGAGTAAATAATTCAGTGGGTAGCAGCTACCTTGGTTTCAGTGGTTCTTTGATTTGGTTTGAGCAGGGCCACACAGAGCTTTTGGGGGACTTGTGGCAAAATCTGGGCCCTTCCTTCCAAAAAAATACCACAAGGACAGGGGTGGACCACACAGAGCAAAGGAAATCAGGAGGTGGACCATGGGCCAATCTGGACTACCAGAGACTTTGAATCAACTGAGAAATCTTTTTAGTTACTTATTATTATAATTATCATAATTACTTCTGTATTTTCTCTGGAGTCTGGACCTTGATTATAGCTTGACCAAGAAATTTGGACCACCACTAAAAATAGTTAACTGTTCCATTTTTAAAGAGTCAGCTCGTCCTGTAGCAACAGTGACATGTGAGCCTGGGTCCTGCTTCAGGCATTGTGGTCAGGTGTGTGGAATTGCAGAGTCATTTAGATCTGGTTTGGTGCCTTGCTATCGTGATGGAGAGGCCTCTGGGGCCAAACCTAAGTGGCATCGTGTCCCTGTGTGTGTGGTCGGAAGGCCATTTGGTTTGGGGGAGGCAGGCAAAAGAGTGTTTCCCTGAGGTTTAGAGCTGAACAGATAATGGGGGGGGGGGGACAACAACAAATAAAAAAAACCCATCATGGTTATTTTCTTGCATTTATAAGTGAACTTGATTTGCCTATGTTCATTTATTATTTGTGTTACCATGGCTCCTGAATGCCTCAGTCAGGGACTGAGATCACATTGTGCCAGGTGCTATTGTAACCTGCTAGGGTGGGCTCAAATTTATTCAATTGCCCCTCTCCAGTGCCTCACAGAGAAAACCCCTGATGAAAGCAACTGGAGAGCCAGGATCCAGTTGTCAAAAGGACTCACAGCGAAGACTGCTCAGAGTTTCCATCCCACATTAAACTATTACTCAACAGAAACGTAACAATGAACTTTATTAACTAACTAAACACACCTTATCCTAAGGAACCATAATACATTTAAACAAAACAGTAAGAAACCCAAGAGTCCCAAAGTTCAGGTGGAGTCACCCTTATCTCAATTGCAGTCTTTTAAGTCCTTGGGGCTTGAATGCAGAACGAAAGCAATCCTCATCCTCTCTAGCTGCAGGAATCTTCAGGCAGATGCCATGCAGTCCTTTCTTCCTCCTGTGCAGCCAGCACCATGCAATCAGGTCACTGGCCATCCAGCTCTCAGTTCTGCTGCAGACAACTCCCCTGCAAAGCAGTCGAAAGCTGGGAGAAAACATCCTGCAGTCAACTCCTGCTCAGCTCCTTTCACTGAGTCCCTTAGCCAATGTCCTCTGCAGCTCTCTGTTTGCTCCTCTCCAAGCTGCTCCTCTCAGGCTTCTCCCTGGGCATGTAACTCCAGCAAAACAATAAAACTTGTGGAGCATGCTCAGTGTGCTCCCTCACCCTCTTACCAGAAGTTTCTTGTTTCTGGGCTGCAAAATCTGCCCAGCAACGCAACCCAGCCATAAGGGTCCCTAAAAGAGATTGCACCTATTTAGGCACATGGGTTACATTATATAACCACAGAAGGAAAACAGTCTGTGCCCCAAAGGGCAAACATTGAAAACAGGAGGCAACAGGAAGGTACAGACAGTCTGGTGGGGGAATACAAGGAAACAGTGAGAGTAGGAGTCAGCATGATAAGCAGAGGTCTCAGCACACCAGCAGCCCAACTGCTGTTAGGTGTAAGGCAGGCATTATGACAAAGATGGGTTTTAAAGGAGAATAAGGTACTAATTTTGGAGGTTTCAAAAAAGTTGTTTGTTTAGCTAGGAAGATTAGAAAGACAAGGTAGGTGAGTTAATTCCTGTTACTGAGTGACACACAAGCTTTTGAGCTTACACAGAAAATAAGTGACCCAAAAAAGGGCTCATGTAAGCTAAAAATAAGTTCTTCCACCAACAGAAGTTGGTCCAATAAAATATATTATTTCACACACCTCCACCTCTTTGTCTCTTTTTTTATGACTCTGACATTCGTAAGAAACACAGGTCTATGCAATGAAAAGGAACTGATCAGGGACTTTCCTGAGACAATGAACATATGCTAATTTGCACTGCATTTTTACTACTGCTAGTGCCAAGGTATTATCTGAGTTAGGCTTGGCAGAATTTGATTTTAAAAAAAAATGTTGACATAATATTTTTATTGATGTGCATTCTCACAGTTGTGGGGAATTTTTGGGTGGGGTCAAGCAGTGAGGGGGTTTTCATGGGATGCTCTACTCACCACTTGTCTACTGTGTGTCCTACAGGTTACTCTGGGTATTAGCTCTCAAAGTTGATAACCCTTCTTCATGGTCACACACCAGGTCTGCAGCTCCTCTCTTGCCCCAAATCCATGGTGTCCTTTTGGTGACTCAGTGGTTTGGCCAGGTCTCCTCTTCTTGGAAGAAAGAGTCTTAACCCCTTTAGGGAATGAAGTCGCCCTCTCTTGGCCAAGTACACAAACCCGAACGATTGAGTGCGGCACAGAGTGGATTGGGACAACCTGGTGCTCTCATGGTTCTGATTCCATTTTCCTAGTCCCCAGAAGGACACTGGAGAATTCAAGCAAGTCACCCAGGGGCCTTCAGAGGTCTTTTCTATAGGTGGGGAATGTACCGATGAGCTAGCCTGCTCCCTTCACTGTCAAAGTAGATTCAGTGATGCTGGGGGCTCATCAGATTCCTAATACATGGGACTGGGTAGTCCTTTAAGCGACCCTCTTTCCTGACACGGGATGAATCCCTGTCTAATTCCAGGTGGGGCCTGTTCCTATCTTACTCAGAAGCCATTTCGTGGCCCAGGGGTCCCTGGTCTAATGCCAGCCCACCCTGCTCGTTTACCATTTTGAGGGGCATTGTAAGCCATTTGTAAGGCATTGACCCTCATCCGGGTCGAGTGGTGTTTTTCCCCTTTCCAGGGGCTTCCTCATCTTTCATGGCATCATTTAATGGCTCTCTTGTCTTTAAAGTGCTTGTGGTGCCATGGTAACTCCGGCTGCTGCTCTTTCCACTCCAGGTACCTACTGGAGGGGGTTAGCAATATTCTACTAGACTCTACCACCTTTCAATATTCTTGTCCCAGGGCTAGAGATTCACCATCATGACACAGTCGCCCCAGTCACATGCCATGTCGGCTCACGTAAGCCACCCATGTCAGGGGGTCATGACCTTTGCCAATGGTCTCCCTTCCAGCTTCCCTCCCTAGTGGCTGCACCCTGGTTAAAAAAAAAAAAAGAGAAAAAGTGAAGAGAGGGGGCAAGGGTGCACCCTACCATGGTGATATGCCTTCACTCCATCTTTGACTAATGGGGCTAACCTCCTCTTGCCCCTTGTACCTAGACCCTTAAGGTCTTCTTTCCCATCCCTCACTGAAGTGGAGATTCAACATCTCACACCAGGGGTCCCCGACTTGGCTCACCACCGGGTCTGGTTTGTTGGCCCAGGGGCCACACCATTGAGCCTTTTGCATATAATGATGTTGCAATACTGGTAACGATCGTGTTGTTCTGGACTGTAGGAAATGGCTTTGACGCTGCATGAGACCCACAGGCCCCATGTCCTAGACCCTGTCTTACATAGTGGTGCCTTAATTTTGTGGTCCCGAGTTCCTTGCCTTGGCAGCTGTGGTGAGCTACACCTAACCATGCACTTCTAAGAGAGTACCCTTGGTTTCATATGCTGACCCAGGTCGGCTGCCAAGGTATTGCATCTTAATAGGTGGTCGCCCATTGCTCAATGTCTCCTTGCAATTTGCCTTGGCGGACCAGCAAAGGTCCGATTTCCTCTCTCGCTTCTTCTGGCTTCAGGTATTCGCCACTAGCGGACCAAGTTTTCTCTGGGGTTATGCTAACTCCCTATTGCCAGCTAACACACTTATTATAGACTTAAGGCCAGAGACTGTCTCCAGCTTACTCACCTTGGCAGATGAGTGCCACTATCTGCTCAGGTTTGCATTTGACGATGCCTCCCTGTTCATGATTCGGTAATTGCGTCTTCGTCCTGATGCCTTATGATAGGTGAAGTTAGGATGTCACTGCTCCTCACGTCTGCAGGTCAGGGATCACTCAAGTGATGTAGGCCTCATCCTTCCCCTTAGGTCAGTCTGCTTTTCTCATGGGTTTTCCTTACCTGGATCACGGTCCTTATATCAATTCTTTAGGTACTCCTTAAGGACCTCTACTACCTGGCTTGCTGGCCCTTGTGGGAGTAGCAGTGCTGAATGTGGGAAAGAACCAACTCCACCCACCATCCATCAGCACGGCTAGCAGTCACCTATTACTGAATGTATCCAAGCAGGACCCAAAGAAGAACGCTGGGTTACTTACCAGTAACTGCCCTTCTTTGAGATGGGCTGCTTGGATTCATTCACAACCCCACCCACCATCCCTGCAACTCAGAGCTGGCAACTTTTAGGGGCTGAGGAGGGGCCGGGCAGCAGCCACATATGTAGCCATGGGGTGACAAGGGGGTGGGGTGGGTGCCAGCCACTTTCTGACAGGCTAGGGCAAAACGTTTCCAACCAATTGTGTGCTGTGGCATAGATACACCTATTACAGAATGAATCTGAGCAGCCCATCTCGAAGAAGGACAGTTACTGGTAAGTAACCCACCGTTTTGCAGACACCCAGCCTGGGATTGCCTTAAGAACAAATCACTTGGAACACGCATAAAATAAACATACTCCTAATTTCTAATACAAATGTGATACCTACATATAAATCATATAATCATTCCTAGCAGTTTGCAGCCTTTCTCTTGATACCAAACATGGCATATCACATGGCTTATTACAAATATGAAATATTAATATGAAAAATAATCATAACTAGTCCCCTAGGCCCAGACAGCATCACAGATGTGATTCAAGAAGTTAAAGCTATATAACCATTCAAACACATGAACATCACATGGCAAAACACACAGAGTAAATATTGCTATCAACAATCTTCCAGTTTCCATCTTATCTATTTCTTCTACAGAATTTAACTATTGTTCATTATTATTGTCATTAGTATTAAATTATGCTAAGAAAACTAATGAAATTTGATGACACAGACTACAAGAACAGATGAAAAATGCAGCCTTTAAAAATGAACGTAATTTAAATTTCACTATTAAAACCGTTGCCCCATAACTTAAGTTGCAAATAAAAATAATAGAACCTACTTGTTGTCTGGTTTAATTCGGGGAACCAGCTATACACACCGTTATTCAGGGTCACATTTAAAAGAGGATTATTTTATTATTTGGACACAGGAAAGTGTGATACCATTTGGGCCCAAATAGATTAAAATTACTCCCAAAAGCTTCTTGTTCAGGCATGAAAGTTTGGTCAGATCAGAGATGTGATATTTCTGACCTGTGCAGAAATAGATTTATTTATTTATTTATTTATTTATTTTGCACTGGAACAAAGATAAAACACAATATATAAGTAAAAGCATGATGCAGAGGTATAACTATATTGTATTGTGACTTGCCCTACACTTTATCATAATCTGCAGCTTTAACACCATAAATGACAATGAGCAATAACTGTCTGGAGATGGAGGAACTAAAACTAAAATGCAAAAATAACAAGCTGTGCCCCAGTTCCTAGATGTAAATATCAGACAATGACATTTCCTCTTTCACAAGGTTGCAGTGCAGTTTCATTTACTGCTATGTGTTTGAGTAGCCTCTGAGATATTCGAATGCAAGGCATTGACTAGCACAAAGTGTTATCATCATGGTTCAGACACTGCTGTGATGATGCCGCTAGAAATAACTTACACTGATAGAAAAGGAACGGATTAAACTTTCAGGTAGATGACCTAGAATTAGGAGAAATTCCGTTCAAGTTTTAATTCAGGTGTGTGAGTGAGTGAGAAATCCTCAGCTGACTGTAGCTCCCTTACTCTGGGACCAGTGTTATTCTAGCCTTGGTCTTAGCCTTGACATAGCTTAGAAGAGTCTGAGTGCTTTCTAAACTACCTGTGCTGCCAGCCAAAGATATTTTAGACTGCTGTACTTCAGAGATTTTGGCCTAAAGCATAGAGGCAACTTGGACATCTTATGTGGCAAGCTTGCAGGGAATGTGTAGTAACATTTTGGAAATATATGGTTATCTAAACACTCTACAGCTATGACCCCAAAATGGAGATTCACAATTAGCAGTTAAGAATCTTGCACTGGAAACTTTTTATTGGATCATTGCCACTAATTTTGTTTGACAATATATTACTCTGTGTTGGTAATAGCAGTTTCTTCAGTTTACTATAGGACAGGGAGTGCCTTTTGTGCGAAGCGTACTAATTTATGACAAAGGGCAGCTAAACTCGGTACGCATGCAAAAAATGATCTACCTATGAATAAGACATTTTCCCACTAGCTTTATTCTCATGAAAAATGGTGAAAAAACCCAAAAGACTAAATGGTGATTTCATCACTGCATATACAGTAATGTAAATACTTGATTGACATTTAGGAACCATTATTTATTGCAGTTTGACACACTTAATTGTCAGATCTTCTACTGCGCAGGCAAAGCTATATTAGAATAAACTGGGCTCAACACAGTAAGTAAAATGTTTGCCTTGGTAAAGAGGGACCCTTTTGGCACAAGTAGTTTACATTTCATGGACTGAATTTCAGTAGGATTTGGACATCAGACTCCCTTAGGAGCCTTTGAAAACCCCAGCCCTGGCTTTTCTAGATTTAGTGGTGTGGTTATTTCTTGGTATATATCCCAGCACAACTTCAGTGGCAATTGAAGGGAGATATGCAAAGTACTTAAAATACCTTGCATATCTCTCTCTGATTGCCTGCCACCTACTTACCACAGGGTCCTCACAGCACTGATTTGCAGGAAATACCTTCCTGTCAAATCAGCACTATGTTTGTTGTGGGGGTAAGTCTTAGCTAATCAATCTCCAGCTATTTCTGGGTTCAAATGAGGTCATCTTTACAGATGCTCAATCTAACTCGCATTAATTGATGCTATGCTGTCAGCGCTACCACCAACAGCATAGCCTTGCCCTTAATGCACAGAAGTGGTACTTGCACTGAACCCAGAGAAAGGAATAGGCTGGGTTTTGCTTTTACAGCACAAGAAAAGTGTGCCAAAAAGCAGTAATGTTCCAGGAAAAATGCTAGATTTGGCAGGGGTACTAACTGTAGTGTGGAAAATATGAAGTTGGATGTGACAGGGAGCAAAACGGGGCCTGCATGAGCCAGAAAGCACTGAAAGAGTGGGAGTGTTTGAATCAGAATCTGAATCACAGCTTTTAGGGCCAGAAAGGATCACCAAATGTAGTCTAACTGCCTGCATATCTCATGCCACTGACACAACCTAGCACACCCACATTAACTCCACCAACCAAAATTAGATCAAAGTATTACAGCCCTCAGGAATAGAAAGGATTGTGTGCCAAAGGCAGAGAACAAAAGGGTCTGACGTGCACCAGTTCTCAAGGCTCCTGCTATGGAGCAGAAGTGATAAACTGAGGTATACCACATGGTCCCAGCAAGTGGCCCACACTGTATAAAGAGAAAGGTGAAAAATCCCAATCTGTCAATCAGGCCTGGGAGGGACATTTGTTCCCAGCCCCAAATACGGCTGTCGGTTGGACCCTGAGGACATGAGCAAGAACTAGCCAGCAATGCACTTCTTGCAAATGCCACTTCTGAGCCTTACTCCTCCCTATTCAG
The DNA here is from genome assembly GCA_007922195.1 of Podocnemis expansa. Classification (NCBI taxonomy): domain Eukaryota; kingdom Metazoa; phylum Chordata; order Testudines; family Podocnemididae; genus Podocnemis; species Podocnemis expansa. Next base: position 38,675,789 of record ML681984.1, on the reverse strand, counting down.
TGTCCCATCCCCAGCTGTGACTACGTCTAATTCATTCAGAGGAAAGAGATAAAAACCTCAAACCAACCACCAAACCATCCCCGTCCACCCCCAAGAACACACTGAGGAGACAGTGTCTTCCTGACCCTGCACGTCATGAGCTGAAGTCCTCAAGCGTGAGATTTTAGAAACAAAAAAACATAAATGGGGAGTGACTTCCATTCTCCTCCCCCCCAATCACAAGCAACTCAGTCATACAATCCTACTCATAAACTTGTCTAGCTCTCTCTTAAAATTAATTAAGTTGTTTACCCCACAACTCCTATTGGGAGGTTGTTCTAGAACTTTATTCCTCAGCTTATTAGATTGTGATGATCTCAATTTATTCTTCTAAAGAATTTCTAGCCGTTGTTCTTGTGCTAGCGCTGTCCATTAACTAAATAACGCTTCTCTCTCCTTGGTATCTACTCTCCTGGTGTATGTACTGTAACAGTCAGTGTGGATGGCTTCCAGAGACTACTGGAAGGCCAATATAGCAGCCTCAGACTCAGGCAGTCCCTTTTCTTCTGGTAATTGAGCAGGGGGGGTAGGCCAGGTTAATTGGCACACCTGGAACTGATCAAGCTCCTGCCCAGGACCTGTTAAAAAAAGCCTGGCTGGAGTGTGAGGAGAGCTACCAGAGTGTGTAAGAGAAGGAAATATGCTGTTGGAAGGCAGGAGGATCTTAGAGAAGGATCAGAATGCTGGTCAAGAACAACCCTGCAATGCAAAGACTGGGAGAAGGAAAAACCCTCCGCCTGAAGGGCTAAAGGACCTTTCCCAGGCCTGGAGGCCTGGGAGAAAAATTCCCTGCTAAAAGGGGAACTTTTAACAGGCCACTACTTCACCCAGTAGGACTGTCAGAGGCCAAGGATTTCTCCTGGCAAGGAGGCCAGGAAGGGTTGTCGTTTGCAGAATCTGGACATTATGTCAAGGGCGCACAGAGAAGTAAGCCAGGGAAGCTAGCTGGTTCCCTGAAGCAGCAAAACGAGGCTACTACTTGTAGGGTCCCTGAGATGGGGCCTGGAGTCAAGGGTGGAACTGTCCTCTCTCCATCCGCTGGAGGAACAAGAGCCCCAGCAAAGAGGTAAGGGCCTACAAGAACACACAAAGATGAAGCAGTTTCTGTTCTGCTAGAAGCAAGTGCTGCACCTACCAAGCTAGAAAAGGAGCTTTATTATAGTACACACCAGTCTTTTGCTCACAGGCAGCACCAATCCAATTTCCTGTTTGCTCACAATGGATACTTATTTTTTTAACCAACCAGCAGAATGCTTCTGTTTGCAAAGTTAGCAAATAATTTATAAGAGGGTTCATTTTTCTTTTTGTTTTAAAAGTATATTTGGGCTACTACATGCTCAAACATGCAGTTGGATGCTCCAGCGAAAGAATCTGTTAACATCTCTAACTGCAAAACTAACCCTAGTCTTTGTTCAATCATTGTCTGACAAAGTAGACAAAAATAAAAGCTGTAAACCAAAACATGTCTTAGCGATTCTTTGCTGCCCTGTGAGAAAGTGTTTGAAAGCTAAGGGCCTTGGTGATGGGGTCACTAAGAGGACAAAGGCCTGCTGAGCCTTTCTAAGCAAGGTCACAGCTGTAGTGAAGCTAATTGGCTGGCTAGCTACTTATCCTTTGTCTTTACTGCTAAAAAAAGTGTGTTTTTACTGTGGACAGATAATGCCTGTTAGCAATCTCCTGTAAAAACCTAGCAAAGCTATGGCTCTGCAGTGTCATCATGAGGTGAACAAGGCAAGATCAACGACTGGTGGGGAATACAGCACTGACCTCGTCCCACTCATGATAAGAAGTACAGGGCATTTGGCTCCACTAGGATTTTACTGTCACATGTTAGTTATTGACTTGTAAAAAAATCATGTTTTTAGCACTGAGGAGAGAGCCTTGGAGTCCATATTGGAAAACAGGGAGCAGAGAGCAGGACCGCATGTAGGCAGAATAGCAAGCTTCTGGATATGGACCAAATGTTTATTCTATTCGAACTTAACCTCTCAGCCAATTTGTCTATTACTTGGCAATTTTTTTATAGAATGTGGTTGAGGTCAGTGTTTACAATGGGTAATACTAACCTATTCTGACCCACAGGCTAACTTGTCAATATTGTTTTCCTATAATTTTATGGGATGTAGTATAACCACTGCAGAGCAACCTGCTTCCCAAGTGCCCTGACTTTGTGTTGTGTGATAACTTTAGTCAGTTTAAACTCTCTATTTGATGTCAATGAACTGTAGCATGGTGACTGCAAGGTTGCTGACCCAGGTGCAAATAGTCAATACCCACTTAAAAAGCTTCATTCCCCCTTAACGGGTTGGACTCATGCAAACAGTGCCTGGAAGTGAGTATAGGCATCATTGACTAACTGCACTGATCTGGATCCTTGTGGTTTTTTTCCTGTGATTCTTACTTTCTTCCATCAATGGTGAGCAACAATTCTATCATATTTTTAATAGTTGAAAGCAATAATATGCAATTTACTCACTTAAAAATGATAATATTTGCTCCAAAATAATCTGGGACCAAATCTGATATCTTTACTCCCAAGGAATAGTATCACATTTGGAAATAAATTATGACTTGGCATGAACATTGCTATTGAATTGGCATGCACATTGCTTGTAGAGCAATAGGCTCACGTATTTTAAGAGCAAAGAAATATTATTTATGAAACTTTTTTCAATGCCTGTTTGTTAGTGTTTTTTTCTAATTTCTAGACAAGTAAGGACCTGATTCAGAACTACAGAGGTCATTGGAGTTTCAGTGGAGTTTGCATCAGGCCATAAAGTTACTTCATCTGGGACATATTTTTCTTTGATAATATTTTATGTGATCGCTTGTTTTAAATAAACCTGGATTCATTTTTGTTTTTATTTCACTGGAGATTTTGTTTTATCAGAAGTGCCATTTCACTTTAATGCCATGCTTTATAAATCTTGTGCTGTTTAGTTGTTTCTTCATATTATGGGGATGTACCTGATAGTCAAATATCTTCTGTTATCCAATTCTGTCCTAATCCATATATCTGCTTCTGTACTCTGCTAAGTGCTACAAAGCTTCTCTACCTGGGCATTCAATAACAAAGGGATAGTCTGGGCAAGCTCTCACACCACCCATCAGGCTCCTATATTAATTTGCTTCTGGTAGCAGCAGAATGATGCTTATGGAGGACTAGGTGATTTGCAGTGATTTGTAAAGGTAAAAATGGATATTTAAAACAATTGGCTCCTCCTTGATTAGAGTGATTCACCATGTCGCAGAAAAAGTCAGAATATTTCACAAAGTCCAGTTCCAATGCAAACTCCTGCAAGAATCTTTGCCCAAAACTAGAAGCAAGAGAAATATAACATTTAACCTTTACCTATTGCATTTTTTGATAATTTCAAGCAGCCTTCTGTAGCCTTTATGCATCAGAATTTGGGGTCTTGAAGACTTTGGCTGTGTATGGTCTTCGATAGTTTGGACTGATATCTACTGGCTGATCTGTAGGGTCAAGTAACTGAGGGCACTGACACTATAGAACTCTTGCCTATATTTCTACGTGATGAAGCCACATCCCTCTGATTTCAGTAAACAATGGGGGGCAATTCATGATAGCAGTGGGTGTTTGTCAGAGGATTTGAGGGAGCACGTGCTGAGTCTGACTGGCTGCAAATCAGCTACAGAAAGTTTTAAAGAACAAAGGTTTTTCGAATAAAACTACAAATGATACCTTATGCTTTCTTTCCTGGGATGCCATTTGAGTAACAGAACAAGTAGGGTCTCTGTTCTGAAAAGGTAACGGATTTATTACACAAGATGGTGTAATGACTGTGGTATTCTAACACGCTCTTTAACAAGCCACATACATTTGACATAGGAAATGCAATACAATGCAGCTTTTGGGCAAGAACTTCAACAGAGCATCTCACAACAGCAAGCTGCAGGCTCAGTAGCAAGTGTTTACAGGATTAGGCCTTTTCTTTTTATTTGATCAGTCCCAAATAATTTTACAGAGTTAAAAAATATGGCTTCAGAGAGAGAAAAAGACAGAGAGGGTGTTTTTTCCTAACTCAGAACAAACCCCTTGCCATCACTGCAGACTATGGCATTTGTTTCTGAACTGGAAAGGCTTCATCATTTTCTAGCGTCATTGATTTTTAGTATAGAGCCAGATTCACTAATTTTCTTTAGCTGCTTTACATCGATCCAGTTAAAGGGAGATACGAATGACTCCAGCTGCTTATCTTTATATTTTAAAAAGTCTCTTACTTGTTGGTAAAATGCAGTTTTGGGTTGAAATTTCAAATATAGAAGGGATGCAAGTGTGATTATTTCAGCAGAATTTGCTCATACAGTGCAGAAAATCAAGTTGGAAATGAAGTCATGAAGTTTGCCTTTGGAAATACTGGATAACCAAAAAAAAAGTATGTTCAGTTAATATACTATAAATACTGTGACGATACTAAAAAATCATAGCTGAGGACAAGAAACTAGCCCATTTTACAGTGTTTAACTTAGTATACTTAATGTATTGGAAACCAAACGAGGAGTCCTTGGCAATGTTACAGACTAACAAATTTATTTATTACATGAGATTTGGTGGGAGAAAATCCCACTTCATCAGATGCTTCAAAGCATAGCTCAGTGTCTTATGGTTGCTTCTAAGATGGAGTGTCTATGGCCATGACCAGCAGCTTCTCACCCTCATTCAAACAGTCTGCATACTTCTTTCAATCCTCCTCGGCCCCCTGTCCTTTTGGGCTGCAGTGATTTCCTCACTTCTACCTGAGTTAGGCAACTAAATTTGCATTGCCTTTGTCATGTAATTCTCCAGTTTCTGTGCTAGCGGTAGCCCTGAGGGGCTATGTTATGTAACAGACTTCACATCTGTACACATACATGATGCTGCAGGAAACATGTTATCATAACAATACAGAGGAGCATTCAAAAGTGAGCCTTGCATGGCATAATTGGCATCAGATGATACAGTTACATTTAAAAAGTGAACAGGAAAGTTACATTGACCATAACCTAGTGGTGCATAGATGTGCATCCTGTGACAGGGTGCCAATGACTTCTCTTACTGGCCCTCAGGGGTCTTTCGATGATACTGTGGAGCAATGGCATGGATACACAGTCCATTTTCAGAATTTTGCCGTGGCCAATGATGTGACAAAAGAAAAGAATCAATTTTCCTAAGAATTGTGGGAGCTAAAACTTTCAGCTTGCTATGCAACTTGATATATCCTGAGAAGCCAGAAGGAAGATCTTACAGTGACCTAGTGGAAATCCTGGAGGCACATTTTTTCTGAAGCCACTTGTGACTGCAGAAAGATATAGGGTCTACCAGAGCAATTAAGGAGGAAGGGAGTCAGTTGTACAGTCTGTAGCAGCTCTGAAGAGGCCTGCTGAACACTATACATTTAATGAGATGTCAAATGAGGCTGTGTGTGTGGCTTGCACAGCGAAGCAGCGTGGAAGTCCCTATTGACAGAGGCTCAGATCACCTTGTAGAAAGCCATTGATATAGTAATCTCTATGAAACTGGCCACACAAGACTTACAAAAAATCAAGCCTGGAGTGCATAAGGTATTCTCAGAAACTACTCACAAGGCAATGGGGAGGCAGGAATGTTCCTGGTGTGAATGAATGGGTCACCCCTGCATCATAGTGCTGGTATAGAGAGCTAATGTATCAACAACATGGCAAAAATGATCACATTGAGCACGCCGGCAAATGCAAGAAAGATAAGCCAAACAGGAAGAGCAACCCAGAGGAGAAGGAACCAAAAGGGACACTTTGCATGCAACAGAGCAAACTCAGGATGACCAAAGCAACACCCCGTCAGAAGAAGTATCACACCACATCTTATTCATGACAGCAGGCCCATATGAATAGTGGGTAATCCTGCTGTTGGAAGGCAATCCTATATGCATGGAACTGGACACCGGTGCGGCAGTTTCACTAGTTTCTGACACTGCATATAAAAAGGAGCGAAAGCGTCTTCCACTTTGTTGGGTAGGCTAGCTGCCACCCCCCTTTCCTTCTCTAACCCAACCTTTTCTCTCCACTTATTTAAAGATTACTTTGTATAACTGTTTTTTCCTTCTCCTCTCTTCTGCCCAGAATGGGTAAGGAAGTGTGGATGAGTTACTATTTAGTATAAATGCAAGAAACTGTAAGGCTTGTAAAATCCAGCTGTCTGTTGCTGTGTCAATACCTTGAGAATCTATTGATAAAAGGTATGGAGTTACCAGATGTGCAAAATACAGCTACCTTGGACAGCCAATTACAAAAGCACAGTTGTCTTAGGAAGCCAGCCCAAGCACTGGCCTTAAGAAGGAAATTTTCCTGCTTTAAGACTTTTTCTGCCTTATAATTTTTGCCTTCATGGGGACCCCAATAATCCAGTTCAGCTGCAACCTCCCAAAACCCTCTTGCTTCTAGAGTCCAGACCCTGCGGACACACTCCTACAACACCTCAGCACTAGCTCCATTGCCATTGTGCTCACAGTGATTCTCTTGCCAAGGTATGAGTGAACCAGTATGAATGCTCCCTCCTCCTCCCTAAACAGTCAGATTGCAGCCTAATACAGTATCATTTCTTTAACCCTTTGTTCACCTGGTCTTTAATACATGTTGGACCCCAATTCTCTTCCAACACACTTAAGCTGACAATAGTTGTTCTGAAGATGTTCACTTCCCATGCTGGGTACTGTTGATGTTCAAGTGGAGCTTAATGGACAGTCTGTGAGGTTCCCACTCTTTGTGATGAAAGGCAATTAGCCATCCTTAATGGGGAGGTCTTGGATTAGGACAATCCAGGTCGATTGCGTAGAATGACTGAAGAAGAAACAGGTCTGGTGGCTATGTTAAAGAAACATGCTGCTGTTTTCGAAAAGGACCACGACACTGTGAAGGAAATAACTGTGAAGTTAAACATTAAGTCTGACTGCCAACTGAAAATGTTTGAAGAAGCAGAATGGTGCCATTTGCCATCAGACCCAAAGTTGAAGCAGATCTGGAGCACCTAGTCAAACATGGAGTCTTAGGGCCAATTAATCACAGCCAATGGGCAATGCACCAGTCTTTCCAATCGTGAAGAAAGATGGCTCCATTTTGATTTGTGAAGATTTGAAGGTCACTGTTAACCCCATGTTACGAGCAGAGCATTGATGACATCTTTGGTGGTTTAGCTGGGGCAGGGGCATCGCTGCTGTTGGGCCAACGGAGCACGTGCCTGGACCCCAGAGTTAAAGTGCTGAAACATGCTGGGAGCTAGCCTGGGGGGTGGGGTGTTTTTAAGTCCCCTGTCTGGGTGGGCACTTAAATTGACTTCCAAAAAAGGTAAAGGGTTAAGTGTTACCTATTTTGCAAGTCATTGCTACCTGCAAATCTGTGTCTGAGTAATCTTTAACCCTTTCCTACCTAACCTGTCTGAATTTCTGTGGAGGGGTGGGGGAAGGCTTTTACTGTATTCAGCAGGGAGCATTGTCTGAGCACTAAGCACTAGCAAGAGCAATATTCAGTGGATCCCTCTGTGCTCCTTGGGGTGCAGCCAAAGTGCCACTGTATCTGGAGTCCCTGGGCCCCAATCCTGCCTGTTGTAGGGTTCCTACCACTCCCCATTCTTCCCCATCTCTCATTACTGTGTGTCCTAAAGAGTGACATTAAGATATAATGATGTTATTGTATTGTTATGTTGTTTTTAGTGATGTCAGCAAAAAGTTTACCATGTCAGTTTAAAAAAAAAATCACCTTCACTTTTTCATATCAGTAAAAACTAAAATGCAAGGTTGGCAACCCTGGTCATCGTTTCCAAATGTGGAAATGTTGGGCTGACTAATGAATTGCCGTACTTTGGGGGCAGGATGGACAGATTGGGAGGCAGCGATGTAGGAGTGGCCTTCCCAGAGGATGGGGCAGCTGAAGGAAAGGAGCAGGGTAAAAAGCAATTGGGGGAGGAATGGGAAAGTTTAATTTGGGGTCTCTGGGGGAAGATGGGGAGAGGGCATTCACAGAAGAACCTGATGGAAGGGATGTGTTGGTTATTAGGAAATAGAGCTGTGAGAGGAAATTTGGGGGTTGAGGTACATGTAAGGCTAAAATATATGCCTCCCTCCTGGGGTTTAGTGGGAGAGGGAGTAAATGAGGAGTGGGGGACTGGGAAGTGGGAGTGAGGGGTTTCATCTAGGGTGAGAGGGAAGTAGAAATAGCTGGGGGAGGACTGGGAGGCTGGGGGTGTAGGTTGGACCTGATTCAAATGGGCTGTGAAATGGGTGAATGTTTCAGGGTATCCACGGGGTCTGATGAGGTGGTCCACACCAGCAGGAGTGTACACAGAAAGGCTGGATGACTGGGATTTATCAATGAGTATAAGGGGGCAATGTTTGGGGTGTAGGCAGGGGGGTATATCAGAGGGTCTCCACTGTGTATCTAAGTGACTTGGAAATAAAATGGGGGCAGGAGTGTTTGGGGGTTGCTGTGGCATCCATTCATGGGGGGGATTTAATGAGGGATGCTGGATGCCCAGTCTAAAAGGTGTTAGGGGGTGTGCTGGAATCAGGATCCTGTCATGGGGTTTGGGTGACATGTGACAGTCTTGGGCTTGTGCAAAAGCTAGGTGGAGGGTGTCCTCCTGAAGTGTGGCAAGGCGGAGGAAATAGCAGCGGGGGGTCAGAAGCTGAGTGAGGCTGGGGATGGGGGGGTGGGGCCTGTGCCCCAGATCTTTTTCCTGTGCAGCAATACTCCTGGCTGGGGGACAAAAGTTCAGTAAGATTGATTTGAGTCAAGCATATTTACAGATGTGTGTTAAGGAGAAATCTGAAGAGCTGTTGATTATGGTAACACATAAGGGACTGTACGTAACAAGCCTGCCCTACTGCCAGCTGCACCCGGTTTCCCGAGTCACCGTGACCACTTCCGCAACCCGCCCCCCCCCCGCCCTGCTACCGGCTCCCCCCACTCCTCTGAGTTGCCCTGACCCCTTCCCTAACCCCCCCGCCTGCCACCAGTTCCCCCCGCTCCCCTGCCCTTCCATGCTGACCCCCCCCCCCGTGCCCTTTCTCCACTGGCTGCCCCTTCCCAACACACCCAGGGCTCTCCCTTTCCCCTTACCTGGCTACAGGAGCAGCTGCTACCCAGTGGTTAAAATATAATTTGGCGGTCGCCAAAACCCTGCTAAGTTTGGGTCTTCTTCATGCATATGCAGGCCACAACCCAGGTAAGCATTTTTGAGCCCCACCAGCTCTTTCCTCACACATGTAGCACAGCCTCAAATCCACATTACCCCAACCTTGTCCACTAGTGTCCACATCAGACCCCTTTCCCCATGTCCTCCTCAACTACCATCCCTATTCCATAAGCTCCCTGCCCCTAAGTCCTCACTCCAGCCCTCCTAACCGCCCACCCCGAGTCTTCATTCAAGTCCCAACCCCCTCCACACCTTCCCAGCCCCTTTCAGTCCCTTTATCCCCATTCCCCCACTCCACCCCCTTTCAGCCAAGGGTGTTGATGCCCCAAAAAACATTTGGGGCACAGGCCTCACCCCCCCACAGCATTCCCCCTCTATCCCTGCCCCCTAGTAGTCTTGGGCCCAGTCTGGCCCCAGATATGATCCAGCCGTAGGCTATACCAGTGGCTGAGCCCCAGGCCCCAAGCTGGGCCATACCACTGGCTGAGCCCCGGGCTGGGCCAAACGACAGGCTAGGCCCTGAGCCAGGCCAAGAAGCTGCGAGACAAGCCAAGCCCCCGAGCCCAGCCTCAGGTTGTGCCAAGCCCCTGAGCCAGGCTGACTGTCACCAGCCTCCCTCCAGGGCCCCCTTACTTGGCTTCTGGAGCAGAATGGCCATGCCATGGGCTGCTTCTCCCATCCACCCTGAGCATCTGACTGGGCATGATTAGAGCATGATCAGGGAGGGAGTTTTAAAAACTCCCAGCGGGGGGGAAGCTACCTGCCAGCCGGAAGACTGTATCTTCCAGCCAGCTGGGAGCTTCCCCCAGTCTGGGAGCTTTTAAAACTGAGCAGGGAGAATGTACTGTAATGCTGCTTTCCACCCCATTTTTCTGTTTTTAGGGGCCCTGGAATGCTGGCCCCTAAAAACAGTGAGCCCCAGAAAGGCATTCTAGTGTGTTCTAGCTTACTGTAATCTCTGCTGCTACCTAGCCACACCACAGGCTGCTGCTCCTGCCCTGAGCATGATATGAGCATGCTCAGGGTGGGAGATTTAAAAAGTCCCAGCCTGGTGCAGCTCCCTGTGGGCCATAAGACTGTTTCTTTCAGCCGGTTAGGGGCTGGGGCTGTCAGCCGTGTGCAGCCAGCAGTGTTGCCTGTGCAAGTAGGCAAGGGGGGCTGCAAGCCCACACAATTTACAGAGAACATTGTCACTGGCAGGAATGATGAGTAACACCTTGTGAACTTAGGGTATGTCCGCACACAGTCTTTAAATTGAAATAATGCAGATTATTTTGATTTAAAAGATTGCGGGTCTACACTACATTTCCTTATATTGCGATAAGGAGCTCCCTTATCTCACAATAAAGAAAGTTGTTTTGATATAATAAAACCTAGTATTATATCAAAATGACAGTTAAATCAAAACTGTTATTCTGAAATAACACTGTGTGGCTGTGTTATTTTAGTTTAACTGTTAGTTTGATTTAACACTTTTGCCCTTTTCCTTCCCAGAGTGCTGTCCTTTTTCTATATATGGAGTGCAGGCATGGCCCTTCTAAGAGGCCATCTTGCCACACCTCCTATGGTGTTCCTCTCCTACATCAAACTAGCAAGTCCTGTGCATGAACATGCTAGTTCAGTTTGAGTTTCTAGTGGGAATGTGTTAAATTGGTTTAACTTAAATCAATTTTATGATTTTTATAACAATTTTTTAAAATTGATTTAACTTAAATTGATTTAACTGCCTAAGCGTGAACATAGCCTCAGAGGATACCCTTCAAAGACCAGAAGAGTATGGCCTAAGAGTCTGTCAAGACACAAGTGAATTTTTCCAGCCCTCTGACAAATATCTGGGGCATATTATAGCTGCTGCTGGTCTTCATAAGTCTCCAGCAAAAGTCAAGGCTATCGTGGATACTCCACCTCCTCAGAACGTAAGCCAACTTTGCTCACTTCTAGAATCATTGAACGATTATGGCAAATTTATTCCACAGTTAGCAATGCTACTGAAACCCTACATTAGCTTCTTGACCATAAGAAGGACTGGAAATGGACTGTGATGTTGCATTTAACAAAGCTAAATGCACATTGCTAGATTCAAGGGTTCTGACACATTTTAACCCATCTTTACCCCAATATCTAGCCTGTGATGCCTCCCCTTATGAAGTCAGGACAGTAGTGTCACACATTATGCCTTCAGGAAAGGAAAGACCAATCGCTTTTGCCTCACACACCTTAAGTAAGACAGAAACTAAGTATGCCCAAATCAAATGTGATGCACTGGGAATTGTTTTTGGCATCCAGAAATTTCACCAGTATCTGTTTTGGAAAGAAGTTCACACTCCTCACTAACCATCAACTTCTAACATTGATTTTTGGGACAATAGACAGGTATTCCACCAATGCCTGACAGCTCTATGCAGAGATGGGCCTTGATACTTTCTGGACACATAGGCCGTGTTCTCACGCAGCGGGTTATTTCGATAAGGTTGTTTTGAAACAACCATATATTGAAATAACACTTATTTCAAAACAACTTATTTCGAATTAACAAAATGTTAATTCAAAATAAGGAAAAAGGTGGGAAACGAAATAGCAAGTTCACACTGTGAACTTGCTATTTCGCTTCTGCAGGGGGCTCCAGACACCGGCTGGCTTCAGCGCTGCCCAGCGCTGCTCCCCGCCGGTGCCTGCACAGCTGGGCTGCAGGCACCGGCGGGCTTCAGCACGGGGCAGCGCTGAACGCCGCCAGTGCCTGCAGCCCAGCTGTGCAGGCGCTGGCCAGGTGCTGTGCAGGTGCTGAAGTTTCCCTGGCCAGGGTGCTGAGGGGGCATCCCTTGAACTGTTGTTTCGGAACATCTTGTTCTGAAACAACACGTTCGTACGGCGTTGTTTCGGAATAAGGAGGCTGTGTGAACACAGCCATATACAAGATCAAATATCAGAAATCCTTTTTACACAGCAAAGTTGACAGTCTTTCAAGACTACCTTTACCTCTTACACATTGAGATATAGACCAGGAAGCAATCTTCTACTTTGAACAGATAGAGAACGCACCCATGACAGCTACTCAAAGAGAACAATTGGTTTTGACCCAGTACTGTCTCAAGTTATAGACCTAATGATGCGTGAAACATCCCTACATCATTCTCAGATCTCACCTGATTGCCTTCCCCACATGTCTAGGAAGATGGAGTTTCCAATTCAGTCTGGTTGTTTGATGTGGGAATGTGTGTCATTATTCCAACAGTACTGAGATAACAATTTTTGGAACAGCTACATTCAAGTCATTGAGGAATAGTGCTCGTGAAAGAAATCACACAAAGCTATTTTTGGTGGCCTTGCTAGACAGGGCCATTGAAGAGAAGGCAAGGGCTTTCATGTCATCTTGGAGTGTCAGGAATGTACCTCAGTTGGTACCACGCCACTCATGGAATCGGACTGAAAGTCCAGGGCAATGTATTCATGTTGACTTTGCTGGCCCATTTGAAGGAAGCATGTTCTTAGTTGCTGTAGATGCTCATTCTAAATGGCTGAAAGTCTCTGTAATGCAGTCCACTATGTGCTGCTGTAATTTAAGAGAGAAGTTGCATCATAGTTCCTCCTCCTTTTAAATAACTGCAGCTTCAAGGCTTTCATACAGTGCAATAAGCAGGTGGACAGCCACAGTGGAAAAGAGAAGTGTGAAGCAAAGCTTGGGCAACTGTGGAAAACAGAAGTGTAAAGCATACATCTTTTAATGCTAACACATATGAAGAAATAAACAAGTAGCAAGAAAAATACAAAGCTCTAGGCAGAAAGGATTTTTAGGAGATAAAAGGGCATGTATTTGAAAAAAACATGTCAAAAGAATGAAAATGCTAGTCAAAGAGTTGAGCTTACAACTTTGCATAAGACACTCAGATGTTTAATAGGAAATCTTAGCAGCACTGCGATCAAGAAGTGTGGTGGGACTTTTAAAGGCTAACAAATTTATTTATTGCAGGAGCTTTTGTGAGCCAAGTCCCACTTCATCAGTTGTCAGAGTTCAGAAAACTTACATTGAAAAAACTTACAGTACGGGAGGGGGAAATAAATCCTGTGATTACATTTCACCAGGGGCATTGTTGCCCCAAAACAACATTCAGGCCACAGCTCTGGACCAATCCCCCCACCAAACCATCCCCTCACCATGGTCCCACTGTCTCCCCCACCATGGCCTCAGGCCTGATCTGGCTCCTGCTGCCAGCCCAAGCTGGATCCTACCACTGCTTCCAAGTTCCTTGCCAGGGCTGGATCCAGCTCATGCCACCACTAATGGGTCCCTGGCTGGAGCTAGATCTGACTCCTGCTGCTGCTGGTGCCCCAGTTCGCTAGCCAGGCTGGATCCTGCTTCTGCCAGTGGCTCTGAGTCCCTCCCTGGCTGGGCCAGATCCTCCTGCCATTGGCAGTTCCAGGTCCCTGCCTCGGGCCGGAGCCAGCTCGACCCACCACTGGTGGCCCTGGGTCCCCAGCTAGGCCAGATCTGTCTCCTGCCACTGCCAAGTGCGCCTGGACTGGATCCCACTAGCCCTGGGTCCTAGCTCAGGGCCAGAGGCTGCCGCCAGCCCCAGGTCCCAGGCCAGGGCCAGACACTGCAAGCCCCAATCCTGATCCAGGGCCAGTAGGGCCAGTCGCTAGCCACTGCCCTCCTCCATCACCTGAGAGAAGAGATTTAAATTTCCCTCCTCTTCTCCTGCTCAGCACCATGTACGTGCTGCAGAGCAGGAGTCTTAAAAGAGCCCACCCCTGCTGCCTGATCTGAGCTCCCCCCAGGCAGGCATACAGGAGCTCAGGGCAATCGCAGGCTCCCTGATCCTGCGCTGGTATGGCTCTGGATGGAACTCGGGGCACTGGCTCGGATACTCGAGGCTTGAATAGATCAGCAGAGGACTAAAATAAATGGCAGAAATAGGGATGCCCTATGCACTTTAGGGCTTGGGGAGTTGGGGGAAGGAAAGACTGAACTGATAAGTTCAGGCCAACCAATGGCATTGCAGAACTTGGGAAGGGTGCACTGCCTTTCTCGAAGGCATGAGGTCTCAGAGAATGCAGAAGCAGTGGATGTTGGACTGGGAGGAATCCATGTATTTTTCCAGTGGTTTCCAGGCTATGAGAGATATCATGGATGCTACTTTTCCTGCTCTATCTAGCCACTGGTTTACTAATCCTAATGAGATGATGTGGCACCTTGAGAATCCTTCAAAACCCACTCAGGGTTTAACCATGTTAAAACCTTATGCTATAAACTACCTGTGGGGTGTAACTTGGCATTGTTTCTGTTAGCATGACTGTTAAAGATAAATTCCTGTTTGTATTGTATAGGCAAACTGTGTGCTTTCTCTAATCAATTTAGGGAAACCCTTGCTGAACAGATTCTGAGCCACACTCAGCATGTATTGTAATATTTTATTCCTTTTGAAAGACTAACACTTTCGCTGCTGATAGGAAAATGATTCTTTGTTTTTGCTATCTTTGCTATCCATAGTATGATTAGAGTTGTAGGCCTGTATTATGTTCTCCGTAAATCCAATGTGCTCACTGGAGTTACAATGGTGTAACACAGATGTAACTGAAATCAGAATATGGCATGTATCCTGTTATCTTTTCATTTTAAAAGGCATTGTGATAGTGATACTTTTTGCCTTTTCAGGGTTTCTGATTAAATGACCAGGAACACATCATCATGTCCAATCCTGTTGTTCTCTGCAGTATTAAGAAATTTGAGGAGGATGGCCGCATTTTTGACTCAAGTGTATCATGTAAGATCTTCCTTCTTTATTCAGCTTCTGCTTTTAAACAGCATTTTAAAAGATTCTGTCATGCTGGACAATTTTAATTGAGGAGATAGATATATAGCAAATACTTGCTGAAAACACTTATATGAGATATTGCAGTTCACATAATTATGAGCATATTTTATTAAAAGCAATGTTTCTTTTCAAAACTGAAGAGGCCAATCTCTTCCTATCAGTGTACTTAGCCATGGTATCTGTCTACATGTCCAAATCCTCTGTCTGTCTACCAAAAGTAACTGTCTATATAAAAATCTAGACAGTTTTTATAGATTTTTTATACCATATTCATTGCCATGGTAGTTGAGTAACTGCCAGGGCCCTCACTTGGATGGGAAGGGGAGGGTACATTTTACTGAGACCAGAGGCTCAAGAAGGCCCAGCCCAGGCTGAAACTCCCATTACCATGTGTGTGTGGGAGGGGGCCCATGTTGCAAGTTTGTAGTGGGCCCAAAAAAATTATGCTTGGGGCCTGGTAATTCCCTTGTTAAGTGGCCTTTCAGCAGGAATGAATCTGTCATTCCACTTAAATGTTAGAACTTACAATACAAGTTGAAACCATCTGTGTCCCAGGTAGTTCTAGGGGTGAATATTATATTTAGAATTTGTTTTAAAATGTGTGAATAACTTTTGCTTTTCTCACCTCTCTCCAAGGCCTCCTTTCATTCCTGCTTCCACTTTTGTTTCATTTCTCCTCTTTTACCATCTTTTTTTGAAAGTGCTTGTTAAACATCAACTGTATCCATCCAAATTCTACAAAAGGTGGAGGCGGTAGGCTGGGGTGTTAGGTGATGAGGAGAAGGAAAAACAATGCAGAAATAGCAGAATATCTTCAGCCTGTCTCACATGTTTAGGTATAGGCAGATGTAAAATTAAGGGCCAGTAGATATTTCAATTTAATTGAACTTGCACATGGAAGCAAATGACCACAGTAAAATAGTAAATACATATGAAACAGGCAAAAGCAGAGAGTATATCACAATATGTGAATGTGGCTATGTCTACACTGCCAAATTAGTCTGGACTAAGGAGGCTTTAGTCTGGACTAATTTACTGCATGGCCACGCTAGGCTTTCCCTAGTTTGAACTAAGAAATTTCTTAGGAATGCTTAGTTCGAACTAGTTAGTACTGGCACTTAGTCTGGACTAACAGCCTTAGTTTGAATGTTAGTTTGAACTAAGTTCAGCCAAGACCTGGACTAATGCTTAGTTCGAATTTAAAAAGTTTGAACTAAGCTGGTTAGTTTGACCTAGAATGTGTGGTTACTTAGAAGTGCAAGGTTAACTAACCACAGGTTAGTTCAAACTAAGCTCGAAGTTCTTAATTCAGACTAACAAGTTCAAACTAAGTTCGAAGTTCTTAATTCAGACTAACAAGTTCAAACTAAATTTTGCAGATTTAGACATAGCCTATATGTTTACACATGCCCTCTGGATTTAAGTATGAAGCACATTCATTCCACCTGCCATTCCCATGTGTGGGGTTCAAGCTGTAGTGAAATAGTGTGCTTCCATGATATGGGGATGTTTGGGGTGGACAGGATGTAGAGTCCTCAGGTGCAAGGGATTCTTTGCAACCTGTGCATTGTGGCACACAGCTCTAAAGTGTCTGTGCAGAGCAAGGGGCAGGGAAACGGCCATGCTGAGTGCAGTGTTGTTGTGCTCCAGCGGAAGTAAGAGAATGGGCATTTTCTATTCCAACCTGAGTCAAGAATGGGTGAAAAGCAACACGATTCCAGTCCTTATGATGGCCTAAACATGGGTAGAGGGTTGTCTGTGCACTGGAAAATTCAAGAGATATGCACTGACTCTTCAGGAATATGCACAATGGTGATTCAAAATAACTCTGTGCTCCCACTGGAGTGGCTGTCCAGAGTGAGCTCTTCATGCTGTATCACACAAAGTGATGTGTGGAAAATATTTTAAGCACTGAGGCAAGTCCTCCCCAGTGGGACCACAGTCAAAACAAGCTACTTTTTAGGTCCATCATCCTTGACAGTTCTGTTTGACACTAAGACCCAGATCGTGACTGTTAAGTCATGACCTGAGCTGCTGTAATTCAGAGATGCTACACCGCGGCTAAATGAAATGCTGCCTCTCTAAATCACAGCTCTTTCAGGTGCTTCCTGTGGGTGGATACCTATGTGACAGCTCAGCCTTCTGCTCACGAGATGGAACAGGTATTCCTCTCAATGCCCTGTCAGTACTAGAGGCTGCTATGAAGGCGTGCAGAGCTCTAACTCTCCCCTCCGCACTGGTGTACTGTATCAGGACTCTGACTGACAGAATCAGTTGGATAATTATTCACCGTCACATTAGATGTCACTTGCTGAGAATGTGCCACCAAATAATTTGTTCACTGAATAATGTTCAGTCATGCATTTGTGGTTAATTGTTCAAGGGAAGATTGACAACCTGAGCAATGATTTCATTATGTGCAAATGAATTTTTTCACCACCATTAGTGCCTGGTTTCTGGGCTTGTGTTCTCGTGAGGAGGAGGACACTCCTTCTTGCATCTGGGTAGCCGAGGCCCTAAGGTTTATTTTAAGGTCATGTCTGTTGGAGACTAGCAATCTTTATTAACTGTGGATTGTATTTATTTCCCCTCACAGATAGCAATCTTAAGAAGCCAAAGTAAGTCCTGTAGTTTCTCAATGATTGCACAATCATTATTTCTTTCTAGAACTATTAAATGTTATTAATAGATGACATTAATGCATGTATGGTACTTATGGTATTATCTGGTATTTGGTAAGCTGACATGCGCTGTGCTTTCTGAAGCTGCAATGTTCGATTCAGCTAAGGCAGGTTAAAGCAGTCTTTACAGTAGAGATGAAGAGGTGTTGAAAATGTAGAGTACTCACCACAAAACTATTTGGATCTCCTTCAACAAACTACTTCAGTATTTATTTTACATTTGTTCGCACAGTGCACACAAATGCTTGTGCGTGAGTGCGTGCACATATACACATACGCCACCACCACCACACAGTGTGGTTTGGCAAATAACGATGTAGGGAAAGTTTCAATATAAAGTTCATAACTTGTAGAACACTGGGTATGTCTACACTGGCTTAAGTCAGCTTAAGCAACTCCCTGGCCACATTTGGAGTTCATTAGGTCGACTTAATAACTTTTGCCCTTAAAGTTGACTTTAAGTGTTAAGTTGACTTTATTAAGTTGACTTAACAAAATGTGGCCATTAAAGTCAACTTAATAAAGTTGACTTAAGGCAGGAGAGCCATTTAAGTCAATTTTATAAAGTTGACTTTAAATGGGTCCCCTGACTTAAGTTGACTTTATAAGGTCAACTTAACAAATGGGGCCTGTTTAAGTCAACTTAATGAAGTTGACTTTAAGTCAGCCTTATTAAGTTGACTTACCTGAGTCCTGTAGCGTAGACATAGCTTATGAGACTAAAAGTTAAAAGGACTTGGTCCAAATTATTCAACAGGAGAGGAAGTGAGACTGAAATGTAAATTCTCAGCTGTTTATAAGCTGAAATGTCAGGCACCTACCATCTGTGACTGAAGTGCTTACAGGGAACATAACATGTCTGTCTTCCTTGGCTTTGGAGTTGCTCTACACCAGATTACAAGAGGCAGCAATGTTAGTCTAGCTCAGTAAAACAAACAGTTAGTCCTGTGGCACTTAATGGTTAACAAATTTATTTATTGCATGAGCTTTTATGGGAGAAAATCCTACTTTGTCAGATTCTGTGAAGTGTCTGAAGCATTTGAAGAATGGGCTAGGGGTGCGTGTGTGTGTGTGAGTGAGTGAGAGAGAGAGAGAGAGAGAGAGAGAGAGACTCCAAACCACACCAGACATGCAAGTGTTCAATCCGACCTAGTCAATAGTTCTGGCAGCCTAGTGGGTGTGGGAGCAGGACAGGACACTTAAACTGCAGATTCACAAGAATCCCCTGTGTATCCCTGGCCTCTTGGTAAATCAGTTGTTTCTCCTTGTGACCTCCAGGAACTCTCAATCCATGTTATGAACAATGCTGTGAAGTAGGAGTTAGTGTTGGCCCCACCCCAGCACCATAAACCTTCACGCCTCTTTAATCCCAGAGTTTTGCTCCTAATCTAAGTGTTGCATACTGATCCTGGTTTCCTTGGTCCTTTGCCTCTCTTGCACAGTGCACCATCCTCCTAGTATTCCTGGGTGGAAGGGATTGTACCGTATCAGAGGCATGGGGGAGTTCATGATGAAGTCACTCACCTATCCCCTCTTTGCATATGGTCCACACTAGACCAACTTTCCTCTCCACTAAAACAGCTAGAAGGGAGAAATCAGACTCAAGAAGCTATTGAAAATATGTTTAGAATTGCAGTTGTTCTGCAATGGTGATATTTCTGAAGCTTTAAGAAAAACCAACATCAAGTTTCTGCCTTGGAACAAATCTGAGAGAGAACCAAATCATATAGGATTTTAGAATAAGAGTTGTCTGGGTAAAGTGTTCTCCAAGAAATGCGATGCCATAGATTGAATCAAGAGAAAGAAAAGGGTCATGTTACAAGTATTTCTAGGTCTTTCTATGCAAATAAGGAACGTAAGGGACACAGGTAAGTTAAATTCAGCTCTGTATGCAATCATTAGTCAAGCAAAAATACATGATATAGTTGAAAAGTGCAGTTTTGTAATTCTACATTTTATTTTCTCAAAGGTCATCAAAGAAGAAAGAGAATGATATTCGTGTTGGCTTCTTTCAACTGGTACTGAAAATGTTGGATTTAAATATTTTACATGTTATACTGTGGGGTCACTGAAATGTATGTTTAACTGTAGTATGTAGTTGTGACTCAGTCACATCTTTGATCAAAACATTTACAATTTAATTTTGACCTTACTGAAGTTCATGGGGGTTTTACTGTTGGTTTCAGTGGGGCCAGAATTTCACCCCGCGTGACTATTGCCTATGGCCATGTTTGTCTCTTAGATGCATTGTAATTTGAGCTGGACAGAAAATTTTTGCTGATACGTTGTTTTTTTACTTTTATTAAAATCAGACCATTTTAAAAAATATTCCACTATTAATGAAAATTGGCATGGGAAAATATTTTGAAATAAATGTTTTGTTTTGGAAAATTTCAAAAGTTTGCTTAAAAATTTTTAAGTTCCATTTTGAAATACATTTTATTTTATGATTTTACATTTTTATTTTGTTCTTATTTTATGTCAAGTTAGTACAATTCCCTGATATGAAATAAGTTAGCTGAAATTTTGTACTATTTGATTTGATTTGATTTGATTTGATTTGATTTAAAAGTATCATGAAGGGCAGCTTCCACTTATTATCCAAAACACATAATTTCCTAAGGACTGTTGGTCCATCCAGACTAATGGTTGTCAGTGTTGCACCTGCTACCATGTAGTGAAGTTTCCAGTTCTGGCTCAATACACAATTCTTTCAGGGTAGCTCTGCAATTTGTATCAAGTAGAGTGGGGGCATGTACTCCTTGGTGCATTGATGAACAGGCTGAGAGCCCAGTGTGCTGGGTTGTTTTTATTCATCCTGGCAAGATAACTGAAGTGCGCACAGTGTTGCTTTTGAATAGAATGAGCAACTGAAGACAAGCCAAACCTTTGAAAGATTTTGACATTTTGCACAAAGTCAAACCACTCTCTACTCAGCATTTGGCCCTGGCAGCACCTATGCCTCTCAACTCCCATTTAGAACTAACTGAAACATTTAAAAAGAAATAGAATAATTGCCAACAACTGAAAATAAATCTGATATCATGAAATAAGGTAAATAATAGAAAATTAATCATTAAAAAGAACATCAAAATGAAATTTTGAAATTCCAAAACAAAAATTTTCCAGAAAAATTTGAAAATATTTGCTTTTTGTTCTGATTCATAATGGATAAACCATTTGAAATGTCATAATTTGCCATGAAACAAAAATTCCAAATTTCAAACAGCTCTAACTGTAGTGTATTTAGTTGGTATATTTGGAGGAAAGCTATTCCAGTGATCAAAGCACACAACTAAGGATTAGGAGTTCTGGATTCTCCCATCATTTGTGTCACTAACTTGCTGCATGGCCTTTAGCAAATCACTTAACCTCTCTGTGCTTCAGTGAACTTCTTATCTACTTCATGGGTACTGTTAGACTCCGTATTCATAAAATGCTTGAGATTCTTGTTTGGAAAACAGCAAGAAATACAAAATGTTATGATATATATCACTGTTTTCTGCCATGCTGGCTACTGGCACAAGCAATCACAGTTTTGTGGTCTCTGGGCCACAAAGATAAACAAATACAAAACTTTAATGGTACTGAGAGATTTTGGAAAGTCTTCTTCAGGTCATATGGCTGAGACTGGATTTAGAGCAAAGCCTTCTGAGTTCTATATCATATACCATGTACCTATTAAACTCCATTGATTAATAGGTGTAACTAGTGAACACACCATGTGTGGCTGCAGAGAAGACACAGTATTACAACTGAGCAGTTTCCAAGGTTGTATTGCAAGATTATTGATAAGATTCATAAATACAAAGTTTACAAAAGATGATAACTTCATTCTATTTCACAGGATTCTTTCTTTTTGTAGAAAATCATTTTTACCCCCCTCTCTCTTTCAATACTGTCATGTTCCAAGTAGAGAAGACCTACGCCAGTGGGAGGATTTCTCAGTTTCTGTGGATTTTTTACATCCCTTAGCAACGTAGTTAAGCCAACTTAATTTTCTTGTGGAGACCAGGGCTTAATCTGTTTTATTTCTTCCTCTGATTTCCACCACCACAATGACTCTGTCTTCCATGTTTGCTCTATTGCTCTACCACTTTTTGTCCCTTGACACATTACAGTGTCTACATTTGTACTTGTATCTATACTCCACCTCTCTCCAGTACATAATACTACATACTTATCAACATCAGTCTGCCTTCTTTCAAAGAGAGCTCACCACTCTAATTATATAGTATGTGACCATAACACTTTGCATACATAAATTGTATCTATGCAACACAAATCTTGAGACCATTTTTTAGTCACATTTCTACCATAAAACTGCAGAACCATCAAGAGGAAGTAACAACACCTTACCTTATTCACAGGCTCTGTAGACTGTCTTATTTTTTTCAGAAAACATGTAAACAAAGTTGACAATACATGTGGAGATATGAATTTCAAGGACATATTCACAGTCAATCTGTGAATCAATATGTGGAATACTGAAATCTTGGTACGAAGCTCTATTATTTGGTTTCTTTTTTTGCTACTCTCTGCAAGTCTGATTATAAATTCACTCAAATGTCAAATTCTGCTCCCATATTCATAGATAGCTCCCTTTGTAATCAAGGGAGATTGCACCCATGCAATGGAGAGTGAGATTAGCACTACACCTGTAATAAAAACAATTTTGAATTAAATATTTGCTAATAAACATTGCTGAAATTATTCTCCTGAACAGTCAAGCAGGGACGTATGATTAATGCATAGCTAATATCCAAATAACTCAGACAATATTTTTCCCTCTCTTAGTTTCGATTTGCTTCAGCGTATGATATTTTAATGATGGCTTGTGGTAGTGTATGTGCCATTCTTCATGGAACAGCCCAGCCAGGCATGTTGCTTGTTTTTGGTCTGATGACAGACACATTTATTCAATATGACATTGAGAAGCAAGAGCTTAGCAACCCTGACAAGGCATGTGTGAATAACACCATTGTGTGGCTCAACAGTTCTCTTCAGCAATATGAAATGAATACATCAGTACGTTGTGGGTAAGTACGCCATGACATATGTTTCTTTTTCTTTCTTTTTAACATTGTAAGTGAAATTCTTGCTAGAGAAAAGGGCACAATTCAGTCTCAGAAGCTAACTATTCTGTGCATAAGAAACTTTCTCATATTCTTTCTGTTCTATTGGTATGCCTCACATCCACCCAGATGGACCACTCCAATGGATGGTAGGGTATCTCATGCCTATTTTGTCCTTGGTCTCTCAAGTAGAGCTGTTGGCAAGGGTGCTGTTCGGTGATGACTGTTTGTATTACAGGAATCCATGCATCTAGGAATAAACTGAGATCCTCAATGTGGTACACGCAGGCTAACAAACATCCATAAACTGGAAGGACTTTTGGTCATTTCCTGCCTACCTGAACCAGCCTAGCTGAACTTACCACTTTGAATGAAAAGGCGGTGTATCAAGGTTTTAATTTCCTGAGTCATCCAGGCTCCCTGCAACTTTTGTTGAACTGTTGATCAGGCTACTGCTGATGTTTTAGGCTTCTAATGCTCAAGCAGAGCTGTAACTAAAGAATCCGGTGCGTGGGGTGCATTCCAATCAGAATGTGTCCCTTACAGTAGTCAGCGTCTGGAGCGATTGGCAAGGAACACACCCTTCAATGGAGTAGCTCCACTGGCAAGCTTAGAGCAAAGCCCTGCTCGCCCTGTCATAGTTATGGCACTGTGCTCAAGTTTCTGAAGTAGGCCAGGCAACATAATCATAATCATCCCTTCCAGCCTTAAAATCTGTGGCTGTACTAATTCTGAGTTTGTTGAGCTGTTCAGAAAATAGAATAGCACTTGCTTGTATCACTACGTCTAGAAATCTGTAGAAACAGGCAGTAAGCACCGCTGAACCATTTCAAAATAATGTAAAAGTCGTATTGATAAATTAGTCTTTCCTATGGAGATAAGGGATAATTTAGTATTTCCAAATGACCTGAAGGGAACAATCATTTCAGATTAGGTACCTTTATCATAGTATAATTCAGTATTTTAATATATAGCAAAAGTCCCTCACACTTGTCCATAGAACATTGTTTGATTTTTACTACCATGTTAGCTTCTATATAGATAAAAAGCAACTACAGGCTTGTTAATATGAACACAAGTTCACTGCAAACTAAGGTGTTAATCTACCCACACTAACTTGCTGCGAACTAGTTGCGTGGCCCTTGCAGATGTGCACTAATTGTTCCTTACTGTGCTTTTACCTAGTCTACTGTTTCAAAGTACGATAGTTGAAAATATGCTATGGAATTTTTAGTGCACATCAGTAGGGTCCACACCGATAGTTCATATCCCAGGTTGTGGTAAACTAAATGTTCGTGTGGACAAGCCTTTAATTGCTTTTGTTCATGGCAAGCTGGGATGTGAATCTACCTTTTGCTAGCCTGCCATGCACCATGAATACCTCTTCCCTAAAACAAACCTTTCCTGCACCTTTTCATTGAATGAGATCTGGTAGTGGTTGAAACCATCCACTATGAACTATTCCACAGCACTTCCCAGTCCCCCACACATCTGCATTAGTCTTAGAAACAATCTGGCCAGTTACAGCAGTAGACTGAGTAGTAATGAACCGCATTTTTTAGGTGACACCAAATTGGTTCTGATACGAGAAGTAGTTTTGCCACTTACCCTTAGTACATGATGTTGCACCAGCTTTAGAAATTATTTACCAAAAGTGTCCTTATTTTAAATTATTCTGAATAAATGCAGAGAATGCCCTTGAGGCATCATTGGCAAGTGGACTGCTAAGCACATTTACTGTCAGAAATTTGTAACAATTATTAATTTTCTAATTTTATTTTATTTTGTTTTGTTTTATTTTATTTTATAGGTTGCTGGACATTGAAAGTGAAATGATCAGATTTGCAAGTTACTATGCCGGAATTGGGGGTACAGTGCTTGTGTTAGGATATCTCCAAGTCAGTATTTAGTTCTCCATTTTATTTCCAATATATAAAACACTTAACTGTAATGTCTCATTATGAAGGCTCCCGTTTACTGTATATTTTTAAACATATGGAGAAAGTATGTGTCCTTGCAGTATTTCAGATTTTAATTTTACATGGTAAAAGTACCCTCTGTGCAAAGGGTCAGCCCTAATTTAGACCAGCATAGAGCATAAGTCCCATTTTGGGGTCTATGCCCCAAATGAATTTCACCCAGTGTGAGATTAGGACATTCAGCTTCTATTGCACCACATGGAAAGTCTGCTCCACAATTGTCAGAGAAACAAAAAATTGTCTAAGGATATGTCTGCATTGATGGGGCTGCACAGATCAATGCAGAGGGATCAATTGAGGAGGCAATGGAAACCTGCTCAATCAATCCCAGAAGTGGCTTCAGTAGAATAAATCAACGGCCCCCCCCCCCCCAAAAGCAAGGCTGCATCGACCAGATGCCATCTCTCATTGATGCAGCACAGTAGAGATGCTGCAGTAAAGGAAGATAAGTCGACGGAAGATACGCAAGCTGTAGTACATCAATGGCTGCCAGCAGTGTAGATCAAGCCTAAGATTGCCAAGTTTGAAGTGTCAGTAACATCATACCCATATGTCAATGAGGATAAGTTTCTTCTTTTGTCTTCATACTGCACAATATCTTGTTTTACTTTCTGTTGACCTTAGAAAAGACCTGATTCTCCTCTCACTTACACAAGACTAAATCAGGAATAGCTGCAATGAAACCTACTGAGATATACTAGTATTAAATTAGTTTGAGAGGAGAATCAGGGCCAGAATTTTCTGAAGAAATGGCTCAGATTACTGCATCTTATCCTTGTGAGATGTGCTACGGTGTTTGAATCAGCCCTGTAGTGCTTTTTTGTCTCTACCACATATGTTGTTTTCAACAAGAGAAGTAATTTTTGACTCTTCCTCCTAAAAGCTCATGGAGTTTTGCTGGTGCAGAATTGTTGGTGCCGCAGCACTCAGCACTGGCTATGTTTCAGGAGCTAGCCATGTAAGCTGCACAGTAGACATGCATAAAGTAGCCAAATTTTGGCCCTAGTGACAACTGTGCAACCTCAGTGAAGTCAGTTGCCTGGTGTGACCTTTCAAACTCTTGTAATTGTTGCAACTGCTTAGACCAGACCCTGCAAAGCATGTCAGATTAAGTAAAAGAAAAAAAGCATGTAAGTAGAGCTGGGTAGGAAATGGCTTTGGCAGCCTGTGGGTAATTTTTAGATTTCAGAAATTTTCCCATTCTGCACTGGGAGGAAATTGAAATAAAATAGAAAATGAGAGAGCGAGCGAGAGAGAGAGAGAGAGAGAGACTCTTTCTCTAAGATAGCCAATATGACAGTCTCTAGGGTCCACACATCAGAGTTCTGATAAAAATTCCCATACAGATATAAATCAATTAGATGTTTATATGTATGTCATTAAAATAGATTTCATGTTAATGGTTATCTCATCATTAACCATGTTACTTTTCTGCAGTTGGGAAAATAAAAGGCTTTTTTTTTTTTAAAGCAGTAAGGCTGTGTTCACACAGCCTCCTTATTTTGAAACAACGGAGGTTGTTTCGAAATAAGGTTTCAGCTGTTCACACGACGCACGGTTGTTTCGGAACAACAGGAAGCTGTTCTGAAACAACCGCGTTGTTTCGAAACAAGTAAAACCTAGTCCGTGGGCGAAACCGCATTGTTTCACAATGGTTGTTTCGAAACAACGCCGTGTGAACGTGTTGTTTCGGAACAAGATGTTCTGAAACAACAGTTCAAGGGCTGCCCCCTCAGCACCCTGGCCAGGGAACCCTGGCTGTCCCCTGGCCAGCGCCTGCACAGCCTCCCTCATTTCAAAATAAGGAAGGTCATTACGATATAATAAAACCTAGTATTATATTGAAATGACAGTTAAATCAATATTGTTATTTTGAAATAACACAGTGTGAATGTGTTATTTCAATTTGACTGTTATTTCAATTTAACACTTTTGCCCTTCTCCTTCCCTGAGTGCCTTCCTCTTTCTATATATTGGGTGGGGAGACAGCCCTTCTTGGGGGCCATGTTTCTGCACTTCCCATGGTGCCCTCTCCTAAATTGAACTAGCAAGTCCTCTCCATGGACATACTAGTTCGATTTGAGTTTCTAGTGGGGACATGTTAAATCAATTTAATTTTAATAGATTTAATGATTTTATAGCGATTTTATTAGATCAATTTAAGTTAAATCAATTTAACTGCTTAAATGCGGACATAGCGTAAATCAGTATCCATATTACTGTCTTCCCAGATCTGTTTTTGGGTAACTGCTGCAGCTTGTCAGATTCAGAAAATCAGGAAAGCGTATTTCAGAAATGTAATGAGAATGGAAATAGGCTGGTTTGATTGTACGTCAGTAGGGGAACTGAATACACGAATGTCTGAGTAAGTAATCTATAAGAACCCTATGTTGTATAGAGGGAGCGTGTCTTTGCAGGGTTTAAGGTGCTGTGAACAATGAGCATCACTTAAAAGACTACAGAAGACTCAATAAGCCACTATGGGCCTAATCTACCTCCTATTGGCTTCATTGGAAGTTGGGCCAGATTCTAAATCAGGGGTCTCAAACTCAAATCATCATGAGGGCCGCATGAAGACTAGTAGAGGGCCACATGAGGACTAGTACATTAGCCCGAGGGCCGCACCACTGAAACCTCTCCATACAACAATATTGCAAATATCATTAACAGGAGTGTTGTTGCAGGCTGCAGGAAATAGCTCTAGGGGCTGCATGCAGCCCCCCGGCCATGTGTTTGAGATCCCTGCTCTAAAGATATGATCTATAGCCCCTTTAAGTGTTTGGAAAGACTCCCATTGACTTCATCTGAAACCTTGAAAGCCCAGTTGTGGTCTCCTAACTTAGATACAACATAAATACCTTTGTGACAGAGATCCATTTAAATACATAGACTTGAAGAGACATTCTTGCCAAATTCTAATGTAAGTCCCATGGTCTGTATTTGGAGAATAGGAGAACTGAATCTTAAAAAGAGTTATAATCCTGTCATGCAAAAATACAGCATACTAAGAGAGCAGAAAAGTTACATGCAAACCACTTATTGTCACTTTCCTATGACTGGCTGACCCTTTTTCCCTTCTGCCTTTCGAGGTTGCATAGTGGTGTCTTTCACTTCCTGTAAAATTCTGGTCCATTGTCAATTGTGTGTGGGCACAGTGAATTTCAGGAGAAAAAAATTATATAAATAGTTTTCCAGCTAATCTGATGTAAGCCAGTTATCTTTTGGCAGCACTTTGTGTCTCATAGACTCATAGGCTATGTCTACATCTAGAATTTTAATCTGGACTTGCTGGTCCAAACTAAAAGAGCTCAACGTTAGTCCAAACTAGCCTCAGGCTAGTTCAAAATAACAGCTGCTTTTTAGTTCAAACTAGAATGCATGGCTAGCTAGAACTAACTGGCTAGTTTGAATTTCTTCAGTACAAACTGGCCATTACTCCAAGTCTTGCACATGCTTAGTTTGAACTAAAGTTCTGACTAAGCTGGCTAGTCCAGACTAGCCAAAGAGTTTTACTAGTCCAGACTAAGCTTTGACTAGTCCGAACTAAGAAATTTCTTAGTTCGGACTAGGCAAAGCCTAGTGTGGCCATGGGCCAAATTAGTCTGGACAAAACTTCCTTACTCTGGACTAATTTGGCAGTATAGACATAGCCATAGACTCTAAGGTCAGAAGGGACCAGTGTGATCACCTGCTCTGACCTCCTGAACAACGCAGGCCTCAGAACCTTACCCACCCACTCCAGCAATAAGCCTCTAACTTATGACTGAATTATTTACCTCCTCAAATCATGATTTAAGGACTTGAAGATACAGAGAATTCATCAGTAGGTGAGCCATGCCTTGGGCTACAGAGAAAGGAGAAAAAACCCCAGAGCCCTAGCCAATCTGCCCTGGGGGAAAATTCCTTCCTGACTTCAAATATAGCAATCAGTACAACCTTGAGCACATGGGACAGTCCCACCAGCCAATCATGCAAGACAGACTTCTCTGTAATAACTCAGAACCTACCCCCTCTACCCTCCCTTCTTAGGCCACTTGCATATCCACCACCAGTAGCTGCCTAGGGAATACTAAGCATGAAAACATGCTGGGGAAAGACTTCTGAATTAGTAAACCTGTTTCATAAACTAAACTGTATTGTTTTTCCAGTAGAGAATTTAACAGTTCAGTGAAAGAACTTGTTTGCTAATAGTTCTGCTTCTTATGGCCATTTCAAACCTCCATGCCCTCTGCTCCTCAGGGTGGCATGAGTGGACAGCTTTGCAGTTCTCATTCATGAAGTGACAGCCTAGAGCTGCAGAAGTATGCAACCACAAAGTCATATTAAGACATGTCAGAAATATCACTGCACTGAGAGAGCACGCTATACAGGAGGGCTAAAGGACTGCACATGAAGTCTTTTAAAGGCTCTAGCAGGTCATACATTCCCTGCGCTGGGAAGCACAGGAGCTGCTTACTTCCTGCTCCCTTCTATCTTCTCTCGAAGGGAACTCAAAGCTGGAAATGTGTTGGAGAGGAGCTAGGAAAGAGAGAGAAGTCATGTCTCTGTCCTCTCTCTGAATCATCCCACAGTGTTGGTCTGGTACACCAAGGGAGGCAATATACTCTAGTAAGTGACAAGGGATGAGATGATCAGTCCCTGGGGGAAGTCAGTACCTCAAGTCTTTCTTTAGATTGCCTGTGCAAATACCTTTTGCCATTGGATGGGGTGGAGGAAACTCCATTAAGTCATTGTCACTACAGCCAGAGCCCCTGAAAGGGGCAATAGTGGGGAAGAATACAGCCAAGGAAAATTACAGGACTTTACTTCAGCTCTGAATTTTAATATGAGCTAAATGAGTTTCAGCTACCACTGCTTTTCTTGCTCTCTACAGCGATGTTAACAAAATCAATGATGCAATTGCTGATCAAGCAGCACTCTTTATTCAGCGCTTCACCACCGTCATTTGTGGATTCCTGGTAGGATTTGCAAGTGGCTGGAAACTGACTCTGGTCATTGTTGCAGTCAGTCCACTACTTGGGATTGGAGTGGCCCTCCTTGGCTTGGTAAGAGATTTGAATGCAGCTCATGTCTTAAAGCAATTATCATTTTGAGTGAGACAAGTGTGTCCCATAGGGCTATTGGGCAGGTTCTGATCATAGTGACACTGGTAAGAACACAGATACCTCCACTGAACTCTGTTGAGAGACTTTGGGTGGACACAGCTGGTGCTGAGTTTAGAATCAGATCCATGACTTCTTTCCCTGTAAAACACAATGTTTTAGACAGTTTCTCATCAAGGGGCTTGAACTGGGCATGTGTGTGTGAGGAAGTGCTGCTATAGCTCCATAACTTGCTTGCCCCTTTCCCTTCTCCAGCCTTTTCACTACCGAAGGTGCAACTGAACCAAAGCTTCTCCCTTCCTGCAAGTGGCTCCTTCCTCATTGTGATTCCCACTTTTCTGCCAGGAAAGAAAATGAAATGTCAAAACACAAAACCAAAAACACCCCTGAAGTGCTGTGTAGCTATTCTTGCTTGACATTTTCTCTGATGGTGGCTGCTCTGATCCCTTCCCTTCCATTTGTCATTTTGCTCTTCTCTCCTCCACTGAATGTTTCTTCTCCTCTTCCTCCATATCTCCCTTTTCTTCAGCATGGCCATTGTCTCCCACACTCCATCTCTTTCTGGTTCCAGTTCCAGTTCCTATCTGTTTTAGAATAGAATCATAGGGTTAGCAGGGACCACATGAGATCATCTAGTCTAACCCCCTGGGGTTTGAACCCAGGACCTTCTGTTTTCTCCATGAGCACAGTCTCCTTGATATTTGGGACACCCTCCCACAGATTATCCCAGGATATTGCCATCTCCCTACTATCTGATGAATATCCTTGTCTTCTCTGCTTGATCACTATGCTCCTAGCTGGCTACTTTGTCAGAGGTGTCTGGGTGGAAAAGCCATGGCAGCCCTATGACTGACTACTGTCCTGGAATGTGGAAGGTGTAGATCAAATGAGCTGCTTCAATCTCTCTATTGCTGCTCATGCATATGGTCTCCAGTGGCTTTGCTAAGGGAACGAAGAAGGAAAGCTCAGGTCTCTACTTAGCCTATGCCTGTGGTTATGCTACTGGTAACAGGAGCAAATAGACAGGCAAATGGGAAGCTCTTAGGTAGTTGCTTATTGCTTTTCTCCACTCTGTGTTGTCAGTCTTGCTAACAAGTGATTTGGCACTGGGAGTTCAGAGCTGCTGCTCCCCTTGCCTGCCATTTGGCATCCCCTGTGACTTCTTCCCTTACTGTGCAGAGTTGCTTAGATCCATGCATGAACAATGAAGGAGGAAACTGTGAACCCGCTCATTGTCAGGTTCTCTTCCCAGCTACTCACCCATTCAGCAAAGCAGCTGGCAAGGGGACATGGCCATACTGCCCAGGTTTTCATTGTGGCCAGATGCTAGAGAGGGTTTGTGCACTAACAGGATGTCACAGATGATTGGGAGGTGGTGAAGCACATAATAAAAGTCTGGGCTCTATAAATTCTGCTTTGAGTATTCTGGGGAGACACAAAGAATGGCTAGTATTGTGGGCAATGAGTAGTGTTTGCTGATTATGCTTGATTGATTAAATACTGTACTGTAAGTGCTAAAAGTAGGGCAGGATGATCTTTGCCAATAATACTTTTTATCATTATTTTTAGGCTGTGGCAAAACTGACAGGCCTGGAGTTAATGGCATATGCAAAAGCTGGTGCTGTGGCTGATGAAGTACTCTCATCAATCAGAACAGTGGCTGCTTTTGGTGGAGAGAGGAAAGAAGTCAAAAGGTTTGTTCTGTCACATTTCTGTGAGGGTTCCAATTTCTTTAGATTGAAACAGTAGTTTAAAAAACAAGTTATTATAAATTCTTGGGCCCTGGAAATTATTCTGACATCTACAAAATAATGATCATGCTGTCTGAATGAGCTCAACAACTGACTTAGTGCAGGACTCAGGTCAGACTGTCAGAAAATAGGGAAAACACCCCAGACTGGTGGTATATTCTCTCATTAGATTTCACCAAGCCAGTAACAAGCGTGAACTCTGGGATCAGTATAATAGCATTACCAAACAGTTACAGACAGTCTCTTTAGATCCACGAGCCTGTCTTGCCATCTGGACAAACTGAACTTAATGATAGAAGGTCATTAAAACCAAAAATCACACCACATTAGGTTACTCCCAATCTCAAAGGATCAGTCATTTACTCCAAGTCAATGAATACTCTATCTTACACCAAAAACAATACTGGCAGCCAATTTCTCAGGTAAACTAACTAAATATTTAGTAGCTAAGAAAAGTAGAAGAGAGATATTGAGAGGTTAAAGCACGTAAAAGTCACATTAATTGGTGGGCCCAAGTTTGTAAGTCCAAAGTGATAGCAGAAATGAATTAATCTGTTAGCTTTCCATAAGTCACTCAGGGTTACCCAGAATATCCAACTCTGAAGATCTCTGTGTTTCATTTGGAATGCTCCTTGGAAGTGCCCAAACACCTCAGGGATCCTGGATTGTTCCCTGGATAAACTCTTATAGCTGTTTCCCCAGAAAGCAATCTGGTAACTACTTCTGTCACAGCATGAGTTTTCCTCTGTTGACTAAACGCAGAGAGGGTCTGTGGATCTCCCATTGTCCACACACTGACCTGTGATTTGAAATTAACCTGCTGCTTCATTGACAGTTCCCAGGCTCCAAGCTGGTTTGATGGACAATCCAGTCACAGAAATATACATAATGTGTTTACTTACAGCAGTCCAAACAATATCTTGTTAGTTTCCATGAAGTTTACAAATCAATCATCTCCTCATCATGGCACTAATACGTACTTTTGATCTAGGTTTAATTAAGTTCAGGCATATAAATAATGTAAGGCAATAGGCAATCAACAGCATGCAGAATAATGTAATTATTGGGGCAAATGCCATGTAAGTGTAATGTGATAATATCCCCCTTTATTTTGTTCTAACAACTGAATTGACCTATGCCACTTCAGGGGCCCACTTAATATTTCTTTGATATTCCCATGCAAGTGAATTAGCCTATGGCTTTGATTTCAGCTGGTCTGTGAACATCACACACCCAACAGTGTTAAAAATCATATGCATAGCTAACCCAGAAACTCATCCTACTAGCATCATGCAGTCATAAACTTTAACTTTAACCATATAATTCAGCTAATGAGTGAATCACAGCAGCTCACCACCTCTGGGAACATATTTTCAGCCTTCCCCAAAACCCTGGCAAATATAATGCTTTTTCAGTGCTTCTGGAAAGTCATCAGGAACATGCTATTTCAAGCCAAGCAGGGTGGCAAGATCCAGTCACAGGGCTCCTGCAGAGAATGCAATTTTAGCAGCCCTGTTGCCTTTATTTCTTTGAATTAGCATTCCATATGACTATGTATTGGTGCATCGTGTATTGTTTCCTCCACATTGCTGTAACAAGCCGATTTGCCAATATAACAGCCATTATTCTGTTGTCATTCCCACTTATAGACAACTGTTTATTAAATAAGACTATATTAGTGTTTTTAAGATGAACTTTTCAAACCAGATTTTACAAATACAGTTATTATATCCCCATAATGTGGAGCAGTGTGGATATCTTTCAGTGAGAAATTACTTGAAAGAAGTGCAGCCTTTTGGAAAGACAGGAAACTTAGCATGTGGATCTGTGAAAAACTCAGCAAACTTCCTGAGGCACTGTAAAGTATATTCTCAGTTAGAAATTAATTAGTTAGAAATTAATAAATAGTATAAAATAATTAGTTAGAAATTAATAAATTTTAACTACAGGAGTAGTCCATAACACACATGAGACACTATTTAAAAAAATTCAAGGATGCTTAACTCAGTATGCTTGAAAATAAAGGATTTACTGAAGACCCAGTAGAAGTGATTCCCTGATTTTTTTTTTTTAATTCTAATTTGGGTTGCGCAGGATGTAAGGAATGTACGTGAAAACACGTCTGTACATTTCTTACATTGCATAAACACAAATGTTGCATTACAGAGCCTATGAAGGGGAAAGGGAAATAGTTTTTAAACAGTTATGAAACTGACTACGCTATTTTATTGACCAAATTAGAAAAAAAATATAGCAGTAAATGTAGAGTATAAACACTTAAAAGTAAATTAGACTTTTTAGAAAAAATACTTTATTTTAAGTGAAAAGCATTATTTGTAACCAAAAT
Organism: Podocnemis expansa; assembly: GCA_007922195.1. Classification (NCBI taxonomy): domain Eukaryota; kingdom Metazoa; phylum Chordata; order Testudines; family Podocnemididae; genus Podocnemis; species Podocnemis expansa. The sequence goes on along the minus strand of ML681984.1, from coordinate 38,641,836 downwards.
TTGCTTTCTGAAAATATCTGTATGAAACAAACCTTAGTTTATGGACTGTAAATGCAAAGAAGCATGAATGTAGTCAAAACAAAATTCTATTCAGAAGTTGCCAAAATATTCATAGATGTTTTTTCCCATTGTTCACCCAGATCCAGTAAAGACTATTTTTAAAATTTATGACTTCTAACCTCCCCATTCTCTTTAACAATAACAACAATGAAACACCTTGAAAATTAATAGACCAGTTCAATGGTTTTCAAACCATGGGTTGGGATCCAGTACTAGGTCACAGACAGTCAGGCACTGGGTTGCAGTGTCTCCTGCTGCTGACACTGAAAGACTGGAATGCATTGCTCAAAGATCTAATTGTTGGGTCATAGGCATAAATTATTATTTTTCAACTGGGTCCCAAGAAAAAAAGTTAGAAAATGACTGGACCAGCTGGAGTCAACTGCTTATCTTAGTCACATTGATTATGTCTGTACTACAAAAGTTAGTTTGAACTAATGAAGTTGAACTAATAAATTTGACCTTAATTTGAGCTAAACCCAACTTTAGTAAGTCAAATTAACTAAGTACACTAATTCAACTTAAAAGTTATGTCAAATTAGTGCACTCTGTTAATTCAAACTAACTGCCCTAATTCAAATTTATTTAGTCCAAATTAAGGCTTAATCCTGGTCTACACTGCTCTTAGTTGGAACCAAGAATTGAACTTAGTTCGAACTAAATGCAGGTGTTACTAATCCGAACTAAGCTTTCATTAGTTCAGATTTGAGGAATTCCTTAATTCAAACTAGTGAAAATCTATGGGGATAGGGACTAAGTTAGGCTATGTCTACACTTACAAGTTAGTTCAAATTAAGGAGGCTTAATTTGAAATAACTTATTCCCTGGCCAAGGAGGCATTTTATTGTATCAAATTAAGTGGTTCCTTAATTCAAAATAAGGAACTGCTAATTCAATATAATAAAACCTCCTTTTACTTTGAACTATCACTTACTTCCAAATTATTAGTTCAAATTAAGCCATCTTAAACCATGGGATAGGCTTATATCAAACTAATTTCCCTATTCTTTTGCCTGTCGTCCCCATTTCAAATTGGAGAGTCTTCACTGAACTCCTAATTTGAAATAATAACTCCAAAGTAATGCTAATTCAAAATACTATCTTCAATTTAAATTCAAAGTAGTTATTTCATATTAACTACTTCAAATTAATTTTGTAAGTGTAGATATAACCTTAGTTCAGTTTAAGGCTCCTTAATGTGAACTAACTTGCCAGCGTAGATGCACCCTCAAATGCTGAGCTGCATTTCAAGTATCATCAGACTGGCAAGATGGCAGATTTCTGTTTAATTGACTTGGCCGTTCGTATTTTTTTTTTCAGTGATTTACTCTTTGAAGTCAGATATAGTGAATTGCTGTCATTATACTACATTTCTCTCTTAGACTCATTTAAAATAGAGCATGGTTGCCAAATCTGTCCTAAATTCTCCAAAGTTTCTTCTACTTCAGAAAAATGCAAATTCCATTTGGTCGGATAGTTGCAGTAATTCTTATATTTTTCCTGTTCTTACAACAGGCCATTCTACAGTTTTATCGTCTGAGATTGCTACTACTCCCATTGGAATCATTAGCATCTTTTCAATTAATTTGCATGAGAGCACACTGAGCCCTCACTGCAGAGTAGTACGTGCTAAATTTTTAATGACATTTGCATGAAACAGCCTTATTGTATTAGTACTTGCTCATCTCAAGTTTTCTGTGAAATGTACTTCACTCACTTTCATTTTTATTCTTTCCTTAGATATGATAAAAACCTAGTGTTTGCCCAGAGCTGGGGAATTAGAAAAGGGATGATAATGGGGTTCTTCACTGGTTACATCTGGTTCATAATCTTCCTGTGTTATGCATTAGCCTTTTGGTATGGCTCAAAACTTGTCCTTGATGAAGATGAGTATTCACCTGGGACTCTCTTACAGGTACTTGTCCCTTTTATATGCAAACTTCTGTGCAGCCCTGGGAGCTGTGAAGTTATGTAGAATGGCTGCACTAGATACTGATGCTTTAAATGTTATGGAATCTGAATTCTTAGGTGGTTTAATTATTCTCTACTGTTGGCAGATGGCCCTCAAATGGAATAACTTGAAATTAAACTTAACACTAGCAGGTCAGTGCACTAATAAAACAAACCAGAGATTTCCTTGGCTTGGCACCCAGTAACCATGTGGCAAATGGCAGCCAGCAGGGAACTAACATGGGGAATGGCTTCACCAGAGGTTCTGTTAAGTTGACTTAACAAGGTTGACTTTGAGCCCTAGTCTACACTTAGGGCTATTTTGGCAGCAGTCAATGCTGTTTACGCAAGGAACGTAAAATTCCTTGCGTAAATTGCAGTGACTTTCTAAGCCACTGTTACACATTAGGGGAAAGCCAACTGCAAATAGCTTGTGGTCGGCTTTCCCCTATGCCCCCTAACCCCCAGGGCTTCCAGGGTTGGCTTCTGGGAGCAGTGCAGTGAGTTCATACTTGCCGAGATCCACTCTTGGAAGCCCGAACTGATAGCAGTGAATTTGCCTCCGTCAGTATAGACATACCCTAAGTTGCCTTAAAGTCAAACTTGTTAAGTCGACTTAAAGCATTCACACTGAAAGCTCCTGTTGACTGCCTACATCCACACTGGCAGCTGCTAGGTTGACCCTTCCTGGTGGCCAAGAACCCTGGGAGGGGGCTTGGAAACCAATTAAGTTGACTTAAGGGCTATTCCCCATCTATACTGGCTTACGTCAACTTAATAAGGTTGACTTAAGTGTTAAGTTGACCTTAAGAGGTGGTGTTATGAAGTCAACTTAAGGAAGTGCTTAAGTCACCATAATAAAAGCTTAGTGTGGCCATGGGGGTCTGTAGGTCAACTTAAGCTTCCTTAAGTCTATCTAAGGCTATGTCCACACATACATCATTATTTTGAAATAACTCATTTCGAAATGAGTTATTTCGAAATCAAGTCCTTATTTTGAAATAAGTTAATTTGAATTAACAGTTTGTTAGTTCAAATTAAGGGAAAGCCTGCTTTCGAAATAGCCATTGTTTTGAAATGGTTATTTTGAAACAAGGCCATTCGGACATGTTGTTTCGAAGCAGTTGTTTCGAAACAATGGTGTTGTTATGAAACAACGTTTCTGAACGCCGTTGTTTCGAAACAACCATTTTGAAACGACGGCTATTTCGATTAGATGTGAGGTTTAACAGTTTCGAAATAACGGCCGTTATTTCGAAACAATGGGTCCCGTTGTTTCGAAATAACAATGCGTCATGTGGACATGCCGCTTCTTATTTTGAAACAACCTCTGTTGTTTCGAAATAAGAAGCCTGTGTGGACATACCCTAAGGCTCTAATGTAGATGTGCCCTTGTTACCCAAACTGTGGCACAATTGGAAAGGAATAGCTTCAACATTGCCCTTCTGTGAGTTGCCCAGAATCTTTCTTTTGCTTCAAATTTTTCACTTATCACTCTAAACATATATATCAGATCTCCAAATATTCCTTTCCAGGTTCTGCCAAAAGGGTCTGTATACTGTCCAGTCCTGTACTGGCTCAGTTCAAGCACTGGCAGGTGATGGTGGCACCGGCACTACCTATGGGGTTCACTTTTACCCAGTGAGAGTGGGGGAAATCTCTCTGTGGCAGGAATCTGCCTGTGTGGCAAGGTTTGCAGGTGTGATACGTACAGCAATCAGTCCTACATTAACAGCAACAGCACTTCAACCAATCAATATTTTAAAGCTGCTGACAGAGCATAATACCAAGTAACTCAATGCATTTAAAACTCCAGATACAGAGGACGCATCTCCACTTTCCTACATGTTTTCGTGTGTTGGAGCATCTCTCCTGTTTGCTGGTCCAGAGGGCTCAGCAACTATCTAGTTACCACCCAGGTTCTGTACCAAATTGTTTTCTAAACTCTTTTAAGAAAGGGACTTAAAGATGTTAATTCCTTTGTCCTCCCCTGCTTTTTCAGGTTTTCTTTGGAGTCTTAATAGGTGCTATAAGTCTTGGTCAGGCTTCTCCTTGTTTGGAGGCCTTTGCCACTGGCCGTGGGGCTGCAACGAACATCTTTGAGACAATAGACAAAGTAAGTACAGAATTCCTAAGCTCTGTCAGTCTGCTGTGAAAAATAGTTAAATAAACCTCAAGCACTGTAGACTTTCATTAATATTGTAAATGAGAAAAATGAATGTAATTAAGGGAAAACTGCAGAAGGAAAAGATCAAGCTGCGTGTATGCAAATCTATAAAGAGGGCGCTGAATCAACATTTTAAAATGTTTTATTTAAGAATATTCAATTTTTTACTAAATACTGCTATTTAATGCTCAGGTCTTTTAAGGACAGCTAATGAGCAACTACGAATTAAGGCTAAAGGCACAGATGAAGGTACTATTCATACGGTAGCCAAGTTTCCTGGAAACACCTAACATCAAAGCTCCTGATGATGTCAATGGGTATAGCCTCACTGATGTCAGTGATCTGTCTAGACTTGCCCCAACTGAGGTGCTATGTCCTAATGTCTCTCTGTGTTTTTAGATGAGAACAGAAGTGCCCAAATGCATACAGATAGCCAGCAGCCACTGTAAAATTCTTTTTTAAAAAATGGAAATATTTGGTTAAATAGCTTAATGATTCTGCGTGCAAATTTGTTGGATGCTGGAAGTTATTGGTGGAAATTTCTGAGCAGATCCCCTCCCCTTTGTGTGTGTGTGTGTGTGTGTGTGTGTGTTTAGATATAGAATAGGTATCCAGGGTGTAACCCAAAGGCCAATGAAATTAATGGAAAGGCTTTGGGTTGGGCCTTTGGAGTGCAGGATCAATTTCCACAGATATTTTTATAAATTCAAATAAACAATTAAGTTTTAAAATGTTCAAGTTCTAAAGGGACTCAGGAGTCTGTTCCACAGCCAAAAGTAACTTAGGAACTCAAGTCTTATTGGAAGGCAAATGAGTTCTCACATGCAAATTCTACTTTTCACTATAGTAAAATGTTTTGAATAAATGCCCCAAATTCTTTCCTCACATTCAGAGCTAAAACTGCTCATGTATCCTCTACAGTCTATAGAAAGTGCATATGTAAATATTTGTCCCTTAGGCACAGAACATTTAGTTAATATTGTTAGATAAAATTCTTGATCTATACTTGATTATTAAAGGAGAAATATGGTGAATACGGCTGCATATGGGGCTCCCACCCCAAGCTGATGGAATTCCATTATCTTTAATTAAGTTACTCCTGATTTATACTAGTCTATGTGAGTGAAAAATTAGGCAAATGGTACTTTATTACTTATTGGTACTTGTTTGATAATTTATACTTGTTGACTGATGGGCCCCCATACTAGGCAAAACTCTGCTGGGAATGTTTATAGATGTGTGACTCCTTTGTTGTGCTTTTAGTTGTTTTATGCTATATTTATGTAGTATTGATTGTAATAGTAAGTGATAGGAAGTGAACTGTTCTGTGACCTTTCCTCAAATTTCTTACTATTACAAAGTCACAATATTCCTTATATTTTTCCATGACAAACACCCAGCCTTTCTCATGGGTTATCCCAAGTGGTGTGTATGCGTTTGTCTATGTGTGAGAGAGAGAGAGAGCGAGTGAGCACTGAGTGCCTAATGCAGAAGTAATTTCTCTTCCCAACTTTCCTCATCACTGACACCCACATTGTTACTTTGGCTTGTTATCTTATCTACTGTAGTAGATACTGTAGTGCTCTGGAGTACAGCCTAGAGCTGTTCAAATGGAAATGTTATTGTTTTGTGTGTTGGAGGGAATATTGTATATACTACAACAAAGTCTCAGTTGTTTAACACCAAAGAAATAATATGACAAATTTTCTTCTAGAAACCTGCAATTGACTGTATGTCAGAAGAGGGCTATAAACTGGATAAAGTAAAGGGTGAAATTGAATTCCATAATGTAACATTCCATTACCCATCCAGGCCAGAAGTAAAGGTGATTATCTATCATTCCTCTTTTGAATAGTATTACTGTAACTAAACAGAATATATCATTATGCCAATAATCTATAAACTCCTACATTAGAATTAACTTTCCAAAAGCATAAGCCATTTGTCTGAGAGTAGGCAATTAATTATTTTGGTGTCAGCAGTATTAGAAGTTTTACATTTATAATACATCTATTGTCATGAGAATTCCTTTCTGTAGACTGTGTAGAGACAAAAATTCATCTGGGTTCATCTGCATACTGTTTCTCTTGATATCATAGATTCATAAAAATGTAAAGCTCAGAAACTCCCATCTATCCTTCTTCTATCCATCTCTGCTGAAGGAGGACTAAGGAATCTTAGATCATCAGTGGAAGGTGTTTGTCCATCCTGTTCTTAAAAACCTCCAGTGATGGGGATTCTACAACATCTCTTGGAAGTTTATTCCAGAGCTAAACAGTCTTTATACGACCAGTACTCCCCTTCTCCTGGCTGTAGTAGAGGGCATGGCAAAGGACTCCACCTTGATCCAAAGGTGCTGGACCCAGAAGGAGTGGAGATCAGTGCTCTCCTTCCCCAGCTCCAGTAGATATCAAAGCACTCTGCCTGGGGCCCGAGGAGCTGGGGTCCCTGCTGGTGCCAGATGGTAGGTAGCACTACTCTCCCACCCTCCTGGCTTGCTCAGGGATCAAGACAGAAGACATGGCGCTAACAGATGCATGTAGTTTCTGTGCTGCAGCCAAGGAGATAGGATATCAGCAAGGAAGTAGTCTCTTTGCTGAACTCCTTCTGTTGGGTTGCACTTCAAGAAGAACGTGTTCAGGGAGGGGGAGAAAGGAGGTGCTGGCAGGGCAACCAGGTCTTACCATACTTGAGGAGAGAGAGGATGCTAAGGCTCTGTCTACACTTAAGAAGTTAGTTAGAATTAACTTAGTTCAAATTAATTAATTTAAACTAATAATGGTTAATTCAAATTAAGTTAATTCGAACTAACATGTCCCCACTAGAAACCCAAATTGAACTAGCATGTCCATGGACAGGACTTCTTGTTCGATTTAGGAAGGGGAAACCATAGGAAGTGTGGCAACGTGGTCCCAGAGACGGGCCATGCCCCAACCTAATACATAGAAAGAGGAAGGCAGAGACGGTCAAACCTCATTAATTCGATCTAACAGTTAGTTCAAATTAACGTGGCTCCAATGGGCTAATTCAGACTAATAATACTACTTTTATGTCCCAACCTCATTGCCTTCTATGATGAGATGACTGGATTTGTGGATGTGGGAAAAGCCATTGATGTGATATAACTCGACTTTAGCAAGGCTTTTGATATGGTTTCCCACAACATTCTGATTGGCAAGTTAAGGAAGTATGGGTTGGATGTGTGGACTGTAAGGTGGATAGAAAACTGGCTAGATCAATGGCTTCAGCGAGTAGGAATCAATGGATCAATGTCTAGTTGGCAACCAGTAATGAGTGGTGTGCCCCAAGAATCGGTCCTGGGGCCAGTTCTGTTCAACATTTTCATTAATGATCTGGATGATGGAATAGATTGCACACCTAGTAAGTTTGTGGATGACATCAAGCTGGGGGGAATGGTAGACATGCTGGAGGGCAGGGATAGGATTCAGGGAGACCTAGACAAATTGGAGCAGTGGGCCAAATGAAATCTCATGAGATTCAACAAGGAGAAGTGCAAAGTCCTGCACTTGCGATGGGAAAATCCTATGCACTGCTACACGCTGGGGAGCAAACAGCAAAGTAGCAGCACTGTAGAAAAGGACTTGGGGGTTATGGTGGATGGGAAGCTGGATATGAGGCAACAGTGTGCTCTTGTTGCCAAAAAGGCCAATGGCATACTGGGCTGCATCAGAAGAATTGTTGCCAGCAGATCGAGGGATGTGATTATTCCCCTCTATTCGGCACTGGTGAGGCCACATCTGGAATACTGTGTCCAGTTTTGGGGTCCCCACTACAAAAAGGATGTGGACCAATTAGAAATAGTCCAGTGGAAGGCAACAAAAATGATCAAGGGGTTAGAGCACAAGACTTACGAAGAGAGGCTGAAGGAACTGGGCTTATTTAGACTGCCGAAGAGAAGACTGAGGGGGGGACTTGATAGCAACCTTCAAATACTTAAAGGGATGCTCCAAGGAGGACAGAGCTCAACTGTTCTCAGTAGTAACAGAGGACAGAACAAGGAGCAATGGTTTCAAGCTACAGCTGGGGAGGTTGAGGCTGGATATTAGGAAAAGCTTTCTTAGTAGGAGGGTGGTGAAGCATTGGTATGGGTTACATAGGGAGGTGGTGGAATCTTCATCTTTAGAGATATTTAAGGCTTGGTTAGACAAAACCCTGTCTGGGATGATTTAAAGAGAGTGGTCCTGCTCTTTCACAGCGGGTTGGACTAGATGACCTCATGGGGTCCCTTTTAACCCCATGATTTTATGATGTGTAATTTCTTTTGTGCCTTAGCCTTTCTGATTTTGTCCCTAGAGACTTGTGCTATTGTTTTGTGCCTGCTCTTAGCAATTTGTTCATGTATCAATTTTTATAGATTACTCAGGGGCACTGCTACACATAAACATTAACTGGGGCCCAAGCCCCCACCAGGTCCAAGCTCTGCTTTCTGCCTCCACCTGATGCCTGGGCCCCAGTCGGTTCCCTACTCCCCCACTCTGCTCCTGGCTCCCAAGCCCTTCCCTAACTCCCTTGTCCCACCACTGGCCCCGGCTGACCCCTCCCCTGTGCCCTTTCCCCACCAGACTGATGTGCCTGTCCCCAAACCCTCCTCCCCCACTCGGGCCTCTTACCTGACTGCCAGAGAGTGTGGCTGTGGCACAGGCATGCTCAGATTAGGCTCAGGACAGGGCAGGAGTTTTGAATGCTCCCAGACCTACCCTGGGGCAGTTCCCTTCTGGCCAGGTAGAGGGTCTTGCTGCCAGTTGTGTGCAGCTGGCAGCGTTCCCTGTGGGGGGGAGTGAGTTTAGAAGGAGTGCTGCTCAGGAGCTGGCCCTGAGCTTCAGGGGGGCTGACGCCCCTGGAGACCCATGGCAGTAATGCCTCTGGGAGTACTTTTGATTTTCAGTTTCTTAAAGTGCTCTTCTATCAGTTACACAGTTCTATAAACCAGTGCTGGCAACCCAAAAGATAAGAAAAACCATTTTTTAAAAATTCCTTCAAGAGTTTTGAGAGCCACAGTAGGTGTAAACTCCTGGTAGAAAGTGGGGTCAGCTGGGCCAGGGTTCCCTGGTGGGGTGGGAAGAGTCTGAAACTAGAAGAGGGCCTCCTGCAGGGGCCTCTGGTGATGGAGGGGAACCTGAAGTCTGGCATGGGCCACCTGCAGGATCATGTGGTGGTGGTGGGGGCATGGCCTGGAGCCAGGAGCTAGGAGCCCAGAGCCACAAGAAGGCAGTCAAAGGGTCACATGGAGCTCCAGAGCCGCAGGTTGCAGACCTCTGCTATAAACTTATGCAAGAATAGGATACAAGGCAATAAAACAAAATGAATGAAGTGATTTTCATTTAATTCTTCCATTGTCCAGGTCAAGGATAGTGGATTCTACTGTAACTGTTCAGGAAGAGGGAGAAGTCCTGTTGCTTCACTGCAGCTGTCACAATTTCTGCTTGAAAAGTATATATTGACAGGAGCACCACTGGCCCCGGAAAAGACCTGGGGCTCAGTGTGCCAGCACTGAGGGCTCGCACTCAGTCACTGCAGCCGCTGCTGCTGGTGGCCCAGCAGCAGACCTGGGGCTTGGGCACTGGGATTTGGGGCTCAAGCCCCATAAGCCTGCCGCCAGCAATGCCCCTGATTATTGGGCAAACAAATGAATGCAACCACTTGTAGACACAACAGCATATTAAGAATCAGATTATGCTATACAATTTCTTTAGTGCACATTTAATATGCAGATTTTTAACTGGTACTCATAATGCATATGCAGCATTTGTCAAAAGGTATTAGGGCCAAAATGTCCTCTGGGGTGTGTGTAGCCAATTCCACTTTACTTCAGTGGAAGTCAGGCATAACCAAGAAAGATCAGAATTTGCCTTGTAGCCTTCATGGGAAGGAATAGCTCTGTATTTTCAAGCCCTTCATTTTGTTTAAAAATCCTTTAGTTTTCTTCTTCTTCCTCTTCATTTAAGATGAGAATAAAACATGATGATTTCCAGTCTATCTGCATTGTCTCAAGAATGTTGCAGTGATAATATACCGTCTTTCTTTTGCTTTCAGATTTTGGATAATCTCAGTATGGTGATTAAATCAGGGGAGACAACTGCTTTTGTTGGACCCAGTGGAGCTGGAAAAAGCACCACAGTGCAGCTCATCCAGCGGTTCTATGATCCTACTGAAGGCATGGTGAATATCTTAGCCATCAGGGTTTCTCTAACATTATTCACTCAAATTTGGGAAGCAGGGTTTTAGGGGTTTTTTTTGTTTTAAATCCATTCAGAAAAACAGTGACAGAGGAAATGAGCAGGATGCTTTGTTTTGTTTTGTTCCTGAATGATACAATCAGCAATATTCATGGGAAAGAAAAGAGGGGTTTTTTTTTAATGAGGACAGAAATGGTTTCCCTACAAAATAAGAATTAGATGCTAAGCTTCGATGGGAACAGCACTTATGCATATAAAGGTAGTATTTAAGCTAGGGAATCCAGAAGTGACAAACAGTTTTAAATGCCGGGAAATGTAGCATTGAACATTTAATTATTATCCCATGATGCTGCTACAGTAGATGATAAATGGATCGGTTCTGTCTTATTACCAACATCAGAAAAGTTTAATCTATAAACATTCTTAGTTCAATTATTTTTGTGCATTTTTTATCAAAAATGTCTAGTTTTGTATATATTCATTTTCCAGATGTTTTGGTTTTCATGGTTGCTTTCTGCTCCTTTTCTTTCCCTTTCCCCTTTTGCTTCTTTCTTTTATTTTGCCAGCAAAGAAACAATGGGAGAAGGAAAAATGGGGGTGGGGGAAGAGCAGGGACAGAACGGAAAATGTAGAACTGAAAAACCAAACCAAAACAGAAGAACCCGTAAATTTTCATTTTCCAGTTTTTTACTTACTTACTTACTTACTTACGTACTTACTAACTAACTAACTAACTAACTAACTAACTAACTAACCTCCAAATTTATTACAAATCCTGGGATTATTTTTGCAAAAATTTCCATTTTCTAAAGTCAATTTCCCTTTGCAAAACCAAATTAGATGAAAAATTTTAACTAGTTCTGTTACAAAGAGGTTGACTCTCATAACCAGTGCCTGAGATGTAGGTATTAGAAAGTGAGGTAAATGAAATAAAATGCCAATTTTGGGGGGAAAAAATTCTAAATTATGATAAAAAGTCAAATGTGGCATCTTTCAGGTGATGGGATTTATTTTTAGATTTTTGTAGATTTTTTGATTATAAAGCCAGAGGGGCTACTGTGATCAGAAAGCCTGGTCACAGGATTTCCCTGACTAAAGTCTTATTTGAGCATATTTTTGGAAAAACATCCAATGTTGAGTTAAGATTTATATAATACAATATAGAAAAGACAATTGTTTACTTCCCTGGGGCTGGGAAGCACTTATCTTCTTGCAGGGTTGAGCCCATTATTCTTATTATTTCTTTCTATAGTTTTTTTAATCTATTGTCTGAAGCCCAAATAGATTTTGATCTCTCTTATACCAGAACTCCATTTAAAGTAACTCCATTTAAAACTGTAGAGTTACAGCAGTGCAAGATCAGAATCAGGGACAAGGCTGTCAGTGATGGCTTTTTCACTTGTTCTTCTGTAGGTTACACTCGATGGCCATGATATTCGCTCACTCAACATTCAGTGGTTGCGCTCACTGATTGGTATAGTTGAGCAAGAACCAGTCCTGTTCGCTACTACAATTGCAGAGAACATTCGCTATGGTCGAGATGATGCTAGCATGGAAGACATCATCAAAGCAGCCAAGGAAGCCAATGCCTACAAGTTTATCATGGATCTCCCACTGGTAAATTGCACCTGTTGAACTATTTAATCTGAACTTGATGAATAGTGAGAATATTCCCTTTCTGTACCCTCTTGAACAATGACCAGGACTGGAAAAGGGCAAACATTACACATTAGCTTTCGGAAAGTGTAAAAGAAGGACCTGGAGAATTATAAAGCACTCAGCCTAACTTTATTACCTGGATACTGGAACAAATGATTAAATGTTCAATTTGTAACCACCTGAGGTGATAGGGTTGTCAGGAATAGCCAACATGGATTTGTCAAGAACAAACTACGCTAAACCAACTCAGTTTTCTTCTTTGACTGGGTTATTGGACTAGTGGATGGGGAGTTAGCTGTGGATGCGATATTTCTTCATTTTAGTAAGGTTTTTGACACAAATGACATTTTGGTGAGCAAACTAGTGAAATGTGATCTAGATGATATTATAAGGCAGATGGAAGACTGGTTGAAAGGCTGTACTAGAAGAATAGTTATCAATTGTTCACTGTCAAACTAGGGGGTGGGGAATAGAGATATCTAGTGGGGTTCCAGAGGCATCAGTCCTGGATGCAGTACTAGTCAATATTTTTCATAACTGACATGGAAAATGGAGTGAAGAGTATGCTTATACAATTTGTGAATGCCATCAAGCTGGGAGGAGTGGCAAGCAGTTTGTATGGGAGGATTAGAATTCAAAACAATCTTGAGAAGTACAATTAATTTTCCTAAAGGCATGCATTTTATCATCTCAAGTTGCTTTACGAAATTTCAGGTGGAGTAGATAGGCCATATTAGAAGGACTGTGTAATACATGCATGCCTTGCAGCATCCTTGGCAGCAGAGAAAAGACAATTTGGTTATAAGTGAATATATGGAGAGTCTATGCTGGAGCTCTAAGACATAGACAGGGCCATGTAGCTCTGTCTGGCCTGCTAGCTGCCAAACTAACTCCATAAAAGCTGGACTAAACAGTACCCATGTACCTGCTATTCCTGCATTACGGTGATCATCACAAGTCATGTGGGGCCATATGGGCACCCTCCATATACAGACAAGCCCAGGCAGGGGTTAGAATATAATTTGGTGGGCCCCAGAACCCTCTTGCATGGGTGGGCCCCCTTCTGGCATGGATGGGCCTCTCAATATCTATCCCAAATACCCTCCCCCTGCCCCAATACCCACCCCCCCAGCAACACCCAGACAGACAGACAGACAGACTCACACACACACACACACACAGAGCCAACCCCAAAGAGACAGACACACACACACACACACATGCACCCAGCTATTCCCAGACAGACAGACAGAGGCATACACAGCCACCCCCAGACAGACAGACAGACTGTCACACAACCCCCAGCAGCCCTCCACCAGCCCTTACCTCAGCTGGTTGCACACAGGCTGACCGGCTGGAAGCTGCTTCCAGCCACAAGCTGCTCTGTCCTGTAGGGGGGAGATTCACAAACACCCAGCCTGCCACAGCTCTCTGCTGGCTGGGCTTAAGATGGAAAGAGCTTAAGGTGGAGCCGCTGGAATGCTACATTCTGGCTGCTCGTGCTATTTTTAGGGGGGACCCAGAAAGCAGCTTTCTGGTGGGTTCCTCTATTTTTAGCGGCCCCAGAACACTGCTGGCCTAAAACTAGGGGGCCCTAGAACTGTGTTCCAGTGCATTCCCCCTTAGTTTAACCCCTTAGCCCAGCCTACTGGAATGTTAGCTGGTAGGCTGCCCAGTGAAGAGGGAGGGATAGGGGATTTTGATCCATGTTGCCATTCTTGTTCATTGAATTATTCTGGATCAGAAGGAACCTCAAGTTTTATTTGTGTATATATGTTTGGTTTGGAGCTGGCTCACATGAGAAGCTCAATCTGGAGGAAAAGGTTTGTTAAATATGCAGGACTATGTCTATACCAGGGGCATAAATTGACTTAAATGGGCTTAAGTCGACTTAAGCAACTCTCTGGTCACATATGGACTTCATTAAGTCAACTTAAGCACTTGCTTAGATTGATTTAATAACTCCTACCCTTAAAGTCAACTTTAAGGGTTAAGTAAACTTTACTAAGTTGACTTAACACAATGTGCCCATTAAAGTTGCCTTAATAAAATCAACTTAGTGCAATAAGTGAACTTTAAATGGGTCTCTTTGCTTAAGTCAACTTTATAATGTTGACTAAAACAAATGGGGCCTCACTAAATCAACTTAAATAAAGTTGACTTTAAGTAGACCTTATTAAGTTGACTTAACTGAGCCCAGTAGCGTAGATGTAGCCCAAGAGTCTTCTCTATAGGTCTCGGAAAAGGTCTGAAACCCTAGTACACTGTACTTGTCTTCCAGAGATTGTTATTCATTTTGGGCCTGCTTCCGAGGAAATCTATGAGAGATTTTTGTTATTGACATCAAAGGTAACAGAATGGAGCCTTCTGTTATTTATTCCATTTTTCTTTTCCTCCCAGCAATTTGACACCCTTGTTGGAGAGGGTGGAGGCCAGATGAGTGGAGGTCAGAAACAAAGGATAGCTATTGCTCGAGCCCTTGTCCGAAACCCTAAAATCCTGCTGCTAGATATGGCTACATCAGCACTGGACAATGAAAGTGAAGCTATTGTCCAAGAAGCACTTCATAAGGTTTGCTACATTATATCAGTAATCAGTATTAATGGGGCAGAAATACATTTTCAAAATATAGTGTGCAAGGTGCATTCATACTGTTTTAAACCATTGTTTGACCTTTTTTAAGAATCTCAGCAGTGACAAAATTGCAGTTAACATTTTCAGTCTAGCTGAAACATTAAAAAGTCAGTAGAATTGTTGATCAAAGTTCTATTCATTCTTTACATTAAAGTTTCAAAATATTCATTTAAAAGTATACATAATAAAAATTATTTTTTATAAATCAGTTTCAGTCATTGTGCACAGTCTATCACTAAGCACATCCATAATTTCCAGAGAGGTAGCTGTGTTAGTCTAGTCCAGCAAAACAAACAAGCAGTCCTGCGTCACTTTTAAAGACTCACAATTTTATTTATCAAATTGGTTTTCATGAGTGAATCCCACTTCACCAGATGATGAAGTGGAAAACATATAGTGTGGAGAGGAAAAATAAATGCAGTGAAGAGCGGGTCACAAGATCAGTAAAAATTATTTTAACAAGTCAAACAAGTTGTTTTGATTCACATAGTGTGAAACAACAGAAAAGCAGGTGGGGAGAGGGAAGGGGTGGGGGAAGAAATCACCTGTTGAAACAAGAGAACCAGTCCATATCGCTGTTCAAACCCAACTTAATGTAATCAAATTTGTACATGATGTAGCTTTTCTGTAAATTTCAACTAAATGGATATATTGGAATCCACATGTGTGCACAAGTCCATGGGGCCGGATGAACTGCATCCGAGGGTGCTGAGGGAGCTGGCTGATGAGATAACAGTACCGTTGGCCATTATCTTTGAAAACTCATGGCGACTGGGGAAGGTGCCAGAGGACTGGAAAAAAAGCAAATACAGTGCCGATCATCAAGAAAGGGAAAAAGGAGGA
Organism: Podocnemis expansa; assembly: GCA_007922195.1. Lineage (NCBI taxonomy): Eukaryota > Metazoa > Chordata > Testudines > Podocnemididae > Podocnemis > Podocnemis expansa. The sequence goes on along the minus strand of ML681984.1, from coordinate 38,626,326 downwards.
TCCAGGGAATTACAGACCTGTCAGCCTCACCACAATCCCTGGAAAATTATGGAGCAGATTCTTAAAGAATCCATCCTGAAACACTTGGAGGAAAATAGAGTGATCAGGAACAGTCAGCATGGATTCACCAAGGGTAAATCATGCCTGACCAACCTCATTGCCTTCTATGATGAGATGACTGGATTTGTGGATGTGGGAAGAGCTGTTGATGTGATATACCTCAACTTTAGCAGGCTTCTGATACAGTTTCCCACAGCATTCTCATTGGCAAATTAAGGAAGTATGGGCTGGATGCGTGGACTATAAGGTGGATAGAAAACTGGCTAGATCAACGGTTTCAGCAAGTAGGAATCAATGGCTCCATGTCAAGTTGGCAACCAGTAATGAGTGGTGTGCCCCAGGGGTCGGTCCTGGGGCCAGTTCTGTTCAACATCTTCATTAATGATCTGGATGATGGGATAGATTGCACACTTATTAAGTTTGCAGATGATACCAAACTGGGGGGAATGGTAGACACCCTGGAGGGCAGGGACAGGATTCAGGGAGACCTAGACAAATTGGAGCAGTGGGCCAAATGAAATCTCATGAGGTTCAACAAGGACAAGTGCAAAATCCTACACTTGGGACGAAAAAACCCATGTACTGCTACAAGCTGGTAAGTGATCAGCTAAATAGCAGCACTGGAGAAAAGGACCTGGGAGTCATGGTGGATGGGAAGCTGGATATGAGTCAGCAGTGTGCTCTTGCTGCCAAAAAGGCCAATGGCATACTGGGCTGCATCAGAAGAATTGTTGCCAGCAGATCGAGGGATGTGATTATTCCCCTCTAGTCGGCACTGGTGAGGCCACATCTGGAATACTGTGTCCAGTTTTGGGGTCCCCACTACAAAAAGGACATGGACAAATTAGAGAGAGCATCCAGTGGAGGGCAACAAAAATGATCAAGGGGTTAGAGCACAAGACTTACGAAGAGAGGCTGAAGGAACTGGGCTTATTTAGACTGCCGAAGAGAAGACTGAGGGGGGGATTTGATAGCAGCCTTCAACTACCTGAAGGGATGCTCCAAGGAGGATGGAGCTCGACTGTTCTCAATAGTAACAGAGGACAGAACAAGGTGCAGTGGTTTCAAGGTACAGCTGGGGAGGTCCAGACTGGATATTAGGACAAACTTTCTTACTAGGCATGTAGTGAAGCATTGGAATAAGCTATCTAGGGAGGTGGTGGAATCTCCATCTTTGGAGGTGTTCAAGGCCCAGCTTGACAAAACCCTGACTGGGATAATCTAGTGGGAGTGGTCCTGCTTTTTTGGCAGGGGGTTGGACTAGATGACCTCGTGGGGTCCCTTCCAACCCTATGATTCTATATTTTGAGCTTTCATTTCAAAACCACCTTTTGCGAAGACATGCTCCAATTTTTTCCCTCAGACATCAGCTTTTCCTTGGGGTTCATCTATGAGACCATTCACACAAATGAACAAAATTTTTGGCAATATGCACCTAACTTAGCCTGTGTAGCAAAGTGAAATAACTCAGATTTTGACAAGTTTTGTTTTTACTTGTGAATATTAGAACTATTTTTGCCATTAACATACTGTGAACTCTTTTTGAAACCAGAGGCCAAAATTTTCAAACTTGGACTCAAGTCCAAGGTATGTTACACTGAAGTACTGACTGAGTATCCTCAATGATTCATGGCCTATAGAGGCCTCAGAAAACTTCACATGCATTTAGGGATTTCTTCCACAGACCATATAGAACAACAAGATGGGTGCAACATCTTATTTAAACAAAGGATTTCTGTTCCTTTTGTTAGGTCAGGAAACAATGTATGTGAGAATGACGTATTCAGAAAAAGGTAGCCATGTCTGCGGAGCATCTGTCAAGTGCCAGGTGTACTAACAATGATCTGAGTCAGAAACAGGTGTATTTGTGTGATCAGTCACTCTCACCCTCTCTGCATGTCTGATTTGCCAGTGAGATTACTTGGCATGGACTTGTTTTAACTTGTAGCAGTTGTGTGAGGTTTTGATCCTTGGCAGGTAAGGACTCATGATGCTATCAGATGCTTCTTTCACATAGTGAGAAGGCCCCCTCTATGTCTTCTTCATTTTTTTTCATTCCTTAGGCTATGTCTACACTAGCAAGCTAGTTCAAATTAAGGAGTCTTAATCTGAACTAATCTGAACCCTCTCTACACTAGGCTTTGCCTAGTCTGAACATAAAAATTTGCATATTTAGTTTGAACCAGCACAAAAATTTGCATATTTAGTTTGAACCAGCACAATGTAGACATGCTAGATCAAACTAAATAAGTTCGAACTAGCGGTTAGTTTGAACTAAGCATGTTTTTTTTAGTTTGAACTAACTTTTAGTTTAAAAACGTGCTTAGTTTGAACTAACTTTCAAACTACTTAGTTCGGATTAACCAAGTCTGAACTAAGTCTATGTTCACACACAGGGAGTTAAATGAATTTAACCTGAAGTGATTTAAGTTAAATCGATATAACAATCATTAAATCAATTTATGTTAAATCAATTTAACAGCTCCCCACCAAAAAAACAAATCGAACTAGCAAGTCCAAGGACAGGACTTGTTAGTTCGATTTAGAAGAGGGGCATTCTGGGAGGTGTGGCAACATGGGCTCCTGGCCGAGCCATGTTGCCACCCAATCCCCTGCCTGGCTGTCCCCAGGAGAGCCAGTAGCAGGGGAAAAAAAGCCCCCAGGACAGGGATCCTAGTGTGCCCAGTCGGGGCAGGGATCTCAGGCACCTGGCATCACCTGCCGCTGGCTGGGCGGGTGGGGGCAGGGATCCCAGGGCGCCTGGCAACTCCTGCTGCTGGCTGGGCAGGGGGGGCAGGAATCCCAGCACGCCTGGCATCCCCCTGTGCTAGCATGAGGGGATGTTGCATTGATAAGTGGGTCATACAGATATAACACTGCCACAGTGGGTTATTCCAAAATGGCAGTTTCGAGATAACCCTTGAGATAACCCTGATATAATATTAGGTTTTATTATATCAAAATGATTTTCCTTATTTCAAAATAAAGGAGCTCCTTATTTTGAAATAAGGAAACATCATGTGGACCTGCCATCTTTTATGTCAAAATAACCAATGTTATTTCGATCTAAAACATGTGTGTGGACATACCCTAAGATTTTAGGTGTAGACATAGCCTTAGGGATTAAGAAAAGCTTGCCAGGTCAGGGTGAACTCTTTGAGAGTGTGACAAAGTTGCTTTTCAGTTGTGCTGGCTGTTTCCTGGCAAGAACCTGTCACACTTTCCGGCAGCCAAGATATTTTGCTGCAGCAGGGAGATTGGATGGTTCACTGAGACCTCAAGTGCTCTAATTCAGGAGAACACTTCTTCCCAAGAGCAAATACCATGCTTCTATAGTCCAGAAAGTCTCCATGAGGGAAATAATTATGCTTCCAATGAGAATATATTCTAGAAATTTAACCAGAACATATATTTTGGTTCATTTTTTACTTTCTTTAATCTCTGATGTCTAAAAAGACAAAAGGGTTGCTCATCAGGCTAATTCTTGTTCTCTGATTAGACTGATTCCACAGAGCAGCATGGACCCTCCCTCCTCTCAAGTTCTAAGCTTCTGGAGGCAGAGGGGAACAAAGGGACAGTTTGAAGAGGCATGTTATTCACATCTTTGTTTGGGGGAATATACAGATCTAGGAATCTGTTTGCAGTCCTTAACACTCCTTGATAGATTGGCTGTGTGCTAGGCACATGTTTTCTGAGAGAGGTTCTGAGGATAACATGAGTTACATTGGCAAATGATCTGATCCCTCTTCACTGATTGCACCATCTTCTTGAAATCAGGGAGTTATCAGTTTCCTTATCCATCTCAATTCCAGCTTCATTTTAGATTAAAAGCCTTGAACCCTTTAATTGCCATTCAAATGACCATTCACTGCCCTTAGACATATTACTTTGGTAACAATTATTTATAAAGAGCTACAAATGTACGTGGTGCTCCACAATACACCTAAAATAATTTGCAGTCTGAGGCAAGGTACTGAGGTGAGTGCAAGAGATTGGCGTTTAGTAATTGCTTGCTCCAAAGCACACTTAAATTAGCTTTGGACTTCAGTGGCCTTTAGATTTTGCTTCAGGTGCTCAGTTCAACATCTATCAGGATATTGGATTGCTGTCCTACCTATACTGTTGTTCCTCCTCTCTCTCTCTCTCAGGCTCGCCTTGGACGCACTGCAATCTCAATAGCGCATCGTCTGTCCACAGTCAAATGTGCTGATGTCATCATTGGGTTTGAGCATGGAAGGGCTGTTGAGAGAGGAACACACGAGGAGCTACTGGAAAGGAAAGGGGTTTATTTCACACTAGTGACCTTGCAAAGCCAAAGAGACAAAGCACTTACTGAAACAGCAGTGGAAAGCAAGTGTTTTATTCTGTTTTTAAGAAAATAAGTTAAATCCACAGAACATGGAGCATCTATAGATTCCTTTGTTAATGTTAGCTGACTGCTCTCTGTTTTTTCTGAAAACTCAGTTTTAGTATCCATTAAAGTGATATACTGATAGCCCAGGCCAAAATGTATTTTTTTGGCATCTGCTGTGCTGAACAACCTTCCTCATATAGCTCTATGGGTATGTGCACATGTCTCTTTTATTTCAAACTAACACTGGTTATTTCGAAATAAAAGAGATTAGGTCCACATGATGTATTCTTATTTCGAAATGACGGGCTCCATCATTTCAAAATAAGAGCCGTCATTTTGAAACAGCTTAAACCTCCTTTAAATTGAAATGGCTGTTATTTTGAAATAATGCCGTTTGGACGTGTTATTTCGAAATAACCATTATTTCGAAATAACACTTTTGCCCTTCTCCTTCCTAGGGTGCCTTCCTTTTAGCCTATATTGGGTGGGGGCATGGCCCAGGGAAGTGGCCATGTTGCCATACCTCCCATGGTTCCCCTCTCCTAAAGCAAAATAGCAAGTCCTGTGTTTGGACATGCTATTTTGCTTTGAGCTTTTCCCTTAATTCGAATTAACTTATTTTGAAATAACTCATTTTGAAATAACTTCTTTCGAAATAACGATGTATGTGTGGACATAGCCTATTAGCATACATCATTTCTGATCTGCAGTAGCCTGTCATTTGATACATCTCTTTACAGCTGACAGTTTGGTGATATATTGGGAAAACCAGACATATTATGGTGCATGCTGAGGCTACCCTATTTGTTTTGCTAAGTGATTAGATTTGAACTCCACCTTGCACAAGTGAAAAGCTAATAGAATGACCTGTTTTAGTGCTGTGAAACAATAGACTATGGCTCTGTCCACATACAAGGAATTAATTTGGGTTCCCCTCTTCTGCCGCCCAGCCAGCTGCGGGGGAAGACAGGTGTGTGAGGATCTCTTCCCCTGACAGCTGGCCAGCTGTGGGGGAAGCCGGGTGCACAGGGATCCCTTCCCCTGCCGGCCAGCTTCCCCCCATGCTAGCCGGCTGTGTGGGGGTTCCTTCCCCTACTGCCCGGCTAGCACGGGGGAAGCTGGGCATGCAGGGATCCCTTCCCTCCACTGCCTGGCTAGTTGTGGGAGAAGTGGAGTGCGCAGGGATCCCTCCTCCCCGTGCTGGCTTGCTCAGGGAGCTGGGCACCACCCCTGCATTCCCACTCCCTGGCCAGGGTCCTGATCCCCTCCCTGGCCAGGGTGCTGAGGGGGGGGACTTCCTTCCAGGGTGCCATACACCCTGGGAGGAAGAAGGCCAAACCCCTTATATCGATATATTGTTATAGCAATATAAGTCTGCACAGGGTTATATGGATATGACAATTGCGATATAACCCTCATTTCAATATAATACTAGGTTTTATTATATCAAAATAATTTTCCTTATTTTGAAATAAGGGAACTTATTTTGAAATAAGAAAACATCATGTGGACCTAAACTCTTTTAAATCAAAATAACCAGCATTATTTAGATATAAAACCTGTGTGTGGAAATACTGTATGATTATCTTTGAAGTTGAAAGCCTTGTTTGCCCCTCGAGAACCTGTGGAACTAAAACATTGAAAAACCCTTAATAGCCACACCCAAAGTTTCAAAATGTGAGAGTCATGTTAAATTTACCAAACTTTTGTCAAATATAAATTAACATAAAATGTGCAATATTCTAAAGTATAGCAGCAAAGACGAATTCCATACCTTCTGGTAATGTATTTATAAAGTATTCCAGGTATGTATTGGCAGGGGCAGGGTTGAATTAATGCAAGGGCTAAAGCCCTAGATCCTAGCCTGAAGGGGGGCCCTGGGCTCTAGCCCCTAAGACCCCTGCAAGATCCAGCCCCTGCTGCCCACCTGCCACAGCACTGGTGGGGATTGCTTGAGGGTAGGGGTGGGCATTGGGAGGGTCCCTGCCTTGCCAGCTCTGGGGGAGAGGGGGGCATGGCCCAGAGGCCAGAGGCTGGGCTTCATGTTCTCCTACCCCACCCTCAGCCATGCTGTTTTGCCTTCAGGGGCAGGGCAGGCCAGTGAGCGTTTGCTCTGCTCCAGGGGCAGGGCCAGTTGGTGCATGGTGTGGCTTCCAGGGCCCTTGGCCCTGGATAGTGACACCTGTGGTCACACCATATGCCAGCTGGCCACTCCTGGCTGCCATGTGTGGGGGACTGTTTGAGGGAGGTGCGGAGGTGGGCAGCCCATGTTTCCATGGCCACTTAATCCAGCCCTGTGTATTGGACGTATTTTTGGAGATATTTTTGCAAAGAACAAGTGGTTTAGTTCAATTTTAATATAAACTAAGGAGCTTCTAACATTATATTTTACAGCTGCAGAAAATAACTTGCTTCTTAAACCAAATGTTAAGAAAGGCCAATCTTTTAGCCGTGGGAGCTATCAAGGCAGCTTGCGGTAAGCCTTTCAAACGCTGACACCTCTTGATATATTTCCAGACATTCATATTCTGTGGTGACTTGTGAAACCACATCGTGTTAATGATGCACTGCCTTGAACATCTGTTCCCGTTATGGGATTCCTCCTTCCTACAGCTTTTAGGAGCTTGAGGAAGGTGACTGCAAAAAAAGGCAACCTTGAACCTTTGCAGCAATAGAGTTTGCAGGAGTCCTCAGATTTGCTTCCACAAGCTCTGACTTCAGTTTCTGATATAAGTCCTAATAAAAATTGACCCAGTTTTCAAAGCACGTATTGTAACCTCCAGCTCAAAGAAACAGACCTTTTCATCCTTCTGTTTCACAGTGTTTCACTTCGGCAGCGTTCCAGGTCTCAGCTCTCTGACATGGTACCCACCCATCTGTTATCAACTGCAGGAGACTCCTCAGAAGCTATGTATCAAATGTCTCAGTATGAAGAAGACATGGCTACACAAAAGGTCAGACATTATCACTCATTATTAGACTGCAGCTAGACAAAGCATGGTTTACATCCTTTGCACCTGATATTAACAAACAAATAAGGATTTCTGTTGTAGGCGGTTTCGCAGGGGTTAAAGTAAGCTGGAATGCCCTGGAATGGCATTCTGGGCCCTCTGTTTTTACGAGTGCAGTGTTCTGGGCCCTTGTAAAAAGAGAGGAACACACTGGCATGCTGCGTTCCAGGGGCCCCCTAAAAATAGAAGAATGCACAGGAACTCAGCGATTTGGAGCCTTCCTACAGGGCCTGCTCAGGGGGCTGCGGGCTGGAGTGAACCCGGACACCCCCCTCCCTTCCTTGGAGCCTGTAGCGGGCCTGCCCCTTCCTGATGGGTCTGGGTGGTATGCATGGCCTGGATCCAGTCTTGGGCCTGTGTCTCCCCTTGCTAGCCTGCCAGCTGTGTCACAACCTCCCTCCCTCTGACCCAGCCTGGCATGGCTCCTCAGCCCCTTCAGCAGCACAGGTAAGGGGGTCCTGGGGAGGGAGTGGTTTGGGGACAGTAGGGCAGCTGGCGGCTCAGTATGGGGGTGGGGTGGGAAGAAGGAGTTGGGATAGTGGCCTGGGGCAACGTGGAGGGGGTTGGGGAGCTAAATAGGGGTGGAGTGAAGATGAGGGAGCTGGGGGATGGAGGGTTAGGAGGGCTGGAGTGGGAACATGGGGGCAGGGAACTTAGGGAATCAGGACTGGGGCTGAGGAAGACATGGGGAAAGAGGGGTCTGATGGTGGTAGGAGTTTTGGGGGCAGTAGCTGGCGTGGTGGCAGGCGTTTCTGGGGCAGTAGCTGGGGTGGGGCCAGGTGTTTGAGGGGAAGTAGCTGGAGTGGGGGACAGGCATTTGGGGGACCAGTAGCTGGGGTAAGTGAAGGGGGCCCGGGTCTGTGTGAAAGGGGCCTGGAAATTTAGGAGACTTCCAGGGCCTGCCAAATTATTCCTTAACCACTGGTTGTGGGCAATGTTCCCTCTAACTTTTTGTAGCTGTGTGCGCAAAAAATTTCTTTTGTGCAAATTTTTTGAACCAGTGTTCAAATCTGTGCACATGCCAGTGATTGCGGTCAAACTTGTGAGTGCAATGAAGTAAATGTGTATGATGCAAATAATATCTAAATTTTAGTTTGATATGGTGATGGAAATGGTTTTATAAATTACAAAACCTTATTTGAAACATGCTATTTGAAATTACCTACTTAAAGTAGCATAAAAATATTAGCATTGTTGAATTTTTTTGTGCGCACTTTATTTTGTTGTATGCGCAGGGTTCACAACCTGTGTGCGCATGCACACGCGCACAGCTTAGAGGGAACATAGGTTGTGGGTAGATATGTCACCTTGCATGTATCCTTTTTTTTATATTTGGACAAAGATATTATTACAGGCCTCTACCGTCTAAGAGTTAAGTGCTGCATTTAATGGCACTTGATAGCTATGTACATCTACACAAAGCCTAGCAAAGAGTAAGTGTGAAGATCCAGGTGTAGGTGAGGTTGAAGTGAACATACAAAAGTGGATACAGGTTACATGAGGGGAAATGATCATTATATGGAGTACAGTAGTGGCTCAGAGATAGAAATTGCATTCCTTGTTCATTATGTGGAAAGGCTCCCGTATTGTTTTTGGTCAACAGATAGTGTAACTGGGACTTTGTCCTGAGGCCACTGAAATCAATGGGAAATTCCTAGTGACTTTACTGAGCTTTGTGGAGCTGCATGGAAGATAAGGACAGAATGCCTCAAATGTGGCCAGTTCAGAGCATTCAGGAATATGTACCGTGGATATTTACAAACCTCCTTGAAGCTCTCAGTACTAACTCCTGGAACATCATCCATTCTCTGTATGGCACTGTGCAAAGTAGGGAATGGTTCTGCCAGTACCAGCCTGTCCTCTTGGTAAACAGAGGACTCCCAGTCTTCAGGGCTGTGGCTCTGGCCCCTGTGGCTTTCATCAACACTGGAGGAATAAAGAAAAAGTAGACCATGCTTCTTTTTCCTTCATCTTGTGTATTTCTAGTAAGAAGATGTTCAAAAAGGCACATTTCCAGTAATCTGAGCTGAAATAAATGAGCAGGGCCCAGCACATGTAGCATTCTAATAGCCATTCTCTCCTAAATCAAAGACTGAGTTAAGGAATCATTTGATGATGAATCTTCTGCACTTACCAGGAATAATTAAAAGCACGCTGCACCTGGCGTGAGGACATTCACATAAAGTGAGGTATAATTAGGATATGACTCTAAGGTCGCCTTTTTGTTCTACTCATAATGGATGTGTATTCATCCTCTACACAGTGTCTACTCAGTGCCTACAACTAGGTTTTTGAACTATTACCTAAGAATTTGCCATGAACAATACATTGTAACCCTGTAAAGAAATAATTTGCAGGCTCAATAATGGCTCTTGCAGCACTAGAGTTCCAATGGGAGGAACTGCTGGAACTGCAGTGTCTGGAAGCATGATGCGAGGATAGTGAAGCAGCAAGTGTAAAGATCCTATTAACCCCAGGGGTAACTGGGGTCAGCGAAGTTACCCCAGGGATCCATGCCCTATTAGAGGTATTGGAGGGAATGTACTCTGAGGTGGCTTTGTAATAACAGGTTCCTCTGTGGAGCTCAGGAGCAGAGGTGGATTAGGGGCCTTGGGGCCCTTGGGCCTCCCCCACCTAGCTCCCGCCACACCTGGAGCCATGCCCCTGCACATGGGGCCTTGTCCCCCCTCCAGCCTAGGGAACTGCCCCCTGCAGGTGGGCTGGTGCTGGGGGAAGGGGACTGGAGCCAGAGGTCAGCTCCAACCTGGCTGGTTGGCCCCCATGGGCAGTAGGGCTGACTGGCCCATGTGGTGTGGCTTCTGGTACAGCCCGAATGACATGGCAGAGGCTGCACAGCGTGCCAGTCAGCCCCAGCCCCAGAGCTAAGCAACCAGTTGCCCTGGTCTGACCTGGCCTCAGGGGTGGTCCTGCTGGCCCAGGGGAGGGAGCATGAAGCCCGGCCTCTGGGCCAGTCTGCCTTACCCCTGAAGGTGGACCAGTCGGCCCCTGGGGGCGGGGGGGAGCAAGGCCCAGCCTCTGGCCTAGGGCAGATCTGCTGCTCCGCCCCACCAGCACCCACAGGGGGAAGGTCCCCCTCGAGAGCCACATATACCCATGCAGTAATCCGCCCCTGCTCAGGAGCATAAGACACTCTTATTATGGCTGTTTCCTTTGGAGGGGCAATGGAAAGACAGGGGCTCCCTGGACTTTTATTATGGTCACTGAATCCCTAGAGACAGGCCAGTGTTTTACTGTTGAGTAAAGATTTTTACTAGTGACAGAGGGAGATTCGTATAAAGCCTTTGCCATACCAATGTAAGAGAAAATGTATAACTTTGAAATAATGTATCTGTTTCTGTGTACATTTTAATACTTCCCAGAAGATTTTCAGAACATTTTTCAACCTTTACATAATGACAATTCTCTTAAGACCTCTAGGCCTCTCTTGAGCGCTGAATCCTATGAAACCATGTTGAAATTACAAATGGATCTATGAGTGTCACTGTCACTGATTAGGGTGATCAGATAACAAGTGTGAAAAATCAGGATAGGGATTTGGGGTGTAACAGCTGCCCATATAAGAAAAAGCCCTGAATATTGGGATGTTGCCTATAAAATTGGACATCTAGAACCACCATTGCATGGACCCTCCTGACTCAGTCATAGTTGTTCATGATACAAGTTGTAGCAGAAAGAGACACAGTTGTCTGGTGAACTGAACATAGAGAGTAAAATTGTGCGCCAAAGATCTATGTGAGCCCCACTGTGTGGCTCTTACTAACTCCCACACAGTAGGAAGAGGTGAACTGCTTCTGTGGCACGGTCCATCTGCCTTGTAGGTCCCCCACAGAAGACTCTTGGTAGGGTCTGGGTCGGGGTGTTGCTGGTGTCTGGCACATGGGGCATGTGCCCTGAGTCCCAGTGCCAGTGCCCCAAATGTCTGGGGCAGTCCCTGCCTTTCCCGGCTTCATCCCAGGCTGGAAATCCGGGGCCTGGCAGCCAGCCTCTCCCAGCCGTGGTAGCACCTGCCACTCCCAGCCCAGTCCCCAGCTAGGAAGTCAGGCCAGGCTTCCTGCAGCAGCACTTACCTCTCCCAGCCCCATCCCTGCCCCTGGCCAGGAATCCAGGGCCAGGCAGTTGGCAGCAGGAGCCTGCGGCCGGATCGAGCCTGGCGGAGGATCAGGGCTGCGGGGGACGGGGCCTGTGCCCGTACACCAGGTCTTTCCCTGGGGCAGCGTCACTCCTGGTCTGGGTTTCTATATGTTCTGGGGACTGTGCAGGCTGGAGCTGGGAGCAGAGGCTACATGATGGATGGGTGCAGGGCTACACTTCAGTCCATCACCTGCAACTCAGAGACTGATCAGCAGGGGTTAACATGGGCTGGAACTCACCGGAACTCTGGGACCCACTATTTTCAGGGGCCAGCGTTCTGGGGCCCCTAAAATCAGAAAAATGAGGTGGAACTCTGCATTCTGGTGAGTTCTGGCCTTCTTGGCTGCCAGCTCTAGGGAGACAAGCCTGCCCTGGTCTGAAAAGTGCTGGCTGCCACCAGCTTCCCTGCCCATCTGCAGGGCAGGCAGCCCTACAGGGAGAGTAGAAGCATGCTTGCCCTGCTCTGTGAAGTGCTGGTTGGCTCCCCTGCGCATGCACAGGGCAGGCTGCACTAAAGGTAGAAGCCTGCAGCACAGCCTAGAGCAGTGGAGGGAGTAAGGGTCAATTCTCCCCCTCCCCAACTCCCGGGAGTCTGAGACTGTGCCACATGCTGCTGGAGGCCAGCGAGGGCTGCTGCTGGTGAATGAGCGCAGGGCCCAGCTTCTTCTGAGGTGGCTCCTGCTGGGGGGGCACTGAGAAATGGTTGCAAATGCCTACTTGGGCTGGGGCCTCCACATGCACGAAAGGGGCCTGGACACTATGGGAGGGGGGCACGGAGGTTAGGAGGGGGTCTGGGGTCCACCAAATTATACTTTAACCACTGCTGGTCAGGCAGTCTGTGTATGGTGTGGGAGGTTGATTTTCAGGCTGCTCGGAAGTGACACAACAATTATGCCATGCTAAGAAAACCACCATTTTTTTAAAAGCATCTGACCATGGTGAAGTAACATGCTGAAGCTACAGTGCCTGGAAATTCTCTGCATGTATGCAGTGCAAAGGTCTGAATGGGGTAACACAACCTGTAAACTGGAGCTCACTAAAACTGCCCCAACGTGGGGAGATGAATCTGTCATGGAGGAAATGTCTATACTTCAGAAATCTAATATGTCTTGTAGGGAACATTTGAAGAGGAAGAAGAAGTGGAACCTGCACCAGTCACCAGGATTTTGAAATACAATGCTCCAGAGTGGCCGTATATGTTGTTTGGATCTTTTGGTGCAGCTGTTAATGGGGCAGTCAGTCCACTCTATGCTCTGTTATTCAGTCAGATTCTTGCAGTAAGTAATGTTAATGTTTTCCAGTTCATACAGTAGTATTTGCAGGGAAAGATTAAAGGGCCCTGGAGACCTGGGCTTGAGCCCACTGGTTGCCCCCCAGTCTGACTCCGGGGGAGGCAGGCCAACTGACATGCAGTGCAGCTTTCAGTGCAGCCCTCCAGGGCCATAGGCCTTGGAAAAGAAACAAACAAGAAGTCCTGCAGCACTTAAAGACTAACAAATACATTTATTGCATGAGCTTTCATGGAAGAAAATCCCACTTCATCAGACACTTTGAAGGCCTTGGAAGGCTGTGCTGGAGGCTATACAACACGCCAGCTGGCCCCATCCTTGGAGCAGAATGACCACGTGCCAGCCCGCCCCTGAGGGTGCACCAGCCGGCTCAGGAGCAGGCCAGGGTGGGGTGGGAGCAAGAACCCCAGCCTCTGGCCCAGGGCCCCTCTACCCTCCCCCTCCCTAGCAACAGGAGGGTGGAGGGGCACGTGTGCCATAAGTCTGTGCAGTAATCCACCCCTGAGAGTTTTTTACTACTTGTCACCTTTATAACTTATAGCAGGTAAGAGTGGATGAACAAACTGAGACAGGCACTAACTGCTAATCTCAGTGCTGACATTGATTCCTGTCATTTTGGGCAAGTCTTTTAACCTCTCTGCCTCATCGTCCCAGTCTGGCAGGTGAGGCTAATTCCTTTTACTTATCTAAGGAAGTGATCTGATGAGTAAGAACCTGCTCTAGTTTATTCTATTTGGTTTCTTATGCTTCTCATCACCATTGTATTACAGCACCTTGCAAAACCACATTAAGCAATAGGATTAACATCTGTCCAGTGGAATTCCTTCTTTGAGACATCCTCTCCTCAAAGGAGAAAAAATATGTATGTTTGCAGTGCGATGTAATGTGTTGGTGGTTTGCATACGTATCTGTGCTGTGTTGACATTAGAAGAGCCATGGTCAAAGTGTGCCTTATGCTTGGACCAAGAAGTGGTAAGGTTTGTTACGGTTCCTGCAGGAGTTTGATCCACACTCACGGAAGTCTATCAGCTGCACAGATGAGCTTTACCTAATTAATTAGGGCACAATTCATGCTTTTATTGAAGTCTATAAAAATCCTGCTTATCGACTTCTATATTAATTGTCTATAAGAATTCTGCTTATTGACCGAAATAAGACGTACGATTCAGGTCTGAATTAATTAGTTAATGTTTTTAAATTACTCTCTAGGTGAAAACTATTATTGTTAATGGAATTGTTTCTAATACTATTTCTCAGATTATGTGAAAAAAGGTGAGAAAAATTATATAATAAAATGTTATTTCTCTTTTTAAGTTTCAGGGCCTAGGACTCTTGGCTTACTTAGCATCCACCCAGTGAAAGATCACAGTTATTACAAATGCTCAACTAGAAAATGGAGCCAATCCCTGCTAAATCTTACCATTCTGGGTAGTGTCACACTTGTCCCCTGGAAAATCAATAATTTTCAGGATCGGGCCTATACTTTCACCACAAGTTTCAAAATAATATAGTCTTTAGAACAAAATTAAAAAATTCAGACTATGAAAATATGAATTAAATTGTGCTGAATGTTTCTGTGAAATGGTGGGGCATTATCAACTAGCTGAGCCCCTAAATTTGACCCATCTTCTACTTAAGACCAAGGGAGTTACATAGGTGTAAGCAAGTGCAGGCTTTAGTTTTCCATGCCCAACCAAACCCTGGCATCTTTGAACTACCAGGAAGTAGTAGCACTACTTCAGCCACTGTAGGGATAGTGGATATTGGGGAGTTTAAGGAAGAGAAGGTGCTTTGCACTCATTTCTTTCACTTGCTCACTTGATACATGATCCTGTCCCACTGAAAATCTGCCATTTTGACTCTAATGACGGCAGAATCAGACTTTTGGGCACAGTCACCTACCATCTAGTTGTAAAATAATAAACTCAAATCTAGTTGAGTTTTCAATATAAACAGGGATGCACTCATGCATTTGGGAAAATTCCAGTGTTTCCCTTTACTTAGAGCAATCATAAATTCTGGAAAGTAAAGTATACTTTATTCTGTTTCATGGCCATGTAGTATGATCCACAACACACACTGTCAGTTTTATAATTAATGTTTCTGTTCTTTCAATAGACTTTCTGCGTCTATTATTTCAGATGAAGAAAGCTGGTACTAAGACCAATTGTAATAATTAACTATCTGTGGTTCTACACATATTGGCTATGTCCACACATTCTTTTTGAAGTTGAAACAATGACTGTTATTTTGCTTTAAAAAAAAGTTATGGCTGAATGACGTTTTGTTGTTTCAAAATGAGTGAGCTCCTTATTTCGAAACAGTGGAAGGGAATTTGAAAGAATAAAACCTGGAGCGTAATCGAAATAGTCCTTAAATCGAAAGGGCTGTTTCGAAATAACGCCGTTCGGTCGCGTTATTTTGAAACAGCACGGTTTCGATTCAGGTTTGACCTTCCTCCTAAGGTTGCATGGCACCCTGGAAGGAAGGCCCCCCCCACCCGCCACTGCCCCATCAGCACCCTGACCAGGGGGAGAAGGGGGTACAAGGGGGATTGCAGGGTGGCGGGGTGGGGGCAGAGCTCCCGGAGCACCCCGAACACCCTGCCGCTGGCCAAGCGGCAGGGGCAGAGCTCTGGGGTGTCCCGGTACCACTTTTGCTGGCTGAGTGGGTGGGGGGTGAGCTCTGGGGACGCCCTGAAGCTCTCACCACTGGCTGAGTGGTGGGAGGTGAGTTCTGGGGCGCCCCAAAGCCCTTGCCGCTGGTTGAGCAGTGGGGGATGAGTTCTTGGGGCATCCCAGTACCCCCGCTGCTGGCCGAGCGGCAGGAGTCCTGGGTGAATCAATTTAATGATTTTATTTTGAATTAGCTTAATTCGATTTAACTTAAATCAAATTACGCCTGTATGTGTGGACATAGCCACTGAGTTTTGTGCTTTTTTTTTTTTTAAAGGATTTTTCATGCTATTTATATAAAGTTTTGACATATAGTATATACTTATAAAATGCCCTGTTGTGCAAGGATAGAGAAAAGGACTAGAATTTAGAGCAATTAGACTGATTTTCTAATCCAGACGCAGCATGGGACATAATTTATCAAGTTACTGACTTTAGCTTCTTTTGTCTCATTCAGCTCAGGTATAAAACTGGACTACATTCTTTAGAGAAACAGATGATGACTCCTAAGTTTTATCTTTCCAGCTACATAAATCACAAATATTTGCCAAAGTTGTTCACAGCCTGAGAAATTAAGGATAAAATAAGATATGGCAAGAACTGGGGATTGCATCAAGGGGATGAGAATTGCAGCAGATGCATCCTCATATATTATGCTTTTTTAAACAAAGGATTAATAACATAAAAATGTCTTTTTTTAAATAAATGAAATTAGGTTTGGCCTACTAATATTCTCTGCTGTTGAAAGGTGTTAGCAGATCACAGACATTTGGAGCAGACTTTAATCTCATAACACTAAATGCAGGTCAAGCATCATTATTTTGTAGGGTTTAATTTGCTGCCAGGGAGCTGATAATGAAAGTTAAAAATTACTTTGCAGCATCTTTGCCAGTGGAGAATAACCATCTCTATGCAATTCCTAGTCCAGTTCCTGCCGAACAAGAATTTTTATAGCTCACTGCTAAAGCATGAATACATTGAGTTGACCTTTTAAGACACAGGCATAAATGTATTTTGTGAGATTTTGTTTTTTTGTATCTATAGCTAAGAAGACAATTCCAGCAGCTCTAGCTATTGTCAGCTATTTATTTGGGAGAGTTTTTAGATGGATTAAAAGTCAAATCTGCTTTTAGGCACACTCAAGAGCTAAACAAGTTGCTTTGTTGAAGGCGTGGCAGTTTTACAGTGATTTTTACTTGTGAAACCCAATTAGACTATTAGAGCTATTGTCATTTTAGTAGAGAAGTCCAAACACAATGTGTAGCTTATATCCATGAGCAGCATAAGTATTCTTAATGGCTATGTTTACCATGGAAGCTTAAGCTGACTTAGCCCTCGTCTACACTTTCCAGGCTTTTCAACTCCCTCGCCACATTTGGAGTTCATTAAGTCAACTTAGCCCTAATCTACACTTACCGGGCTCTTGAGCAGCAGTTGACAGCAGATATACAAGGCACATAAAATACCTTGCGTGTCTACTGACAATTTTCTAAGCTGCCGAGACACACTAGGAGAAGCCGACCGCAAATGCCTTGTGGTTGGCTTTCAGCAGCTCCAGTTAGGGGTCAGGCGTTACTGAAGCATTTTCTGGAGTGCATCAGTGAGTTCATACTCACTGCTGCATTGTGCCTGGAAGATTGTGTGGACGGCGGTGATTTTTGCTGCCGTCAGTCTAGACCAGTGGTTCCCAACCAATGTGCCATGGCACACAGGTGTGAGCAAGCATGCCAAAATTTTTTTTGAAAAACTACTCAAAGAATTCTGGATTGGCTCATTGGCTCATAAATATTCATGAGTTCGTTTGGAAACTATGTGGTGGTGGTGTGCCTCAAATTAATTAAAGGCAGCAAGGTGTGCCATGGCAGAGAAAATGTTGGGAACCACTGGTCTAGACAAACCCTCAAGCACTTGCTTAAGTTGACTTAATAACGCCTGCCCTTAAAGTCTACTTTAAGGGTTAAGTCAACTTGATTAAGTCGACTTACCACAAGCTGCACATTAAAGTCGACTTAAACAAGTTGACGTAATGCAATAGTGCCATTTAGGTTGACTTTATAAAGTTGACTTAAGTCAGGGGAACCATTTAAAGTCAATTTAATAAAGTCAGCTTTAAATGGTTCCCCTGACTTAAGTCAACTTTATAAAGTCAACTTAAATGGCACTATTGCATTAAGTCAACTTGATTAAGTCGACTTAACACAAGGTGCACATTAAAGTTTCAAGGGAAAATTTCTTCCAGCATTGAAGTTTGTTGCTTCTCAGGAGCTCTTGAGATGTATATGGTTCTGTGGATAATTTCTTGTCAACTGGACATAGTGTAGTAGCTTTAGAGAGAGTACCAGGCCTCAAGCTATAGGCTGATTCTTATGTTTTTGCCCTTTGTGACTGAGGTCCGTTGCAACAAAGTACAGCCAAAGTAGGACTTATTTCAGATCACAATCTTGGTCTTAACTTCACAGCTCAAGCTCAGAAAAATTCTGCTCACCTTGTTCACACAAACACTGCCATGACAATCTAATGTTGTGACATTCATTTTTTCCCCCCCAAAAGACATTTTCCATGCCTGATAAAGAAGAGCAAAGATCACTAATCAATGGCATCTGCCTGCTTTTTGTCCTGATTGGAATTATATCATTTTTCACACAGTTCCTGCAGGTAATAGCAATTCATTACACGTCTGTTTTGTTAGTTTCTTTTTCTGTTCATGTGTGTGTGTGTAATGAATGTATTTGTTCTTATGCATACCAGGGATATACATTTGCAAAGTCTGGTGAATTGCTTACAAGACGGCTAAGGAAAATTGGTTTCCAAGCTATACTAGGGCAAGACATTGGTTGGTTTGATGATCACAGAAACAGCCCTGGGGCCTTAACTACAAGACTTGCAACAGATGCATCACAGGTTCAAGGGGTAAGAAATCATATATCAGGAATTATTTTGATCCAGGCTAATTACTGAATTTCAATATCACCCTTGTTTGGTAATCCAAATGTCTTCTTTGAGATCATTCTGTATATCCCCATGTACAGGTATTGTGCCACCCTGTCACACCTTTGTGGTAGAACCTTCTGATGCTGTTAGCTACAGTTCTTTTGCACACCCCTCACCTTCCCTCAGTGTCAGTGACATTTGGAGGGGAAGGGTATTTAGAAGACTGATTACCCCTCAGTTTCTTCCAACTGTGTACTTGGATGGATGCCAACTTCTCTAGTCTTTGCAGAATCAGAACGTCTTTCTTCCTAAAATGGTGCTAACTCAGTGGTATAATTAGTTTATTAGTAGGTGATTTTCTTAGCTCTGGATTATGGCGAAACCAACAAAACAGAAAAATGAGATTCAAGAAGTGTGCTTCTTACCCAGTTGTCTTCCTAGCATCCAGTGCCCTAAGCATCTGGGGACAGGCCACTTGCCTTCTGGATATTTGATGTGTTGAGGCTATGGTCTCAGAGCCCAGGATAGGGTGGGTCCCTTGTAGTTCCTTCCTAGAGGAAGTTCTTAAGGCTCCTCTGGACCCAATCAGGCACCAGATCTTAGGTCGAAGAGGCCAGTCTCAGCCCTTGTTACAGCCAAAGGCTCCAAACAACTGAAGGTTCCAAGAAATCACAACCCTTTCCAAGGTGATTTCATTCCTGCTGTTCACTAAGCATTAGGTTTTGAACCTGGCCTCTAGGGCAAACACTGATTTCTGAAAGCAATTCTTCTGTCTCCATTCAGTTAAGACTGCTTCCATTTCCAGGTTAGTTTTTGGCACTGTTTCTCAGTCTATCCCATAAGTGGGCTTATGCAGAACCACTGGAAGAAGATATGAAGGTTACTTACTTGTAAGCAAAGTTCTCTGAGATAGTCCCGTGTAGTAGTACTTCCCACCCATCTTCCCTGCTCTTTGTTCTGTACTCATCTGATTTCACAGTCGAAGGGCCAGAGGTGGTGACAGGGGTTAAAGTATAAATTTGCTGGGCCCTGGAACCCTCCTAAATCGGTGGGCCCCCCTTGTGCCAATGTGGACCCGCCTCGTGCCAGTGCAGGCCCCCCTCATGCCAGTGCAGGCCCCCCTCATGCACCCCAGCTACTGCCCCCCAAATGCCTGCCCTCCACCCCAGCTACTGCCCCCCAAATGCCTACCTGCACCCCAGCTACTGCTCCCCATGCACCCACCTCCACCCCAGCTCCTGTCCCCCACACACCTATCCCCACCCCAGCTCCTGCCTCTCACCCCAGCTCCTGCTCCCCCACCCCAGCTACTGCTCCCATCCCCCATCAGGCTACTGGTGCCCCAGCCCTTCCCCAACCCCCCATCATGCCGCTCTGCTTTCCCCTGCTGCCCCGGGCCAACCACTTCCCCCATGCCCTTTCCCCACCAGGCCAGCTTGTCTGCCCCTGAATGCCCTCCAGGGCCCCCTTACTTGGTCACAGCACGGAGTGGCCACGGCTCTGACTCCAGCATGCTCAGTGAGAACCAGCTCAGGGGAAGAGATTTAAAATCTCCCAGCTGGAGCAGCTCCCCTGCCCTGCTGGAACATTCTGGACAGTGTTCCGGGGCCTGCTATTTTTAGGGGCTCCATGTTTGGGGGGATGCTAAAAATAGAAAATGGAACCAGAATGCTGTGTTCCAGGGCCCACTATATTTAAATGGTGGGCTCCAGAACGCAGTGTTCCAGCTCCATTTTCTATTTTTAGGGGTCCTGGAATGCTGAGCCCCTAAAAATAGCAGGCCCCAGAATGCCATTCTGGTGTGGTCTGGCTTACTTGAACCCCTGGTGGTGAGGGAGCTTCACCTTCATAGAGTCTTGCCTTCAGAGCATGAGAGTTCTAACTCTGCTAGGAAAAGGTTCTACTGCAAGTCACCACAGGGCGGAGCTGTACCCATAAGCGTGAATATGCAGAGGCAACTGGAAGAACTGATTAAATGTAAGTAACCTTCAGTTATAGATAGATGAGTTCAGCGTGTTCATAATGTAATAGTGACCAAATCATGTACAAACCACTGCAACATATGGTGGAAGGTTATTAAGAAGGTGGACCTGTTTTTTCTTCTTCTTTTTCCCATTTCACTTTATTTTAGTTAAGAATTAAATTCATATTGTATGGTCATGACCCAACTATAATACCAAATAATAATGTGTACCACTAGCAAAGAAATTTTTTTCTCTTTGTCTTTTATTATCATTTATACAAGATTAATTTTTTGGCACAAAATAGCCATATCACACACATACATGCACAACATATGTAGGATAAGACAAGTGTGATGTCATGTTTTCACCCCTAATAATTTTAGACTTACAAGATAAAACATTAAAACTCAAATTTATTAAGACAATAAATGCTAGAAGAAAATTAAAAGGGATAAAACAGTTGATGAGCCACTCTACTTTTCCATTTAAAGATTTTCAATAAACTTAATTACCATTTTTATTAATTTGCCTACTTAACTGTATTAATTTAGTTGCTTTAACTCAATTTACCTTACTGTTACTTCATAAATCCTGGTAAATAGAAAAAGGGCCATCAGTCCAGTTGTAATAATAGAATTAAAAGCAACATTAACATTTTGTTTCTTGAAAATTATATCACGTTTAACCTTTGCCTTTCTCAATGATTAATACAATTTATTCTTAATTTTATTATATTTATCTTAAAACTTTTACCTTTAGCATTTTGGCAATTTGTTTCTCATTTAGTAAGATGAATTCAGTTTGAAAGGCAAGTCCTGTAACATATTTCCCCCACTTGCATCTTGTTTATTACGTCTCATGACAATGGATTATCACAAATTAGGCACAATGATTTTCACAGTGCTGACTGCCAACAGCAGTGTTTGCAATTTATGCTAAAGAATTTATTTTCTCTCCCACACCCTCCTTTACATATCAGATTTTGGAAAGAGTTAACTTTTCTCTTAAAACAAAGGAAAAGATGGGAGGAAGGATAAAGACAAGAGAAACCTTTAAGTCTGAGATCAGATTACCAACATACAAAGCAGGAAATATTGTAGTTAATGAATTTACTGAACAGCAGATTGGTCAAGCAGGTGGTCAGTTAAGCCTTGCCAGACAATAGTGTGGTAGGTTTTCTAAGTTCCCCCCTTAAAAACACATGTGAACAGACCAAAAAAAAGCCACCTGTCAAACTGCTGCTTCATGTGTGCCTACTTTTTCTCTGCTTCTTGCTAGCCCTCAAGAAGTACGGAGAGAAATGAGGTTACTCTGAGGAAGGGAAGTCTTCTGATTGAACATCTTCCTCATCAGCTTAGGAAATGATATATAAATGCATTATTTTTTTTAAAGGCTCCTCCAAATATACACCTCACCATGTGAGCTAAATCAGAAAGAAATTTGGGAGTTGCAGTGGTAAGGCCAGTCAGCAAGTTTGGATATGGATGTGTATCTGAACTTCTCCAGAGTTCAATACGGCTTGGATTCAGTGTTCCAGTGCAGTATCCTCACTATGTACTTGAAGTAAAAGCTATCTCCCCTTTGTGCAACTTATCTGACTTGTTAGAGGCAGAAGATCCATGTAGTAGCAGATTCCATGACTTGTCACATTGTTGCATTCCAAACTGGCCTATGTAGAGTCAAAGTGGTTAGCACTTCTGCTTAACATGCAGAACGTCCTGGGTTCAATTCCCAGGGGGTTTAACTTGATGATTTCACGAGGTCCCTTCCAGCCCTATGATTTGATTTGAACTCAGAGACCCTTTCCTTGGTGCACTGGAGAGAAGGGAATGGAAGCTCCCCATACAACCACTATATTACAGTTCCCATCCCGCATTGGCGGGGGGGGACGGACTGGCTGCTGGCATGCCAAACCAAGGTGATGAATGTCACACCTAATAATTTTACATCTCAAACTTTTTTGAAAAATATTCAGTTTAGGTCCCGTTACGCAAAGTTAAATGTTTTTCAGACCAACCCTTGAATAAATACCGTAGTTATCAGAAAGAAAAATGTTTCCATAGTGCATGAGGCAAGAATAAAGTTAACAACAAAGATTTTAATAAAGCCATTTTTAAACTTTATCCCAAATACAGAAACAGGGATAAAGAGCAACTATGATTCAGCTCTTTTTTCATTTTTAATCAAGTTCTTTCTCAATGAGTTCCCGTTTGATTACTTTAGTGCTACTGGGATTTTTTTGTGTTAGGATTCATTAAATGTATGAGTACTTCTTTATTATTAAAGATAAATAAATACATAAAAACAAATAAACATCTTGGCCAAATTCAGCATGCTGATACACATGAAGAGCTTCCATGGCAGCCAAGGAGAGTCATCTAAATGGAAAAAATTCACCCCAGTTAAATTATCTTTACATTTGTTAGTATTCTTAGAGGAGGTTTTTCTTTACTAGTCCTTGGGAAGGTTTGTGGGTCAGGAAGATAGTTAGGGTTTGAGTCTGCAGTCTTTCTTTTGACAAAAATTCCCATTTGACTTCAATGGGAACAAGGACAGCTAGACAGGCTAATATAGGTACAGTCCAGTTAAACATAGCAATTCATGAAATATTGCATGCAGTTCTGGTCCCGCAAGTTTAAAAAGGATGACTTCAAATTGGAACAGATGCAGAGAAGGACTGCAAGGATGGTCCATGGAGTAGGAAGCCTGCCTTATGAGAATAGACTCAAGGGGTACATCTACATTGGAGCCTTAGGTTGACTTAAGGCAGGTTAAGTTGACCTACAGACTCCTGCGGCCACACTGGGCTTTTATTAATTTAACTTAAGCACTTCCATAAGTCGACTTAATAACACCACCTCTTATGGTTGAATTAATGCTTAAGTTGACCTTATTAAGTCAACCTAAGCCAATGTAGATGGGGAAAGCCCTTAAGTCGACCTAATTGGCTTCCAGGACCCTGCCCAGAGTTCTTGGCTACCAGCAAGGGTCAACCTAGCAGCTGCAAGTGTGGACGCAGGCAGTCAACAGACGTTTTCAATGTGAACTCACTAAGTTGACTTAACAAGGTTGACTTTAAGTGAACTTAAAGTCAACCGTCTTAGGTCGACTTAACAGAGCCTCCAGTGTAGAGGCTCCTCCTTATGGAGAGTGGCTTATTTAGACTAACCAAAAGAAGGGTGAGGGGCGATATGATTGCTCTCTATAAATGCATCAGAGAGATAAATATCAGGGAGGGAGAGGAATTATCTGAGTATAGCACCGATGTGGACCCTAGAACAAATGGATATAATCTGGCCATCAGGAAATTTAGGCTTGAAATTAGATGCAGGTTTGTAACCATTAAACAAGTAAAGTTTTGGAATAGCCTTTGAAGGAGAGGTGTGGGGGCAAAAAATATATCTTCTTTCAAAACTGAGCGTGATAAGTTTATGGAGGGGATGTTTTGATGGGATGGCCTACTTTGGAAATGGACTGATTTTTGATTTATGGCTACTGGTGGTGGATATGCAAGTGGCCTAAGAAGGGAGGGTAGCTGGGATGGATTCTGATTTATTACAGAGAGTTGTTTCTTGGGTGACTGGCTGCTGAGACTTGCCCATGTACTCAGGGTTTAACTGATCACCATCTTTGGGATTAGGAAGGAATTTTCCCCCAGGGTAGATTGGCTAGGGCTCTGGGGGGTTTTTCACTTTCTTCTGTAGCACAAGGCATGGCTCACCTACTGGTGAATCCTCTGTAGCTTAAAGTTCTCAAATCTTGATTTGAGGCGGTAAATAACTCAGTCATAGTTAGAGGCTTATTGCTGGAGTGAGTGGGTGAGGTTTTGGAGCCTGTATTGCACAAGAGGTCAGACCAGATGATCATACTGGTCCCTTCTGACCTATAAGGATAAGTCTATGCCATTTTGTTTTAACATCAAGAATTTTTCAGTGGTTGATGGGAACGTATTTGATTGTCTTTTGAAACATATGTGATATAATTTACTTTTGTTTTATTTTAAGGCTACTGGATCGCAGATAGGAATGATTGTCAGTTCCCTTACCAACATTGGAGTGGCCATTATCATCGCTTTCTACTTCAGCTGGAAACTGACTCTAGTTATAATGTGTTTCCTGCCCTTTTTAGCCTTATCTGGAGGTATACAGGCTAAAATGTTGACAGGATTTGCCTCCCAGGACAAGAAAGCTATGGAAATTAGTGGGCAGGTAATGGTTTTTTGAAAACAAATTTTAGATTAACAGGTGTTTGAGGGGGGTGCATGTGTCAGCCATGTCTCAGACAGAATTATCAGTGATGCAGATGTCATAGAAGTGACAGAGATATACAAGCTGCAGTGTTTCTGACGGTCATGGCACCTTTCCCAGCTTTCAATATACCTACTATTTGGAATGTGACCTTTCTCCTCAATGGGGCTATAACTTCAGATGGAAAGACATTGCTTAGTTTTAAAATGCATATTTAAGGTGATCAATTGTGCTCTTATTTCCCTGTGGCTATGTCTACACTGTCAATGTTATTTCAAAACAGTTGTTTCAAAATAACTATTTTGAATTTATTTCAAAGTAATTATTTTGAAATAACATTATTTTGAATTTATTATTTCATAATAGGAATCTAGTGAAGACTCTATTTCAAAATAAAGTGGGAATTATTATTTTAAAATAGAAAATTTAAAATAGACTCTCTATTTGAAATAGGGGAAGGCAGGAAAAAGTACAGGGCCATTATTTTGAAATAAGCCAGTTCTGAAGCTTGGAATGGCTAATTTTGAAATAATTATTATCTTGAAATAAATGCAGGTTTTATTATTTCAAAATAGCACTGCATTATTTCAGAATAATGAAACACTTATTTTGAAAAAAACAAAATGCCTGTATGGACAGGAAAAAGTTATTTCAAAATAAGCCTCCTTATTTTGAAATATCTTTTAAGTGTAGACATAACCTGTCAGCATGCAACAATGGTCATATGCATTAAGAACTCATTTCATTCAGCACTAAATCAGAAAATGGTATGTGCTGATTTAAAGACAGCTGGGTTGTTTTTTTCAGTGAACTATATTCTGTAACCAGATGACCTAGATTTTTACCACTGTTTCCACATTCACTGGAGTTTCAAAGACAGAACATAGCATAGTAAAGTCTTTATTTTATCTGCATGATGTAAACATTTTTGTTCTGACTTCACTGTCTTCTTCTGCTGCCTCGTTTTGATACCAAAGTGTATATCACAACTACTGTGTGTGTTCTCCAGACTGTGTAAGGGAAATAGATACATGTCAAATTTGTTAACCAAGCCATCACAGGAGATGGTAACCTTCACTGGAAAGAATAAATTGTGTGTTCAGTACTCCTGACTACATGCCATCCATCTGCAAAGCAGAGTAGATGGTGTATATCCCTCAGAGAGTCAGCTACAGACAGCTCCAATGATGGACAGTACCAAGATATTTCAATTTTTGAAATACAGAATAAACACTAACTGAAAACAATGACATCTGGGGAAGAGGGTGTTCCCTTCCCTGCCACAGAGATCATGCAGGAGATATCCAGTGCAACAGCAATTGGGAAGGGAGCTTGGAGGTCTGGCTTCAGCAGTAGGGATGATGTAATCCTCTTCCATTTCTAGAAGGGATCTTGCATTTATATATCCTGCCTATTAAGTCAGGAACTAGAACCATCCATTTCCCTTTCTCTCATGACTGTACAAGGAGGTTACACCAGTCCTGGCTACCTAATTCTCTTGGGAAGGTGTACTAGTACTGGGAATAGTGAATAGCAAACCACAAAAAGCAGGGACTTCCTTTGGATGGACTCTCTTCCCTTCACCCTCACCAGGATAGTTTCTCAGCTTCCTGATGTGAGGATCCTCATTTTCTTCTGTTTACTGACTCATATGCTGTGTTCAGACGTGAGTTTTATTTGGAAACAACAGCCGTTGTTTCCAAATAAAATTTCTCATGTCCACACGATGTACCATTATTTTGAAACAATGGGACTTGTTGTTTCGAAATAACGGCCATTGTTTTGAAACCGTTAAACCTAGCATGAAATTGAAATAGCTGTTGTTTCGAAATAACGGCATTTGGACGCGTTGCTTTGAAACAACACCATTGTTTCGAAACAACTGTTTCAAAACAACATGTCCGAATGGCCTTATTTTGAAATAACCATTCTGAAATAACAGCCATTTTGAAAGCAGGCTTTCCCATAATTCGAATTAACAAACTGTTAATTCAAATCAACTTATTTCAAAATAAGGATTTTATTTCAAAATGGGTTATTTCAAAATAACAGTTACCGTGTAGACATACCCATATAGCAAGCCAATACCAGACATAGAAGATGTATCCACAACCTTCTAGGGGTGGCATGACTTAGAAGTCTGCAGATATTTTCTGCCAGTCTGGCCCCTGTATTAGTAACTGTTCAGTGATCATTCTAGGAGGCTGCATGTTCCTGCTGTGTTGGCTTTTTTAGGGTGGGGGGTAGATTGCTGTATTGCTTCTGCAGCATCAATAGAAAGGTTGATGCTGTTGATTGTGCTGTTTACTGAGAGTATGCACTATACTACATACAATACTTGCTTGTATTACATATTTTGGAGAAGGAAGGGTTATGCTATAGAAAATATAGGTTGGATGTGCATTAGAATACCAGCAGAGACATCCGCAGACAAATAGGAATATGCAGGTTAAATAAATTAAGCTGTAGCATTTAATGAGTTTTATGCATCTAGCTCATCCCTACATCTTAACAGAATTCTAGAAAAAAATTTTAAAAAATCATATGCCTGTATACAAAATGAATTAAAGATATCTCATGCTTCTGATAACATTCGTTCAAACAGACACCCAAAGTTTAGGAAGCGTTAATGTTGACTATTCTCTCATTCACAGTAGCAAAATTATTTAAAACAAGGGATAAATCGAAATACCTTCTTGAAATTGATATAGAGATAAAAACTTGACAAATGGCCAGGGCATCCTCCATTACTCAATACACTGCCCCAGAGACTAAAAAGAAAAGGGCATTCATTGCTTCGATAGCATTGGTAGTGACTGATTGTGTCTGGTGATATTTTCTAATTTATTCAGCAATACAGCATTTTAATACAGAAGGGTTTGTTTAACTCTTTTCTATAATGATTTCTTCTCTACCTTTTTAAAATCCAGAAAAACATAGTCTGTACACTTAAAGTCACAGTGCCTGCTTAACATCTCCTTGAAGGTACATGCTAATCTAATGCCTCAGGACTAATTCTACACATTAGCATGGAAAAAAAAACATAATAGAAAATTGACCTAAATCATTTAAAAGTATTCATATTCAGGTCACTTTTCCTATGCAGTGTGCTAAAAGCATTCACAGGCAATAACATGATATCTAGTAAGACTATCTGTAGATAAGAGGAGGAAAATTATACTGTCATTACAACTGGCAAGGTGAGCAGCAAGTACATTTAAACATGAATTGCTATTCATGGGACAAAAGGGATGAAGCAATAATCTGATTTAATACACTCTGTATGCTTTCCTCTGATGAAAATATAGCTCCAGTGTGAGCTGAGGCTTGAACTTTATAAGCAACAAAACTAGTTGCTAACCCTTACAGCTAACAGGAATCGCAAAATGTTTCCAAAGCAAAGAAAAAGATAATGGTGAATGGATAATAGCTTCCTACACAGTATTATATTATTATACAATACACTCAGTCAGGCATGGTATTATGCTTTGCCTACCCGCTAGCCAATGTGCCCTCTAAGCTGCGCTGGCGCGCTGCAGCGCAGCCCGCCACAGCCGCCAGCGCAGTGAAGGCTGCCGGCAGTGCACTGCCGGCAGCCGGAGTCCCCGCACAGACCTCCTCTGGGGCTGGGAGTTTTGAAAACTCCCGCCCAAAGAAGCTCTAACGGAGCATGCCCAGAAAATCTGGGCATGCTCCATAGAGCTTCTCTGCCCCAGGAGCTGTGGCTGGGCCGTCCGGCTCCAGCCACGAGGTAAGTTTGTGGGAGCGGTGGGGAGCGGGCCCGCGGGGGGCGGGGGGGGCTGCCGGGGGCGGGGAGCGGGGGAGGCAGCCGGGCGGCTGGGAGCTGGCCCGTGGGGGCCGCTGGGAGTGGGGGGGCAGCCGGGAGCAGGCCTGTGG
The DNA here is from genome assembly GCA_007922195.1 of Podocnemis expansa. Taxonomy (NCBI): domain Eukaryota; kingdom Metazoa; phylum Chordata; order Testudines; family Podocnemididae; genus Podocnemis; species Podocnemis expansa. The sequence continues at coordinate 38,597,746 of ML681984.1, read as the reverse complement.
GGGGGCACCGCAGCAAGCCCGCGGGGGAAGGGCCAGCGCAGTGAGCAACATGAGTTGCTCAGCTGCCAGCGCCTCTTAGAGGGAACATTGCCGCTAGCAAAAATTTTGTTCCCACAGAACTTGGTGTGAGTTTTGTCATTGTCGGGGGGGGGGGGGGGCAGGATTTTACCTTCATCTCTATGTCACATTGTCAGAATTTTCTTCGCATGATCAGCGACGTATCCATGGAATAGATTAGGTAGCAAAGAGGGATTTTCTCCCAGGAAAGCTCATGCAGTAAATAAATGTTTTGGTCTTTAAGTGCCACAGGACTCCTTGTTTGTTTTGCTGAACTAGACTAACACAGCTACCGCTTTAGAACCAGTAAATTCAGCTGCCTTTACTTTATAAAAGATTTAGATTTGAAGAACAAGAATTGGAGACCATTCACCATTCCCCCCAAGACCACTGGTATAAGAAAAGAAACCAGGAAATAATGTTTTTTTTAAAAATGTTCAAACAAGAAAATAACTGCTTTTCATTTATGATTAACACCAGTATTCCTACAGTGCTGTATATTTAAATATTTAGCATTATGGCACATTTATACCCTGCATTGCTCAGTTTAGCTAGAGATTGCTGCTTAAAATGCCATCAAGAAGACCACGGTCAGCAGTTACTTACTATAAGATACAAATCCACAATCCTACATTCAAAGGGGCACAGATCTCATCACAGCACAATGCAGTGAACACAGTACCAGCATACAAAGTCGAGGATGGCCATGTTTCAAATGATGAGAAAAGCTGAAGGTCTGCCAGAACAACCACACCTCTCTGACCGGAGTTGGACACATTCTATTATTAAATAGCTGTGCCAGTTATGTATACAAAATTAAATTCACCTAGTGGGGGGGTATGTCCACACAAGTCTTTTATTTCAAAACAACACTGGTTGTTTCGAAATAAAAAAACTGAATGTCCACACGTTTTCTTATTTCGAAATGACAGGCTCTGTCGTTTCAAAATAAGAACCGTCACTTCGAAACAGCTTAAACCCCATTCATTTCGAAAAGGCTGTTATTTCAAAATGGTTATTGCGAAATAAGGCCGTTTGGACATGCTGTTTTGAAACAACACCATTGTTTTGAAACAACTGTTTCGAAACAACATGTCCAAATGGCCTTATTTCGAAATAACCATTTCGAAATAACAGCCGTTTCGAAAGCAGGCTTTCCCTTAATTAGAATTAACATTTTCTTAATTCGAATGAACTTACTTTGAAATAAGGAGTTTATTTGGAAATAACTCATTTCGAAGTAACTGATTTCAGAATAATGATATATGTGTGGACATAGCCTGGCAGAGTCTAAGCAAGTCCCTCCTCAGCATGAATGTTTTTCAGTAGCCTAACCCAAGGATAGGTGAATTCAGAAAGGGTATGTCCATGAACACTGTTTAAATTGAAATAACACTGGTTATTTTTATTTACAAAATGGTAGATCCACATGACGTTCCGTGATTTCGAAATGAGGAGCTCCCTCACTTCGATATAAGGAAAGTCATATCAATCTAATAAAACCTAGTATTATACTGATATGACAGGTAAATTGAAATTGTTATTTTGAAATAACACAGTGCGGACATGTTATTTTGATTTAACTGTTAAATCGATTTAACACTTTTTGCCCTTCTCCTTCTCAGGTGCTTTCCGTTTTCTATATGTTGGGTGGGGGCATGACCCTTCTAGGGGGCCCATCTTGCCACACCTCCCATGGTGCCTCTCTTCTAAATTGAAATAGCAAGTTCTGTTCATGGACATGCTATTTCGATTTGAGTTTCTGGTGGGGACCTGTTAAATCAATTTAATTTAAATCGATTTAATGATTTTTATATTGATTTTTATTAAATCAATATAAGTTAAATCAATTTAACTGTGTAAGGGTTGACATGGCCCAAAGTTTAGGTGAGTTGTTATTGTAGCTGAACTAGTTAGTACATGGTAAGAGTCTGTAATTTGCCAAACAATCATGTTGCCTTCTCAAAAATCACCAATTACTGATTTACCATAGGCTCTGTGTAAGCTTGAAAGATAATTCTTGAAAAGTGGGATAAAGCAAAGGGCTTCACACTAGTCAGCATGATTTTTCTGAGAGATTTTACCTATAACTCCTTTTTTTCCCCCTTTCAGATTTCCAGTGAAGCCCTCTCTAACATTAGGACTGTAGCTGGAATAGGGAAGGAGAGAAAGTTTATTGAAGCATATGAAGAACATCTGGAAATCCCATACAGAGCTGCAGTCAGTAAAGCAAATGTTTATGGAATCTGTTTTGGCTTTGCTCAATGCATAGTGTTCATAGCCAATTCGGCCTCTTATCGGTATGGGGGGTTTTTAGTGGAGAAGGAAGGACTTCACTATAGCTATGTGTTCAGGTAAGAAGATGCCTGCAGACATCAACATACTTTGCTAAAGTATGTCATTTACAATAAAACTCACAAGTTACGTAACCCATAAGGTAAAAGCTTTCCTCTTTGACTGCAGGGTGATCTCTGCCATTGTGACCAGTGGAACTGCTTTGGGAAGAGCTTCGTCCTATACTCCAAGCTATGCTAAAGCCAAAATATCTGCTGCACGGTTTTTTCAACTAGTGGATAGGATTCCCCAAATCAGTGTTTACAGTGATGAAGGGGAAAAATGGGTAAGAGTACAGCTGAGCAATGCAGAAAATGACCTTATGGATCCCATTGACATAGATAGGGCAACCCATATGACTATGAACTTTTCAATGCACATCTCTGTTTGAGAGCAAGGCAAGGTGACAGTAGAATACTTGCTATAGGCCTTGCCTTCTGAGAAGTGCTGAGCTAAATGCTTTACTGTAAGTGTGAGCCAGGCAGTTAAGGTATTTCCAGTCTACTAGAAATGCCACATAATTGCCCTGAGAATCAATAAAAGGCAAATACATTTTAATAACTAATTTGAGAACTGGGAACTGAGTGGATTCACTGGGTAATGAGATTTTTCTTCCACCTTTGCAACCATGATTTAAATCCAGATAGGCTCAGTAGCTAACCATGATTATAGTCTGCTGGTTCTTGTATGATGAGCACATCACAGAAATGACCATCACATTTGGCATAAATTGACATGTCCGGGAGCTATCAAAACCTCTGAGTAAAGATGGCGAATGAGCTACCTTTCCAGTTCAAAAGATGCCCCTGTTCTATGTTTAGGCAATTTGGCAGTGCAGCATGGGAAAGTTTCTATTGGTAAAGCATCATAGCTATGACTATACAGAAGACTCCAGTCCCAGGACAGTCAAGCCACTCAGTCTTCAGTGTCCTCAGTTTCCGGAGTTATTTCACCAGCATCTAAATCATTCACAAAAATGCATATGAAAAGCAAGAATCACATTTAATTTGAGAAGTTTTGTCATTCTTTAGAATTCAGTTCTCAGCATTACACAGCCTATTTTTCTCCCTTTTTTTTTTTTTTTCACCAGGATGATTTCAAGGGTAGCATTGACTTTCTGAATTGCAAATTCACATATCCTTCTCGGCCTGACATCCAAGTTTTGAATGGCCTCACAGTGTCTGTCAAACCGGCACAGACCCTTGCTTTTGTTGGAAGTAGTGGATGTGGCAAAAGTACTAGTGTCCAACTTCTGGAGCGTTTTTATGATCCTGAGAAAGGAAAGGTGGTAAGCAGCTTTCACTGCTTTGACAGGTTTAGTGCTTGCCAGCTGCAGAATACTTCAGATGCAAAAGTGTTCTGTGCTAGACAGAACAGTTTGTGAAAGAGTCGCTAATAATATCTGCACAGTTGAGGATCACCTCATTGGATTTTTCCACCATCCTCAGTAGGTTGCTCTCTGGCTGTTTCCTCAAATTTAGTCTAAAATTTTCCAACACCCCCACCCCCCACCCCTTGAGGAAGGTCTATTCATATGCATAATGGTAAGTAAGTATGGGTTCAAGTACTTTGCTGGAGCAACAACACGCCCAATATATATGTATTTTCCATGAACAAAAAAGCTAAATCTAAATGGTATTTTTATTAAAGTTACTTACAGCAGTGTGATTTTTCTGCAGACTTTATTTTACAAAGATGTTTATATTTCAAACCTTGTGACTATTTTGTTTCAGTAAAAGCTATTCATTTTTTGAATATTGCAATTCTGAAATGCTGTATCATATTTGTCTTTTTTACTTGTAGTTAATAGATGGCCACGATACCAAGAAAGTAAACATACAGTTTCTTAGGTCTAAAATTGGAATAGTGTCCCAGGAGCCTGTGTTATTTGATTGTAGTATTGCTGATAACATTAAATATGGTGATAACGAAAGAGAGATCACAATGGAAGAAGTTATAGAAGCAGCAAAGAAGGCCCAGCTGCATGACTTTGTCATGTCCCTTCCAAACGTAAGTATAAACTATTGGCAAGGAAAGTAAAAAAAACCCAAAAACCAACAGATGCTATGATGGGGCCTAAATAGTGTAACTACAAAAGACAGCTCAGAAAGACAAGGTATTCACTGTAATGAGAATTCTCACCAAAGCAAACCAGACATTTTGGTGTTCCAACACTGGTTTTTATTTTCACAAATCTATGTATGTCGGGGTGGGGGAGAGGGAGGCAGAGAGAGGGATGGAAAATGGAATGGTGTTTGTCATGATTTATTTTATGGGGTTTTGAGGTTTGATCTTTTTTTTAACTGTTGGGCAAATACTTCAAAATTGCAAACTCTCATAGGCGACAGAATGGAAGTGTTTCAGCACAGTCAAACAGAAAGGAGAGGAGACATGGTTAAGTGGTTAAAACACAGGATTAAGTATCTAGAAAAAGGAATCTTATTCCCAGGTTTCCTATAGACTTGCTAGCTGGCCATGGGCAACACATGTAGACCAAAATGTCCAAACTTGGGTGTGTACAGTTGGTATGTCAAGTCATATTTAAGAACCTAATTAAGATAAATGATTAAATATGCTTATGGTGCCTAAAGTTAAGCACCTGAATTTGAACATTTGGCCTTCACCTCTTTGTACATCACTTCCCCAAAGGCCACATTTGATTTTCACACAAATCAACCACTCTCTCTCTGTTGAGGTTTTATATCAGGTCCATTGCCATGGAATTGGAGCCAATATGTAATTTGGACTGCCCAAGAATAGAACAAAGTACATCTTCCCTAACATACTCGCCTATTAACTTGAAAAGGAACCGTAATGCTCAGGACTCAAAGGCCACTCCTCACAAGGAACCACAGTCTTGTCCCTGGTCAGGCATCGTTGTAATTGCAGACATGCACACTCAGGAAGAAAATTGCCTCTCCTATACATTTTTCAGAAATATGAAACTAATGTTGGGGCTCAGGGATCCCAGCTTTCTCGTGGGCAGAAGCAACGCATTGCAATAGCTCGGGCCATCATACGAGATCCTAAAATTTTATTACTGGATGAAGCAACATCTGCCTTAGACACAGAAAGCGAAAAGGTAAATGTGCAATAACAGAGAATGAGGGAGATTCAGTGTAACCATCTAAGTGTGTTCTCATAAAAGAAATATCTATAATAATAATTTTATTTTAATTCTTTCTCATACAGAAATCTGGGGAAAACTAGATAGAGAGAGACATCCTCTTATCACAGAAAGCATTTGTTTTTCTTTGAGTAAACTAAGCCATAAAAAGCTCACTTTTTGTGAATTTTCTATTTGTCATAGCAGCTCCTATGACCTTAGAGCACTCACCTCTCTGTATTGTTGGCATCAGGTTTAGTTCGTGGGTCAGCCAACCACTCCAATAACTTCATCTGTGATTCAGCTTTGATACAAATGTCCAATAGTAAATTTTAGAAATAATAAGCCATCTAATTATTGCCACAGAATAATCAGGAATTTCCCAGATCTTAATCTCCATTTCAGCTGCCACGTTTTCATTCTAATATTTGGTTTATTGTCCACAGATGGTGCAAGCTGCGTTGGATAAAGCCAGAGAGGGACGGACATGCATTGTTATAGCCCATCGATTGTCTACAATTCAACACTCTGATATCATAGCTGTCATGTCTCAAGGAACTATTATTGAAAAGGGCACTCATGAGGAACTGATGGCCAAGGAAGGAGCTTATTACAAACTTGTCACCAGTGGAGCACCAATTAGCTGATTACCATAAGCTCTGTGGAAACTTGAAGGATAATTCTTTTCTCAATGAGAACTCTGCAGTTGGTATGACAGTATCGATACCCCCTTTGAATTAATACATGGTACAAAGTGCTCTGTCATATGACCCTAAACAGCCTAAAACGTACCTGGCCTTCTAGAGTAAGCAAGCCCTATACAGTCATATATGGTGATTATGGAAAAGGCTGATTTGTTGAGGAGCTAGTCTACTCCATTGTGCAAGGGAAAGTAAGAAATTTCATGATCAGAAAGCTCTTTATTTGGAAACTACGCAGCTACTTGATGGTGGGGAACACAAGTAAAATGGCTTCTGAGTAAGGCTGCATAGTGCCTTACCTGCTTGACTAAATGTCAATCAAGGAAGAATCCAGCCTGAATGTTAGCAAGGCACAACAAGCACTGTTGCATTTGGCAAGCTATATGGCTAAAATGCACCACCGAGTACAATGCTATATTCTGTATTAGTGATGGGACCACATATTACCTATCTTGAAAGTTTATAAACAGAATTAAAATAGCTGCTCTCGATACGGTTATAGAAAACTTTTTTCACCCCACCCAATGGCTCTCTCTTTTGTCTGTTTAGATTGTGAGCTCTTTTGAGTAAGGACTGTCTTTTACTCTCTGTGTGCGTGTGTGTGTGTGTGTAGCACAATGGGACCCTGCCCTACATAGGAGGACCTAGGTGTTACTGTAAAACAAATAAAAAAATAATAGTAAGGAAGTCAGCTTCACTCCACTGTGGCAAAGCAAGTGATTCAGAAAAGGAACTGAAGCTAGTAAAGATTATGTCTAAGTTAGCCTCTTTATTAAATAGTCTCAGTATATGAATATGAATAAATAATGAGCTGAATTGTGTAACACTAATTATTTTTCACTTATTTCTTACCTTAAACAGTGCTAGATTAAATAGAATATCACAGACATTTTCATTATTGCCAACTATATTGTGTCAATTCTAATTAAGGAGAACTTAAAAATTCTGTATTGCTTGAAGAATAAAAAAAGACTGACAGTTCTATAGCTAAGGCGAATGCTCACAAATTATATTAGATTGGGTTGACTTTTTTACATATAAACTATCATGCTTCAGTCATAAAGCAAATACTAAGTGAAGGTTAGAAACAGTCTTTCTCTGGAGGGAACTTATTCTATAATTTTCCATTATGTGATTTATTTTACCTTTCTGCAAAGCATTATTTTTGGCCTGCTTAATTATATTTTTATATTTGATTTGGAGGGTTTATGCATCTTTCGGTTTTCCTCAGTAGGATTTGACTTCCAATTTTTAAAGGAAGCTGTTTGACCTCGAATAAGCTGTTTCACTCTACTGTTTAGACATGGTGGCATAGATGTATTTGGTCCTCTTACTGTTGTCATTTTTTATTTGGGCATAAGTTTGAGCCTCTGCTATGGTGTTTTCAAATAGTCTTCATACAGTAAGTGAGCATTTCACTCTTGTGAATGTTTCTTTTAATTTCCATTTAACTAGTTTCCTCATTTTTGTGTAGCTCCCCTTTTCATATTACCGTAAATGTTTCTGTAGTGAGGGTCTTTGTTACTTCCCCCTCTACATAATTATATTACTGTCACTATTACCAAGAAGTTCAGCTCTACTGATCCTTTAGCTCAGGGGTCTCAAACTCAAATCACCATGAGGGCTGCATAAGGACTATTGTGTTAGCCTGAGGGCTGCGCCACTGAAACCTTTTCATACAACAATATTGCAGCTATTGATAATGATAGTGTTGTTGCAGGCCTCAGGATCTAACTTTAGCGGCTGCAAGTTGAGACCCCTTCTTTAGCCTTTATTTTGGTAGGCTAAACAAGCCAAGCTCCTTCAGTCTTCTCTTGTAAGGTAGAGTTTCCGTTCCTTTCTATCAATGGGCATCAGTGACAGAACACTGGACTCAGAAACAGCTCACTGGACTAGTGAGCCCACTGACCTGAAGTGGTATGCCAATTCTTATGTTTGTAAGTTCCCACTGAATTTTAAAGAACTAATTAAATGTTTACCCAACGGTAGGGTCTACCTGTAGGGCAAATGGAAGATTTTGTGAGGGCAATGCATTAGTGAACAGTGGGGGCTCCAGACAATTTCCACTCTACCAGACTATATAGTAAATGAGTAATTGTTTGTGAAATTGCTCATGTTTAAGTAGTTTGTAGACTTATGACAGTAGTAATTAATACTCATCAGCAGCAGGCTACATGACCAAGCTCAGGGCTTAATCACCCCTCCCTCTGAACAATGGGCTATAATTATGTCCCATTCCCTGGCTTCAATGGACTTTGCTGCAGGATCTTGGGGGTGCCTTGGACAACAATCCCCTGCTGTAGCCTGCAGTTGCCAGGGGTCCCCGACGGCTGATGAGGGGTCTAGGCTGTTCATCTTACTTTAAACTCCAGCCAGTTTCAATAGTTTGGTAAAACAAGGAGTTTGTTAGCTAATAAGTCAGTCTTACATGGAAACCAAGCTCTTTACGTCGTCTCTCATAGGAAAGATTTTCCATTCCACAAATCATTCTTGTAGCCTTCTTTGCACCTGTTCCAGTTTGACTTCATCTTTCTTAAACATGGGTGACCAGAACTGTACACAAAACTACAAGTGAGGTCGCACCAGCGCCTTGTATAATAGTACTAACACCTCCCTCTCTCTACTGGAAACACCCCTTCTGATGCACCCTAGGACCGCATTAGCTTTTTTCACTGCCACATCGCATTGGCTACTCATTGTCATTCTGTGATCAACCAGTACGCCCTGGTCCTTCTCCTCCCCCGTCACTACCAGCTGATGCATTCCCAACTTATAGGAAAAATTCCTGTTATTTGTCCCTAAGTGCATGACCTTCCACATCCCATTGTTGAATTTCATCCTATTTCTAATGCTCCACTTTACAAGGTCATCCAAATCATTCTGCATGCTATCCCAATCCTCCTCTGTATTGGCAATACCTCCCAGCTTGGTGTCATCTGCAAACTTAATTAGCACATTCCCACTTTTTGTGCCAAGGTCAGTAACAAAAAGGTTGAATAAGATGGGTCAGGACCAATCCTTGGGGAACTCCACTAGTAACCTCCTTCCAGCTAGACAGCTCACCTTTCACTATGACCCTCTGTAATCTCCCCTGTAACCAGTTCTTTATCCACCTTCCTATTTTCATATTAATCCCCATCTTTCCCAATTTAACTAATAATTCCCTGTGTGGACCTGTATCAAATGCCTTGCTGAAAGCTAAGTAAATTAGGTCCACTGCATTCCCTTTATCCCAAAAATCTGTTATCTTCTCAAAAAAGATCAGGTTGGTCTGGAATGATCTACCTTGTGTAAAGCCATGTTGTATTTTATCACAGTTACCATTTTCCTCAATATCCTTAAGCACTTTCTCCTTCAAAATTTCCACCAAGACCTTGCATACTGCTGAGGTGAAACTAAAACGCCTGTAGTTACCTGGATTAGTATGGCCTGTAGTTACCTGTAGTTACCCTTTTACTCCCTTTCTTGAAAATAGGGACTACATTAGCAATTCTCCAGTCATAAGGCACAACCCCTGTGTTCCCCGATACTTTAAAAATCCTTGCTAAAGGGCTGGCAATTTCATGTGCAAGTTCCTTCAATATTCTTGGATGAAGATTATCTGGACCCCCTGATTTAGTTCCATTAAGCAGCTGAAGCTTGGCTTCCACCTCAGGTATGGTAATTTCCACTTCTACATTCTCATTCCCATTAGCTGCCCTACCTCTGTCCCCAATCTCACCATCATCCTCATTAAAGACAGAGGCAAAGTACTCATTTAGATATTCCGCCATGCCTACATAATCCTTGATCTCTACCCCATCCGCAGTGTATAGTGGTCCAACCTCCTCCTTCTATGTTTTCTTTCTATTTATATAGCTGAAGAACCTTTTACTATTGGTTTTGATTCCCTTTGCAAAGTCTAACTCTGCTTGGCTTTTGGCCTTCCTCACTTGATCCCTACATGCTGTGACCTCTAAAAGGTAGTCCTCCTTTCCTATCCCTCCCAACTTCCTCTCCATGTAGGCCTTGTGTTTCCTCCTAATCACCTGTTTCAGATGTACATTCATCCAGCTTGCTTTAGAACCCATGCCTGAAATTTTTTTCCTCTTCTTTGGAATGCAGGCTTCAGATAGTTCCTGCAGCTTTGTCTTGAAGCAGTTCCAAGCATCCTCAGTGTTCATATCCATGAATTCTTTGGTCCAGTCCATTCCCTAGCTAATTCCCTTAATTTTTTGAAGTTAGCTCTTTTGAAGTCAAAGATTCTGGCCACAGATTTATTTTGTTTACAGTTCCATTCAGTTTAAATTGGATTAGCTCAGGGTCACTAGAGTCTAGGTGTCCCCTATGACTAATTCCTCTATGAGGTCCTCACTACTAACTAATACCAAATCTAAGATCGCATCTCCTCTCGTTGGTTTGGAAACTGCTTGATGGAGAAATTCATCTGCTATCACAATCTGGGCCCTTTTATTGCTGCTAGCGCATATCCTCCAGTCTATATCTGGGAAGTTAAAGTCTCCCATAATCACACAGTTCCCCTGCAGTGTTTACTTCCTTAAAGGCCTTAAGGAGTTCTCTATCCGTGTCCAAATCAGATCCCGGTGGTCTGTAATACACCCCAAGCACTAATCCAGGAGAAACTAGTAGCTTTCTTCTCCAATGTGATTTTGAGCCAGATAGATTCTGTCCTGCTAATTTCATCACTCTGAATTTCTTTTCATTCTACTTCATCATTGATACACAATGCCACACCGCTACCTTTGCCAGTACATCTGTCTTTCCTAAAGAGCACATAGCTTTTAATGCCTGTACACCAGTTGTGACTACTATTCCACCATGTTTCTGTTATCCCTATAATATCTGGTTTCAGTTCCTCTACCAGTAGTTCCAGTTCCTCTATTTTATTACCTAGGCTTCTCGCATTGGTATATAAACATTTTAGCTTTTGCTGCTCGGCTTTGCTCACATTCTGTACCCGACATGGTCTTTTTTAACTACTGCCAACATCGCCCGTCAGACCCGTATTTGTGTTTCCTGCCTTTCTAGCATCTGTACTTCCTCCCACATCTTTGTCTTTTCTGAATTCAGTTTCCTGCCTCTCAATGCTAGTATCAGGCATAGAGATTGTCCGAGTATCTCCCAACCATCTCCCGACACTCCTTAGTTTAAAGCTCTCTTAGTCAGTTGAGCTAGCCTCGCTACCAGAAGTCTGTTTCCCTCCATTCAGTAATAGGTGTCTCCATGCCAGAGCGCCGGATTGGTTGGAAAAACTTTTGTCCTAACCTGTCAGGAGAGGGTAGGCAGCCACTGCCCCCCCACGCCACCCAGTGGCTATATGTATGGCCACCTCCCAACCCCTCCCCAGTTCCTAGGAGTGGGCAACTCCAGATGCAGGGATGGAGGGGAGGGACCTGAATGGATCCGAGCAGCCCATCTTGAAGAAGGACGGTTACTCGTAAATAACCCACTGTTCTTCTTTGAGCACTGGTTGGATGCATTCAGTAACAGATGAGTACTAGCCGTGCTGATGGACACTGGGTGGAGTTGGGTCTTCCGCCTTCAGCACAGCATAACCCCAGATGGGTATAGGCCCAGGGAGCAAGGTCCTTACAAGGACTAAGAGACCAACTAGGGCTCTTGACCTGGCAATGGAAGCCTTCAATTGTAGAGTCAACCCCGAGCAGGAGGTAGGTCCAATCCACCCCAGCCAATTAGCATGCGTGGGCCAGATGGACTGAAGTCACCTTACACCAGAATTTGTATCAATGCAACATGACTAACGTGGAGGAAATTGCATTTGTTGCTCTACCTGAGGGGTATAGGTCAAGGTATGAGGGCCAGAGAGTTAATCTTCTGGCCACAGAACACTTCAGTGTAAACCCTATGAGAGAAATCCCAGAGCCTTAGGGTTACTGGGCTGGCCATGACAGTTACCGCCTATGCAGATAGCAATAGAAGGGGATAAAACGTTATCCCTCCAACCGGCCACGTAAAGACCTATAAGTCACATGCCCAAAGGGTGTCTGAATTGGTATACCTGGCAACCTGCAAGGGAAAAGGGGCTACCCAAATTAGGCGAGAAGAATAAGAGAAGATACGTCGAGCTGATTAAGGGGAAAGGAAGAATGCCAGAGGTGGTGCGATCGGCGCCACATAGCATATCAGCCAAGTAATCCCTGGCCCAGGCAGGGAGGATGCGACACCAGACCGCCAGCAATATTACAGTGTGTTGACCTGGAAGACTTCTTACGGTTTCAGAGGAAATATTTTAGACCCACTAGGCACTTGAAAGGCAGCATGGTGGGAGTCCTGTTGGCCTTGGTATTCCTATGAAGACTCAAGGAAGTGAACCTTATCCCATCATGTTCTACCCTAGGATCCCACTACCAGGAAGATGGGAGAATGGAGGGAGCAAGGAAAAAGCAGAATTTGTTATGCTTCCAATTGGATACCTAGTTGTGACGACCGGGAGGCCTATGGGATTAAAATTTACATGACCTTGTGTGCCCAAAGGCACCGCCAGGTGTGATACCGGCCCTTAACTACGATGCACATGTGTGTGTCAGGGTTGAAGAACTCGTAAAGCGAGAAGCTAACTCTTCCAAGTGATATGGCTTATCAGAGGAGGCAGTGGTCTCCTCCGAAGACCACCTGGCAAGGATATGATACTCACAAGGTACAGTCGGTGATTCCGCAGGTGTACCTTGGATATTTGGAGGCTCCGACAAGGGCAACCTATCCCAGTTATCCGATCTTACTTTGGATAGGATTCCACCCTGGGAAAATGAAGTATTTCCCGAGTCTCCGTGCACATCGGAAATCAAGGTTTGGCTAACTTAAGCTCCATCAAGCAAGCAGGAGAAAAAGCCCTTTTAGCAGCTGCCTATGGCAGAAGTATCATGCAAATACTACCAAACGGTTTTTGGACCTCTGGGTCCTACAGAGAAAGACAACTTCTTACCCACCTGGAGCCCATGTGACAGTGCCCTTGGGTTAGACCTGGATGACCATAGTTCTGTGGTCGTTCCAGGGAATGAACCATTTAAGGTATAGTCTGGTTGGGTGACGTCTGTGTGTGGAGCCCAACAGGGCAGAGCAAGTCTGTCAATGAGCTATCTCTGCGGGATTGGCTAAGGGTTAATTGGGAGGCATAGGGCAAGTTTCCCCCCACCTCCATCCAAAAGGCTGGGGGGGAGGAGGATAGTATTGCCTTTTCTACTGTGGATCCCACTGACCTGGTTGCTTCCAGGTTGAGTATACAGAAGCTGCCACTTCAGGAGTGGGAAGAGGGGAGGGGGTAGAGAGGTACCACCATCTTCTTGGGAGAGTAGAGCCTAAATAGGGACTCCCGATCAGAGATATTCTGAGGAGATATGAAGCAGACCTGGAAAAGCAGGACGAACTCTTGTTTGCTACTGGTTGTTTTCTCCATAAGGAAAGAAGGGGAAAAACAAAGAGCAAGGTAGAGATTTATGAACATGGCTCTCCCTTGCCATCCACCCAGGACATAGAACAGCAGGCAGTAGAAATTACCGGGTATCATACTCCACCTAACATGTAGGGATAATTAAATAAGCTTTATAGCACTGGAGAGGTCGCTAAGGACCTACCGGGACTGACGTAGACGCGCGCACCGACCAGTTTTATTGGGATGGGGCGGTGCCTGGAGGGTCCGTCCCAATTTCGGCATGGGGAAGCAGAACCTACCTGCTGTGGGGCAGGCGGCGGGCTGGCAAAGGGTTTCCCAGTCATCCGGTTGGGCACACGTGTCCCTGCATACCAGAGGTGCCTGTAGCTTTGACTAGAGCTATTGGGTGATGCGCCCTTTAGCTTTAGTGAAGATCTCCCTTGATGCCTATAAGAGCGGAAGGAATCGTCAGTCAAAACAATACCTAGCTGGCGGGTGGGGGGGGCTTTTCTCCCTTCTCGTATTCTTTTATCTGTTTCTTTTCTCTGATGACAGCCCTAAGGGCAGCAATGAATTAAGGATTGTTTGCGGGAATGGAGCCTCAGTCTCAGGTTGGGCCATTGATAACAGAGAAGGGCTTTGTTTACAGGGTCAATGCCCTCCATAAAATCAGAGGAGCAAGGTTAAGGACTGGCTCGCCCCATCCATGCTATGGGGGGGGGGGTACGACAGCCCTAAGAAGTTCCCTTCTCTCACTAAAGGAAGGAAGGGGAAGATGTGTTGTCTACCTTCTCTGGAGGTGGGCCGGAGCCGTGGATATGTCCCTGCCTGTTCTGGGAATCCACGGTAAGGCAGTCAAAGATTAATTAGAATAGGCTCCCTGTAGCAGAGGGGAGCAGTTAGGCAGCTGCAGAGAGGCAGCTGGGCGCCCGCACTCCCCCTACTGGCCAGAGGAGACCCAGCAGAGCGGCCGGGGCCAGAAACAAAGGGAAGGGCGCCGGCAGCAGGAGGACTATAAAAGGGAGCGGACCAGGCAGCCAGGGCGGGAGCCTAGAGGGAAGTGGCTGCCACCCCTGGCAGACCTCCCTCCATCGGGAGTAAAGGAGACTAACTGGTGCCCAGACTCCCCACCTGAGAAGAGCTGGGGGGAGGAACCTTGGGCAACTGCACCCCTGGAGAAAACTCCTCCAGGGGAGGACCTTGATGAGCTTCCTTCCACAGAGAGCCTGAGCCCTGTGGACCAGCCCGACGCCGGGGAGGACCTGGAGGAGCTCCCCTCTGCTGGGGAGGACAGCAAGCCCTCCCTTCCAGACTCGTGCGACCTGGAGGAGCTGCCGTTGGCCGAGGAGGCCGAGTTCCCAGCCTTGCCTCCCGAAGATAGTGAGGGCCTGACGGGGATGCCCTGGGGATCCTACCTGGAGGATCACGAGGACAGCGTGCCCCAGGCCTCAGCTGGCAAGGGAAGGAAGTAGCCCAGGGACAATTGTAAGTCAGTGTGTTTCGGCGGGAGCCCCACTGACACAGTGGCCTTCTGCGTGGCCACTGCTAGGGCCCTGGGCTGGAACGCAGTGGAGCGGGCAGGCCTGCGTTCCCCTTCACTCCCCTGCTACCAGCTGAGCCACGGTTGGTTTGCCTTACCCCAGCCGGGGTTGAAGGCCTGGACTCTGTATAACTGTGATTTACCTTGCCCCTGCTGGGGCTGAAGGCCTGAACTGCCCGCCTGTTTGCTTGCCTCGCCCTGACGAGGGGAGGACCTGACGACACTCCCCTTGCCTGCAGAGAAAGGGAGGGAGGAAGGGCCGTCTGAGTGGGTCCAAAATGCTAACTGAAAGGGTGATGGGGAGGGACTGAGTCCCTACCCAGAGCTCTTTGGGGAACAGCGTGGGCAGGGGTGGTCTTGAGCCCGTAGGTCTTATGTGGCCAGGGGGGGCATGGAAGGGGCCCCAATGGGAGGAGGCTGAGGTATTTTACCTCTCCCCTAGGGTCATGTCCGGTACCCCCTACCACCAAGGCCTCAGGTGGAAACAAGGTGTCACCCCTGAAGGGCAGATCGAGTGCCACCTGTTGCAAAGGAGGGGGCACCCTGGCTTCCCTGAGCCAAGCCACTCGATGGATGGTTACGGCTCAGGCCATGGTACGGGCTGCCGTATCTACCACATCCTGGGCTGAAAGAAGGAGGTCTTGGGAGATTATTCTTCCCTCCTCCAAGAATGCATCATATTCCTCTTTGGCATCTGGTGGGAGCAGATGTCTGAACTTTGCAAATGATTCCCACACATCCAGCATGTATCTACTGGTCAGGGCCTGGTTGTTTGCAATATGTAATTGGAAAGCTGAGGAGGAGTAGACCTTACATCCTAGAAGTTCTAACTCTCTTGTGCCCTTTGATGCTGGGAGGGAGTCGCTGGGAGGTTCGCCCGGGCCTAGCACCATCTGTACCACATCCCGGGGTGGGATTGGGTGGTCGATGAGAGAGCGGAACTCTTATCCCGGGACTCTATACTTGAGACAGGCTGTGTCTGACATCGGGGAGATGGAATCCAGGTTCTGCCAGCGAGAGAAGGCGAGATCCCAAACACTGGGGTGAAGGGAACTGTAACTGGCTCCGCTGAGGAAAACACTGGCCCAATAGGGTATCAGAGAGGGGCTCAGAGGATGATACCTCCATCCCCAAATGGGCTGTGGTGCAGCGGAAGAGGTTGAAGTGCGCCGATAGATTGCCTGTATATCAGCCCAGTACTGGGGACAAAGTGGTACCCGGTGCCTGCAGCAGGGCTGATGCTGAAGATGTCTCGTGTGGAGACCATGCATGAGGGTGGAAGCGGAATGGTGATGGTGCCAAAAATGTTGGAGCCCCTTAATGGACCTTCTCCGGGACTTGAACAAGGGGAAGTAGCTCATGATCCCTGAGGTGGTACTGGAGACGGCAAGGTTATATGTTGCTGCGGGTTTGGCTCTACAGTACTGGGGCCTGATGGAGTAATAGGTGGTGGCGCTTTGGTGCCCAGGGTTGGGGGGGGGGGGGAGGGAAACCGGTGCCGTTCATGGTGCGCCCAGGCCTTTGATATGAAGGCCGGCTTGCCCCTCCTAACCTGTACCAGGGAGGGAGATGTGGGCAGCAGGAGGAGTGCCCGTGCAGCCTCCACCGCCTCCAGGGTCGTTGGGATCAGGAGTGACCTCGAACGAACCCGTGGTGAGCCCCTAATGGGAGAGACAGGGCTGTCCCTGTGATGCTGACCTTGGGGTGCCGAGTGTGACTGGTGCCAAGGCGGTCCCTGTACCATCGGTACGAGACTGTGGCGAGCCTGTGGGCTGTGGTGAGCCTACGGTGCCGGAGGTGACCTTGAGTGGTGCCAAGGCAAGCCCGGTACTGATGGAGTGTGTCGGCGCCGAGGTACCGAAGTTGGTAACGAGCTCATCCTCCTGTGGCCTCTATCACCACGGTGCCGGGTGGGTTCTGGCTCTGAGCCGGCTTGCGGTGCCGAGTGGGATCCCGAAGCCTTAGGAGAGGAGTGCCGAGGCTGTTTGGAGGCTAGAGCATGGCACCTTTGCTCCGTATCCTTGATTGTCCTGGGTTTAAAGGACAGGCAGGAGGTGACCAAATAGTCTTTGCCTAGGCACTGGAGGCACTTCCCGTGGGGGTCATCCAGGGGGAAGGCCTTGCCACACTTGGTGCAGGGTTTAAACCCTGGCATGGCGTGAGGTGGATCTCGATGTTGCAGTCCAAAGGCTGAAGGCCTCTTTGGTGGAACTAAGTGCACAAAAAGGTGCTCCCAGTTGGGTGTGAAGTTCATACAAACACAGACAGGCTGCTTGTTTACACCAGGAGCGGATATTCCAGATCCGATGTGCAAGGTGGAAGAAATGAAACTGGGGAGGGGTCAGGAGGTGGCCATACATATAGCCACTGGGTGGCGCAGGGGGCAGTGGCCTCCTACCCTCTCCTGACAGGCTAGGACAAAAGTTTTTCTGATCAATCTGGCGCTCCAGCACGGAGACACCTATTACTGAATGCATCTGAGCAGCACTCAAAGAACCACCAACTTTTTGAACTGCACTGACCCATTCTTGGTATCTCAGCACCATAAATGTGGAGGGTAGACTTTCTGTTTAGTTTTCTCTAGCAGAAATGAAAGAATCAATCAAGCCCTTTAGCTCTTTATTCCTATGTGGACAAATTAGAAAGAGTCCAGTGGAGAGCAATGAAATTTTTTAGGGAGCTGGAGCACATGACTGATGAGGCAAGACTGAGGAAACTTGGCTTATTTAGTTTGCAGAAGAGAAGACTGAGGGGATTTGATAATTATCTTCAACTACTTGAAGGGGTGCTCCAAAGAGGAGGGAGCCAAGCTATTCTCAGTGGTGACAAGAGGACAGAACAAGGAACAATGGTTTCAAGCTGTAGCCTGCGGGGGGGGGGGGGGGGGGCTATGTTGGATATTAGGAAAAGCTGTCTCACTAAGAAGGTGGTGAAGCACTGGAATGAGTTGCCTAGGAAGATGGTGAAATCTTCGTCTTTGGAAACTTCTGAGACGCACTTGGATAAAAGCCTGGCTGGGATGATTTAGTGGGAGTACTCCCGCTTTTAGCAGGGGGTTGCACTAGCTCAGTGGTTCTCAACCTTTTGTGGGTTGTGACACTCTTGGTGGTGTATCGCAACCCTCTAGGACACACAAGCCCACTCACCAGAGGCTGAATCCAGCTGTCTTCCCAGCTCTCTGTGACACACTTACCACTGTGTGGTGATACGCTAATGTGTCCTGACACAGCAGTTGAGAACCGCTGGGCTAGATGACTTCATAAGGTCCCTTCTGGCCCTAATGGTCTATGATTCTAAGTCCTGTGCACCTCTAAATTCACAAGATCACTATTCACTGGAGAAAAATGGGGCAAGATATTGGCTGAAAACTGCCAAACTTAGACCTTCCTCCCTCCATTTAGTTCTCTAATAAGGGATGACAACCTCACTGTCAGACAGACACACCTTTCATCCATCTTCCTCAGTGAGGTTTCAGGGGAAAGATAATATATATGGAAAGGGAAAACATTGGAATTAACTAGTGAGTAGAAAACCTAGATGTGATGCTGCAACATCCAGGGACTCTTTAGGCCTATAAACAAAAGTGCCTCCATTCAAACCTGAACTTGAGAAACAGGATTTCCCAGTTTCCAGATGAATGGTTTGCATCTACCAGAGATAAATAGGTGCAAGATAAATGGATGCAGGGATAATCCTGCAAGCTAATAGCTCTGCCCCATACCTTCTTCATCTAGCCTCTGGCAGCACCACAAACACAGCCGTCTAGGCCTCCACAGGGCCCACCCACCCCCAGCCCCATGCTCTTTGTAGGCTAATGACTGGCACACTCCAGCTGCCAAGCATTCTGCACATCCATGGAGCACCCAGCCCCCTGTTCCACTAGATGCTCATAGATGACACAGATCCACTGCTCCCAACAGAATAGCACACACCAGCTCACCGCATGGACCTCAGAATCACCACAGCTCTCAACACAGTACTTAGACCTGGTTATAGTGGAACAAGCAGTTTATTAACACAAAACAGACATTCAAGATGAAGCAACCAGAAATAGTGGAAACAAATGGTTGCATACACATCAAAATCATAACATGTTTTCTATAGCCTATGCAAGACATTAATATGGTATGTAGACCAGAAGCTCACTCAAAAATCCTTCCAGTGTCTTACAGCCAGGCTTGACTGCATTCTTCCACACCTCAGATAAGTCACTCTGTCCTCTTGACTCCTCAGAAGAAAAATTTTCCTGTATCTCTTTGCAAGCTCAGATATCGCAAAACACTCTTTTGATCTTTATTAATGATTAGCCCCCTCCCCCCCCGTTGGTTGTTGTTCCCTGTGGTTTCCTCCACTTATTCACCTTGCAGTCTTTAACTTAGTGTCTGGCTCTGCATCAGATAGGCTTACATTGTGAGATGCACAATTGCACAATACACACGCAACCAGACAGAATGAGAAGCATCTCCTAGCCCCTGCCTGATCAGAGTCACTCCAAGGCCAGTCACCGGCTTTTAACGTTAAGGCTTTAAGAACATAGTTTCCAGTATAATTACGTAACTTCTTACACTTTACCTGTACATCTATTGTGTAATGATTCTGTTTACCAGTGTAATACAGGCTTTCAGGAGAGACCTTACCTTGAGTGAACCTAGAATGATGATCCCAGCCACAGGGGATCCCAGTAAACACTATGCACCCTTCTGCCGGTTGGTATCGAGACATGCATCACCTAGGTCACACATACTTCCACATTCCAGTGTACTCCTATCACAACAGGTTTGCTTATGGGATGGGGTAATAACAGTACTGACACATGCCATTCAGACTCTTGCTGGCCCACTGGCCATTTATGAAGATGCTACTGGTATTCGTGACTCAGAATTCAGGGGAATTCACCTCTACTTCTTTCTGGATGCCATGTAAATCAGACCCTGGCCCAGACCATGTCACACAGTGCCACGATTCAGGCTCTGAATCTCCTGCAAGCACACAAATTCATGACAAACATCAAGAAAAAATCCTTGATTTACTCCATTAGGCTTAGAAATAGCCATGTCAGCTGCGCAGTCCTACCCATCATTTGATGGATTCCACATGCTTCAGGATTTGATATCCATGTTAGTCAAGTGCAGGAGCCCAACAGCGCTGGACCTTCAGCTATTGAGCCTCCTGGTCCGTGCAGAGAGATCACCCCATGAGATCATACATCAGATGCCTCCAGGTCTTTCTGCTGAATGCATGGGTCCATTTCCTGGCATGCATGCACAAACAGCTAGTGGTCCCAAACATCACAGGCTTCCTGAGGTGATATAGAAAGGGCCAGAGGGGTCTCTCCGTATGACTTTTTTTCCATGTTGTCCATCTGAAGGAATGAGGAGCACATCTGGAAGCCAGAATGGTGCAGGGCCAGAACTTTGTTTGCTGAACTTTGCACCTGTAGGGTTAGCCATTCATAGCCCCTAGCACCTTTGGACTTACTGCATCAGTTTTTAAAGGAAAAAAATTGCTTGAGTCCCAGCACCTCTTCCATTACAGATTAAGCACTGTGCAGGTCCACTGGGGCCCTATGGAAAGGAACCCCAGCCTCAATCTCTTGGTGTTCAGAGCACACAAACTAGGAATTTGGAGATTCCAGAGACACCAGGAAGGCAACCATGGCCTTGTCTCGTCTGACAGCACCAGGATGATAATATACAGAAACCACAAAGGAGGGACAAAAACATGGTTGTACATGCAAAAGCAATGGAGATAATGGCATGGGAAGATGAATCACATAAAAAGCAGTCTGGCAGAGCTGTTGCTGCATCAACAGCTTGAAATGGTGTCTTCAGTCTGATCACACAGTCAGTCTCCCTTCAGAGGTCCTGCTTGCCAATCACAAGAATGCAGTGGCCGAAATCCTTCACCAGGCATGCATCCCTCGAATTTACTGGGATAGATTCTCTGTCACATGGATGGCTAAAGGCCTGCTGTCAGCGTTCCCACCCTTCCCTTACATAGGGAAATGTATCAAAAGACAAGGTGAGAAGAAGCAAGGCTGATAATGCTGACTCCGTACTGGGCAAGAAGATCCTGGTTCTCTGAATGCTAGCACTAAAGCTGAAACTATCACTGCAGCTATCTGACTCCAGACACCATCTGCCACACACTCCTTGGTTACCTTCCAAGAGCATGGTGTTTCACTACAGAAACCCATAGGGCAGTACCAAGACTAACACTCGATCATCTGTCTTCCAAAGGGGCCACCATCAGCAGGACAGGAGGCTGCTGTATGTGGTGACAGTAATAACAATGGCCCTACCAAGTTTACAGTCTATGCTGGGCAATTTCATTGCCATAGGATTTTTAAAATAGACAGTTCCATGGTTTCAGATGTTTCTCTCTGAAATTACATGGTGTTGTAACTGTGGGGCTCCTGACTGAAAAGTAGAGGTGATGAGATTGCCACTGTTATGTCTGTACTGCTTCTGGTGAGGGCACTGCCTTCAGAGCTGAGCAGCCAGAGAGCAGCAGCTGTTGGCCAGGTGCCAAGCTCTAAAGCTAGAGCTGCTACCAGCAGCAGCAGAGAAGTGAGAGTTGCAGGGTTTAGGGAGATCTGTTACTTTTGGGAGGGTCAGGGCTGGGCTTATGGTGGGTGGCTACTGAGGGCCCTGTTACGGGACCATCCCCCAGACTTACAGCCAGCCCAAAGCTCCATTAACTCCTGAGCGCTAGGCAGCGGAGGGATAGGGCTGAGGACCCCCCAGCTGGGGCCGGAGACTCCTATAGTATGTCAGCCTCCACTTGCCAGTCCTAGTGGGGCTAAGGAGAGACAGGACTTCCTCTCCCCATGAACAGGCTGTGTGTGGGAGCAGGACAGACCCAATTCAAGGAACCTCATGAAGTTGCAGGAAGCCCCATGGCTGCACTGTCTTCAGAGCTGGAGTCCCAGCCAGCCAGGCCCTGGCCTCAAGAGCCATCCGTGAAGGAGAAAAAAGTGCCATCCTTCCTCAGCCAAGACTAGCAGTTGGATCCTGGTGCACAGTAGGAGCCTCCCTCCCCTACAATAGCCAGATTTCTCAGGGGAGATCAGATTTCATGGCTTGTGATACATTTTTCACAGCAGTAAATTTGGTATGGTCCTAGTAATAACCTTGCTGCTATTAATAATCTCGCCATTAATTTTTTTTTTTTTTTTTACATAGCTTTGGAATGGATTATCTGACAGCAGATCAGAAAAGGGGGCATGGCTAGAGTAAACTAATCTATAGCTTTGATTTGCCTCCAGAAACTGCAAACAGGAGGGAAATAGCCCATATGTAGGATGATTGTGGAAGACGCTGCTAGCAGAAAGGAAATTGTTTGGTAAGAAAATTTCCATTCTTGTTAACATTGCCATGTGCCCTGTTGCAAACCAAAGTATCTTAGACCTGGTAACCCAGAATACCTATAGCAAAAGATATTTTTCATTCACATTGTAATTACAGTGTAGCTACTGCATTGACTTCTGTAGTAAGAACATGCATAAAAACCGTACCTTGTTCTCTCCTAAATCAAACATGAATCTATTAATACTGAAATGATATCAGTATTTAGAACCCGATATGTATGATAAATTAGAAAATATGCACCCATATTTGGAAGACAGTAATGTTATGGATTATTCCAGGATATTGTAATCCATTCCTGAATTTTCTATTTATTGGCACCTATTCTCAATAGTGAATGTACTTTTACTGGGAAAAACTGCAATTTTTTAGAACCAAGAAAAGTTGTCATCCAATATCACAGACATTCTTGGCATGAAAGACCCAAATATTAAGTGTGCCTAGAAAAATCTAAAATGATTTCTGATATTCCTAGTGCAAACTAATTATAACATTGATGAAATAGCTTCCTTCTGCTCAATCTGTTTATTACTTTTACGCTGCTAAAAATAAAATTAGAATTCCCTTACATCATTGTTATAATTTTACAGATAGCTCAGTTAAGATGGGATGAATAATTGGAATCTGAAACCAAAATGCCTCCTACTGAGTTATAAGCAATATTTCGAGGATCTTGAATTATGTGGTAGAGGTAGAGCCTTTCATGCCTTGCAAAATGAGTTCACATTATGAGGTTCCAGCACTTTTCTTTGGAGGTTGTAGTTCTGACTGCTGAAGGATATGCATGAAACTTTTGCCTAGATTTTGATAGTGTTCATGCTGCACTGAAATGTCACAAATGATTTCTACATTAATGATATTGCATCTAGGAAGAGAAAAATGCTTTGTAAATGGCTAATTAAAGCACTTAGTGCAGACATATAAGTTTTTATACATATCTATCAAAATCACTCATCCTTCTTGTCTTTGAGACGTTTTCAGATACTTGCAGACAGGATATAGAACAATTCAAGGAGGAACTTGACCTTTGTTCATGTCTCTGAAAAGCAGTTGATGCAGTTTCTGACGTAAATAGCAAGCTCCCTGTGAGATTGACTATGTCCTCTTGGGTGTTTGCAAAACACTGAGCGTGCTGGTAGCATTCAGTCCATACATAATAAGATCTTGCTGTTGCAGTATTATTTCCCAGTTATCTTTCCACTTAGTGCAAGAGAACATAACAAGTATTGTGTGTATCTGTAAAGATATACAGTTCCAAAGCCTCCAGCAAGGCAGGCCAAGGAGTGCATAGCACAACTCAGGGCAGGGAGGGCAAAGGAGTCTGTCCACTTGTTTGGTCCTCAGGGGTAAGTCAGAGTTTTCTGAGGGCAGTTCTAAATTAAACCAATGTCCAATGGTCTCAAAAGGCTGATGCCGTAACCAGGGATCACGAGGGCACATGGAAGCCCCAGTGATGGTTACAGGAAGTGGGGAATAGACTACAAGTAGTTGAATTAAAGTCATTGTGCTTAACTCCCACAGGCTGATGCCAGTATCTGTGACTCTATGGTGTCCTTGTGCCAGGTTCAGGTCCCTTTTGGGTAGTGTCAATTGGGGAAGACTCACAGCCAGACCCTCTCAGTAGAGATTTCTTTTCCTGCCACTGAAGAGTGATACTTATTCTAGAAATGGCTTCCCTTTTGTCTCTCTCCTGCCTGGAGTTACTGGTGCTTCTTTTATACCAGTCCTTCCCCCAGGAGCAAGCTTGCCAGTAGAATCATGGAACCATAAGGTTAGATGGGATTGCCAGGGTCATCTAGTCTAAGCCCCTGCCAAGATGCCTGAGAAGTGGGGCCTTCCAGGCCCCTCCCCTGTCTTGGCCTTAGTGTGGGGTTTGAAAACCCCAGCCATAGGCACCACTACAACAGTGCTCAGCTGTGCTCTGATAAGGTATTCTACCAAGAAATTCCATGGACTATGAATTGTGAAAAATGAATGTGCAATGATAGAAGGGCATTAAAATGTATAAAAGGGATATAACTGGCTTTACATATTTACAGCAGCAGATTAATCAGCACAGTCACTTGACAAATGAGTCTGTTACATTTACTATAAGAACAGTTATCTCTATGGTTGGGCAAAGCTGAGCAAATAGAAGGATGTGTTTTACGCCTGAATCACTTTTTCATTGTATGCCAGCACAGAGTTAGCTCGACCAATTCCATCCTAAACAGTGATTCTGGTTTGATACTCCTAAATGAGCTTCTTAGACTAATTTATTAATGTGAAAGATAGGATTATGTGTAATACATTAGGAGGTATGCTGAGATGACACTGTTTGACTTCCTGCAGTTGTTACTTTGTGCAGACACATAGCTAAACAACACTGATTTAATTGCTACGTTCATGAGTTTTCATGAAGTTAAATGTGTAGTATTTTTAGTAAATATAATTTATAGCCTTTTCATTTCAAGTTTTTGCATTTAGCTATTTTTAAAGAAAAATACAAAATCAAGATATCAACGTATCAATACAAAGATATCTGTTCTGTAGATACCCCTAGAAATAGAATCAGGTGGACTGAAATTAGTGTTTCAAACTAACCTTTTAAAAATAATTTCCTCTTCTTTCCTGACTCAGTCAGATGACATTTCACGCAGAAAACACTCTAAGTCAGGCCTCAACAAGTCTGCCAGACACCAGGATGCCCCTAGGTATCCAGCAGAGGAGTCCCTCCACCCAGTGGCATACAGATGCAGTGAGCAGGGGATGGCCAAGCACTCAGGTGCCAGGCTGCAGGGGGGACCTGGCTGGCCCTGCACCAGAGCTGGATTGAAGGAGTCCCAGCCCAGGGGCTGCTTGCTTTCTGGGCGCTGGCACCACCCTTGTCCTCCCACCACACAAGCCACAGGCAGTGGGGAGGCTGCGCTGTGGTCCCCGGCACTTTGAGGGGTCAGGGAGCTGAGGCCACAGTCCGCACTGCCCTCCCTCTGCTACTGATGCAGAGAAGCATTTCTGGCTGCCCCAGCTGCTCCCACCCCAGGGGGCAGAGAGCGGCTGGAGTGGAGCTGCTGCTTTTGGGGGCAGATCCCTGGAGTGGGCCTGTTCCATGGAGTTCAGGCCACTTTGCCCCCAGCCTCTCCAGTGCTGAACAGGATTTTCTCACCCCAAGGCCCTAGAGAGGGCCCGTTTAGCGCTGCAGGGGCCAGGGGTGAAGTGGCCCGAACTCCATGGAACCTGCCTACCCTAGGGCCTTGCCCCAAAAGCAGCAGGCCCAGCACGATGCCAGCTGCTCCCTGCCCCTTGGGGCAGGAGGCGGCTGGCTGGGGGTAGGCAGGGCAGCTAGGAACTCTTCTCTGTGTCGGCAGGGGAGGGAGGGTGGTGTGGCCTCTGGCCCTGCTCCCCCTGCCTCCAAAGTGCCAGGGGCCATGGCACAGCTGCCCTGCTGCCTCTGGCTCTTGCGGTAGGAGGGTGGGAGCAGGACTGGTGCCTTGAAAGCAGGCAGCCTGGGTCGAGATCCCTTCAATCCAGCCCTGGCGTACCCCCTGAAGCCCATAAGAGGCTGTCTGGTGCCTAGGAGCTCTCATATTTGCCTCTCCTCCCTGTGCCTCATGCCTCCTGCCCTCTCCATTGCCCCCTCCACACAGAGCAGAAGGGGTCCCAGCCACTGGGACCCTTCCTGCTCTGTGTTGGGAGTGGCTGCACAGAGTGGGGCATGAGGCTGGTGGGAAGCAAATATGACTTGTCCCCTGGGCGCCACATAACCTCGGTACTCTGCTGCCCCCACTGCTGAAAAATCCTGCTGCTGGTGGCTCTTTTGGTGGCATGGGGGGGCATGGCATGGTGGCAAGGAAGAGACAGTGGTGCTACAGGGAAAGAGAGCTGCCATCTCTTCACCCGCAGCCACTGCCATCTCTCCTCTGCAGCTGTTGCCCCCCACCCCAGTGCCACAGCACTGAAAGCTGCCAGCAGTGGCTTTTTTTGGTGGCAGGGAGGGGTATTTTAGCTCACTGCTGCTGAAAGAAACCCCCTTTCCCTGCTACCAAAGGAAAAGCCACTGCTGGCAGCTCTTTCAGCAGTGCTAGGGAGGAGATGAAGAAGGGAAGAGGGAGAGACAGCGCCGCTGGGGGGGGGGGGGACAGGGAAGAGAGAGACGGCAGTGCTGTGGGGGGGGGGGGTTCCTGTCATCTCTCCCACTTCTGCCTGCACCAGTGAAAGAGACAATGGCAGTACCTTTTTTCAGCAGCAGGGGAGGGGGAGCCCAACACACTCTGCTTGGTGTGAGAGCCTTTTACCCTGGTGCTCTTAGGTGCCAGAGGCAAAATCCTAGATGCCATGTGACCTGGCACCTAGGATTTGTTGAGGCCTGGTGTAAGGTAAACCTAAAGTTTGGCAAGTATGCAGAGCTTCTCCATAGTACATGGCTGTATCCATGTAGTTAAGAATGAGTGTGATTTTTATCACACATTCTTTTCCAGCAGATTAACAGGCAGTATTTCTATACATAAAATGAAAAGTGGAATGACAATATGGGAGATAAAGCACCACCTAGTTGAAAGTTTACAAGAACAAGAAAACCTACACACTGTGGCTAATGCCAATGCACATCAAAATACATTGCTTTATGGCTGTCTAACACTACTGCAATTGTGCACGTAAGTCCTAACAGTACTTCTGGGAATGAAGTCAAAGTGCAAGCCAATCAGTGCTTCAGATACCACAGCGTCATTCCTGGATGTACTGCCTTTGGGCATGGTACTTACAGAGAGCACATCAAACCCCTAGTGACACCCACCAATGTTCAGAATGGAGTACCAAAATAATTACCTTTGCAGTGGGACACAGAACACTGCCTGTATCCAGATGCACCCACATTTTTTCAGGCCATTTGAAAGTTCACCTAATTAATCTTCTTTTCAGTTGGCTTCATTAAAAAGTGTATGCAGTATGGAACCAAGGCAACTACAGTCAGAGGTATGGCTGCACTTTTACAGAAAGAAAGAACATAAAACAAATACTCAGTATGTGTGGGTAGCTTGATAAAATCATACAGCTGCAATGTAGCCAATGAAGCAGCTATACACAATAGTCTGAAACTCATCTTATATCCATTTGTACCTTTACAGCTCATGCTGAACATTTCAGAATTAATGCCAAGACCTAACCCGAAGAGCGCACCTAAATTTCTCACCAGTCCAGCAAATGGAGTTGTGTCAATGTTTATCCAGTCTGGATTTGCACACCATTTCTTGGCCTTTGGGACAGACCATAGAAGATCAACATCAATCAGTTTGAGAACCAGGTAAAAACCCAGAGCAAAGATGAACAGAAACAAATTTGTCTTGATATATGTTCTCAAACTTGCTGTCTGAATAGCTGGAGTATGTTCCAATGCTTCAGCAACAAGCATTCCTGTGAATTAGAAATGCAGCATTAGGGCATGCATTGTGCTCTTGGATATTGAAAAAGAATCCCTTTCTAGGGCCTGCCTTTAAAAAACAGAATCAAACCTCTCATGGATTGTGATAGAACACTGAAAGAACTCATTCTTCTCCAAAACTACTAAGTCAAAATAATAAGTCCTTGTTACTTTAGATGTCCTGGGTCACATTATCAGAAGAGACTTGTAGTCCCTCACTAAAAAATAAACCCTGCAACAGTACACCTAAACAGGCAGGTGTCTCTCTCTCTCTTCACAGCATGAGTAGAGAGGGACACAGATTGCCACCACTAGCTCTCACAGGAGTGAACCAAGCCTGTCTATGCTCTTGGTCCTTCCCCTTTTAGAGTAGTGGAGATATTTTTCCCCTCTCTCTCCTTTCTCACTCACCCCCTTCCTGACTACACAGAAGAACAGAGAGGGGCATTAGTAACCTCAAACCATTGACTCAATGCTAAACATGCTTATTTGCACATGTAAAGTAGTCTAGAAGGTAACTGGAATTAAGGCTCGGATCATTCCAAGATCAGGCAGTGACTAAGGGAAGATTTTAAAAAATTACTAAATCCTGTTTTAAAAATGGATTTGTCACTTAGCAGCTTAGACTTCATAGAAAATCAATAGGCCTCAAGCTTCTAAATGCCTATGTTATTTTTAAAAATGGGACCAAGCTCCTAAAACAGTTCTGTGCTTTTGAAAATGTTCCCCCTAACACTGTATTATACTTAGATTATAGCCTCCTTGGTGCAGGGACCATCTTGTTGTTCTGTGTTTGTACAGCACCTAGTACAATCAGTTTCTGGTCCATTATTAGGGTTCCTACATGCTATAGTAATTCAAATAATTAATAATAATGGTAATGTATTCAAACTCTTAGTCCCTCCAGAAATCATATGCAGCTCTAGAGACACAGGATGAAAATCCCTTTAAATTACTATGACTTTTTTAAAATTTAAAACAAATTTATCTTGCAAGACACAAAGAATAAGAAATATTACCACCAATAACGCCGAGAATAACTTGATGAGGGAAATGTGTTGCTATGAATACTCTAGACACACACACACTGATCTGAATAATCCAAAATACACTCCAAAGGAATGACCAGGTAAGTCTATGAGAGAAAAAGAAATAGTGCAAATGAAATATCAAAAAATCCAGCAACAAAAATATTGTATTTCATTGTGTGTCCTTTAACTGGGTCCCAGATTTTTAGCAGGCAGAGATTCAAATTCAGCAGTTAGAGACAGATGATCAAAACCTCTGACAGTATAAGGGTGTTACCTTGCAATACCATTTACTTTAATGTGAATTTTGTCTTAAAGACTGTGGGATCAAACACTAATACTTTAACATCTAAGACCAGTTGCTTTGTTTGTGTTGTAAGACATCAGTGGAAAGGTAAAGTGGCAGGTGTATTTTTCCATGTTGTTTTCATCATGAAGGCATAATGCAACTCATGAGCCACACAGTCAAATAACAGTCCTTTCAAATTTGGTAACAAGTTTAAATAGTCTTAAGAAATTTTGGGCATTTTCTTTGCAATAAAATATGAATATGAATGACTGCTGCCAAAGCAGTACATTTAATTCATTAGCCAGTAGATCAGATAAAGAGAGTCACTGAACATAAATCAGAATTGCCAGCACTATTGATTTGCTCCCAGTCACAGAGACTTTAATGAAGGCAGGCTGAGATCTGTGCTATAGCAATGGCAAAGAGTTAACTAGATGTCACCCTAAAGAAAAATATAAATTGTCTCTGTATTCTGCTTCTTTGGCCAAAACTGATAAGCATGAAGACATGTTAACAATTTAAAAGTCAACTGAGAGGAAGATGAATTAGAAATACTTGCTATAGTAATGTCTAACAAAAATAAATATATAAATCCAGCAAAACAAAAATCTTAGAATATGAGAAATGGACTGACCTGTGCAATGTAACTACGGATTCACCTTTCCACCTCCCTGTGTAGCTCAGTGTTGCAGTTACCATTACATACCAGACACAAGAAGATCCCATGGCATGGCCAGATGGGCTTCCTGATTTAAAAAAAAAAAAAAAAAAAAAAAAAAAGAGATTTTAGCTTAAAAATCATTAATAAAATTTGGAATATAGAAAAATAATCATTATCATACAGGAACTTTGATGGCTTTTCAAGAGCTAGATCAGAAAGGCTTCAGAAAAAATTATTCACAGATTCTCCAGAACCTTTAACAGAAGCACAGTAGCAGATAACTTATAGACCTTAAATTAACATGAGCTGTGATGCTGAGATGAAAGTATTCTAAATAGATAGGTCAATACATCTGATTTTGGTTGAAAAAAAAGAAGCCACAAGAGTTACATTTATCTGCTGCATATCTTATTGATTATGGTGCCCAATTCTCTATAGCCATAGCTATACATATATCTGGACCAATGACGGGCCAAATGAAGTAAGCAATGGTACTAAAAGATGGGCTGACACTTCTTGAACTTGATACTGTTTTATTAATAATAGAACCCAGGTATGGTGGGTTGTGGCATGTCAAGGAGAATTTACAGACCAATATTAGATGGATGGTAAGAGTGCACCCTATCCTTATAATAAATTAAAGGAAGTAATTTTATGAACTGAGCCACCAAGTGTATGGAATACAGCTGTGTAAGACACGTATGTATGGAAATATGGGAGAAGTGGAGATTTTCTAATATTTTTATGAGTAAATTTTAAAATACACTAAAGTAATTTCAGAATTTAGATAGCCCTTCCAAGATTTTATTTGGTGCATATCCTCAGTTAGCAAGCAATATTTTCTGTAGCTCCTCCAAAGGGAGGAAAAGATCTTTTCTGTTATGTTAGAAGGGGCTTATTTATGTTCAGTCTGACGCAATAACCAAAGTGTTGAAAATTAAATGTATATAAAATGATATGGTAAAAGATTTCAGTAAATCCCTTCCCATGAAAGAAAGTTACAATACTTCAAAATTAATTACCAGAGACTAGTGCAATATATCAGAGACTCATTATAAACAAATTTCTGCATATTGAATGCTTTATTATATGCCAAGTCATTTACACAAATGTAACAGAACCAGTTCCCAAGCGTACTGAAAGTAGGGCAGAGATGCAGAGGATTTCAACCAGCTCTTGTGGAATTGAACAAAAATCAGCCCATAGTGGAATACTGCTAGTGAAATAATTCATAAAACTACGATTACAGGTCTCCCTGCGCATACCAGGTGTCAGATTTTCTCCTTCATCAGATTTGCAGTTATCAAATATGATGGAGGTAGGTGATGGCTCTTTAGTTCTCACTGGTCCTCTGCCCTGGTGTAGGCTTGAACAGTACAGAGGCTAGAAGCTACACACTAAAGGTCTCTTTGGCATGTGTCAGTTACGAACGGTCCTTAAAAACTATCCATGAGGTGGATATACTGGAGCACAAGTGTTCCAGCTCCTCCTGATCCTCACATCACTACCTCTAACACATCCTTCTTCCCAGCCACCACAGGCCCATTGAGCTGGAGGCTGCAGAAAGAAAGGCTGAGAGCTGGAAAGATGCTGCCAAGGCAGAGAATCTGACTCTGCATGTGGTAGGCTGGTGTGTCTTGCCTTCATGTGCAGTTAAAAGGGTAGAAAAACATACAAGGCTTTTTTGCAGGCAGAGGAGTCTGTTTGCACTACAGAAAATGTTGTGACCAATCCCTGTGGAGGTAGTTTAAAATGGTATGAGATATTTTAGTAAGGTATTATGGCTCTCTCTACACCTGAAAGCTTAGTTTGGACGTGCTTAGTTCGAACTAAGCAGTTCCTGGTTAGTTCAAACTAACTGAGGGTTAGTTTGAACTAGCTGCAGCTTTTTAGTTCGAACTACCCATGTTTTTTACTTCAAACTAACTTTTTATTTTGAACTAAAAAAGCGCAGCTAGTTCAAACTAAAAGTTAGTTCAAACTAAACAATGCTGCTAGCTCGAACTAACTGCTTAGTTCAAGCTTATTTAATTTGAACTAGCATGGCTACATCGCACTAGTTCGAACTAAAGTTCAAACTAAGCTCGAACTAAGTGCATAGTTCAAACTAACTAGTTTGAATTAAGCTTTTTGCTTTTTTTAGTTTAAACTAGACAAAGCCTAGTGGAGACAGGGACTAAATTAGTCCAGATTAAGTCTCTTTTATCCAGACTAATTTGCTAGGGTAGACATAACTGTAGAAACTTGCATCTCAGAAGGAAAATTACATTGATTTCTATGCCATCAACACACCTTTTCTGGATTTTGCCAGGAAATTCTTAATCATGATGGTAACACTTCACTCCTTCTCTCTTTCAAAAGATTTTTGTATGGCAGTTTCCAAACATTATTATAATTCATTTCATTGGTTAAACCAACTTACGATCTTACATTTCAGTGGTTGAAAATACCTTTGCTTGCTGTTCTGAGTCCTTTCATCTGAAAGTGTTTATCATACCCACATGCAATCTGTTTACTAGAGATAGGCCTGATGTTCAAAATTTAGATCTACATTTTGAAGTTCTGCCAATAATCAGAAGAGTGTTGGAGCTGAGCCCCCTGGATCCAGCTGCAAAATTAGTTGATCTAAGTTCAAATTTCAGAAACTTTCTTCCAAAGTTTGAGGTTCTCCAGATGCAGATTCTTAGTTCAAGCTATCTGCAGTTCTTACGTTGTTCACTGTTTTACATACTTTGCTCTTTTAAATATTCATGTTAGTGTACACTGTCTCGTGCTCTAGTTTTTTTCATTTAAACTACATGTTTAAAAAATTTTAAAGAACCCTAAATTAAGACAGCAGGCCCCATCACATAAAATAGTAAACAAATGCAAGACACATTGGCTCAAGCCTCTCATTCAAAATTTGAGTAAATTATGATGCAGCATGTTGCTAACAGAGAGAAAGAAACTGCCTCACACCTACCCATGTGAAAGACTGGAGAATCATAAAGCACATTAATCACAGTGACTACACATTTCTCATATATTAGAAAAAATCCATTTAGTAGGATCCATAAATAAAGCTGTTTAAACTCATAAAATCCAAAACGGGAATGCCTGATCTTAATTTGCCTAATTTCAAACTTCATGGATTTGAAAGTTCATTTGAGACTGAAGAAGTATGGAATTTATGTTCCCCTTAGGAAAGAATGTATAAAAGGAAGTTGATAGTGCTGAGTGAAACAATCCAATGAAAAAAATACATCTAGAGCATACATTACACCACATGCATTAGTGTAGTTTCTTATGCCAGCGTATAACTTTTGTGGGAGTTAGGTGTTCTATCCTGAATAGATTACCTAGTCTTCCCTTTAGTTAGAATAGAGGTAACTGTTGTTGGATTTATATTAAACTAAGTAAATTTGGGGGTGGAGGAGAACAAAGCAATAAGGGGAGGAAATATCAGGGGGGGAAAACCACAACATTATATTACTTATGTATCATGAAAAATTGCTGCAGTATGTCAGAAATCCTCAAACTCCTTTAGAGTCAACTCCTCTAATCAGGCGTGCTTTTGGGCAATGTTTACTTGCATATATGCTACACAGAGTTAATTGGATAGCAAAATATTTCACCTTCTCACTTATTATGCTAAGAAGAACACATCTCAGGTGCGTACTTACCATCAATAAACTTCTTTGAATCAATTCTCTGCAAATTGGTGTCACTTGCAATAGAACTGCCTCCATGAATGACTTCACAGCAAAGGTGAATCATCATTTCTGCAGTGGTAAAGTATATACTGGAAGGATAGTCCTCCAGCATTGACACTTATAATAAGTATAATTTTTAAAGTGTTGCCTTTCATAGATTAAAGATATTGAAACAAAAGTTCTGCCAATACACAGACCAGATAGTCTCAGCTCTTCATGGAAGCACCTATCACACATCTAATGTTCAATTTTTCTGTTACTTTTCCACTAATCTATTCTGCTGTGCCTTCAAAACTGAGCTCAGATGTCTGCATGCTGTACTTGATTTTCAGTAGGCATATTCAATTCACAGTATAATCACAATCACTGACTGCTACTTGCGGAAGTAATATCTGCAATATTATCGTTGCTGAATCAGCAAACGTTCCTTACCTGGCCCTGTTTCACATGTTATAGGAAATTGTTCAAGACATGGGCTTGACTGATTAGGATAGATCATTGTTTCTTGGACCCACCAATATGGACGATGGCCAAATAAAATCCTAATAGAAAAGAGAATAGTACATATGATATATCACAATAAAAAGATCTCTGAGTAGAAAAGCCCAAACAAAGCAAAATAATTTACCTTATGCTATATGTCAATGTTTGTATTGTTGGAATAATGATATCAATGCTCTTTTGGGTTCTTGGCTTGTCAAAATGTCACTGTAAACATATTCTCATTTTGTTAAATCTGAATGGTGAAACACTTTGTATTTTACATTTAAAAGGCAAAACTACACAGATAAATCTATAGGTTACAAGCAAGTATTATAATCTGGAGGCAGCTAGAACCTGCATCACAAAAAATACTGAGTTTTAGAAGACACAAAACTTACCATTTAAATATGAGGTTGAACCAATCCCCAATGACTGCCACCCATATCATTTTAATACCAACTGGGTGGTTAAGATGGAACCAAAGAGGAAAATAAATTAAAAATATATTCCGGGGATCTCCTACTTGTGACATGAAATTTAGAAAGTTCTGGTATGACCTGTAGTCCTTCTGTAAAAGCTGAATTATAAGCACACCATTACTATGAAGAATATCCATCTTTACTGGTTAAACTGTACTCAAAAGAAAATTCCTGTATTCTTTAGTTCCCAATGGCAAAATTAGAACCACGAAAGGCAAGCTATTAAAAATGAGAGGCAATGATTGACATTGCCTTTATATTGTTCCTGAGTGGTGTGTCTGGCCATTCCTGAAACATGTGACTCTACACATTGATGAGGAGACACGTGGGTTGGTTACTGATGGAAAGCTTCTCTGTTTGCGATTTTTAATTGGAGGAAAAAAGGTGAAGCACATACTGATTAGCAGCAAATCATGGGGAAAGTTTTGTGGAAACACAATGAATGTCTTATGCAACCCTTTGTATGAACAGTTGGAAAATATTTGCTTGAATTTTAACACAGTTCATTTCTCTGAAGGATGGACACTAGTAATTTGTATGCTTGATTAAGTGTTGCCTTTATAAAGACAACAAAATACATGACTAATTGGTCTAAACAGAAGAGTCATTAAATTTGTGCATTTTAATTTGAAATAGAATGTAGCTATAGTGCTGTATTTATTCCTTAGCATGCCACATGTTTTAAATTGTGATTAAACCCAAACAGTATACATAAATTAAGAAAAAGAAAACCTTTTAAAAGACAGGTTGCTTTCTAAAATGATAGCTTTCCCAAGGAGTTGAAAAATAATCATTTATTTTCTTTACACAAGAGACCATGTTAACTGAGGACACACTGAGGATGGATTTCCCGTATAAATTAACATGGAATAATGATAGTATTGACTGGAGTGACTCAGAGAATAGAGGAGGAGCTATATAGTCTAATCTGCCAAAGCAGCTCAAGCATAACCTTCTACAGCCTTGAATTCTTTTGAATAGTTTAATATGAATACTATAAAGGGATAGTAAATCTTAAACAAGTAATATTTTGCAGAAGCTGACTATTAATGTTTGCTGAGGAAAAAAGAAAGCAGACCTGAACTGAAATTCTAGATCTAACCTATGTACCTAATGTACAGCAGAACTAGAGGCCCAGTCCAGGGCCCACTGCAATCATCAGTAGAAAGACTTTCATTAATTTTAGTAAGCATTGTTTTTTGTTTAAAGGGTATGTCTACGCTGCAATTAAAGATTCACAGCTCAGCTGTGGTTGGCCAGAATCAACTGATAGGTTTGCAGGGCTCAGGCAGTGTGGCTATTAAATTGTATGGTAGACACTCAGGCTTGGGCTAGAGCCGGGACCTTAGACTCAGTGCCCTGTTTTGTTTTGTTTTTTAATCAGTGTCAACATATCCTAAACCTCCAAGTCCCATTCCAAACTGGGAAATGGGGTGGGGTTGACATCTTGGTCTGAGTCATAATTCAAGGTGCTTGGAATCAGATCTTTTTAGAAGTTCAAGCTGTGAACTCAAATCCAAGTCCATGGTTTGGATACAGGACTTTTGTTCAGTTCCTAATATCTAATTTTTAAAAAATGAATTTAATATCTCTTTTCACCAGAGGACACACTTATGGCATATAAAACATTTAAAAGAAATTCCTAAACTGATTACTAGCTCTTTAAGGTTTTAGGTTATTTTACAAGTGAATTAGTGTTGCTGAAATTAACATCACTAGTGAATGGTATGGCATAGTCACAACAGAATAGCCTTTATCATGCTGCACCGACACTGTACGTTAGCCATGACCTTAAAGGACCCCTTCTACAATGATAGGGCACTTCACATTTCATAGACACTGAATTCCTGATCTTTCTATGTAGATTGCTTGCAGGTGCCAATTAATGCCAACCAAGGTGACTAATTCCAAAGGGGTAGCTGTATTAGTCTAGTTCAGCAAAACAAGCAAGGAGTCCTCTGGCACTTCTAAAGACTAACAAATTTATTTATCGCATGAGCTTTCATGGGAGAGAATCTGACTTCATCAGAGGCTTTATAGATGCAGAACTAAGGAAGAGATTTTTGTGATCTGGTCTTCTGTCCATTAGACACTATAAAGAAACCTCCAACTCATTTACTTCCAGTCACTTACGAATCCTGGTTGGATTCTCCCTTTAGCAGCTCTTTCTATGTGCTACCAGTCCTACCTATTATTAAGGTTGCTTAGCACTTCTAAACCTGAAATTGTCCATTCTAGGTGTCTGCTCTGAGCTGAATTTCTTTTTGGAAAATTTCAGCTAAAACAGTTCTGCCCTTTCTGAGAAAAACTGTACATCACTTTTCATAGATTCATAGATTTTAAGCTCAGAAGGGACCAGTATGATCACCTAGTCTGACCTCCTGCACAATACAGGCCACAGAACCACCTGCCCATTCCTGCAACAGACACGTAAACTGTGAATAGGCTCAGTGCAGACATCTAAGACTTTAAGATTAAATTCCCCAAAGATTCTCTCCATACTGAGTATGCTACAATTGAGGAGAGAGCACGTCTTTTCCTGGAATTGTAACTGCAGGCTGCTGAAAGCCATGATGGTTTGCATACCACAACAGAGAGTAGAGGGCCTGTCTCTCTCCTACCCTTTTCTATAGAACTCTCAATGAACCACCCCACCTGCTTCAGGTGACAACAGACAGGAAGCTTTTAGATTCAAATGCAGAAGGAAGATGAACCAGACCTCCAGGGGAGATGGGGGAAGTAGACTGGGACAAGGAGCTTGGAGTGGGGGAGAGAAGGAAGTAAATCAGCTGGAAAGGGAAACGGGCTGGGAGTTTGGATAGTAGGGAG
Organism: Podocnemis expansa; assembly: GCA_007922195.1. Classification (NCBI taxonomy): domain Eukaryota; kingdom Metazoa; phylum Chordata; order Testudines; family Podocnemididae; genus Podocnemis; species Podocnemis expansa. Next base: position 38,560,392 of record ML681984.1, on the reverse strand, counting down.
ACTGGGACTGGCTGTGAAAGGAAAATGGGAAAATGATGGGTGGGGGACACAGATCAGATGAGGAGCCCAAAAAGGGAGACTGGGTCTGGGAACCATGGGGAACAAAAAAATGTGGGACAGTAGGGCATAACTTAGGGCAGGATGTGGGAAAGAACACAGCAGAAGAGGCTCCAGGAGAGGAAAGCTGGTAAAGAGTGGGCAAGGAAACTGCTACTGGGATGGGGAGCTTGAAAAGGTAAGATAAGTACTTGCTGGACAAGGAGGCTGTGACTGGGGAGTGGAAAAAGGGACTGGCTAGATAAAGAGAACAGGACTGGGACAAAAAGCCAAGGGTAGGGAAGAGAAAGAACTAGGACATGGAAAGGATGAAAATAATAGGATAGAATGAGTCATGATGGGGGGGGGAGGTGGGAAATGGGAAGAAGCAGCTCTGTCCACTAGAACACACTTCCATCCAGAGCCTAGAATGAAACCCAAAATTCATGAGTCTCTCTAGTTTTCCGCTGCCAGCAAATATCTGTGAACCTGCTAATAAAGTACCTCATCCTCCTCTCGTGCTGGTCCATACAGAGGATAACAACCTGCTACTGCTGTCATTAGCTCAAGCAGTAGAGGTTTGTATGATCCCAACTCTGCCGATCACCCACGTCACTGTCAATATGAGGGAATTTGGTTTTTTTTCAGCTTGCTTTTTTAAAATGACATGCAATGAAACTATGTTAAAGGAACATTATCATGGATGCAAAATTAAGCACTCAGAATTTGGAAAATACCAGAATTAAGGTTGCCTGTGCAACCTTAATGCAACTTCCTGTACAAGCATGTGTACATTATAATTTCAGCTGGTTGAAAATTTTTCCTGTGAAATGTTTTTCCATCAGAAAGTGTCATATCACCAAAACCCTAAACTTTCCACAGGAACTTGCTGATTTTTACATTTTAAAAATAAAACTGAAAGAAATAGAAAAATAGAAAATTGACCTTAATGAAAGAAAATGTTTTGATTTTTTGTTTTGAAATGGCTTTTAATTTAAAATGAATCAGGGTTGTCTAGTGAGGACTGTTTTCTGTAGGACACATGCTTCATTTGTGGTGGAAGTTGGAAGCCGTGTAGGGAATGAGGCAAGGTGTTGCACAGAGAGAAATGACAGTCTGATGGATAAGGCAGTATAATGCTGCCAGGGTGGACTGGATTCTCTCTCTGCCTTAACCACACAGTTCCTATGTGATGCTAGTCAAGAGTCAAGTCATTTAAAACAAATTTCTCAGAGGAGATCACTAAGTTGTGTTCTTCATTTGATGGATACCTGACTTAAAACCTTTGCTCTGATTTGCAGTAGTACTGAGCACTCACAGCTGCAACTAAAGTCAATTGGGGGTGGGCTCTGAACATATGAAGTGCTATACCGTGCTAAAGACTCTCATAAATCAGGTCCTGTGTGTCTCAAATAGGGTCCAAAAATTAGTGGATACCTTTGACCTTAATTTCTCTGGGCCCCAGCTGTAAAATGGGGATTATTATACCCATTTGAACTTTGAGAAGTGTTGTAAAGAGAATTGGGTTTTTTGTTTCTAGTTAGTTAGTGTGATGCACTTGGCTATGATAGTGATGAATGCCACAGAAAAGCCCTGAAGGAAATTAATGATTCTGTATTCCGAGCAAGGTTAGAAGATTGTGCAGTAAAAGGAATGGGGCCACACACTGAGCAATGAGGAGAAAAACTATTTAATTGATGCTCATTAACCTAGCACTGTCCATCCTATGTACTGTATGAGGCAGCCACCCTTTGGAAACAGTAGTATGTGATCATGTAATTAAAGATTGCATCATAATAAATAAGCACAAAGGGGCTGAATTAAAGTGGCACAAGCAACCCTTATTCTGGCATTTGCTAACTTGCGAGCACTTGACTGTAATGTTAAGAACATTCTTTTAACAACTTTTTTTTGTGTGTACCATTTACATACATTTGCAGAGAGGAAACTGTACATGACTTTAGTAAAGTTTAGTGACTATAAAAATGAGAGAGATGCACAACCAGGACTTTGCAAGCTATAGCCACAAAGTTCTGCCAATGTACCTCATACCAGTGTTACAGATACAATTTGCTTTCCTCTAGAAAAGACATATACCAACTTGTCCTATAACTTTGTAATCACAATAAGTATTCTCTCTCAAGTTATTAATGGCGACCATAACTCTTTACACTTGCAAATTAAAATCTGATCAGGTCAACAGATGGTAACAACTCATTACTTTATCATCAGAATACAGTACAGATTCAATTATTAGAAACTCCCTGTTATCTGAAACAGGGTTTTCCTCTCTGACATCCATGAATCATATTGAAAAATCCCTAAGCTGCTTGAAAGGCCAATTCCATGATTGTATTCAGTGTCTCTCCACAATAATCAGATGGTAAGTATTGCAGAAACAAACAAACTCTGGAAACCAAAGAAGCTGCATGCAGGACACGGTAACTTTCCCGAACAGTGCCTTCCTACACTGGACTCTTTAAACCAAGCTGAAGAAAGCAGTGGAGGTTCTGGTCAGGCCTACTTCCCTCCAGGTTTTTGCTGAAGACAGCTTTAATGGTCACACATTCTCTTATGATGTGGATTCAATAAAATCACATGACAAATAATAAGTAAATTAACAAATAAGAAGGCATGGTTTAAATGGACACAAAGGACCTCTTTTACTGACTGCCATCTCTCATTTACTTTAGCTATTAAGAGGTTGTTTTTTTTTTTTTTAGAAGCTTTTTAGCAAATTCAGGTCCTAACGTGTTTACTGCTGCTAGCTTCACTGAGCCATGTAGAAAGCAGTAAAATACAGAATCATGATTCTAACTTCCTTGTGCTGTTTCTGAGTAGAATTAGTGTTACATGATTTGCAGTGCCCATTTGCTACTGCACTTTCCCCCATATTAGTGCCTCTGAATGATCCACTTCAATTTGTGCCACATGATACCAAACACATTTTCTATAACAATATCCTCTTGAAAATAAAATTTCAGGATAATTCAGCAATAAATATTTACTAGCTTCTTTGTTTGGTGCACATGCCATGAAAATTGCAGATTCAGCAAATTCAGCCGTCCCAGAGCCACTTTTGCTGTTCCCCAGGTTTGAACCTGAACAACTGCTTTTATTTGCCATTACAGTGTGACCTGATCCCATGACTTACACTTCCCTGCATTTATTTTCCTCCCATTCTGTAAGTTCTTCATCTTCAAAGCATCTGATGAAGTGGGATTTTCTCCCACAAATCTCCTGCAATACATACATTTCTTAATCTTTACGTGCCACAGGACTCCTTGTTTGGTTTGCTGAACCAGACTAACACTGCCACCCCTTTGGAACTTGATTATTTAGAGTTTTTTATTTCATTCCCAACAGCTTGTAGATCTGAAGCAGCCTGAAAGGTGGACTGGTCGTATAAATGTAATATAATACAGATTCACATCCCCTCTGTTGGTTGAAAAAACTGCTTTACCAAGTAACTATATAGCATAATTAGACTAGGCTAAAGTAACTCTCTCTTGTAACAAAGACAGGGTCATCAACACTAAACTCCAGTAGTACAAAAGACATTTGGGTCTGGTATGAAGATAAATATTAACAACTCATTTTCCTCTTTCTATATATCCTGCTGATTTAGAAATAATAGCTTTAAACTCAGTGCCAATGACACACGACAGTAGGTGATGCTTTAGCAGCCATCTTGTTTCTAGTACACAGCTCTAATAAGTTATTATTCAGTAACTGTTGCCCCATTAAAAAAAACTATTTTACAACAAGCAGGTTTACAGAACGCTGGCCCCTGTCAACATACAAGAAGGTAGTCCCAGGAGATATGTTCCTGCAGCTACAAGCAAGCAATAAATCTGGTTTTATTCCAGCCATGCCTCAGTTTGCTTCTTTAACCCCACATCTGCCATTCTTGAAACTCTGAGAATGATCTCTGCCATACAAAGCACAATGGGACCACTTATTTAACCTTCTATATACTTTTGTAGCATTCATATATTAAAGAAGGCATCCAATCAGGCCATTCTTTTTCCTGCCTTGGGACAATGCAATTCCATTTGCCCAAACAGAATCTATTCACAGAGGCAACTCCTCAGGACTCATTTTAGTACTTACAAGAGTAAGACTGTACAGAGATTAAATTAATTTCTTGGCAACATCCACGTGAAGTGATGTAGTCTCACAAAAGCTTGCAACCCTTGAACTTTTGCAGGGCCATAACTATGGCAGGGCCGACAGGGCACAGCCCTGGGTAACCCAAAGTGGCTAAATAGAGCCGCGCTATTAAAGGGGCAACTTTGCGGTGCCAGCTCTCAGCACCGCTAATGGGAAGGGTCGCGTTCCGATTGGAAGGTGCCCCGGGCAGCAGAACACCGTGTTATGGCTCTGCACTTTTGTATCAGAAAAGACAAACTCACTTCAGGGCTTTTTCAACTATGCCAGCCATGAGGACCCCTGCATATGTGAGCTATTTTTGTTTAAACCAAATTTAATCTCCTTGTTGCTTGCAGTAAAATACTGTCTCTCTTTCTCCATGTGGGGTAGAATTCCAAGACTTCTGGCATATTTTATGACTTTGTGGGATTTACATCTAGCAAATGCCTAAAAAGATATTGGAGAAGTTAAGATTCCTTAATAAAATGTGCTTTGAAAAATTCATTGTTCTTTTTGGCAGAAATCTTCTCCATTTGTTGCATGGATCCAAGACTTTTCCTTCTTTTCCTTCTGTCTTTTGTGCAATGTTTTAAAAGTTCCCTAATCTAAGATACTTCTGGTCTTTCAATTAATTTAAAAGTGTACAAAAATAAAGTACAACACACTGTAGAATCTTTTCAGTAAATGTAATTGACAGGGGAAAAACAACTGATAATATGTATTTAAAATGTTTGAACTGTGTCTTAATTTAGTGTTCTAAACTGAAAAAAACCTTGTAATTGGTTGTGCTAAACCCCATTAAAACTGACAGGTGTGAACTCACCCTTCAATTACATAACTTTAAGCATAACCCCCTAGCTAAAAAGAAAGTGTGTGTGAATCTACTTTTGATCGAGCACTGTTTTGGGAATGGGTGCATGGAGGGGACAGATCACACAGAAACTTGAGACAGACAGGAACAGAGAGAGAGAGAGAGAGAGTAAAAAAGCCAGTATGATGAGCCTGGAATAAGTTAGAGCAGTGGTTCTCAACCTTTTGTGCATCACAGCACACTTGGAAACATATTACCACTCTAGAGGAAACATGAGCCCACTTCCTCCAGGCCAAATCCAGCTATCTCCCCAATTCTCCATGATACACTTACTACTGTGCGGTGACACAGTCATGTGCCCCAACACAGTGGTTAAGAACCACTGAGTTAGAGAATGGGCTTTTGGCTTTGGGATTGACTAAAGAGACTTGGAGTCTGTAACCTAAGAAATTGCTCCTTTTGTACGTGGTTCCTTCTTTGTTCACAAACATGGAAGTTCATATGTTCCTTGTAAATAAACAAGACTACATCATAAAAAAACAGAATTTATCAATTTCTGCTGCCACTTGGAACATTCAAAGGGCCTTGAACTTTGGCTAGGTCCTGGAGTTGAAAAGGAGCAACACTGAGCTTGTGAAACCATTATGTTTGGGAGCTGGTGAGTTAAAATTTTGGAGACAGAGGTTTGATTTGGTTTTTAACAGTCAAATGTTTTACATATGCATCAGAAAGTAAACTGAGCTTAAAAACTTTTTTTGACTGATTGCTATTTCATTAAATTGATTTATAAAGGTAGATAAAAACGAAGCATAGTGCTATGCATCCTTAACAATAACTTAAAAAAAAATCAGAGTGAACTGTAGCAAAGAAAATAAAATGTTCATGACTTCTTTATACCTACCTATCAAAGCCAACATTATATAATAACTAAGCTTGAGGTTGCTAAGCAGGTGTTTGCAAGGAGAAAAAGCACTCATCAAAGCAATGATTTCTGTAACACAGTTAACAGACATCTATGTACTACCTTTCTGGTACATCTTGTTTTAGTAAATGCAGCAGTAACATTAATTTTACATGTCATAATTGTTGCTGGCATTGGTCCAGCTACAAAGATTAGTTGGTTGTGACAAAATCAGATGGAACAGTTTTAATAGCAGTGGAAGGCAGGTATATCAGTCCTCGAATGATAAAGGTCCTTTTCTGTTTGTGCTGAAGAGGTTACCTCAGGTAAACTAGGAACACTGAGTCCAATCATGTGCTGCCTATAACCTCTAAAAATCCCTCTTTAGGTTTGCCAGAGGGAGAAGAGACAAGCTGCAGCTGGACCAGTGGCAGCAAAGAGTGGGTTGAAGGCCACATGCTCTTTATAAGGCAAGCAAATAAGCTAACTGCCTTTTGGACAAGGACTAGTATCCAGAGGTCAGCATAACAAGACAGTGCCCCAGAGGGGGGCAGGGAGAAGTTTGTTCCCTTTTTGCATTATGAATTTATTACTTTGGTTTGGCTGAAAAGCCCTGCATGGGCGTACCCTAAGGCGTGCCTGGTAAATTACTTTACTCCAGGCCCCATCCTCCACACCAACCAACTGCCAGAGGTGGAAATGCAGAGCCCATTGAGGGGAAGCAGATGCCTTGTCACCCTAGTAATTTACAAAAGGTATAGAGCAGTGTTTCCCAACCAGTGTGCCACAGCACACAGGTATGCCGTCAGGTCTGAGCAGGTGTGCTGCAAAATTTTTTGAAAAGCTACTCAAAGAGCTCTGGATTGGCTCATTAGCTCATGAATATTCATGAGCTCATTTGGAAAGTATATGGTGGTATGCCTCAAATTAATTAAAGGTAGCAAGGTGTGCCACAGCAGAGAAAATTTTGGGGACCACTGGTATAGAGAGTTTACATAGAGCTGATACACAACTGTCTTGTTAGGCTGTAAATAATACCTTGTAAATGGGACACTAGAAATGGTACACAAGGCTGGATATTAGAAAAAACTTTTTTTACTAGACGAGTTGTGAAGCATTGGAATGAGCTGCCTAAGGAGGTGGTGGAATCTCCATTTTTGGAGGTGTTTAAGGCCCGGCTGGACAAAACCATGACTGGGATGGTTTAGTGGGATTGGTCCTGCCTCTGGCAGGGGGTTGGACTAGATGACCTATGAGGTCCCTTCCAACCCTATGTTTCTATGAAAAGATAACCCCTTTTTGGGGGAGGGAAAACCTCTCCAGGAAACCCTCCCTATTTTCCTTTTTCTTTTTACCTTCCCAAACGTGCCTTATTGCAGTAGTTGTCAAGCTTTTTTCCTCAGGACCCAGTTCCAGACACCTCTGCCATGCGGTGACCCTCCACTGAAAAAAAGCAGCCACTGCCAGAAAACTGAACAGTGACCGTGGCTGTAGGGGGGAGAAAGGGAATGGGAGGGGAACAGCACAGGCCAGCTGGGGAGCAAGGAGCAGCCCCCATCCCCAGGTGCAGCGCCGGTGCTGCAACTCAGTACCTTTGTAACTTTGATGATCACTGATCATGGAACATGCAGAGGGTGATCCCACATGCCATGTGCCTGTTTCAAATCAGGAAGTATGTCAAGTCTCCAAAATTGCATGTAGTAGCCGGGAGTGTATGTGTAGGAGCTCCCTGTAAATAGGGCGGTGGGGGTGACTAGATGGAGAAATCAAATGGAAGTGCCAAGGCAGGGGAAGGAGGAGAGAGCCAATGGCAGGCTGGAAAGAAAGGTCTAGAAGTTCCTATCTGCTGCTGAGCCTGTCCAAGTTCTTCCAGGTCCTGCTAACCTTCGCCACTGACAAATCCCAGGAACTAAAGCAGCCCCTCTGGGTTCCACTTTCATGCAGACTCAGGGAACGGATGAAGAGCAGAGATGAGTTTCCATAAACACACAATTGTCCACAATATTGTGACTGAAGGGGTGCTAGCCCTCCCTACTTGGTCTGGTGACCTCTGTCGCTGGCAGTGTGCATAAGGCAGCAACACAATGGGCCTATCCACTCCCCTTCAGACTGGGATCTTGTTATACCCTGTGTTGCTCCACAGTTTTACTCTGCTGTGGGGCACAGTAGTTTCCCAGGATTCTCAAGACTGCCATGAGATTTGAGGCAGTGGTGAGCTTTACTGTATTGCCCTACAGACCTCTCTTGTCTACCTTGTTTCCCAGTAAGGTTAAGTCAGCCTCCTGCAAGGCCAGGTCTCTGTACAGCTTAACTCTGTCCAGCAGATTCATCCCTGAGTTGGATTTTATTCTGCAAAATCTTGGGCTCAAGCTTCCAACTGAATTCCATGGCTCACATTGCCAGCTGGTATGCTGCAGAAAGCTCACCGCTCAGACACTACTGCCATGTTTCACCCACAAACAGCAAAGCTCAATACAGGTTAAGCTGAACAAGTGGAGCCTTATTAAGCCCTGTGCAATGCTCTGCCTATGTGGCTCAGTTCCCAAGTTCCCTCAGTGTCCCATCCACAGCAAGTTCCAAAGGAGCAGCTGTGTTAGTCTAGTCCAGCAAAAACATCAGGGAGTCCTGTGGCATATAAAGACTAACAGATTTATTTTTCACATGAGCTTTCATAGGAGAAAACTGCACTTTGTCAGATACTTTGAAGATAGGGTAACTTACAGAATGGAATGAAAATAAATGCAAGGGAATGTAAAACATGGAATGAGGTCATACATTAACAGCAAACTCCCTTGCATTTATTTTCATTTCATTCTGTAAGTTCCCTGATCTTTGAAGCATCTGATGAAGTGGGATTTTCTCCCACAAATGCTCATGCGACAAATAAATCTGTTAGTTTTTAAGTGCCACAGGATTCCTTGCTTTTTTCCTATCCATAACAGTCTCCATAAGGAACATGGGCCCTCTGACTCCAGCTCCACTTCTCATGATATACCATCAACAACAGCTCTAGAGCAGTCAAACTGTTAACCTTCCCTGTTTTGCTCCTTTGCATACCAGAACCACAATGGCCTCATTGCCTTTAGGGTCCTATGAGACCATGAATATCAGGGTGGGACCATTAAGACTAATAATTAAAAAGGGAAGAGAAAAGCAAACTCTTCTAGTAGGAGCCTGTGTTAGACAGTATGGTATTTTTATGAAAATCTACAAGTTATAACTTTTGTTTGCAAGCAAAGGAAGTCAACCCACTGAAAAAAAGACAAGCCCTAATTTGTAAAAATAACTGCAACCCCTCCCCCAAAACTCCCAGAAATGGTGGTATAAGGGGGTGTCCAAAGCAATGTTCCCTCTAAGGCCCTGAGGCAGCTGACCAATACAAGCTGCTCGCTGCATGGGCCGCCTCCCCCATCCTGGCAGGCCCAATCCTGCAGAGGCATGCGAGCCCGATTGTGCACGCCCCCCCCCCCCCCCCGGCCGGGGGGTCACGCGTCCCGCTCAACCCCTCCCCCCATTCTTACCCAGCCGCATGGGTCCCAGCCATGGCTCCTGGAGCCAGAGAAGCACTGACGGAGCATGCTCTGATGTTCTGAGCATACTCTGTCAGAGCTTCTCTGGGCGGGAGTTTCAATAACTCCCAGCTCCGGAGCAGCTCTCTACCAGCTGGAAGACAGCGTCTTTCAGTTGGGTATAGGCTCTGGCTGCCAGCCGTGCACAGAGGGCAGCGTCCCCTGCATGGGGCAGTGGGGGGGGAGCTGCAAGGCCACGCAGCTGCACAGCTTAAGGGGAACATGGGTCCAAAGTTTTTTTCTTTTCTTCATTGGGTCTATTGCTAAAAAGCTCAAAGGTTGCTTGCCAGTGGCCTCAGTTCTTTTCATGTGATCAGGATGCAAGCTGGAAGCTAAAGTTTGCCTTTCATCTGATCTGCGAATAACCCTCAGTCCCTCAATCACTTGAGAGAAGCCTCCAGAGGGACACAGTGAGTCAGAGAGAAGGAGGCATAGTGATTGCTTGAATGACCATTAACACTTCACTGTTAAACCTAATGACACTTTTTCACATCCCTGGCTTTTGTCTCAGGGCTCTGCACTGAAGGCTCATGCTACGTTAGGACGTCTCCCCTCCCTTTGGCTCCCCAGAGAATAGCGTCTGCTGGCATGGGAGCCCTCTCCTTTCCCCCGCAGCACCGTTGCCATGACCCAGTAACTACCCGTCTGCGACCCAGTACTGGGTTGTGACCCCAACTTTGACGACCACTGCCTTATTGGATCCACCCATCCTTCTAGCTAAAGTCTCCTCTGGCATCTATTAAAATTGCTCATGGATTACTCAGAGAAGGTACAGCAAAAGCAGTATGAACTGGGCACCAAAAACAGGATACATTTATAGACATACATATATAGAGATTTTAAATATATGTGCAACTTATTTTATGAACCATAGAGGCAGTACACAAGATAAGCACTTAGGCATCCTTCCAGAGGAGTAGTATTATTAGCATATTTATTACTTCCACGGGTGAAACTATACCTAAATTATCACGATCATTCAACAGACAGTTTATTTACAGGTCAAACAGATCCAGGAAAATGACCAAAACCACCCAGAAAGAGTAGAAGGACTCAAGAACCTGAGAGCCCTTGGTCCTGCAAACACTTATTCAGGCGCTTCACTTCATTGCTGTTGAATATTTCTATCGAAATCAATGAAAGTACTCACAGTAATAAAGTGGAGCACCCGCATAAGAATTTGAAGGATGGGCGTCTAAATGGCTATAATTCTGCTTTTCAAAAGCAAGCATTTTAGCAACTGCACATTGATAATGTAATATATGTATTCACAACATGGCACATATTGGATGTGTAACCCTGTGTTAAAGTTTATATAAATGATCATGTCAAGAAATTTATGGGTTTGGAGAATGACTTAAAGAAGTCTTTAGATTCACTAGCTCTTCTGTGGAGTGAAGTAGCCACTGGTCCACCTCTGTAAACAGGGGTCTTAGACCACAGGCTCCCCAGTGTCAGTCTGGTGGCCTTGCCTGTGACCATTGCAGCATACCAATGCCTTCAGCATCAGTGTGGAAATCCCTTGCATGGTGCAGAGACAGGCCCTTAATGGTGTGGGTGCTTCACTATTGTCCCATCTTCTGCAGCCCAACTATGGAGCGTGAAGTATGCAAGTGCATTTTCCTCAGACAAATAAACTCCATGCTCTAATCATGATCAAAAGGTTAGTATTAAATGAACAATTCTCTATTTGTTATTCTAGTTACTGTGATTTTCAGTAAAACAACCAGAGAAAGAAGGAATATATCCACTGGGTAGATATAATACGTTTAGATTTTCATTGTGGCAGCTGTCTGAATTGTCCTTTAAGCAGAACTTGCACATTTTATTGACTATTACTGTAACTCATTCTCTCTTCTAATCAATACATGTAAGATCACTGTGTACAGTGATCTGCTTGATTTGTTGTTTATCATAACTCAGGAGAAAAAAATGAAGAGGAAAGCTGATTTAAAATGTCCATCAGCATGGATGCAGATCAGCACTATGGAACTGGTTCCCAAGGTGACTGTAATGCCCAGAGTAATCAGTCTTCAGGTCTAGATAATACATACACAAACCACTTTAATTTTCTTTGGTATCTCAGAATGAGTACCAGGGACATTGCTGGTGCCTGGCACACAGGGCACATTCCCCAAGTCTTGGCGTCAGTGCCCCAAGTGGCCAGGGCAGCCCCTGCCTCTCCTGGCCCTGTCCCTGACCGGGGACCCACGGCCGGGGTGTGCACGGCAGCACCTGCCTATTGAGGCCGGGCCACCCATGGCAGCTCCCGCCACCCTCCCTAACTGAGGATCCAGGCCAGGCCACCCACTGTGGTACCTGCCTCTCTTGGCCCTGAACCTAGCCAGAGATCTGGGGCCAGGCTGGCGGTGGCAGGAGCCCAATGCCAGATCAGGCTCGTACTGTCTTGCAACCAAGGGGTGTGGCCCAGGGTCTTTCCCCGGGGCAGTGACGTTCCTGATGAATACATCAATATGTTACTGAAACATGAGGAGAAAATGCTTGTTCTGGATCTTGACCACAGGTTAGACTCATAGACTTATAGACATCAAGGTCAGAAGGGACCAATATGATCATCTGGCCTGACCTACCACACACTGCAGGCCATAAAACCTCACCGACCCACTCCTACAATGAACCTCAAACTCATAACTGAGCTATTAAAGTCCTCAAATCATGATTTAAAGACTTTAATACAGAGAATCAACCAGCAAGTGAGCCACGCCCAATGCTACAGAGGAAGGCAAAAAACCCCCAGTGCCCAAGCCAATCTGTCCTGAGGGAAAATTCCTTCCCGACCCAAATATGGTGATCAGTTAAACCCTGAGCACGAGGACAAGTCCACAACAGCCAGACAAGAAGAACTTTTCTGTAATAACTCAGAACCCACTCGATCTAATGCCCCTTCCCAAGCTCAGTTTTGAAGGCACCTAAGGTTTTTGCCCCCACCACTTCCCTTGGTAGACTATTCCAGAACTTTACTCCTCTGATGGTTAGGAATCTGCATCTAATTTCAAGCCTAAATTTTCTGAAGGACAGTTTGTATCCATTTGTTCTTGTGTCCACATTGGTGCTGTATTCAAATAATTCCTCTCCCTCCCTTGTATTTATCCCTCTAATGTATTTATAAAGAGCAATCATATCTCCTCTCTGCCTTCTTTTGGTCAGACTAAACAAACCAAGCTCTTTAAGTCGTCTCTCATAGGAAAGATTTTCCATTCCACAAATCATCCTTGTAGCCCTTCTTTGCACCTGTTCCAGTTTGACTTCATCTTTCTTAAACATGGGTGACCAGAACTGTACACAGTACTTCAAGTGAGGTCGCACCAGCGCCTTGTATAATGGTACTAACACCTCCCTATCTCTACTGAAAATACCCCTTCTGATGCATCCCAAGACCACATTAGCTTTTTTCACTGCCACATCGCATTGGCTACTCATTGTCATTCTGTGATCAACCAGTACGCCCAGGTCCTTCCCCTCCCCCATCACTTCTAGCTGATGCATTCCCAACTTATTAGAAAAATTCCTGTTATTTATCCCTAAGTGCATGACCTTGCACTTCCCATTGTTGAATTTCATCCTATTTCTAATGCTCCACTCTACAAGGTCATCCAAGGTCCCTTCCAACCCTATGATTCTATGATTCTGCATGCTTTCCCGATCCTCCTCTGTATTAGCAATACCTCCCAGCTTGGTGTCATCTGCAAACTTAATTAGCACATTCCCACTTTTTGTGCCAAGGTCAGTAACAAAAAGGTGGAATAAGATGGGTCCCAGGACTGATCCTGGGGAACTCCACTAGTAACCTCCTTCCAGCTAGACAGTTTACCTTTCACTATGACCCTCTGTAATCTCCCCTGTAACCAGTTCTTTATCCACCTTCCTATTTTCATATTAATCCCCATCTTCCCCAATTAACTAATAATTCTCTGTGTGGACCTGTATCAAATGCCTTGCTAAAATCTAAGTAAATTAGGTCAACTGCATTCCCTTTATCTCAAAAATCTGTTATCTTCTCAAAAAATGAGATCAGGTTGGTCAGGCATGGTCTACCTTTTGTAAAGCTGTGTTGTATTTTATCACAGTTACCATTCTCCTCAATATTCTTAAGTACCTTCTCTTTAAAATTTTTCTCCAAGACCTTGCATACTGCTGAGGTGAAACTAAAACGCCTGTAGTTACCTGGATCCCTTTTACTCCCTTTCTTGAAAACGGACCACATTAGCAATTCTCCAGTCATAAGGCACAACCCCTTTGTTCACTGACACTTTAAAAATCCTTGCTAAAGGGCTGGCAATTTCATGTGCAAGTTCCTTCAATGTTCTTGGATGGAGATTATCCAGACCCCCTGATTTAGTTCCATTAAGCAGCTCAAGCTTGGCTTCCACCTAAGATATGGTAATTTCCACTTCTACATTCTCTTTCCCATTAGCTGCCCTACCTCTGTCCCCAATCTCACCATCACCCTCATTAAAGACAGAGGCAAAGTACTTATTTAGATATTCAGCCATGCCTAGATTATCCTTGATCTCTACCCCATCCGCAGTGTATAATGGTCCAACTTCATCCTTCTGTGTTTTCTTTCTATTTATATTGCTGAAGAACCTTTTACTATTGGTTTTGATTCCCTTTGCAAAGTCTAACTCTGCTTGGCTTTTGGCCTTCCTCACTTGATCCCTACATGCTGTGACCTCTAAAAGGTAGTCCTCCTTTCCTATACCTCCCATCTTCCACTCCATGTAGGCTTTGTGTTTCCTCCTAATCACCTGTTTCAGATGTACATTCATCCAGCTTGCTTTAGAACCCATGCCTGAAAATTTTTTCTTCTTTGGAATGCAGGCTTCAGATAGTTCCTGCAGCTTTGTCTTGAAGCAGTTCCAAGCATCCTCAGTGTTCATATCCATGAATTCTTTGGTCCAGTCCATTCCCTAGCTAATTCCCTTAATTTTTTGAAGTTAGCCTTTTTGAAGTCAAAGACTTTGGTCACCGATTTATTTTTGTTTACCCTTCCATTCAGTTTAAATTGGATTAGCTCAGGGTCACTAGAGTCTAGGTGTCCCCTACAACTAATTCCTCTATGAGGTCCTCACTACTGACTAATACCAAATCTAAGATCGCATCTCCTCTCGTTGGTTTGGAAACTGCTTGATGGAGAAATTCATCTGCTATCACAATCTGGGCCCTTTTATTGCTGCTAGCGCATATCCTCCAGTCTATATCTGGGAAGTTAAAGTCTCCCATAATCACACAGTTCCCCTGCAGTATTTACTTCCTTAAAGGCCTTAAAGAGTTCTCTGTACATGTCCAAACCAGATCCCAGCTGTCTGTAACACACCCCAAGCAGTAATCCAGGTGCTGGACCTGGGTCTTATTTAAAATCTAGTTTTACATATCTTGTAAATCATCATGTACAAACGACATTATGGGAACTCTTGAGGAATGACAATAAATGTGCTCAGTTTTCAGATCAAAAAATTGTTTTTCTTACTGCCAGAAGTTCAAACTCATTATAGCTTCTGAGAGTCACTGAAGTAATACAATAGGTAAATATTTGCTTTGCTTACAGATTCCAAAGTCAGAAATGATCATCTTGACCTGCTGCTCAACACAGGCTGCAGAACTCTCCCCAGAATAATCCCTGATTATCTTTTAAAAAAAAACATCTAATCTTGATTTTAAAATTGCTGGTAATGGGATTGCTACAGATGGTAAACTTGTTCCAATGGTTAACTACTCTCACAGTTAAAAACATCACACCTTAGTTCCAGTCTTAATTTGTCTAGTTTCATCTTCTAGCTATTGGATTGTTATACTTTTCTCTCCTAGGCTGAGGAGCCCATTATTAAATATGTTCTCCATAGCTACAGAGTATAACAAAGTGACTCCTTAACTTTCTCTTTTATAAGCTGAACAGATAGACTCAAAGATCTCAGTTGCTATAAGGTGTGGTTTCTAATTCTTCAATCATTCTCATAGCTCTTCTCTGAGACATCTCCAATGTAACAACATCTTTTTAGAATTGTGGACACCAAAACTGGATACAATAGTCCTGGAGGAATTGCACCAGTACCAAATACAGGGGTAAAGTAATCTCTCTACTCTTCAAGATTCCCCTGTTTAAACCTCCCAAGATTTCATTGCATACACAGCTTTACCCTTAAAGACAGTTGAAAAAAAAGTCAGCTTATAGTAGAAAGTTATTTCTGATTATAATATTCAAAAATCATTGGGTAGGTACCCAGACACCACATTTATGGAATAGGGATGTAAAACATTGTGTAATAAAGAATCTGTTTATCTGTTCTAAAACTAAAATGGTTAAATGAATGGTGTGGGGACTGGGGGGAGCTGTTCAGTGAGGGATGCCTAGTTGTGGTTCCCCATGTATGGCATGTGCAGAGCTGCAGCTGGGCAGCTTTCACTCACTGAGAGCTAAGCAGAGCCCAGTCATGGCTTCCCTTGCCCCTGATTTACACATGCAGGTGGGGAGCTGTGCTAGGTTTGTCACCTCTGTTCCAGCAAGAACAGCTGGACTGCTCTCTCTCACGGGGAGTTGAGTTCATCTGCCACTTCTCCTCAGTTTAAAAGACAATCAGCTATTTAAAACTTTTAAACAACTGATGCCATATATCCATTTAAACATTTAGGGTTTTACATAGAATTGTAGAAATTTGAAGGGAACATAAAAAGTCATTGAGTCCAGTACCATGCACTCATGGCAGGATCAAACACCATTTTAAACCACTCCTGACAGGTGTTTGTCTAACCTGCTCTTAAAATTTTGCAATGATGGAGATTCCAGAATCTCCTTAGGCAACTTATTCCAGTGTTTAATCATCCTGACAGTTAGGAATTTTTTCCTAATGTCCAATCTAAACCTCCCTTGCTGTAATTTAAGCCCATTGCTTCATGTCCTATCATAAGCAGTTAAGGAGAATAATTTTTCTCCTTCTTCCTCCTAGGTACTTGAAAACTGTTATCATGGTCCCTTTCAGTTTCCTCTTTTCTAGACTAAATAAACCCAGTTCTTTCAATCTTCCCTCATGACTCAAGTGTTCCAGATCTACAGTCATTCTTGTTGCTCTTCTCTGGACTTTCTCCAATTTGTCCACATCTTTCCTGAAATGAAGCACTCAGAACTGGACACAATACTCCAGTTAAGGCCAGGTCAGGGCAGAGTAGAGTGGAAGAATTACTTCTCCTTTCTTGCTCACAATACTCCTGTTAATACATCCCAGAATGGTGTTTGCCTTTTTCTTTTTTTTTTTTTGAAGCTTAGACTGTTGACTCATATTTAGCTTGTGGCCTACTGTGATACACAAATGCCTTTCCGCAGTACTCCTTTTGCCCATTTTGTATGTGTAGAATTGATTGTTCTTTCATAAGGGGAGAACATTGCATTTGTCTTTATTGAATTTCATCTATCAACCTCAGACCATTTTACCAATTTGTCCAAATAATTTAGAATTGTGATCCTATCCTCCAAAGCACTTGCTATCCCTTTCAGCTTGGTATCATGCACAAGCTTTACAAGTGTACTCTCTATGCCATCATCTAAATCACTGATGAAAATATTGAACAGAACAGGACCCAGAATTGATCCCTGCGGTACTCTGCTTGTTAGGTCCTGCCAGCATGACTGTGAACCATTGATAACTACTCTCTGGGAGTGGTGATTCAACCAGTTATGCAACCATCTTATAGTAGCTTCATCTCCATCTCCATTGTCCTTTCCTAGTGTGTTGATGAGAAGATGACGTGAGACAGTATCAAAACCCTTAGTAAAGTCTAGATATACCACATTTACTGTTTCTTCTCTATCCATAAGGATTGTTACCCCATCAGAGAAAGTTATCAGGTTGGTTTGAGATGATGTGTTCTTGAGAAATCCATGCTGACTATCACTTAACACCTTATTCGCTTCTAAATGTTTGCTAATTGATTCCTTAATTATTTGCTCCACTATTTTTCCTGGTACAGAAGTTAAGCTGACTGATCTATGATTCCCTAGGTTGTCCTCATTTCCTTCTTTATAGATGAGCACTATATAAATTGCCAATCTCCATCCCTATTATTTGCATCCTTATTATGGACAGTGTTTCAGAACCTATACAGCTATTACAGACACCATGTTTTTTTCCAGTTGGGAGCAGCTGTGCAATTAGTTTGACCATTTAAAAAATATTAAGTTAGATATAAAAACTTTTTACCTATTTACAGGTCACTTTGCCAGTTCTGCCACTTTGTGTGAAAAAAAAATGCAGAAATGATTGCTCAGTGTAAGTACAATGTTACATTTTATAGTAAAAAAAAAAACAAAAAAACACCCCAAAGAGTCAATTGGCACTTAAAACAAGGAGTCATGTGGCACTTTAAGACTTAGTCTTTAAGTGCCACATGACTCCTTGTTTTATTTTGGGTTTTTTTTGTTTTTGTTTTTGTTTTTTTTTGGCTGGACTAGACTAACACGGCTATCCCTTTGGAAACTGACATTTTATAGCGCCTATCCAAAATATTTTAAAATAAAATTCATTTAAGATTTTCACAATAGGTATATATAAATGATCCTCACTTTAAAAAAACTTTAAAAGCAGTCATGCCACTTAATCCTGGATGAATCAGACTAGAGCATTTACTCTCTGGTACTTATAGCTCTTTTCTTCTTATAGCTCTTTCCTTCTTAGGAGACATTGATTTGTTATACAGCATAGTTTATAGAAGCAGTCAACTATTACACTGAATAGAGCAATTTTACTGATGATTATTAACTGAACAGAATCAGTAGGCTGTAACTGAATTGTGTTGTGTTTACAATTTAGATAACTATATCTATATTTTGTGTTTTAATCCTAGGGAAGAACTACTCATGCACTGTCTCATTTATAAAAAGGAACTGTGTAATGCAAAAAAGGAAAAAGCAAAGCTATGTATCAAATTAATGTATTTATAGTGGCTAATTGAGAAACCTTGATAAATGCCATCTTGCCCAACTGATATCTATTCAGAATGTTGCTGTGAAAATCATTTTCCTAACTGTTGCTTTGACCATGTCACCCCCCTGTAGGCTCCCTCTCCCTCTTCTCAATCACATTACACATAAGCTACTTGTCTTCATTTTCAGGGCCATTTATGACCTATTCCCCCCCCACCTATCACTCTCACTCAGTACTGAAAGGTCAGCTGTCATCTTTCATGGCTTCATAATGCCAGTCTCCACTGCCCATTATTACATTTTCTAGTAAGTACCTTTGCGCTTTTTCACATGCTGCCACTTAAGCTTGGGAAAATCTCACCATGAACAACTGCAAAAGTCATTAGCCTTCTTAAAACTCCCCTATACCATGGCACCTAGAAAAACAAAAACAAAAACATGAGAACAGTCAGGTCTCGTCTACAGTTCAGAATGTTGTCAACACAAGTTAACAGCAATGATCAAAAAGTGGTATGATTGCAACGCTCATGCCT
This sequence comes from Podocnemis expansa, assembly GCA_007922195.1. Classification (NCBI taxonomy): domain Eukaryota; kingdom Metazoa; phylum Chordata; order Testudines; family Podocnemididae; genus Podocnemis; species Podocnemis expansa. The sequence goes on along the minus strand of ML681984.1, from coordinate 38,541,455 downwards.
ATCCACACAGCACCCATTGTGTCACCAACGTGTGTCCACAATTGGTGTTCTAGCACAGACAGTGAGAGCAGAGCATTAGGGCTATGCCTACAGTAGGGGGTTTACGTCGACTTAATCACCCTTACGTCAACTTAATCAAAGCCCAGGCTACATTTAGTATTTATTAAATCCACTTAAGCATTTGCATACGTTGACTTAACTTTCACCTTTAAAGTTGACTTAATTTTTACATCAACTTTATTAAGTTGACTTAAGTCAATATAGCTTGGCATTAGGCTTAGGTTGATTTAACTGGCCTCCTGTCCATCTGAAACCTTCTTGGCAACCAGGAAATGCCTGCCCTGGCGAATCCCAGGGCAGGATCTAGCCTAGCCCACCCAGCTCCACAGCCAAAGCTAGCCAGGCCTGCAGCTATGTTGGAGGCATGGCTGAGGGCAGAGTCAGGCAGGCTGGAAGGCGGGCCCTCTCCTGGACCCAACCGGAGATCCTAGATCTACTAGCTGTGTGTGTGGGGGGGGGGGAATGAGTCTGTACACTCCTGGCTCCAGGGCAGCCAGAGGAACCAGGCAGTGTATTGGACCATCTCTGAGACCCTGGCAGAGAAGAGCCACACCTACACCACCTAGCAGGTGTGAGTGAAAATTAAGGACTTCCATCAGGGCTACTACAGGGTCTGGGCAGCCATGCAGTGCTCGGGGGCAGCTGACATCACACGTCCCTATTACACCCAGCTGCATGCCCTTCTGGGCCAGGAGGCTGATGACGGCCAGCCAGCCGGCATCGTTGACATCACTGAACCCCCCCCCCCCCCCCCCGACCAGGACAATGACCAGGAGGAGAGCTTGGTGAATGAGGACATGGTGCTGAGCTGGGGCAAGGGGGTGGGACACCAGCACACTGCATGGCATCGACCCCAGACAGTGCCAGGAGGAGGCTCCACCCACCTAGACTAGGGGACATCACACCAGACTCCTGGTGTATGTGCTAGTGAGTGCTCCCACACTGTGGGCATGGTGGGGCAGGGAGGTGGGGCAGGGACTGCAGGGGACAGGGCCTACGGACAGGCAGGGTCCCATGTGGGGGTGCAGAGACCCTCCCATGGGGGACAGGGGGCCATGTGGCTGGGGGAACCCAGAGCCGAGTGGGTGGAGACCTGGCAAGAGATGGGGTGGGGTCACTGTTGGTGATAGCCAAGGCCAGACAGTATGCTTCCAACACCAATGGCATGTGGCCTCAGGAGACACACCTGGGGCAGGACTGCTTAGGGCTCAACACCATGGGCACTGTACTCTTCCCATGCAACAGAGCATGGCACACTAAGGGGTCCCTGTCCCAAAGGACAGGGGGAGCAGGATACATGGGGATGGACATGGGACAACAGCCACTGTCAGCCTGCACTCTGCACTACTTAATGGGAGGAACTCTTGTTCTTTACTTCCTTCCAACAGACCCTTTGCCTGTGAGACCAGCCACTCCTGGGGTGGGCCTGGCCCCAACCAGGAGGAGGAAGGGGCATCACTCATGTGAGTAGATATTGGAAGACCACCTCCAGCTTGCGGAGTGTGCCATGGTGGATCTCCAAGCCTGGCAGGAGCAGCAGAGGCAGGAGGAGAACACCCACCCCAGGGTTGAGCAGGGCCAGATGGACCGCCTGATCGACCTTGTGGAGTGCCAGATCCAGGCCCTGGAGCACCAGACCCATGCCCTGGAGTACCTGGCCTGGGGCTGGTGTGCTCAGTGGGCCGAGGAACTCCCTGCCCGGGACCCTAGCAGCAGCCCCTGTCACTGAAACCACAGGACTTGGGGTGGCTGGCTGCAGGCCTTGGGTCTACTGGCCCAAGGCTGCTAGGCACCATGTGGTCCTTCATTCCCCCCAAACTGCCCACTACCCCCAAACCTCCAACCCTTGCAGCTCCCACCCCCCCAGTCCCCAGTTCCCTCCTGTAAATAAAACACATCCACACTATCATTCTGTGTTCAGTCCATCATTTTATTGTTTTGGGGACTGGGAGGAGACAGGTGGGAGAGGGTGCGGGGGCAGAAATGGGCAGGTGGGGGTGGTGATGGTGCTTGGGGGGGGCTCAGCCTCAGGACAGCCCCCACAGTGGCCTTGCAGATCCTGAACACACATTTTCAGACGTGCTGTGTCTCTGTGATCTTTTCTGCTTTTCATCTGAAACACATCAGAGGACTGGAGCTGTTCTTCAAACATCTTCTCTTTGCTCTTCTGTGGTTATTTTCTTTCCAACCTCAGGTGCTCAGCAGGTGTGAGGGAAACAGAAGCACTATTTTGAGAACAACAGCATTGATGCATTACTGTAAAATACACCTCTTTTTCACCATCCTTTGGGAAGCACACAGCTTGAGGATCAAGCAAGGCATGGTGAGCTGTGCCCAGAGGACAGGGAGCACTCAAGCTGGGGCACAGCTTCTGGGTGGTTGTCTGGGGTAGTGATGCAGGTAGATAGGGAAAAAGTTTCTAGTTGTGCCACCATTTTCCACAGGCAAGGGCCAAAGAAGTCGATATCTCATTCCTGAAAGTAAGCAGAGATGCTAGGGTGCATCTCCTCCATGCAAGCTGCTTCAAATCAAGTCCATATGCTGCTTGCCTATGTGCCACTTTGGTCACTACATACATTAGGACTAATTGCCTCATGAAAGTTTCCTATAATGGGGGAAGAAACAAAGCAGCTCTGCTAAGGAATCTCCAGTAGAGGATTGGAGAGCAGTTCCAGGCAAGCTTCCTAGAGATCTCTCTGGAGGCTTCCCATGAAATCTCAGTATGCATTAACACATTTTTCAGCTGCACTGAGTACCTCAACAGGGGAATAGGAAGCACATGAAAACACAGCTACACTTGTGCATTTATCCTTTCAAGCAGCTGTATAATAAAACAAAGCAAAGGATAGCTATACCTCATGTAATCAAGCAGCATCAGCTCAAAAAAAAATCACTTACCCAAGCTCCCCTCATTTGCATCCTGCACACCAGAGCTGAAGGCCTGGGACTGGCTTGAATGCTCCTGGGTCAAGACAAAATCTCAACCTCCCATATCAGAAAACTCGGTCCCCTGCTCCACATCATCCTCCAACTTGATGTCCTCACCTATGACCTGTTCATCAGTGTTGAAGCTGGTGTTCACTGCCTCTCAGCCCATGGAGATATCCATAGCTAGGTAGTGGAGGTAGGGTTGCCACTGAGGATGGATTCCAACTCCTTATAGAAGTGGCAGGCTGACAGTTGGATTCCCTAGTCTTTTTGATAACTTTGTCGCACCTCCTTAATTTTCACATAGCACTGCAGCATGTCCCACACCTACCCTTTCTCCACCACTAAATGAAAAATTTGACCATACGCAGAATCATAGCATCACAGGGCTCGAAGGGACCTCATGAGGTCATCTAGTTCAGTGTTCATCAAAGTTCAGGTCAAGACCCAGTACTGGGTTGCAGACCCGCAAGCACTGGGTCGCCAGCAGAGGAGATGTGGGGGAAGGGTGGGGGAGGAAGGTGGTTGTCTCTTGCTGAACTCCATGCAGCCTGTTCTAACATAGTATCAGCCTTTAGTAGAGAGCACTGAGACAAACATGAGTCATTAGGATTAACATGAGGTGCTAATTCAGGGGTCGGCAAACTTTGCCGACCCTTGTGCCAGCCCTGTCCACTGTACCCTAAGTGGTGCTGGGGGGGGGGCAAAAGGGGGTGGGGCCAGGCCTCTGGTTCAGGGTTGGGGCCAGCAGGTGGCCTCCAGGTCCTAGCTGGGGCAGGTGTGTTGCTGGCGCCAGGCACACAGGGCCCATGCTCCGAATCCTGGCACAAGTGCCCCAGGTCCTGCAGAACCCTGCCGCTCCCAGTCTCTGGCCCAATTGGGCCAGAGATCTGGGGCCCAGACGCCCGCAGTAGCAGCGGCCGCTCCCAGCCCTGTCCCTGGCCAGGGGTGTGGCCTGCGGTCAGGGGCAGTGGCCTGGGCCAGTGTCCCGGGCCAGTGCCCCAGGTCCTTCCCCAGGACAGCAGTGCTCCTGGTCTGGGGCCACCTCTATCCCTGTGGCCTTTGGGGCCGGCCAGAGCCACCTCTCGCTCCCGCCAGTGGGCAGCCTCTGGGTCCCAACCAGGGCCACCTCTCTACCCTGCCACCAGGTGGCTTCTGGTGCCGTGGTCAGAGCCAGAAGCAGGGGGGCTGACCTGCCTCACCCCCCTCCAGCCCTGCCCAGCAGGGGACTGGGAGCCACATGCTGCCACTTCTGCTGGCCTGGAGCTGCAGCACACGGCTCATTCTGCCCAGCTGCCCAGCACTGCAGGAGCAGGGCCAGCGATCAGGCATGGGCCCTGTGCCATTTTTGGCACAGGTGCTGGGGGTTGCCAACCCCTGTGCTAATTTTTGTTCAAACAATCTCTATGCCTCCTCTCTGAGTCAGTATCTCTTTGGGCTTCTCTCATTCACATGAAAAGGACTAGGGTCACTGGCAAGCAACCCTTTTGTTTTTTATCAACAGACCCAATGAAGATAAGAAAAAACTTTGAACACCCTCTTATTCCCCCATTTCTGGGATCTGGGGATTGCAGTTATTTTGGCAAATTAGGACTTGCCTCTTTTTTCAGTGGGTTGAGAATTCCCTTGCTAGCAACAAAAGTTATAACTTGCTGATTTTAATAAAAATTCTTTCCAGAGATTTTTTGACTGATACTTAAAAAGATAAGAGAAAAGCAAACTGTTCTAGTAAGATCCTGTGTTAGAAAGTATGGTATTTTTTTCTACAATTAGAAAGCCAAAGTAACAGAATAAAATCCAACTCAGGGATGTATCTGCTGGAAAGAGAAGTTATAACAAGGTCCCAGTCTGAAGGGGAGTGGATAGCCCCATTGTGTTGCTGCCTTATGCACACTGACAGCGACAGAGGTCACCAGACCAAGCAGAGAGGGCTAGCACCCCTTCAATCACAATATTGTGGATAATTGTATGTTTATGGAAACTCATGCAGATTCAGGAAGCAGATGAAGAGCAGAAGTGAAAGTGGAACCCAGAGGAGCTGCTTCAGTTCCTGGGATTTGGCAGTGGAAAAGGGAGCAGGACCGGGAGTGACTTGGACAGGCTCAGCAGCAGACAGGATCTTCCAGGGCCTTTCTTTCTCAGCCTGGCATTGGCTCTCTTCTCCTTCCCCTGTCTCAGCACTTCCATCTCATTTCTCCATGCAGTCACCCTCCCTTTTGCAAGGAGCTCCCACTCACAGTCCAGGCTACTACATGCAATTTTAGAGACTTGACATACTTCTTGATTTGAGACAGGGGCATGGCATGTGGGATCACTCTCTGCACGTTCCATGTAGGTGATCCCAAATTAAATGTGTAGATTTTGGAGATGCAATAGAAGCCTCAAGAAAAAGGATGAAAGCCATGAGGGATGACCACCCCCACCACACCTCCCCATAGCTATGGTCACTGTTCAATTTTCTGGTGGTGGCTGCTTTATTTTCAGTGGAGGGTCACTGCATGGCAGAGAGGTCCGGAACTGGCTCCCGAAAAAAAAAAAAAGTTTGACAACCACTGATCTAGTGCAAACCCCTGCTGAAAGCAGGACCACTCCCACTAAATCATCCCAGCCAGTGTTTTGTCTAACCGAGCCTTAAATGTTTCAAAGATGGAGATTCCAACACCTCCCCATTCCAATGTTTCACCACCTTCCTAGTGAGAAAGTTTTTCCTCATATCCAACCTCGACCTCCCCAGCTGCAGCTTAAAACCATTGCTCCTTGTTCTGTCCTCTTACTACTGAGAGCAGCCTAGCTCCCTCCCTCTTTGGAGCACCCCTTCAAATAGCTGAAGGTTGCTATCAAATCCCCCCTCAGTCTTCTCTTCTGCAGACTAAATAAGCCTAGTTCATTCAGTCTTTCTTTGTAAGTCATGTACCCCAAACCCCAATCATTTTTGTTGCCCTCCACTGGACTGTTTCTAATTTGTCCACATCCTTTCTGTAGTTTGGAGCCCAAAACTCAACATAGTATTCCAGATGTGGCCTCATCAGCACCAGAGAGGGAAATAATCACATCCCTTGATCTGCTGGCAACACTCCTACTGATGCAGCCCAATATAAGCCATTGGTCTTTTTGGCAACAAGAGCACATTGTTGATCCATATCCAGCTTCCCATCCACCATAACCCGCAGATCTTTTCCTACAGTGCTGCTACTTAGCCAATTGGTCCCCAGCCTGTAGCAGTACATGGGATTTTTCCATCCTAAGTGCAGGACTTTGCACTTGCGCTTGTTGAACCTCATGAGATTTCATTTGGTCCAATGCTCCAATTTGTGTAGGTCTCCCTGAATCCCATCCCTGTCCTCCAGTGTGTTTACCATTTCCCCCAGCCTGGTGTCATCCGTGAATTTACTGAGCATGCAGTGTATCCCATCATCCAGATCATTAATGAAGATGTTGAACAGAACCAGCCGCAAGACTGATCCCTGGGGCACTCCACTAGTAACTGATTGCCAATTAGGCAGTAAGCATTGATCCCTATCTGCGGAGCCCGATGATCTAGCCAGCTTTCTGTCCACCTTATGATCCATACATCCGAACCATGCTTCCTTAGTTTGCTCACAAGAATGCTGTGAGAAACCACATCAAAAGCTTTGCTAAAGTCAAAGTACATCACATCTACGGATATGCTGGCATCCACACATCCCATCATCTCATCATAGATGGCAATCAGGTTGTTCAGGCACAATTTGCCCTTGGTGAATCCATGCTGACTGTTCCTCACCCTGCTATTTTCCTCCAAGTATTTCAGAATGGATTCTCTTAGGACCTGTTGCATGATTTTTTCCAGGGACTGCAGTGAGCCTGACTGGTTTGTAGGTCCTCAGGTCCTCCTTTTTCCCTCTCTTGAAGATAAGCATTATATTTGCTTTTTTTCCCCAATTGTCCAGGACCTCCCCCATTCGCGAGGAGTTTTCAAAGATAATGGCTGGTGGCTCTGCAATCATTTTGGCCAACTCCCTCAGCCTTCTTGGATGCAGTTCATCTGGCCCTATAGACCTGTGCACATCCAACTTCTCTAAGCAGTCCCTAACCTGACCTTCCATCACTGAGGGCTGCTTTCTGTCCCTCCATTCTGTGTTACCTAGTGTAGTAGCCTGGGAGCTAACCCCGCCTGTGAAGACTGATGTGAAAAAAGCATTGAGTACTTTAGCCTTTTCCACACCATCCACCATGAGGATACCTACCCCATTCAGTAAGGGACCTATGCCTTTCCTGATCCCAGGGGCATCACTACACATAAATATGGGGGGGGGAATCCATTCCCTCACCCCACTGGTTCACCAAGCCCTTTCCAACCCCACCGGAGCCCTCCAAACCCTTCCCTAACCCCCAGTCCTGCCGCTAGCCTCTGCTGCCCCAGGCCAACCCCTCCCCCACGCCCTTTGCCCGCCAGGCCACTGGACTCCCCACCCACCCCCCAGCTCATTTACCTGGCCAATGGAGGGAGCGTGGGGCCAAGGCACATGCTGAGGCTCCTGAAATGACCAGCCTGGGGCAGCTCCCTCCCAGCCAGAAGACTGTTTAGCGTAGGTACTATCTTTTGTTCTATGTTTTTTATAGTGTCTAGTAAACTGGAGTCTTCCCTAGTATCGAGGAATCCTAATGGCTATGACAATACAAATAATAATAAGATAAGAATTAAATGTTAACACCTCACCAAAGTAGAGTACATCTATGTAAAACACAAAGCTCAACAGCTGAAAGAAAATGAACCTTCTACTTAATTGTAGGCCAGGCGGATTATCGCACAGGCCTATGGGACCCATGACCCAGAACAGCCACATTGTGGGGTACCTCTTCCCTCCTGGTGCTGCAAGGGAGGGCAGGGCCCTACACGCATTCCTATCCTGCCCCTGGGGGCAGGCCAGCTCCATGCTCCCGCCCCACCCCTGGGCCAGCTGCTCCACCCATGGGGCAGACCAGCACATGGTTGCTCCACGCTGGGGGTGGACTGGCTGGCATGACGTGCCTGCTTTTGGCATGGCTTTCCAGGGCCTGTGGCACTAGAGGGCTGTGCTGGAAGCCACACCATGCAACATTTAGCCACGCTGCCCCAGGGGCAGACTGGCCAGAACAAGGAACTGGGGCCCCAGGCAGGTGGGGGGTGCTGGGGGGGGGCATGGCCCTGAGTCCCCTTAATCCACCTCTGTTTGTAGATTCTGTACTAGAATAAATAATCATTTTTTGTTGTCTGAGATGGAACAGGTAAACAGTTTAACCATTTGCTGAAAGATTCACCTGAGTAGGTGAGCATCTTGTTTTAAACCCTATTTTAAGGGAGAGATTTTTCTTTTGTGTGCCTCGCATGTAGATCCAGCTTCTCCACTGGGACAGTGACGGCCCAGCAGAATATACATTATTGGTATGTCAACAAGGCCTTCAAGCAGCCTATACACAGCATACAGATGGTTACGAGCTGGAGAAGCCAATGTTGGTAACTTCTGGACAACACAAGGAAAAGTGAAACAAACAGCACAATCTTCTGCAACTCACAAATCCCCAAGACAGCCACTAGCCAACCCACCAAACAAACAGGCTTCTGCAGACTATTTTTGGAACTGACAATTTTTTGGTCTCGGCTTACCCTATTGCATTCAAAATAAAGAAAAAGGGGGGAAAGCTGCAATTTTCTCCTAAACTCAGCGCCAGTCACATGAAAGGAAAAGCATTCATTGAAGGGCACTGAAGGAGAACCAATTACAGAGTGCTCCCTCTATGATTAAACAGGCTACCTATTACAGCAATGACTGCCTGAGACATCTGCCCACAGACTATTCAATATTTTCTGCTTTATCCGCTCTTTTGGGACACCCACGTCACCAGCCTACCCAGGCCACATGGTTTGCAAGAGATGTGCTGCGGCTGAGACAGTTTCCAGTAACCCCAGGGCGCCCTCCCAACTCACACTGCGTTTTTCCTGCTGACGGGAAGCCGCTTAACTCAGCGCCAGCTGCTCCAGGGGCGCGAGGGACCCTCCACCGGCCGCGCGTGCGCCTGCGCGAGCCAGCTGGCCGCGCGCCGCCTCAGCAAAGCGCGCCAACGGCTATTTGCGAGGGCAGCCGAGGGAGCCGGCGCGAGGACAGCTGGCAGGGAGGGGGCGGCGCGCGCCGCCGCCGCCCTCCCTTTACCTCCCGCCGCAACAGCGGAGCGGACCACAACTCCCATCATGCCCCACGCCGCTCCGCCAATAGCGAGGCAGCGTCTCGGCCGCCTTGCGTCCAGAACGGAGAGCGCCGCAGGCTGCGTGCGCGGCGGGGCCAATCAGAGGCCAGGCTGCCCCGGCCGTTAGGCGGCGGCGGGTTGGAACGCTCGGGAGTGAATTCGGAGTCAGTCCGCGGCGGAGGCCGAGCGCCCGGGAGCGGGCTGGGTGTGTAGCTGCGGCAGGAGAGGCGGGCGGCGTTAGCAGCGCCCAGGCACGGGGAAGATGGCGTATGAATGTCAGGTGGCTGGTTTTAGGGGGCCTGGGCGGCTTCCCCTCCAAATAGGGGGTTCCGGGGCGTCGCAGCATCCTTTAACCCCTGTAAGTAAAAAGGCAGAGAAATTCAGGGCTTTTTAAAATGCCTCCTGGATGGAGGGTGTGAAGGTAAAAAAAGGAGGCCATGTCCTCCTCCTGCCTGACAGCTGGTAATCTTAGATCCGGCCTGTATCAAAGGCTGCACAGAAACATCAGGAAAATGGCTCATGGGAGGAGCCAGCTCAGGGGAGCGGAGCAGAGCCCCATAGCTAGGGTTACCAGATGTCAGACAGGAGGAGGACATGGCCTCCTTTTTACCTTCACGGCCTCCATCCAGCAGGCATTTTAAAAAGACTTGAATTTCTCTGCCTTTTTACTTACAGGGGTAAAGTATGTTGGAACACCCTGCAAAACCATATTTTCAGGAGGAAGTGTTCTAGGGCCTCCTAAAAACAAAAGAATATGACATTAATACTACATTTTCTCCGTGTGCCCTCCATTTCATACTTCCCTGTCCTCCTTTCCAGGCTTTGGTATCTGGTAACCCTACCCATAGCATGTGTTTAAAAGTGATTTAATAATGGTGCCCTTCTGGGGTTTCTCATTAACTTCTGGCCAGCAAAGTCAGGCTGGAGTCTAAAATCTGGCTTGTGCATCTCCAACAACACAGATTTTGCGACTTGTATTTAGGTCACCCTGCTGCAGCTCCTGGAGACAAAGTTGTCTTGTCTTCACACTGCGGTACAGGCAGGAATAAAACATTAATTCTCTCCAAGTTCAGCACAGACTTCTGCACTGTGGTGGCTTCCAGTGAAGTCGGGGACTATGCAGAGTGCACAGCATTATATTTGTTAGTCTTTAAGTGCCACAGGACTCCTTGTTTGTTGCACAGCGTTAAACACCTAAGTGCAGGATCCAGGCATTTAGCAAAGGAAGCAGAAATTAAAATGGGTACATACAGGAAGTGTCTGCTGAAGAAAGCACCAACGCTATGTAGTAAATGTCAGAGCACAACTGCTGTTAGTTTGAATGTTCTTGTGTTATGGGATTTTTTTTTTTAATTTGGTTCTTTCAGGTGAAACAAAATCTGTCCCAAGTGTATACAGCATGATTAGTATAATGCATGCATTAATATTTACAATAATGATAATTTTTGTGCACTGCTGTGTTCAATAGCAGTTTCAAATATAAATAACTACTTTTTTTAAAAAAAAGAAAAATTACTCAGTCCCTAATAAGAACTTATTTCTAGATAGACTGAAGAGGAGGGGACTATTAAGTAACAGCAACTTGAAACTATGTGAAAAAATTGTCTTAAGTATGTTTTAGCATTACAGTACACTACTTGGAAAAAACCTGCGAATTCTTTGTACTCCCATAATTGTAATCAGTCCAATATGTAGCAAGCAGCCATTTCAAAACATTCTCTACTTTTAGACCACAGTTAAGTCTTCCTTCATATTGGATAATATATAATAATCTGATTCACATTCAGTAAGGGGATAATGTTTTGCTTTTTTCCATTGACACCTTTTCCCTTCTCTGAAATACGTTTAGGTCAATTCAAAATGAACCAGCAGGTGGAGTTTTCCCCCTCTAATTGAGTGGAATAAAGTATTTGAAGTGTTGGGGGGGGGGGAGAAAACTACTTGACATGCTCAGTAATATGTCGTCAAACCTCAGTATACCATCTGTTCTGTTATATATATATGTGTGTGATAAAGCATCTAAACCTGTAATAATTGTGATGTTACATCCTGAAATGGCCTCTTGGTTTTCAGTTTGACAGTTCTAGAGCTATTTCTGTTCAAAACAGTGTGTTGAATAAACTGATCTAGACAACACATCGCTTGTAATAATCAAATACAAGTAGTAGTAAGTGTTATTGAAAGCTGTGACATAACTTCTTTAACAGTAATGAAAAAACAAAAAATGTAGAAGATGACTTAAAGTTTCAAGAGCAGTTAATATTGGGAATAATAAATCTCTTATTAATCTATAACAGTTCAGATTGTCTTGTGTGGTTAATATTATGTTGTGCTCTTATGTTTGCTACAGCACTATGTCCCAGATAAAAACAGAAGATGAACTGATCCTTTTTGAAAAAGAAATCAAAGAGTTTTGGACCAAGTTCAAAAGCATTTGTGCTAGTGAACACATAAACCAGACTTTGGGACTCAGAGACTCATGCAAGGAGTCCATAAAAGCACTTTCAGGTACAACAGTCATGAGTTTACATTGCTGAATATATTTTTACTCTCTCGTCTTCAGCTGACTAAAACAAATCTCTTTATTACAGAAAAATGGTCCAAGAAGTTAAAAGAAGGGGATCTAATGATTGATAAAATTCAGGAGTACAGAAATGGTATGGTATAAGCTCATATTTATAACTTCTAAAATGAACAAGTGCAGGGGTGTTAAACTCATGGCCCATGGGCTGCATCCAGCCTGCCAAGATGCTGATCCGGCCTGTGGAGCTGCTGCCTGGGAGCGCCCTGCACAGCAGCAGACAGACAGGCTGGCAGCAGAGCAGGGGTAGGTGTGCTTCTGGCTCACTCACATGATCTGAGTTGCAGCACAGGGGAAGAAAGGAAGCACCCTAGCCAATCCAGGCTCAGCTCTGCTGTGGTCTGCAACCAATCAGAGTCTCAGTCACAACAGGCTAGGCTGGGCTCCTGAAGATCCCCTGCACCACCCCCTACCCCAACTGTTCACTGTTAGTTATTCATCATCCTAATTTAACTGACAGAACATTACACATCACAAATAAGAAAGGAAATGTAGCAGGGGCCCATTTGGGAACGAGCCAATCAAAGGCCAGCTGAGACAGCCCAGCCAAAGGCCATTATGCTGAATGACAGACAGTGAGTGGGGGGAGAGGAAGGAGCCCAGCCTGTCTGTGTCTGTGACTGTGACAGACTGACTGACTGCTGCCATGCTGTAGGGGAAGGGGAAGAGGTGGCCAGGAGCTGCCCAGCAGCAGAGGCTCTGGGAGCCAGTGTGGGAAAGGGGAAGGTGTCTGAGCCTGCGGGGTTGGGGAAGGGAAAGGGGAGCCCATGCCTCTCTGAATGTGGCTGGGGTGTCTGTGCAGACACATGGCCCTTGCTAGGTGTCCTGCCCTCCAATGTGCCCCCCCACACACACACTGAATGAGTTTGACACCCCTGTTACTAGTGTGTTCTGATGGACCACAATACAGAAGCTTAAAATGATTCAGTTAAAGACCAGCTACAAAGCCAAAATGTTAGACCTGAATTTCTGATCAAAACACCCTCATTAACAGAATCGGTGGTGTTCTGCAAACCCAGAAATGCCAAAGCCTTGTTAAATAGTCTGTCTTCTACAGCAGAGTAAGTTGTTGCCACTTAATAAGAAATGAACCAAGAAGAGCCCTGGAAAGCTCAAGAAAACATACCATTCATGGTACAAAATTTCTGTAATAAGAAAACACAAAATTACCTGTCAAAGTTTACTTGTGTAGAGTAGACTTCTGCAAGGTTAATAGCTTATTTCTGGGCTAACTGCTTCTTGTATCTTGATTAGTGGGCATAGTCAGCATGTAGATCTGTATTAACTCATTCATTTTAGTTCTGCAAGTTGATAAAATTTAGGGATGAAAACACAAAAATGTCATTTGCAATTGGTAGTCTGTTGTTATGCATCTCTTGACACTAAGGAAGAAATAACCTTAGAATCATAGAAACTAGAAGGGACCGTGTGAGGTTATCGAGTCCAGTCCCCTGCACTCATGGCAGGGCCAAGTACCCTCTTAAACCATCCCTGACAGGTGCTTGTCCAAGCCGCTCTTAAAAACTTCCAATGATGGAGATTTCACAATCTGCTTAGGCAACTTATTCCAGTGGTTAATCTCTCTGGCTATGTCTACATTGTAAAAGCTAAGTCGACTTAGTGAGTCCACACTACATTAAGTCAACTGTATAAAGTCGACTTTAAATGGGTGTCCTGGCTTAATTCGATGTCATAAAGTCGACTTAATGGCCCCACTGCACTAAGTCGACTTTATTAAGTTGACTTAGTGAGTCCACATTACTGTTAAGTTGACTTTATTAAGTCAACTTAAGGCAAAGTCGACTTTATAAGTGGACCTTATAAAGTTGGCTTTACTGGGCCCTAAAGTCAGCTTTATTGCCCTGCAGTGTAGACAGGGCTCTGCTTAAGTCGACTTAAACACATAGTGTAGATGTACCCTCTGATAGTTAGGAATTTTTTCCTAATGTCCAACCTAAACCTCCTTTGCAGTAATTTAAACACACATGATTGCTGCATGCTTTTAAAATGATAGGAACTCAAAATCTGCAGTTCTGTCACCAAAAACATGCCAAGTTGTATCCATTTGGAAATTATCTTGTGCTTTTCTTCTAAACATGTAAACCTTTACAAATGTGTTTGTACTTGATGTTTGTGGCAGAAAGGTTGCTTCATAAACACAAGAATGCTGATTTCTCTGTCTGGGCAAAATAACATGCACATGTGTTTTCTGTAGCCCTCGTACCTAATGTTACTCGCATGAGTACTCTGAGATTCTGGGGGAACCATTTATGCATAAAGCTACATTATGTGTATACAAGTGTGTGCTTGTCAATCAAGGACTGACTTAACTAAAATTCAGCTTTTCTCTCCTCATCACAGAGATCCTCCAGCAGAATAAACACATTGAAGAAAAACAAGAAAACTTAACAGAAATAAATTCCAAAATAAAGCATGAAGAAGAACAAAAAAAAGCCCTAATTGATAGCATCCAAGAGCTCAAGGAAGAACTGTCTAGAAAAAAGGAAAGTAAGTTGTAAAATTGAATTAACATGAAAACATTCCAAGACTTACAGAATGTTTGTATATAACTGGTCACTTAACAATGGAGCACTGAATAAAAAAACCTCAAAACAAAAAAACAAAACCTATAACTCCTCATTTTAGCAAGCTGTATTTGCATAACTGGCAACTAAATGCTTCGAATGGCAAAGTATACTTTAAAGCGGTTTGATTCTTTAAATAGCATTCATAGTGTGGGTAAATAATTAGTGCTACTCCGATTTAAATTAATAGAAATGGGGTAGCTATCATGACTAGGAAGGTTTAATAAAGGAAAGATACTTGCTTTTAATTGACATTCTGCAGGATTTTTCCTATGTTCTGAAATTTGTTTTTAAAAGTTTTACTCTTGCTTTGACACTTTAGTTATGTCCACTAAAAACAAGGCCACCAAAGAGAGGCTAGAAAGACTGAGTAAGTCTAAAGAACTGTTTGAAGAGCGGCTTGGGCTAGAAATACGCAGAATTTTTGGTAAGTTTTTTTCAAGCACACAGTTGCTCAGTTACTTACGGTAGTCAAAACCCTGACAAGTTAGCAAAACATCACCCTCAAACACTAGACCAATGGGGATGGTGTGTGGACTGGTGGGCGGTGGGTGGGTTTGTCTTAAAATTGTGCTTGCACATAGGGGAAAAACCCTTACTGTAGTGTTCACATGATTTTGAATATGACTAAATGCCTTACCTTCACTTGAGCTAATATATTCACTCTAAGCATCATGTGACTGATTTGTTGTTGTCAAGCAATAGAAATCCTCTCTCCTGGCTGTTCTGTATTACAACAAAGCAATGAAAACATCTGCTACCACAGAAGTCCCAAAGACTTTGGAGCATGCCTCCCTTGGGTGTTGTGGTGTGCACATCGGGGGCACCTCAGGGCCTCAGCCATCCCCCCATGGAGGGTTGAAGGGGGAGCACCATGTAGCCCTGCTCTGCTCCCTGGCTCTGAGTGCATCCCAGCCTGGTTCTGCTTCTGGCCCTGACTACTGCCTCACTCCCATCTGCTGCTCTGGCCTACTGTGGCCCAGCTTCCAGGGATGGTAGGGGCAGGGGAAAGAGGGGAATGATACCACTTTAAAAGTTTGGTGACCACTACTGCCATAGGCATTCTTCTGGCTGGATAGAGGTGAAGTAAGAGAAATAGCTAAATAAGTTTCAGATAAACTAATCTCAATATATAATGATTAAAATCTTCAAAGTTTGGTACAAATAAAGATTTTGGCCTGTATACATAATCTTTAAATGAAATAAAAGATCCAACATTTATTTAGTCATTCATTGGATCAATACTCAACTGTCAAGTAGTTAAGTTCCAAAGGGCAGCCTTGTTAGTCTAGTGGTCGAAAGCTCATGCAGTAAATAAATTTTAGTCTTTAAGTGCCACAGGATTCCTTGTTTGTCAAGTACTTAGAGACACTCAATTAGTTTATGCCCAAAGGTTAGGTTCTGCCCTTTTTTTAACAGAAAGGCAAAATCTAAGTTTGTTATGCTTTTTATTCTCAGCTCAATTGCAGCTTAATGATGTGTATGCCACTGAGAGTGCTATGGCAAGTTAGTGGCTTTGTTGAATTCTATTTTTGCTTTTGCTTTAGATGAACAGTTGCAGTTTATATTCCGATGTATTGATCACAAAGATCCTGACAAGCCATACATGTTTACCCTCTCCATAAACGAACAGGGAGACTATGAAGGTACGTGTGGATAGTCAGTGAGTGTATTTCACTTATTTTCTCCCCGTTTTTGAAACAATCTCATGTGGGAGGCACATGAGCACACTGTAAAATAGGCAAGAGGGCAGCAGCTATTTCATACCAGACAGTTCAGTCTTTGAAGCTCTACAGCTTGAGCTCTGTCCCAACACACACTATAGTCAAAGCCTTGGCAGTCTCCTTGCAGCCACTGCTGTGCTTTTTAAATATAGACACTTTATCAGTGCTTGACCCCTCGTATTCCTATTGTTAGAGTACTTGGGAACTGGGAGCAGATGAAAGCAAGGTACAGGAAAAGGGCTAGGCAAGGCTAATAAGAGCTCTTTTTAATTTATAATCTGGACCTGGTCTTGCTGTCCAGGTACCAGAAACCTTTTCAGCTATCCCATAAACCTATCTGCAAAACCAACTAGCCAAAAAACTATCCAGTTTCTAAGAGTTAAATCTGTTAAAACAATTAGAAAATAGAGGACAAGACTTGGCTTTCTAATTTCTCTGCAGATCCATTGGCATCAGTGAATTTGGCCAGGGTACCCATTTGGTATCTAGGTACCTCATCATTTTAAACAAATAGGATTTCAGGAGAGACAAAAGTGTGTTTATGTAATGAAAACTGCATCTCCATGCAAAATGTGCAGAAGGGCTCAATTAAGGTCGCACAAGCAAATTTAATTCTGGTATTTCTGAGCTTTAGAAAAGTGCTTGACTTTGTAACCTGAACATTCTTTTAATAAGTTAAATACACAACTCTGTTTCCCTTTGCCACCCTTCTGTGTGTAAAGTGCTAGCCTTTGAAATATCAAGCAAATAAATGGCTGGAGGGGGAATGCTGAGGAAAGAGAAGCCCATGAAGTATGAAGAAAGGAGAGAGAAAAGCTAGGGAAGGCGTCAGTGAATATATCAGTTTTTCCACCGAGAATATTTTTGGGATGCCAACACCTAGAGGCAGTTTTAAATCTATACTTCGGAAGCCCAATAACCAACACAACTTTATTTCCTACTGCTAATAAAGCAAAATTTTTGTATCCAATAGGAGAGACTCATTAAACATAAGGTACTCATTTATATCCCTCTGAGAATTTCCATTTACAAGTCATATTCAGACAGCATTAATGATGCTTCCTTCTGCCATAACCTGCACACGCTAATAAAATAGAGCTTTTTAGGAACAGTTTTTCAACTTCCTGCTCTCTTCTTCACTACTGGAATTTCTTTAAGTTAATTTTCACAGTGGAAATCCTATTATCCCTTTCCTCTGAAAGTAATGCAGCAGATAGCAATGATGAGGATCCCTATTTTTACTGTTTCAGGTCAGAATTATGATGTTTTCCAAAGAAAATCTTAGTCTCCCTTCCATCATCCAGCTTGTCTGAAAACTGATGTAGCTCAGCAGTAAGCAGTGATCAGAATATAATGCAGTTTTTGAGTTAGGGTGCAAATTGCTGGGTCAATAATAATATGTGCCCTCAGACAAGGTCTTGCTTTGTCTTTGCCTGAAAGTCTTCCCATGGGTGTTTGTAAAATATAGACAAATGTAGCAATGCACAACTGCAGAAAATGATTAGATTACTAAGACTCACCTACACTAAAAGCAGCCAAAGGGTAAGAGGCTTTTAAAATGCAACTTATAGCTGGCACATGAGCTAGATAACAGCTATTAAACAAAAAATTCATGTCACACATTAAGAAATAATTGACTGAGTCTTTTTTTTCTGCAGAACAATACCTGAGTCTAGAAGTATCATGGCATGCTTCACCTGTCTTGGAAATAAAACATTTGTTTTCTAATTGTTTCCTTCTAGTGACAAGCTGCACCCCTTCTCTGGATTGTATAGCAGAACTCCAGCAAAAAGTGAGAGAAACCAACAACTTCACTGCATTTGTTGCTAACATCCGAAAAGCTTTCACAGCTTTATCTTATAAGTAATGAGCAAAAATGTATAAATGGGCTTTTATACCCCTCTTCCTGTCTCTTTGTCTATTCCCCACTTTTCTGTTTTGCATTAAAACAATAGTGGAGTGAAAGAAAATATTTATGTTGAAATATTTCACTTTCTAAATAAAGAAAAATAGTGGAATGTTTTTAATCCACCTATATCAACTAGAGGTATTTTTGATAACTCATTTAACAGTATAACTGAAGCTAATATTTCTTTGGTTGACTGTCTCTTTACATGTAATTGTGGACTGCCTGTACATCTAATCACTAAACTTGTAACTCAAAAGAATGCCAGCACAACATTTTTGAGGAAAGAAGACCACAGAAATTAAATAGGCTATGCTAACTTTAGCCTCAAGAGGTAATAGAGAGGTGGTGTTTTTACTCACCAAAAAAAAACAAAAAAAACCAAAACACCAAATTAGCTAAGAGTAAAGTAGCAAATACTGGGGGGTTGTGGGGATGTTTGTTTTTGATAAAGGTTCATAGCAGAAAAGTTCAGGACACTCAGGCTCTCCATTAGTGCAGAGAAAAGTGTCAGTATATTTAGTTGCACAGAATAGTCAAGACAAACTTAAACAGCATAGAGTACATCAGTGTCGTTCAAACTTAGGGTCGGGACACAGAACTGGGTTGTAGACCCTCAGCCATTGGGTGATGGCACCCCTTGCTACTGCCACCAAAAGACTAGAATGCATTGCTGAAATATTTAATTGTTGGGTCATGGGCATACGTTATTTTTTTCAATTGGGTCCCAAGGAAAAAAAAGTTTGAAAACTGACCCTGCCAGCAGGTTCGAAGATTTGAGGATCTTGGGGGGCAACCACTGCACCCGTGGGGTACGGGGTGGATCTGGGGTAAACTTTATTAAAATGAGTATAGGGTAAGGTGAGCAGTGGTCGGTGTATGTTGTGTTTGTCACAGTGGTTTCTGTAAAGTGTTGGGGGGTACCTAACTTTCGGGAGTGGGGACAGGTTGGGGAACAATGGGGTTCTTCAACTAACCTACTAACACTATAGCCCTACTCACTATAACCTAAAGGCTACGTTAACATGCTATAGGAAAAGGGGGGGGTACAATGCAAATTAGTGTGCCGCAGTGGCAGAGAAGATAAGTAGCAGGGAAGCTGGGGCCTGAAGAGGAGTAAAGGCAAGTGGGGGGGGTGTCGAAAGGCAGCGGGGTGAGGAGGTGCTTGGGGGTTGGGGTAAGGGGACAGAGGCAGGAGAGGGGCTGTAGGTGTGTGGGAGTGTGGGCAATGGGGAGAAGCAGGAGGGGCTGAAAGGGGATTCAGGGGTTTGTGAGGGAAGCAGAGGAGGGCAAAATGGTAGGGAAGGCAGAAGGGGTTCGGGGGACGCGGCTGGCCGGGAAGGCAGGAGGGGTTCGGGGGACGCGGCTGGCCGGGAAGGCAGGAGGGGTTCGGGGGAAGCAGCGGTGGCCGCGGGAGCGGCTCGGGAGCCGGGAACCGCAGGAAGCGGCGGAGGATGGGGAGGGCTGGCGGGCTGCCGCGGGAGCCAGGGAAAAAGCAGCGGGGCCGCTAGAGAGTCCAGCGGGGATTGGGGGAACCGATGGCGGCTCGGGAGCCGCAGAGAGCCGCAAGGGTAGTGGGGCAGGGAGAGCGGCTCGGGAGCGGGGAGCCACAGGGACAGGGACAGAAGGAAAGTTGAAGCGCACCGGGGATCCCAGAAATGAAGAGGGAGCAAGTAAAGTTAAAGAGAAAAAGGTTTATTTAAGTTGGGGAGGTTACAGAGGGGAGGGCAAAGGCAACTTAACCAAACAATTCTAAAGGCTACCAACTAAAGGAAACAATCTTAACAGCTAACTTAAGACTTCTAAGGCTACCAATTAACTTTATACAATGTTGCAAAACACAATACTCTTAAAGCAAGTTCAAACAACCCAGGAGGAAAAGAGATACACTGGGTGATACAAAGTAGCAAGAAGCAATTACAGACACGGGGAGCGCCTAACACAAACTGGAGCTGCAAGCAAACAGAAAGGTACACACGCAAGCCTGTAAAGCTGGGGAAAGCAGTTTTAAAGCAGCCCTAAAGAAATAGAATAACTTTTTTCTTAGAGAGAGGTTGCAGGGCAGACTCTTACCACTCCTAGCAGCAAGGGTAGCAGCTTTACAGGCTGGAGAAGACTCGTAATCGGCCGGCAGTAACTCGTGGGGGTAACTCGTGGATACGCTCTAGGGGGAACTCGTGAGCGGAGGAGGCAGCTTCTGGTCGATCAGGCCAGGAGAGATGTTGAAAACCGTCCTGCCTGAGCACCCCAGAACCTCAGCTTTTAAAGACTATTTCCCGCCTTTCCCTGATTACAGGGAATGTGGGGAACAATGGGGGCATGAGTCGTGCCCTGCAGGACCTTGCAGTTAGGCAGAGCCCACCTACACCAAGCCCTGCAAAACAATGGGCCCCCAGGGTGGTAATGGCCATCCAGTTGAGTTCAAGGGGGCCATCTAGTTAAGGTGAAGGAGCCATTGTTCACTTCACACGTTCTATGTACTTTAATGATGGCCTGGGAGGGGCGGCCATCAAAGTAACTGCTATGAGTCACAGACAAAAACCATTAGAGCAGATGCCACTTCTGAGCTGTATCATAGGGGTAAGGAAAAGACTCTGAACATACTGAGCAATTTAAAGAAATACGATCTTTAGGTACTTCAGTGGTAAAACCTCAGAAGCACATGAAAATACTTACCTTTAGAAGTAGGGAACTCTTCCACATATGCAGCAGGAAAGGGGCCTTTTGTCTACTTCAGGATCCCATACCACTGTCCATTGTTACCTACTGGTGAATGACAATAAAGTCACCTGTTGAGGGTTTTGTTTGTTTTTTTTAATTCAACTGGATTCTACATGTGTATTGTGCCATTCCTGTGTTAATCTTTTTAATACTTCTCTCTTTCCTCCTTCCCTTAGAGCATTGCTTAATTAAGTTAAAGGTCTCTGGTGGCTAGTTTAAGATGCAATTAAAATTGGATGATAGAGTGTACTGTTACTTCAGTGTTATATCACAAAGGCACTGTTCTCCAAATTAGCCTCTCAGCTGAAATAATATTTGAAGATGTTAATTACTTTTTTTTTTGCAAACTTACCTCATCACCCCTTTTAGCTTGATAGTCACACAAAGCCTTGTAGACACCAGTTGCTGGATTGCTGTGCCTGGTTGTATAAAAGCCATTGGAATAAAATGATTAACAGCGCTAGTGAACCAGGATGAAATAAACATATCTTGTTTAATAATAAATGCTGTTTCTTAAAGTTCAGTTTTATAGAGTTAGGGCCAAAGATGTTAGATGCTTACAGATGCAGACAGGCACCTTGTGGGATTTTCCTAAGTGTGTATTCTCAGTCCTATTGATTTCAGGTGTTGTAGGCATCTCACCTTTTCTGAAAATCTTAAACTTGGGTCCTGCTTCATTAAAAATCTGGCCCTTAATAATTAGCATGTTATTAACTTATGGATATGGCAACTGTCAGTATTTTGCTAAGGAAAAGGCACAAACTTAATTTTTTGAACATGGTTACTGGTAAGAAAACATTCTGAGAACCATTTCACTTGTCTTAGTTAAATCTAAAAGATTAGGCTGTGGGTTGTCTGATATTCAGGTTAATCACCATAAGCTCTAATAGTGAGTGAAACCCAAAAATGGGTCTGATCAGACTCCTAAAGGATGTTGACAGAAATTGATTTATCAAACTATGGGAATCTACAGAACTATGATCCCTCTAACAAAATGAACAGTGTGCACGGGGACAGTAGAGGTGTTTCTGCCAGCCCTCCCCTTTTCCTGTATTATCATCTGACTTCTGGAAGGCTCTTCTGGCAGAAGATTATGGCATTGCTGACATTTTAGTCACCATGGCAAACATTTTTGGATTACAGTATTGTAGGACAAGAGCGTGACCAAAGGCTTGCCCTATATAGGCATGTCTGTGGCTAAGACTTTGGCTTTACGATGACAAAGGACTACCAGTTGCCCAGGGTTAGATCCACTTGTATTATCTTTAGCGTACTTTATCTGTAAGACAGTTCCCAAAACACTTAATGGGGCAATGACTCCTTTTGGCACATACCATTTGTTTCAACACAGATCATTAAAAGAGACTGTGCTGGCTGGATTAAACCCTAAATTCACCTCTTTAAAAAGTAGTTTACAAAACTAATCAATGGAACTATTTACTGAATTAAATAAGATGAATTAACTGTCAATTTACACACTAATTTTTAATTAAATATTGCAGCATTCTGACTCCATGAGAATCAGACAGTGGAACTGGATTTTCATTGTCCATGTTGAACAACATGTGTAATGTAAGCTAACAGCATTAATGCTGAAAAGTTAAACGATATTTGCAAAATCCTCCTGTTTTAAAAGCTATAGGCCTCATCCTGCAAATCCTGCTGTTTATAGCACATGGGGAAAAGTGATCATGTCCTGCCATCTACATCTCTCCTACAGAAGGGGAACTCAACTTGTATAGCATCATGCTTGTCTCCACATCCTCCCCCCACTTTTGGAAAGGGAGGGCACAGCTTTAGTAGAAACATAGGGAGATTGAGCCCACTGCTACTTCACAGAGGGCATATCCCATCCTTCCCAATCAAGTGATGTGGGGAAGACTTCCACCAGGATTCCCTCAAGAATTCCCCCTCCCATGTTTTGCTGTGGGAGAGGTGATCCATTTACTAGACTAGTACAGAATAGCACTAGGCCTAGTGGTCAGTGGTGGTAAAATCAGGCCCTAAGCAGTTACTGCTAATATTCATGAGAAGATTCTGCTCTGAGCTTAAACATAAAAAGGAAGCTTACAGGAAGTGGAAGCTTGGTCAGATGACCAAGGAGGCATATAAAGATATTGCTAGGGACTGCAGGGATAAAATCAGAAAGGCCAAAGGACAAATGGAGTTGCGGCTAGCGAGGGATGTAAAGGATAACAAGAAGGGGTTCTACAAGTATGTTAATAACAAGAAGAGGATCAGGGATGGTGTAGGCCCCTTGCTGAATAGGGTAGGCATCCTTGTGACAGAGGATGAGGAAAAAGCTGAAGTGCTCAATGCATTTTTTGCTTCAGTTTTCACAGGCAGGGTCAGCTCCCAGCCCACTACCATGGGTATGGCAGATTGGAGAGAAGAAGAGAGGCCCTTGGTGACAGAAGGTCAGGTTAGGGACTGCTTAAAGAAGCTGGATGTGCACAAGTCCATGGGGCCGGACAAACTGCATCCAAGAGTGCTAAGGGAATTGGCCGATGAGATAGCAGCACTGCTAGCCATTATCTTTCAAAACTCATGGAGAATGGGGGAGGTGCCAGAGGATTGGAAAAAAGCAAATGTAGTGCCTATTTTCAAGAAAGGGAAAAAGGAGGATCCGGGGAATTACAGACCTGTCAGCCTCACCTCAATCCCTGGAAAAATTATGGAGCAGATTCTCAAAGAATCCATCCTCAAACACTTAGAGGAAAATAAAGTGATCAGGAACAGTCAGCATGGATTTACCAAGGGTAAATCATGCCTGACCAATCTCATCTCCTATGATCAGATGACTGGTTTTCTGGATGCAGGAAGAACCGTTGATGTGATATACCTTGATTTTAGCAAGGCTTTTGATACAGTTTCCCACAGCATTCTCATTGGCAAATTAAGGAAGTATGAGTTGGATAGGTGGACTATAAGGTGGATAGAAAACTGGCTAGATCAACGGTTTCAGTGCGTAGGAATCAATGGTTCCACGTCTAGCTGGCAACCAGTCACGAGTGGTGTACCCCAGGGGTCAGTCCTCGGGCCGGTTCTGTTTAACATTTTCATCAATGATCTGGATGATGGAATAGACTGCACTCTCAGTAAGTTTGCAGATGACACCAAGCTGGGGGGACCAGTAGACACGTTGGAGGGCAAGGACAGGATTCAGGGAGACCTAGATAAATTGGAACAGTGGGGCAATAGAAATCTTATGAGGTTCAATAAGGACAAGTGTAAAATCCTGCATGTGGGACGAAAAACCCCATGCACCGCTACAGGCTGGGAAACATTCAGTTAAGTAGCAGCAGTGTAGAAAAGGACCTGGGGGTCATGGTGGATGGGAAGCTAGATATGAGTCAGCAGTGTGCTCTTGCTGCCAAAAAGGCCAATGGCATACTGGGCTGCATCAAAAGAAGTATTTCCAGCAGATCAAGGGATGTGATCATTCCCCTCTGTTCTGCACTGGTGAGGCCACATCTAGAATACTGTGTTCAGTTTTGGGCTCCCCACTACAAAAAGGACAGGGACATGCTAGAGAGAGTTCAGAGGAGGGCAACCAAAATGATTAAAGGGCTGGAGCACAAGCCCTATGAGGAAAGACTGAAAGCATTAGGCTTATTTAGTCTGCAGAAGAGAAGATTGAGGGGGGATTTGACAGCAACCTTCAACTACTTGTAGGGATGCTCTAAAGAAGATGGAGCTCGACTGTTCTCGGTAATAACAGAGGACAGAACGAGGAGCAATGGTCTCAAGTTGCGGTTAGGGAGGTCGAGGCTGGATATTAGGAAAAACTTTTTTACTAGGCGAGTGGTGAAGCCTTGGAATGAGCTGCCAAGGGAGGTGGTGAAATCTCCATCTTTAGAGGCGTTTAAGGCCCGGCTGGACAAAACGATGACTGGGACGGTTTAGTGGGAGTGGTCCTGCCTTTGGCAGGGGGTTGGACTAGATGACCTATGAGGTCCCTTCCAACCCTATGATTCTATGATTAAGATGTAATTGTTTTAAAATATAATTTTTATGCCACATTGGCCATTTAAAATGCATATTAACCTAGCTAACTGCCATGTCAGTAGACAAGGAAGGAGGAGCCTGGTGCTGTGGATACTCATTTGTGATATGCTATCCATCATGCCTCAGCTAAAAAGTACCAGTTCTGAATGCATATCCTATGCCTCATTACCATCCCAAAGTAGAACTGCCTTCCACTTTTTCTAATCATGTACATCTGTGCAAAGTTAATGCAAAGTGCTATCAAATGAGAATGGTGGTGATTTAATCCCAGACAGTATTTGACAGTCGAGCTCTAGAATCCTGTGGTGGCCAAGAATCAAGTATGGAGTTACCTGGTAGAAAGCTTGTGTTATTCACCAGCCCAGTGGCAGCCTCTATGGTCAAGGTGTGCTCAAATCATTTCATTTTAATAAAGTGAGAAATGAGGACAGAACTATAAGCACAGTTCTGCTGGTGATAACTAAAACATAAAAATGAAGCACATAATGAGAGCGCTTACTTGCCTTCAAATGCTCTGATCTGCTGTTGCAATATGACCTAATCCCATGTCTTACACTCCCCTGCATTTATGCTCAACCAGTTCTGTAAGTTTCCCCTCTTCAAAGTGTCTGACGAAGTGGGATTTTCTCCCATGAAAGGTCATGTGATAAATAAATCTGTTAGTCCTTAAAACACAAGTAACATTTTAGGCATAGATTTAGTTGCAGCCCCATAGAATTTTGTGTTTTCTTCCACTGTACTACGCTGTTTCTAACACAGAAGCCCATAGGAAGACACCCGCTAGCCCCGATCCTGTTATTAGAGCTATAGCGGTGAACTTGTATGTCTGTAAAGAGCCCCTCTGATTTCAATGTGAGGCCATCCCAGACATAAGATCTGTCTGCAATGCATGGGGCAGATTGAAAGATGGAATGAAGCCTTGGTGCTTTGCTATTACTAACAAATGTTTTAGTTGGTGCAGGTAAAAGCAGAGCACTCAACACAATTACTGGCAGGGGTAAACCTAGAGCGCTGTTATCAGCAATAAGTTGAGCTAAATCAAGTTATTGATATGGAAAGGAAACTTGAATAGTCTTTTACTGACACCAGGGTGCACAGCTCAATGTGTGCTGCACCAAACATAGAACAACTTGTTGCCTATGGAAGGGTTAAAGTACATGCAAAATGGGAGACAAGAGGTCATAAGACTGATTCCATGAACTACTTTTCCTTTTCTTTCTAATTAGAGATATAGAAGGGTCAGGAATGTTTGGGCCCAAGCTTTTGCTCTAGTTCTGCTAGTGCTGCAGATAGCTTGAGGAAGGTTTCTTGCGAAAGATTTGTTTTTAGGCTTGTCTCCAAGTGATGACCATAAACATTGGTGAAGTGAGCTCATGTTAAGAGGTATCTTGTTGAAAATATCAAAGGCAGGTTTTTTTTTTTCTTAGAGACACAATCACCCTCTCAATTGATTTCACATTTTTATCATCACTCTGAAACATAAAGTGTCTCTCCTATTTCTCTCTGTCCTATTTCATTCATTTGAGAAACACTGGCTTTCATTCCAGCCTACTCGTTATTCAGCTCACTAATTCTTGAGCTCTGGTATGCTTAAGCTGTCTACCATTTGATTCTGTTAATTACATGGGAAGAGTCAAGAATTTATAATGAAAATTGAAGCCTAAATTAGCAGAGTCAAACCTGGACATAGCCAGGTTTTCAAAATGAAATGCAATGACTAAAAATGCTACAATCACCATAAGAATGTAGCTGCTCTGGGCGCAGTGTTGTTTTTCTGATCTGTTACATCTGAAAATTGAGGGTCTCTGTGTTCTTTAAGCAGCTGCTTCAGATCCGAAAATTACCAAAGAAACACAGACGAGAAGGACTTCTTGAGTCATTTAATCTACATTGTCTATTATTTTGCACTCTACTGTCTTCATATTCACTCTAAAATTTCCCATTCCCTAATGTCATCCTATTAGTCCCACTTATACCCCATTGTGTTCCACTCTCAATATTTTCTCTCTTCTTCATATGTAGACTTTACTGAAACTCAGAGAGTCTCTTCCAAACCCAGGAATCCTGTAGCCAAGCTGTCTAAACTTTAAACTTTTGATCTCTTCTTTCAAGTCAGTTTGGCTAGTCATTTGTTATTTTTGTTGCCCTTCTCAATAGTCTCAGATACAACTATGGGCTATTGTTCCTAGAACTGAGGCTGTGGGTAGAAATAGGTGCAAAATAGTGTAGTGGCTAGCACCTCTGCTTAATGTGCAGAAGGTCCTGGGCTCCATTCCCAGGGGGTTGGAATCAATGATCTCATGAGGTCCCGTCCAGTCCTATGATTTGATTTGATCTGGTAGGGTGGGCAGAATCAGTGTGTAGCATGTTCCCAGGGGACATGACTGAAATGCTAGTGTGCACTATTCACAAATGACAGCTTGAAAGGTCATATGGAGCCATGGCAGCTGGCTGCAGCTTACAGCAGACCTGTCATTACCTTCATATGTGCTAGAACCACCAGACAGTCACAAGATTGAAAGGAGGGAGAGGAGCAATAGTGGGATGAAATTTTTTAAAGGCTTTTTTTCCCCACTGTATCTATAAAGGTGAACCAGTGGCTTTATAATTAAGACTGCAGACCGTCTCTTGTTGTCCTGCGCTTTCACTCACTTTCACTTGCTTACTTTCTATGTTTTGGAATTAAGAAAAAAAAAAAGACAAACTCTGTGTTAATAGTTGCACCCAAGGAGTGGATAGAGGATTCATATTTACTACCTGCAATTCCCTTTACAAGCGAACTCTGATGGGAGCTGTAATTTAATACAGTCCAGTAAGAGATTCAGTGCAATAGCAACAGGAGAACCTTTTGCTCTATGCTCTAGATCCTTCCATAGTTGTAGCAGGTTTGCTTTGATTGAAGCTTTTGTTCTTGCTTCATCCATTCACTTTATAAAATCTTCCCCTTTACAAAGAACATGGATGTGCAGCTCAGACAACATAAGAAACAACACAAAATCTTCACTGGAAATGCCTCAGCACTGTATATTTATATGAGATTAACCCTTCATGAAACAATTTTTGCATTTTACCTTGCATTAAAGGATCCAGCTTATGAACTGAATCATTTATAAAGTACACAACCTTTGGGGTTTACACTTGAATTTTTACTTCTCATTTTCAATCTAGTTTTTCTTCATGGTCCCATTTAGGGTACTGGAATGAAAGGAAGAGCAGATGGTAATAAAGAATAATAGATCACAAGCAAAGCAGCATTTCCTTGTGCTGTATTTACATAATAATCCATTAATAAGAACTCAAGATTAGTTTTCAGAAGAGGACGCTGACATTTTTCCTAGTAAAACCTGAATGCCCTTTTCAGCATTAACCTCACTGTAAGGACTATGAATCTGCAGATGACACTAGATTACTGACAGAAGGTGAGACTCAAGTTTCAGAAGCATGAATTGCAACAATATCAGGGAATTTATTTAGGAAGCTAAAAATCTTAGAACTACATACGGTAATCAAGTTTTGTCCAAAACTGGAAAGGTGCTGAATAAAGTGTTTTGGGCTTGGGATATTTTAGAGAAGCTGCAGTCTTTCCTTCTCCAGGTCTAGAATATTCTGAGAAAGGATGTCAGCAGTCAGTCAAAGCAAACAAATCAGGGACCACATTTGATCAAATATCTCAAATCTTCTGTACAGGTGCTTTGGAGCATCAGGAGCCCATTCTTCCCCTCCATCTCAGAGCTATAGAGCTCCTTTTGTTCCAAAGTGCCTTACCACTTAACACAGAACCCCACTATAATGCTATAATTTGCAGGATGGAGGGAAAAACCCACAGACAACATTGTGCACCAGTTGCAATGGGGGAAATTGTGGCCTTAGGGCATGGAATCAAACCCTAAACTCCTATATAAAATGCCATAGGGTATTTAATGTCCATACAGCACCTCAGATTTGCTAGGTTTATCTTGCATAAACATACAAACATCCAGCTCTGATTTATCTTCCTCAGAAAGATGAAGGGATGAATAGACTCTACTTTAATTTAAGCCCTTATGAGGGCCAAGAGGCAAAAAGTAAACCCATAGTGTAAGTGGACACAATTCCATGAACTTCATGAATTTGTGTCTCCTTACAGCCAGGGCTAATTTGACCCTAATGGTCTGAAATCCAAAATTTAGACCACTAAGCCACCCTCCCACTATGAAACACATATTTTGTAAGATTTTATTTTTGAGCTACTAAGGACCACATTGCCTTTATATGCATGCAACACCCATTACAATTCACCTCCATCTCCATACACTAATGTAATCCAGTTTGGCACTAGTGTCAGCATATCTTTGCCAAAGCCAATCGCAAGCCAGAAGCTGTTTGCTCATTATCAGACTACATGACTGAAGTTCTTTTGAAGTCTTATTCCTGCTCTTCAGTAAACAATGAGCATCCTGTCTATGAAGCTCTGTTCCCAGCATCCTACTTGCAATCCTCAGATTAACATGAGGCCTGGCATCTCAAATGCTATTCTCTCCAATGCAGGGACAATCTAAGAGCTGCCTGAGAGTATGTCTATGCTACACTGCAATTTAAAACCCTTGGCTGGCCTGTGCCAGCTAACTAGGGCTTGAGCTAGCTAAGGGGCTCTTTAATTGTGATGTAGACATTTTGGCTAAGGTTGGAGCTTGGGCTCTAGGACCCTGAGAACTGGGAAGATCCCACAGTTTGGACTAAAGGAAGTAGTTCTTCAAAGAATCATACAACATGCAGTGAATCAGCAGAACTCATTGCCAGAAGGTGCTGTGAAGGCCAAAAGTATAACTGGGTTCAAAAAAGAATTAGATAAGTTAATGGAGAATCAATTTGCCAAGATGGTCAGAGATGCAACTCCATGCTCTGGCTGTCCTTAAACTTCTGATGACCAGATGCTGGGACTGAACAACAGGGCATGGATCACTTGATGATTGCTCCATTCTGGTTATTCCCTCTGAAGCATCTGTCCTTGGCCACTGTCATGACAGGATACTGGGCTAGATGGAACATTGGGCTGACCTAGTATGGTCGTTCTTATGTTCTTTGAAAAATACTGAGTGGTTTGAAACAGTTCTGGGTATGTAATAAATTCTGTATCTTTCAGTGGAGATGGTAATGTTTAAGATGGCTTAAGTATATTTGAGGGTAATCATTAAAGTGATCTATGTCTACTTGTGAAAAATAGTTGTGATAAGAGTAATTAAGTTGAGCATGGGAGAAATCCATTACTTGTGATTACCTTTTTCATCAAGTAGTAAACTAAGCTAAAAGAAAAGTAATTTTAATAGACAGACAGTGGTGTATAGGGGCTGTAGACTAGTGGCCAGAGCACAAGTCTAGGAACTATTAACTCTCAAGCAGGATGCACCCATTGCTTTTGTGAATGAAAACAAGTCACTTAACCTCCTTGCCTCAGTTTCTCCGTCTGCAAAAAAGGATAATGACAATTACTTTTAGGGCTTCTGTGATGGTATGTACTTATCTCACACTAGGTTTTTTGAGGATCAATTAGCGAGGAGGACAAATTCATCTGTAGTGTAACTCAGTATAGCATCCATAGTGGGGATATACCAGGGACATAGTTGGCTATATGTGTCTAAACCAGTGGTTCCTAACCTTTTTGACTCAAAGGCAACAAATATCATTTTTACAACCTTGAAGGTCACCAGTCTATTAACTCATAAAAATGCATTGACGAATACAGCATTAAGGACTACAAATCACATTTTTTAAATAAACATTTTCATGCTACTGTGCTCATTTTTATTCACTACACCTAAAAATTACAGTATGCCTCATACTCACAGACAAAGTACTAGTGTAGACAAATGACTCTCACTACACGCTGAAGCACATGGCATGGCAGCTAAATCACGGTGGATGGCCTGCTAAGTGCACGCCAAACCAGAAGGCATGCATTTTTAGAGTCTTTCACCCGCCATGGTAGCCAGACAGAAGGAGTTTAGCAGAGAAGGTGCCTCCTTGCTGATCTCCCACCCCTGGCTGCAGCAGGGAAACTTCATGCATCCTGTAGCCACGTGCATGCCACCTGAGTTCCTAGGCAGTGGCTCCCTTCTGCAGCTCAAGGGAAGGAGATCGGTGCACCCTTCCCTCTGGCTCCAACAGGGACACCAGCACCTAGGGACCTAGGTGGACTCTTTTGCCATGCTCTCTGCTAGAGCTAAGGGAGGGGAGCACTGGCTCCAGCAGGGACCCCAGAGACTAGGGACCCAGGCAGAGCACTTTGTTGTGCTCTGTGCTGGAGCCAAGAGAAGTGAGTGCTGACCCAGTCCCTTTGGGTACAGCAAGGAGCCTGCACTCATCTTGTAGCCTCAGGGCAATGTGCTCCACCTGGGTCTTTAGGCAGCAGGTCCCTTCTGCAGCCAGCAGGAGCCGAGCAGTGGGACATTTTGAAAGAACCTGTGGGCCTCTTTTGGTCCTTGGGCCAGGGTTTGGGAAACACTGATGTAAAGCATTTCACACATGAATAGTGTTATATTTGTGATTCTCTAATGCACTCAGTATTAAGCTAACAATACAATATAGGAAACGCATTCTAAAACATCAGAGAGCAGACATCATCATGAGAGCATCCTTTAATCACGGGAAAGGATTTTAAACCTAAAAAGGATAACGGTAACATCACTCAATGGGACAGGGAGCTCACACTAGATGTTTGGGCTTGTATTCCCAGACTCCTGCTGCCCATACTCCTTTTTAATTCTGGCTGTTTTACAATCTTTCATAATAAGCTGAATCACTGCTTGTGCACTCCTCTCTCTCTTCTGCTACCATGGCCAACTTCATATGGAGTATCAATGGACCAAGCTCTTCCAATGGCAATAGTACACAGATTCGGATTCGGCATAGGTAGAGAAGGTGCCCTGGAACGCTGCTATGACTCAGCCCACCTAGCGTTTGATAATTACCCACACAGACTCAACTATTCACCAGAGATCAGGCTATCATGGGTTCAATGGTAAAACAAGAAAAACTACACTAGAAGGGATACAGCTGAGTGAATTCAATGGGTTTCCTCCCTCTCCATGCCAACTTTAATTTTTGTCCCCTTGAATTTCTGATGGGGAATGATATGCCTACATCAATTCATATGTGAAGCCTGATAGTGGGCTATAAGCCAAAAAATTATCTCCCTATAATTAACCTATAATTGTAAACTGAAGACTTTCCTTACTATTTCTCATGGACTAGTGTTATAAGAAGATATAATATTAAATTCCAAAAGGGTAACTGTGTTAGTCCAGTTCACCAAAACAAACAAGGAGTCTGGTAGCACTTAAAAGACTAACAAACTGATTTATCAGATGAGCTTTTGTGGGAGAAAATCTTGCTTGAAGATGGGGAACTTGAAGAATGGGAAAAAATAAATGCCGGGAAGAGCAATTGGTAGGATCAGGTCAGACTATTATAGCAAATCAAAGCAGTTGTTTAGACTCAAACAGTGGAGAACAGCATGTAAAGGGAGCTGAGGTCAAATCAATCAATCAAGCAATCAATCAAATCATAGGGCTGGAAGGGACCTTGTGAGATCATCAAGTCCAACCCCCTGGGAATTGAACCCAGGACCTTCTGCATGTTAAGCAGAGGTGCTAGCCAAATCACCTGTTGTAATAAGAAAAACCAAACCAAACAAAACAGAGATCCCTATTTAACCCTAAGGCAACTGCACTTATTATGCCAGTGAGGCAGATAAGAAATGTATGTGAAGGGAGGCAGAGAGACAGGAGAAAGGTAAGGAGAGGGCTAAAGGATGAAGCACCTTTCTCTCTGAACTCCCTTAAACAGCACTGGAACATTCCCTTACTGCAGTATTTTGGGCTGTTTCTGAGGCAGAGAACAATACAAAACTTGGTACTCCAGAGATAGGAACATTATTCCTTCACAAATCCCAAATACTAGGTTTCACAGTGAATATTCAGACAGTAATTATCTTATATTTATATTGGGGTAAATCAGGAGTGTCTGTACTGAAGTAAATGGGTTTACACTGGTATGAAATCAGACTCAGGATCAGACTTTGGAAAAAATAACAAAGTCAGAAGAGACAGGACCACAACTGAAAAGAATCAAAATTACTTGCCTGGTAGCTATTTTCTAATGCTGTCTCTGAGGTCAACCTAGTTTCATAGCCTGATGTATATCTTTTGATAACAATCAGCTTCGTTTGTAATTTTGGTTGCGAGTTTTCCAGCCTTCTGAAAAACTAAAGTAAAAACATAAATGTATATTCATAATCATAACTACTAAGGCAAATGCAGAAGAGATTTTGCATATTAATATAATATTCTATTTCCTTCATTCACTTAAGACACAGATTGTGAGTCTCATTCTGACCTCTTAACAGGTGTAATTCTGTCACCTTCATTGAAATCACACACAATATGTTCCCAGGTGAGATGGCAGGACCAGCAGTGCCTTCACATGGTATAGACTATACTAAAATATTATATATTATATCATGATATGGAGCAGATGCCTAGACAACAAAATTACATAATATCAAAACCCTGTTGGGTTAAAAGCTACTCCAACCATGGACATAAGTGGCCACCAAATACAGGAGAACAGCTGATGTTTAGTGAACTGAAAACAAATCTGGGAAGAGGAAATAACTAGATTTTTATCTTAGCATGGCTGATGCTCTGAGCGTGGCTTTATTCAACTCAGTCTGTCCATGTGACATTTTATCCACCTGAAAAAATGATGGCAATAAGGTTTACCTACCTATCTACCTCACATGGGGAATAAATTAGCTAATGTATGGACAGCAGTTTGAAGATATCAACTGTCTATTACTTAAAAAGCATTTCTGTCTATATGCTGTTTTTCAATCTTTTCTAACATAGAAAATAGTCTTGGAAGAAACATTTTCTAATGGTGGCTAAACAAATTACTGTTATCATTACTGATTTTATTGCTCTGATCAGTTTATTATTAATTCACGTGTTGGCTGTAATGAGCTGGGCAGGCCTGTGGAAGGCACATTTTAGTTTTACCTTGACCTGGAATACAGTTTCACTTGTAATTGCTAATCTAAATCATGGGGAAAACTTTAGTTAGGTGGCTGAATTTATTCTTCTGGTGTCATTCCTAAATGAGTTCCTTCTCCCTTATATCCACGGCTAAAGAAAAGAAAAGTTTTCAATCTGATGGGATTTTATATTGAGGAGGCCTTGAATAGTCTAGGGTATTGGTTACAGTAAAGGAACCCTGAGAGGGAGAGTCCTTTATTAGCTATGGAAATTCTCAACTGCAGCTGTTCTGATTGCCTTTTAATTGACTTTCAGTTTTGTTGGTTTATTTCTTGCTATAGGTCTTATATTGGACACCTGTTCTCTTTGAAGTTTATGTGAAAGTTGAGTCTAATTAAAATTCATACAATTAACAAATATCCATCTTACAAATAATACCTATGATTTCTACAAATGAAAGAATTTTTAAAGCCTAGTGCACTTTTCACTTTCATATTCTTTATTCTTGGTTAGGTTGGTGCATCAGTCATTGTTTCACTATTATTCTTTGTATTTGAGAAGAACTTCTAGGACCAGCAAAGACTAGGTCTTATTGTGCTAGGCTCTGCACAAACATCTATCTGAGGGGTTTATATTCTTGCCCACTGCAGTGGTATCTGAGAGCCTTCCACATAAAACCAGCAATGATACTGAAGGTCTTAATGGTCTTTGTGGAGTGTCTGGCACATCTCCCATTTCAGGGTCTAAACTCTGGTGGAGGTAAGGTTTGGCTTAAAAAAACTATAAAGTTTGGGTAGTGAGTGGAGAACAATGTCTGAGAGGGGTAAAGTGATGTGACCAGGGTTAAACAGCAGATCAGGGTCAGAGCTGAGAACAGAACTCAGTCGCCCATCACCTATGTACTAGATCACATTGTGTGAACTTAAAGAGTTACGTGTCCCATTCATCTCAATAAGGTATTTTCAGCTGTAAGAGAATGATGAAGATGAATACTCCACACCCCACATTTCAAGGCAATCTCAGTAACCATGTGGAATTTAGATCTCTTAGAACCGCCTAGTTCCTAGCTTCAAACAGATCAGTAGTCTCAACTATAATGGAGCTGTTGCTCTACCATGATAAATATCCAAGCTTTGTCCCTTCCTCATGACGATAAATACTAAATTTTATATTAAGAATACAAGCATCTGCCTATATCTCTGGAGATGCTCAGAAAATGGTTTCATCTGAAAATATGCATTTATGTGAAAACAAAGTTTGGGAACTTGTCCTCATTTACTGGCTTCAGCTGACTTTTCAACTGCATTATCTTGCTAATGGGAGAGAAACACAGTATGACATGTAAAGACCAAAGCATTTCTCCATTGCTGGTTTCCTGAGGATAGTGGCAGTGACTCTCAGTCAAACATCACCATGACTTACCCAACTTTACCATGACTTACGTGTCAGCTTTCAGGGGTAGAATTTGGTCTACCCAGAGATTTGGTTCTTACAAATGAAGAAAAATCACTCCAATAAAAAACAGACATGACCTCATAGCAAATACATCCATATTGCAGATCTTTCAGTTACACAGGTGTAGTCACCAAATGACTAACTCTGTAACACTCTATGATCATATAACATATTATGACTTAATTAACATGGTGCACTTAACCTAGCTGAGAGTATAGGCAATGACCAAGGTCCTGTTAGTTGTTACTACCAATGAAGGATTGAACTCATACAGGCATTGCCTAGATAACACCAGGCAGCAAAATTTTTATTATTTTGTGGTTTTGAATAGACCTAATTGCCCTGTTGTTATATAAATTCCATACAAAAAAACTAAACTAAAAGACGATTTATGTTACCAAGTCAAACATTCAGAAGTTAGAAAATGCCAGTACTAAGATTGCCTGAGCAACCTTAATTTGGCCCCCTTGTGTATTTGCATTATGATGCAATCTTTAATTATAAACTCATGGATTATTTTCTCCTCAGGACCTCTTCCTCACTCAGTTCACAGGGTGGATGGCACTCTGGGAATAAATCAGGTTTGTGTTTGAGGCTGTTTTCCTAGTCTCCTTTCTCAGCCAGTTCAATAGAAGAGGCACAGCAGGGTCCAAAACTGGATCTAGACATAAAATAGCTAAGCATCTGCATGGTGAAGTAAAAGAAGATACAAATAGTAATTAAGCAGACTTCCCCTCACCTAAAAATTAATAAATCTACAATTGGGAGAGCTGAACTGAATGAGGGCCTGTGTTAACCTGATTGGCTCTCTCCTTTTTACCATAACTGTTTTTCAGATTCATCTGTGCATGCCTGATTACTTCTTTACCTGACCTGCTTGTGTGAATTTTTTAGATTGTATTTTGCAGATCAAGGGCCTAATTCATTATTGCCTTTCACCTTTGATATTGATTTGCACCAATGCACAATGCACCTGAACTTCAACTGGTGGGAAATGACATAGCTCCATTGCCTTTAGTGGTGCTATGCTGAGTCCTACTAGCTGAGAATCTGGGCCACTGATCATAGAATGGGTAAAAATCGTTACCACTCTGATTAGATGTATCTGACATCTATCTTACACAGATGGAAATGACTATAAAAGACACAGCGAAGCTGAGCCGCAGGCCCCATATATTACTTTTTGGCTCAGCCATCTAGGAAGTGGCTGATCCATAGCTGATGGAAAGATACAGGTGAGCGAGAAGTAAAATTAATGGAAGAGAAGCAGTTTGACATCTATAACCATGCAGGTCTAAATTAACTCTTGGTACATTTAATTTAAATGGTTAGTCCATGTAGAAAGCAGAAATGTTAAGTGAGTGGATAATTAAGAAGCTTGTACTTAATCAGATTATAACAAGAGACAAACAGAAGAGAAACTTGATAGTCAATAACTAAATCCAACCTAGTTTAGCTCCATTAAAGGAAGTACATCAGGGATGAATCACTCCACTGTATTTTTAAATTAATCTTGACTAGTCCATTGCAAACATCATTATTCCTCCTGACTACTTTTGCTGTGCAGTTTGTAAAATCAGGGAAGCAAGCTGCTAAAATTAAATTTCCAAGGAACCAATCTTCATAAAGAAAACCCTCTGGTTTGCAACCCTAAGAATAGTTATTTACATTATTGCAACAATTAACTGTCATTTCAGGCTCCAGTCCTCACTCATATTGGTCTATAATTCCTATAATCCAGGCTGTGTGGGATGGCATTGAAGCAGACATCACCTAGGCTAACTGTTCTGCTAATGCACCCTCATGAATCAGCTATGCCTAGTTTGCATTTAATGTTCCTGTAATTTACATGAGAAAATTGGTTTACATCCCTCAACCATGCCTGTCGACTTTCACCAAAGTGTAATGTATCAACATATGTTATTTGGCACAGAATAGGAGACTCAGAATGTGAAGGGAGGAAGCAGAACAAAGAGATAAGGAAACTGAAGAAAAGGGAAAGAACCCGGCACAAATGAGGAAAATAAATCCAGATCTATGAACAGTCCTCACTGCGCACTACTGAAAATATTGCAAAAATCTTGGTTCTGTACACTGAAGGTCTGATTCATGCAGCCAGAATTTACACAGCAGATAACCCAAGATGCACCGATGCTGTGGCAATATTATCATACTAGTATTTTCACAAGTAAAATAAGGGTCTTGTTCAATTTCTCTGTTACTCTTTGTTACTGCAGGTAAGTCTGGCTTTGTTAGCTAGGTTGTACAAATAAAATATTATTATTGGCACTCTGTCGCAGCAGGATGCCCAAGACGATCATACCCAGGATCAACTTGTCTACCCTGGAATAAAGTAAAAGGGAACCCAGACAATTCAAATCCCCCATCCAGAGCCTGAGTCGCCCTCTCTCCTCACTTACAGCCTGCTTCTGCTTCTATGGGAATCCTTGCAAACACTGGGCTCTGGATCTGATCCTTCTAGTGGTGTTTCCTCCTTGCTTTCAGTGGGCATACTCCTGATTTACACTGATGAAAGGGAATCAGCACAGAACCTGGAGAGTGGTATTTACCAAGTCTAGTCCCCATAAACACAATGGACTAACTTCTGTCCACTTTCATGTACGCTGCATGAAGGCAGAATTTGGGCTAGGGGCTTTCCCAAGGTGCAATATACACCCATCTGCACCCTGAAAAATGTGTTAATGTTTTAAGATTTTGGTGGATCAAGGCCGCATTTGTGTTCATAACAAAACCATGATGTGTGTTTTGTGTAATTTTTGAATTTGATTGCCATTTTTGGAGCTGCTGTGTCCTTGTACTCTATGCTCTGATGCAGGTTAGTCAATCTGGCAGAGTGTATAGCAATAATAATGGGAATCCAGAGCAAGAGACAGAGAGCAAGTGAGCAAGCAGTGGCAGAAATACCCTGTGAGTAGGATATTAAATTGGAACTTGAGAAGCTTGGGATCTAGTACTCCCAGCTGTGTCACTGGCCTGCTGGGTAACATCAGGCTGGACACTTCTCCCCTCGGTGATCCAGTCTTCCCAGTTGTAAAACGGCAATAATGCTTCTTACCTCTCTCATATGGCATGCTGGGAATTTATGGCTGAAATGTGCTGCATGCGAGCCCACTAAGATACCTCCTTAAATTAAATGGAGACCAGATGATAGCAAATTAATTTTGCCAGCAAAATGTCTTGTAAAATGACAGGCCTTTGTGTTGCTGGCAAGAAGCAGCTCTTTCAAAGTGTAATTAAAGAGGAGACTGCTCTTTAAAAAGAGCCCAGGCTGGAAAAAGAGCTGCTGCTTCTTTGATTAAATATTTATTTTCAAATTTAATTAAGAATTGCATTTTGCCATTGAATTTCAGGTTGATTTTTTTATGCAGGCAGATCACAAAACTTTGCCTAAGTAAGAGCTAACCTGATGCTGAGCCTTCAAATCATGATTTATCTCATGTTAAGACGATCAAACTTATATGATAATCAGAGCAGAAAACTGTGTCCATTGCTAATGGCAACTGAGCTCAAGTATCTTTGCTGGAGAACAAACCTGAGCTGTTTGCAGAAGTTCTCACCATTTTTTGAAAACCCAGTTAGATCTTGGTACACT
Organism: Podocnemis expansa; assembly: GCA_007922195.1. NCBI lineage: Eukaryota > Metazoa > Chordata > Testudines > Podocnemididae > Podocnemis > Podocnemis expansa. The sequence goes on along the minus strand of ML681984.1, from coordinate 38,502,659 downwards.
CTGTCATACTGAAACCCAGCATACAAATTAGGAGATGTCAGCAGAAGGATTAGCTGAGAATGCCAAAAGTTTAGTTTGGCCCATTTGTACAGGATGCATTTTTGGAGAGGGGAGGATTATGTAATTCCGACAGTGGCTTACAAAGTACTGATGAAACACAGTAAAGCTAACTGGGGAAGAAATGCCAGAGCTGGACTTTTAACCCATGTATTTCCAGGTAAGGTAACAAAATCCAAAGCAGAGGGAGATGCTGATAGTGAAAAGTATCTGTGAAGAACTGAGTTGATAATTTCTACTGCATTTATTAAGAAAAACAAGCTGATCTGTAGTCCCATGTTCTTTTCTAACTAGAGTGAAGAATGACCCTCATTGACCAGTGCACTATTCCACTTTCGTGGTAGTGATTTTAATGGTGTTATATACACATAAAACTGAACTAAGAGAGCAAATAAAACCCAGCATGCTTTGCTTCCCCTCTATTAGTCATCACTAGTTCTAGCAATAAGTAACAGCTGTCTGTTGCTCCAATTCCCAGCTCTGCCTCTTCTTCTGCATAACTGTCCCTTGCGCTCCTCACAGGCAGGTGGCCAGTGTTCTTGCTAACTGGATGGTGAAGATGGGTTTACATGACTTTGCCTCAACAGAGTGGCACAAGGCAGCCAGACTTTCCCAGAGATTGTGGCCTGTGGTCTTTACTCCATCTGAGATTGAAGATTTCGGTCCACTGATTACATTAGTTAGTCTAAAGTAGCATGTTGAGGTCTCACCTTCCATTGCCTTTCCTGGAACATGCTCATTTGCACCTGTGCAGAATCAGTGTAAAACCACCTCAGAGAAGAATGCAGCTGTCCTTGGATGTGCCTACCCTGGAGCCTTAGGTCGACTTAAGGAAGCTGAAGTCAACTTACAGACCCCCGCAGCCACACTGGGCTTTCATTGAGTCGACTTCAGCGCTTCCTTAAGTCGATTTAATAACACCACCTCTTAAGGCTGACTGAGTGCTTAAGTTGACCTTACTAATTCAACTTTGGACAGTGTAGATGGGGAATAGCACTTAAGTCGACTTAATTGGCCTCCAGGTCCCCTCCCACAGTTTCTGGCCACCAGGAAGGGTTGACCTAGCACCTGTCAGTGTGGACGTGGCAGGTGACAGGAATTTCCAGTGTGGGACTCTCTACATTGACTAACCAAGGTCGATTTTAAGTCAATTTAAACTTGACCTTTTCAAATTGACTTAGTAGAGTCTCCAAGGTAGACATACCCCTTGGGAGGATTAAGTAATGTTCTTCTAAAGTGCCTGAAGGATTAGAAGCAATAATTGTGTCTATCGTACATCATCACTAACAAATTCAAATAATGAAGTTAGTATTGTTCCTTTCCATCTTGTAGTTAAATCATCATTGAATTTTACTGTGACATGGAATTATATAAGTAGAAGAAGGGCGCACTGAAGTCATTTAGACTATTTCTGTCAGAGTAAGGTTTGTTCCTACAGCACTTTTTCCTTTACCACTTCACATGACAGATTATTTCAGAGCTATAATTCAAGCCAAGATGCTTTTTCTACTATTCATTTTAAGATTTCCCTCATGTAATTGCCATTACTCCCAGCTACATTTCCTTGTACCACATTAAATAATTCCACTCCGTTCTAGGTGTCAGAATTAATTTTCACATTCAGATGCTCAGGTATTCCTTAGTTGCAGATCAGACATGGTACACATTAAGCCCCTGATACTCTGACTTCCTGTGTGCGGCCAGACTGCAGTTCTCACATGGAACCACACTGAATAAAACGAGTCTCTGTACAGGCCATTTGTGTGCAAGAAGTTGCAGGTTTGGTGCCTTAGCTTTTTAAATGTTGCTTCATTCGTTGTTCCTGCTTAGCACTTTGCTGGCTGTTCTTGGAATTCCCTTTAGTTTGTCAGCTTCTTTCCCTTAATGAAGAGCTCAGAAGTGAGTAGCACAACAGGAACCACTGCACAATAGTGGACAGAGAGGTGCTATAACTACCCCACCTCAGGGCATGCCTCTTCACAACTGCTGAAAATTGCACTGGCATATTTTGCTAGCATGTTGATTGAAAACAGCCTGGTGGTTTTTTTGTTTTTTTTTCCCCTTTGTCCTTGAGAATCTTTCGTCATTCCTGCTTTTCAATTTCTTTCCCCCACTGAAGCTCTGTGGGGTTACTTTCTCCCAGAGCGCATTAGCTCACATTGCTCAAAGCTGAATCTGTTATTTTTGTCCACATCCATGATCTTTCTGGGTCTCTAAGTAGTATTTCCCTGCTCTCACTGATGATTTGCAACTCTTCCTAGTTTAGTATCATCTCTGACTTTCACAGATATGATCTCGTCTCTTCTTTTTCTGAGCTGACTCTAGGCATTTATGTCATCATACCTCTCTCTTCAAACCAGCAGCAGCCTCAGTTTCAATATGTTCTTCTTTCAGGGCTAGATAGTAGCTAGCAGTCTTCAAGGGAGGCAGTGGGAGACAAAATCCACAACTCAAAGATGTACAGGGACAACACATACTGTATCATGCTTTCTGATCCATGGCTCTGCCCTCTTGGCTGTGTTTTCACCCTAGTGAACAATGTTGGTGCTTTTAAAGCAGGGACGGCTGTTGGTCCAGAGTCTCAGGCAGGAGGCACACAGTGGGAAGGCAGCCTGCTCATCTGTGTGACTGTCAGGCAAACTCTAGCTGTTAATGTATGATGTGCGTGGAGCCAAGCTTCAAAGGGATCAGTCTAAAGGCTCCAGGTGTTAATAGAGAATATAAATGGAAGTCAAATAATTCGATTTGCATAAAGCAAATTAACCTAAATTTGACTTGCACAAATAAGCCCTGGAATATGAAGACTAATGGGCAACTAATTAACAATGAATTTTTCACACAGCTGTGAGCAAAGATTTTAAGTTCCAGAGGGAAGCATAATTGGTGGGATTTTGCATCACTAAATTAGCCCAAATTGCATTCTAGCTTCATAGTTGTCAGTTCCAGAAATATTCATGCCCTCTCCCTCCCCCCCAACTCACACCTTTGAGGCTTTTTGTTAAATTGAAAAAGTAGTAATGGAAAATATATGTTTTGTTAAAGGCCAAGGTGTAGTTATTAGTTTGGGCATATATGAATGAATGTATGTATGTGAGAGCAATCCTCTTTCTATTATTGGTCTTGTCATTAATTACCCCAGTTTATGCAAGACTATAAATATTGCTTTAATTTGCTGTTATGGTGTGACCTGATCCCATGACTTACACTTTCCTGCATTTATTTTCCTCTCATTCTGTAAGTTCCACCATCTTCAAAGTGTCTGATGAAGTGCAATTTTTCTCCCACAAAAGCTCATGCAATAAATAAATTTGTTAGTCTTTAAAAGTGCCACAAGACTCCTCACTTGTTTTGCTGAACTAGACTAACAGGGCTGCCCCTTTGGAATTTATAAGTATTGTGGTTTACTACAGACTGAGGGTGGGGGGAAACAAAGGATTTAATATCAAAACCCATTCTGCACCTCTGCTACAGATGGATCCAGATCACCTTCCTCAGAAAAACCACTGAAGAGGACAATTTACCCAATCTGCCAAAACTGCTAGATTTTGGTGCTATGAATACATTGCCTAACATCATCAGTGGGGCAAAAGTGGCTGAGGCACAGATGTGGTGGGGAGGAAGGCTGAATGCTCAGCACAGGTAAAGGCTCTAGGGGCAACTCTTGCCCCTATAATGGTGGGTACCTCAACAGAGCACAAATGTCTCCATGTAGATTCCATGGCTTCTACCCATGGCAGCATGGCTAGCTGCTGAATCAAGCAGCAGCTGGCTTTCTCAGCATGGCTACAAATTTTGATTCTCTCCACATGAAATCAAGTCATAATGCGCATGCTACCACCAAGCTGAAAGGTATCCACATCTGTGGTTGTTTGCCACAGGATTTCAGCCCTTGCCCTACAGTAGCATGAATCTTCTGCTCCTCTCTCGGAAGCTGGACCAAAACCCAACATTACATTCTTTGTGCCAAAGGAATTTTGTGGGTCCAGGACAAGAATGCTGGGGAACCTCAGTTCCCTTCCACCTTGTCTCCTGCCATCTTTCATGTATGCTGGCTTCACACCACGCTGTGTAGGAAGAAGGGACATATAGGTCATGGACAGTGATATGTCAGGCCCAGGGCTGGCCCAAGTATATATGCAAATTAGATACTCACCTAGGGCGCTGACCTTTAAGGGCTACCAAATTAGATGCAAGCACATTATTTTTTGTGTATTTAAAAAAAAAATATATATATATATAGCAAAAACCCTTGGTCCAGTCCCAGTCAGACATACTATATTCAACAAACCCCAGAGGAGTTCAATCTCTTAATTAAACTCCTAGACAAGCAGGGGCTTGAACTGTGTGTTTTTAAAAACATGTATATCCTAGTGCACTGCAATGCTGTGTCTCCACTGAGCCAGGGGTGTGGGTCCCCTGCTCACCTACACATATTGGTGCTAGTTCTCATCAAACTAGCACACATACCAAGAGCCCTACACCTGCCATAGCACAAGTAGCTACAAGATAGTCATGACTGAGCTGTATCAAATGCAAGCCCTCCTGAAACTGAAGAGTATGTACTTGACAGGGCTCAGCCGTGTATCTGCTGCCATGGGACACCGCTATTTATATTTGTGCTAGCTCAATATGCATTAGCACAAATACATGTAGGTGAGCTTGGGAACCACACTGCCAGTATGTAGTGTACACAGCCTATGATAAATATCTTGTCATGTAGGTGCATTAATTTTGGTTATTAGCTAATTTTATTACATGGCCCTCTCCATGCAGCATTCCTTACCAAGGCAAAACAGCAAATGACAGGTCAAGGTTCTAACACATCTGACACCTGCAAGGCTTGGACCAAGCTTTTGGAGCTCACGTCCTTTCTTGCATGATCCTGCTTCATTTGTTGTCACTTTATCAGATGTTGCCCAATGCCCCATCTTTTGTGGCTTTTCTGTGTGTGAATGTGTAGCCAGCTCACTGCATTACTATATAGCCACTGTCCTCATTATAATCAAAAATGCATTTGAAGTAGCAAAACATGGAAATCCTATCATAAATCAGGAAGCCAGTGTCTACCGTATGGACGTTTTCTGAAAACCTCCTTAACTTTGTAAATATTGGTGCATCTGTGTCAGCTATAGCTACATGGGGAGCCTAGAACTGACATTGCTTCCATGATCACAGACCTTCTAAACTCTAATTCAATTAAACCTGCTCTGTGCAAACCCAAACAATTATGTGGCTAACAAGTAGTGGCTGCAACTACACCAGTGTTAGCAACAGTAGGATATTTAAATAAGATTTAGCTTAATGTTGACAAGGCAATAGTGAACATTCTCACATGAACCAGTGTATTAGATCTGAAAGACAAGGTTATTGGACCAATTTCAGTGGGTGAGGACAAGTAAGGTCATGATGCATTGTCCCTTTTTATTATGCACATTTTTAAAATGAGGACTAAGCTTTCCAAAAGTGACTGTGATTTTTTATAGCTCACCTTCCAGTTGCTGAGAACCCACTCTGTAAAACAAGCAGACCCCTTCAAAGAGCCTCTTGTTGGATGCCATTTCATAAGGACTTTCCTCCACATCTACTGGATTCCATTAAATAACATAACTTCCAAGAGATATGCAGAACTACAAGTATATCTGGGATCACTAAAAAAACTGATGGATTGTGCACCATTTAGTAACATTCCATGGCTAAGAAGGGGTGTCACGGACAGTGGAAAATATTAAGTTTTCATTTCACAGAACAAAGAAGGAAATTGACATTCCATTCCTAATGCTTATGTTTATTATGAAAGTGTCTCCAAATTAAAATAATTCACAATATTGATCGGTTCCATATTAAAAATAAAACCAAAACCAATAAAACACAAAGTAACTCCCAATATTTTGCACAATATCTATACATAAAAGAATTCTAACTAGTTAATATATCGCTGTATTTCTGACAGTGGAGTTCTATGCATCATTGTATTTCTGAGATAGTTGCTCAAGAACAAAACTGTCCTGAAAACACAGGTGAAATTGTGTCATCTGTCCCACCCTGACTCACTGCATATAATTAACACATGTGACATAGCATGATAGCTAATGTATATGAAAATAATGCCTTAGAACTCAGAGACCTAACTAAAAGGACATAAAAGTCTATAATCTGTGTGGTTTTGTTTCATATGTCATTTTAGATCATTAAGGGTCTACAGAACATTAGAGATCACTCTGGTTTACAGACTGACATGTCTGACAATTAAAGCTCTAGGCTTGAGGAGGTTCCAAAATGACATGTCATATACTACATACATTATTTTCTCCATTATTAGAACTGGAAGCTATTTCAAAAATGGAGAACTCAGTACAGATACACTCAAACACTGTGCTTTCATTGCAACTACAATCAGAAACTCTTACAATGTAAAGGCTGTACATGTTTTCCAAACTTCCACCAATGTTTAAAAAACAAGTTTTCTTCGTAAAATTTCTATTAGATCCCACTTCTAAACCAAAAGCACTCAAAGCATATAAATAATACAAACCTTTTTTTTTTCTTTTGTGATTTCAAGGCAACTGTAATTTATAGTACACTGTGAAGTTGAGCCTATTCTGATCTATGTTACAATGAAGGGTACAAAGTAATCAACTGATCCTCTTACAGAAATCTCACAAGTAGTAACTAACTGGAAATATATCAAGAATGAACTTTAGCAAATAGAATTTAAAAAAATATCAACGTATCAGCAGTAGAAAACCAATGGCATTCTGTCTCTCACTGAAAATTACAGGCAGTTGGAGTAATGATGTGCAGTTAAATGAGATGAATAATAAAGGCATTGGATTTCTAACTAGAAAATTCTGTGTAACCTATGTATACTGTCTAGCAAGAGACTCTTTGTGTTGATTATCAATGGCATTTGATTGCAGAGCAATTTTTTTTATGTTATGTTCATGGTCACCTAGTAACTTTCAGTCACTCCTGATGGACTCAGATTAAAAACAAAAACCACTTGAAAGCTAGTAAAGCTTTTTGTGCACATGGTTGGGTCTCTGAAAAGGGGTTTTGGCATTATTGCCTATGTTGAATCTTCACAAAGATTTGATGCCAGATTGAAGTGTGCATATCTGGATGGATAGAGGGAAGCTGTGACCCGTTCTCTCTCTGTTGGAAACATTAAATGGAATAATCCATAGAAATACCTACAAAATGTCAGCAAAGAAATGAGTCACTTTTTTGGTATTTAGAACTGGCACTATGTAACCTTGATCAAGACTCACATGAATCTAAATTCAACCCCTATTTCTTTGATTGGCTAAATTATTAGCATATTCCATGACTTTCAGCTATTTTTTAAACCATACAGTTTCCTTTTTTGTAGGTTGCATGTTAATGCTAAAAATAAGTAAATCCAAAGAGAACTGAATCCTATACTCTATGGCAAGGATAATTAGAAACAGAAAACAATTCATACTAATTGCTAATAAAGTCTACATGTTGCTTCTTCATTTTTCTACTTGCATACTCCAAACACAGTGTTTCTTAATGTACTACAACAAGAAGGGAGCATCGAAGCTGAAGTGAGGAAAAATGATAAAGAGCTCATTAGTAGGTGAAGAGCTTGAAAATATTAATATATAGTGGAATACAATTTTTTTCAAAAGGATCTGGATAATGGTGGTATGACAATACTGAGTGCACAACCTTCCAATCCTTTGCAATTATGCAGAGCTGTGTGAAACATTTACAGTTCAATTCCCTTTACAAGTTTTGTGAAATACATCAATACTCAAAAACATATATAAAAAAGCACTCCATCCCCACTGCAATCCTGCTGAGTGCTGGAATGCAAGCACAGGTTCACACACAAAATATTTGAAATGTGTGCCACTGTCTTTGTGGAATGAAACACTGTTCATCTGGAAAGGCTGAATAAGAACTCTTATGACTCCTGTCAGTAGACATAATGATCCAGAACAATGATGTGAAGCATATTCAACAAAATCTTTTGGTCCCATCTGATAAGGATAGGAAAAATGTGCTGAATTTCCCAATTCCCTCAAATACTATGGATTGCAAGTTTAGCAATTGTTCAGGTATGCTTAGAAAAATTCTTGATTCATTCTGATCCCTATCTCTATTTTTTCCCAGCTACACACTTTTAATTTCCCATCTTCTTGATGCAGATACTGTACATCTTCGATCAAGTCCTATTTCATGCTACTAATGGGACTTGGAACATCCAGGACAGCTGGAGAGGGTTGATAATGAAATGAGCTAGATAATCTTGACGTAAAGGCCAGATTGTGATGACTCTTGCATGACTGTACAGGAGGAGAGGTGGGATCTCTGAGGGCAATTCATCTCTGTCTCAGATACTGATATGGTGCTGATGTCATACATACATTGCTATTTTAAAACAAGGCTGCATCCTTAGGATAAAATGAAAAATTTACTAGTGTTCTATAATTCTGGGGTTTCAAGCATTCTCAAACTTTTTAAAAGCATCCTACTTCTTATGCCTTTCTTTGCAGAAGGAAGATAGTCCAACAGAGGCAGTCATTTACTCTACAGATCTGCACGGTTTAAGCCTTATTCTTAATGACAGTCTTGGCTGCTGATTATTCATAGGTCATCATTTTTAATTCATTCCACCCCATTAATATATTCTCACTGTAAAAGCTCTCTCTCTATAATCCCCAAATCAGCATACTACTTCAGATTTCATGTGCAGGATATTTTCTGTATAGACTATTAATGCACCTATCTTTCCTTCCATCTCTTATCATCTGCCGTTATTCTTGTTCTCCTCCCTGAAGTGGAGAGGACATTTTTAGTTTTGACATCTTGCCTTTGTGCATTATGATGGTTCAAGAAAGTTTCAAGAATTGGCACAAAACACTAACTGGGTAAGGAGATATGACAAATATCAGTCTTCCAAAAGAAATAAATGGCCTTGAAGCTTTTTTCAATACCATTTATATGGGATAAAGCCACTAAAAATACTCTGTGGCCTGAAAAATCATGTGTGTTTTGATACTTGCATAGATATGAGGAAACAGAACTATTTTCTTGCTCACAGTGCTCCTCTGAGGATGGTGCTCTCAACCCTTATAATGCAGCACATGATTAATTGTTTCTGGTTTACTCCTGCCTGCCTCTTTCTAAATTTCTTTGGTCTGTTTGCGCATTGCTTCTGTGCACACCTACGCAACACTGTTGAAGAGCAGGATGCATAGATATTGTTTTCAAGAAACTCTCCTACTGCTGGCCCTGCCATTGATAAACACTGAAGAGGTCGTCTTAGTAATACTTCACCCAAGGATCTTCTAGAAACCAAAGTTCACATAAAAAAAGAACAGTTTATTTCTACTCACCTGGCCTCCTTTGGGAGCACAGTTTGCTCCTACACATAAATCTCAGATTGACTAGAAGAACAAAATTATCTTACAGCCACTCCCAGCTTTATTCCTAGCTTCAAAAAGAATACTGAAGAGCCCTAAAAATTTGCTATAAATAAACTTCTCCTGGTAGTGCGGAATATTTTGCATTCTCCCCACTTCTGTATAATAAGAAATCCGGAATGATAAGAACCAGATCTCCACTGAATCCTGTCGATCAAATAACAACCTTTCCTTTGTTGGGTCACTGTGCCACTACTCTCATCTTGCTCAGCTCAAAGGAATAAATTCTCAGGTTCAGTCTGGATTCACAACAGTACACCTCAGCAAACATTTCTCTTTTGAAACTGTCAGCATGAAATCCATGCAAGAAACTGAAGTCTACAGAGCTAAAATTTGCAAAGCAGAACTGATCTGCAAGTATGAGTTTATCTGTTGACATAAATGTTATCTTGGGTTTTTCCACAAGAAATCAAGTCTATTCTAATGCAATTAAACACCAATTTGAACACAAAACAATGCAAAAATAATACCCTACGATAATTACAAATCTGTCTGAATTGTTAATTGACCATATTAGACACTACTAAAAATACTAATCCATCATTTTAAAACTTTACAATGGGAAAATGGCCACTGTGAATAGGAGATTTCAAAACTAGCACTTTAAAACACAAAGATAGCAAAAATGTCTGGAGCTGAGCTAGAATCTGTAAAGCCATGTTATAGCCATGACAAATCAAGCAGATTACTGTTTATAGAAGACTAGGAAATAGCAATAGGAATGGATGGAAGAGATCTTAGTGTGTCAGTCTCCACCACTGAAAATCCAAAAGCAAGAGAAGGAGGATGTTCCCTTCTGTCCCTAAGCCCCAAACATATTCAAAATAACTAATAATCTAAGGCAGTACAAATGAAAATACTGCTCCCCTTGTGTCAATTACATACATGTACAGCATGCCTATATATACAGAATGGTGCGTGGTCTTCATTCACAAACAGGAAACATGGCCGTGCACTATGCTTTGATATTCCTAATTTTTTTCTGATGCTGAGCTATATGAAGAAGCTGCATTCACAATTTATTTACTCCCAGTAGTAAACAGTTCGCTTGTTCATGTTTCATGAGTTAGTTCAAGGATTAATGTTCCTCTGAACAAGTGCTACCAGTAAGATATCCATTTGTCCCGTTGGTACCACTGGTCCCATTAGTGGTGGTAGTGCTGTGTGGATTCTTTGAACGAGACACTGAACCTTCCTCATCTGAACTTGACTCAACGTCACTTCGGTCATCCTTTGTTACCTGAAGAATGAGTGAAAAGGAGCATGTTATAGGCTATTGAATGAGAACATGATGAAGCATCCTCTAGTAACGTTCATACCAGAATCAGAGAAACTGGTGCCTGAAGAGACTCTGGAATCTGAACTTTAAAAGGTGCCTCAGATCAGACATGTTTTTGTGCAATTTCCTTCCTAAGCACTCTTTAAGCCCTGATTGCCGCACAGAAGCCATTGGCTGAAAGCTATTGCCTGGGCATACGTGTGTTAGTGTTCAGAAGTGTGTGTCAAAGTACTTGCACACAAACTATTCGAAATTCAGACCCTGTAGATCATCCAGTCCATTTCCTTGCTGATGCAATATTGTTCTTTACAGTACATTTTCTTGTCATTGGTTCAGTGTAAAGTGGCACAAGTGATAGAATTCCCATCTCTTCTTTTGGGAGGCTATTCTACAGCCCAATTGATCTTAGTATTACAAATGCTTTTTGACTATCCATCTTAAATTGCCCTTTTCTTAAATTTCCACACATTAATTCCACTGAGACCATTTAGGCCAGTGTACTGGGCACTAGATTGGAAGTTAGGACGTTCGTATTCTGTTCCTGGTTCTGTGACTGACTAGTGGCATGTCACTTCACCTCTACCTGCATCACATATCCCATCTGTGAAACGGGGAGAATGATACTTCATTTCCTTTGCAAAATTCTTTGCGAGTTGCGCCTTATTATTAATTGTAGTTATGTCTCTGGTAGCTCCTCAAGTAATTCTGAGAGTGGATGATAGAGGATGGGTCACTTGATGATTGCCAGTTCTGTTCATTCCCTCTGAAGTACATGGCATTGGCCACTGTCGGAAGAAAGGATATTGGGCTAGATGGATCATTGGTCTGACCCAGTATGGCCATTCTTGTGTTTTGTGAAACAGAACAATATGTGATCATGTAAATTAAGAGTGCATTGTTAAGATGCTGAGCTAAGGTTGCAGATACACCCTTAGCCATGTCATTTCCTTACTTCTGAATGCTTAGCTCTGAAGCCATAAATGTAATATCTTCTTTGATGGAATTAAATTAAATTTAACTCTTTAGGTAATCAACAGACACTGAAATACACCATCTGAATGGTGCCAGAACAGAGGGTTAGGCTACGATACATATACTATATGTTTGTTTGTATTATAGTAGCATACAGGTACTCCCCCAAAACAGGAGTCCTTTGAGGTTAGGTATAGCACAAACACAAAGTTAAAAACATTCCCTGTCTCTAAACACTTACAGCCTAACAAAAAGCAGGTGTAACAAACAGAAGAAATGAAGGAAGGACATAGCAAATAGCAGAACACAGATTTGCATAGCATGTGTCTTTGGCATAGCAGAACTGGAGGAACTTACATGCAAAGGGTTCCACTTCCCAGCCTTCCAGGACAGCACAAGGAAAAGGATAAACAAGTAGAGTAAGAAAGAGTCACAGGAATGCTGGTGTGAAATCATTGGATAACTTAAAACAGGATCACCGAGGCTCAGAATTTTTAAAGCAGAGCTTCCCAGCTATGGCCCTCAAGCAAAATACAGATGACAACACACATCTTCCACACCAAGGGGGTAGCTGAAACCAGGTGGGTGCAATCTAGCAAGGGGCTGAGCACTTAATTACTTTACAAGACTGCAGTCAAAGCACGTGAACAACCTCATTCACTTCAGTGGGACCATGCATGCTTAAGTGCTCTGCACCTTGCTTTACTGAGCTAACAGACTGGGTCTTTCAGCATCTTGATTTGAGTGGCCTGGACATACTGGATGCTCAGACTTGTAGTCACTGTAAATCACATCCTTTTGTAACCCCCCCCCCCCAAAAAAAAAACAAAACAAAAAACAAAAAACAACAAAAAACAAAAAACAAAAACTGAGGGTGGCAACAATATACCAATTTTGGTACAAAGAGGCATGGCCTTGGACTCCTGGAAAGTGCCAGCATGGCCCTGGGTGGAACCAAAAGGCCCTGATGCTTAAGATTTCAAGGTGATCAGGTGCACTGCTCTGCCACTGACCAAAGAGTCAGTAGGGCAGGTTTCTGTTATTACTGTTCTCAGATGGGAGGTAGATATCTTTTTACCAAATATTTAACGAAAGGAAGTAAAATGGAACTAGCTGAATGCAGACAGTGCTATTTACAGAGCTGCTATACAGGTAGTGGAATTTGACATATGTATCTTTTAGATAGGAAGCATTAACCACAGAATAATCAGTCTTAAAACATGCACATATTGGGAGGTCACATATATAGTATATTTGTTATCATGGCCACAAAGTTAGTAAGCTTTCCATTATAGGAAGGAAAAGAATATGACAATGCAGCATCTGTCCTCAAGTCTGTGTTATGGGTCAGAAAAAGAACAAATCACAGAATTACTAAGTGCTCTTTACTAATTTTAAACAGGTTACAACAAAATGTTTACTGTTAAACATCAGAAAGTGTTCACGTCACCTTACCTTGCCTCTGGAGATAGCTTTATAAGCTGTCTTTATGATTAGGTAAGACCACAAACAGTGCAGAACTTGAAGTACCATAAGCAATGTGTTAAAGAACCACAGGGCAGGAAAACTGCCGAGAACTTCATACACTTCAAACAGCATTGTGTTTAGTATCCTATGAGAGAGAGAGAGAGAGAAAGAGAGAGACAAACGCTATTATTTTGTTCCAATGAACAGTAAGCTAAAAGGGGTCTTTTCGCTAATTAAGATAACAAATATTTGATTAGATGTTATCCACACATATATTCAGTTCCCAGACTTATAACGACTAGGACTGAATAATGTTAGAAGAGGAGTGACAAAGGATCATATGTGCCCCTATATGTGCCCCTATGTCTCCAGAGGGAAATGATGTCATAACACCATCTTCACTAACTAATTTTAATCAACCAGCAAACACCACATGTAGAAAGCAAAGACTCTACCCTTTTCCTCCCTTCTTTTTCAGAACTGGCAGATATGCAGACATGAATTGTCCCTAATATCTCCTTTTCCCCTTCCAGGAAAAACAGATTTCCATTTTTCAGATTATTCTGCTCCGCCTCCTCCCACACAATATATGTTTTCATCACACCCACCATAGGCCTACATTGAAACACTTAAACAAGAGTGATACCTTTCACTCCCATGTGACTTAGTTCCTCTGAGGACAGACTTTAAAGTAAGACTCTACTTGTGCGTAGCATACAGCCACCAGCACATCATCCATTTTACTGATCTAATGAAATGACAGTTTTTTTCACCCTCCCTACAAGAGATTTGTCAAGTTTGGAGCAAAGAAATACATAAGAAATAATAACCAGCCTTTCTTATTACAAAGAATATTAAATTTCATGGTAGCAATCTCATTATTATAGAATTTGTCAATACTATTTGCAGCTCTATCAATGTTTTTCCTCTAAATTCTCAATCTTGACATCAGCAACGCCTGAAGTGATGTTCTGTTGAACTCAACTTGGACTATGAGACTATTGAGACTTCAGCAGTTGTGGTATCTGAGGCAATGGCATGCTACGATAGCAATCAAAGAGTAACTGGAGTGAATATTTGAAAACTAAAATACTTCGTGATACAATCTAGTTCTTAGTGAAGAGTGAGGGAACAACCAAAACTAAGAGGAAATTAGACAAAAACAAGATGTAGGTAGAAGAAACAACAGCATTAATGGGAACATGAGGCTATCTAGGTTTGATACTTTTTAGGGAGTCTATTAAAAGCAGAGAATATCATGAGAGTTTCTGACATTGTTGCTACTCTAGATTTCTGGTATTTAAAGTACTGGGAAGTTCATTATGGTTAATATTTTAAAAATTAACTATTGCTATATAACCAGTAGATGGCACATTTAATCAAGCTAACAACTGCACAACTTTCCATCTGTTCTAACTGTTACACTGTTTGGAATCAAGCAAACTAGCTGATGTTCTATGGGTCTTCAGAATAGTTCAGATCTCATTCTTTCGGACTGAACCATCAGACTAGGTTTGAACTTGGACATACTTTGTATACTCCAATAATTCTTTTTACCTAATGACTGACTTGGCCACTATTTTCTCCAAAAACATGAGTGTATTACTTCACCACTATTAATGCAAATGCAACAAGAACAGAGAACACACTTTATATTTATGCTTTATGAGTGTAAACCTATTTTGGTCGAAATTAGGTCTAATAAACTACCTGAAGCACATTCGTCTTAAAACTGTGCAGCATAAAGATACTGTTCTGATCCTAATTAAAACTCCTCCTTTTTCTTTTTTTTTTTTATCCCTGATCTCTTATGCTAAAACTGTGCCTGCTTCATAAATCTTAACAACGCTCTTTGGGAAAGAGGGAAGTTTCATTGCTTTATTTGATAGTCTTTCTTTTACAATTCTTTCTGTTTATGGAATAAAGGTTGGAAAATGAAACAGTTTGCAGTCTGGGGCTAGAAACCTGGCACATGATTACTGTTACTACCTAAGATTCCTTAGCTTTGTGCAATTTGCTGTCAATGCTAGTGCTAAATGGCATGGTAATGCCCCAATCTTAATCCCAGCTACACTCTACATGATAACAAAACATAGCTTTAATCAATTCTGCTTATTTCATTGGTGGTTACTTCACTCCTAATTACAGTATCAAACTCAAAACTTTTAAATAAGCAGCTCTTGAATGTAAAGTTACTCTTGATACATTCAAAAGGGGTAGTCGTGTTAGTCTAGTACATCAAAACAAGCAAGGAGGCCCATAGCAATTAAATACTTACAAATTTATCGCATGAGCTTTCGTGGGAGAAAATCCCACTTTATCAGACGCTTTGAAGATAGGGGATCTTACACAAAGGGAGTTCTGTAAGCTCCCCCTTCAAGGTGTCTGATGAAGTGGGATTTTCTTCCACGAAAGTTCATGTGATAAATTTGTGAGTCTTCAATTGCCATGGGACTCCTTGCTTGTTTTTCTTGACATATTGAATCTCATTGTTGTTACCTAACATCTTACATGTTCCATTGTAAGAGTAGTTATGTTGCTATTTACATTCAGATGCTTAGGACCAAGTTCATCGCTGGAGTAAATCCAATGAAGTTGCACCAGGGATGAGTACATGAGTATGCCTATTCAAATGAAGTCTGAAATCTTAAGAAAATAGAGCTGCCACGGAGAGCAATATCAGTCCTAAAGCAATATCACTGCACTAGTGATTCACCAACTGGATATCACAGACGGAAAATAAGCATCCACCAAAAGATCCCTCTCAGGTCTGCTTATGTCTGACTGTGGAACAAACTAGAACTTTCCACCAAGTATCTGATATGGCTTGCAAAAACATTGCATTGATTACTCAAAAATGCAATACAGGGATAGTGACATGACACAATATAATAGGCATCAGAGGGACAGCGGAGCTTTTAATGGTAATACATATGCAATTCAAGCACATAGCTAGAAGCAGGGGAATAAGAACGTAGATACCATAGAAATATCAGTCACAAGTAAAAAAAAAAATGGCTTCTGCCTGAAAGAAAAAATATCCCTTATTGAATATTTGTATAAACAGGGATCAGCTGGATGAGCAGCAGCAAATATGAAGGGAGTTGGTTCTAGCTTTAGCTTTTCAGTGCAGGTGACAGGCTAAGCCACTAAGCTCTCTGACCCTTCATTCCAGTTTCCATTTTCATAAAGACTTGTTTCAAGCATATTAACTACTGACACAAAATAAATAATAGACTAAACCAGAGAGTTTATAGAGGCAATCACACAACTAAGTGGGTTCTGTGGATCAGATTTTTTTCTGAAGTATTTAGGTGCCTAAAACTGCAGATAGGTAACGAGTGAGATCTTCATATGCACCTAGGTACTTAACTCCCAAACTGTCACCAATATCATGTTTTACTTTTGTCTGCCTGACCTGATGCCTTGCGCTAGATTTCCAGAAGTGATTTAGTTAGAGCTATTGGGGCACTGCACTTCTGAAAATTAGGCCCAAGATATCCCAAGTGGGTCACATAGTAACTTAAGAATAAACAAATGAAAGATAACTTCTGAAAATATTACCCCTAGATAACTTGTCCTAAGTCACAAGAAGGTTGCAGTTGAACAAGGAACAGAACCCAGGTTTCCTTAGTGTCTGTCAGTCCTGCGTCATAAACACAGGACTACATTTGCCCTTTTCTTGTTAAACACATTGCTAAGAAAGAATGCACCATGTGCATATGTCAGTTATTAAGTGAGTACTCAATTTAGTATCTTGAATTACGTAATGTAGTTCTAGCTCAAGTGTGGTTGATACATTTTATTAGAGTGGGAATGATGGGAACAGATACAAGCCACCATGGGGTGATACAGCTTTCACAGAAGTCAATGGCAAAACTCCCAATAATGTCTGTCTGCTTGTGTGGGTCTCTTTTCAAAGGATGTTCTGTTGCTAATAAATTATTGTGGTCTGAGATTCAGAGAGAGAACAGAATTTACTGGTGTATGGAACACTACTTAATCAGCAGCTTCAACACAACAACAATGAAAGATTTCTCCAGTATCTAACTGTCTGGTCACTCAAGCACGACTTGTAAGGTTATCTGCAACAGGGCCATCTATGGATTCAGCTATATTAGACTCCCATTCACTTCACTATGCACAATTCCAGGTTCTAAGAGAGGTAAATGATAGACAGGGAAAAAGCAGTCAAGGAAGGGTAGAAAGGGGTACTGATGTGATGTGAGACATACACATCTATTACTACTATACATTTGAAGTCAGCGGGTCATTGCACAATTAAGAATGCCCTTAACTGCGACAGCAGTCTGCAAAGGACAGTCAGAAATATGGGATTCTCCTGATCTAGTAGGTGTACAAGAAAGCTCTCTGTTCTCAGAGTTTAATGCTGGGGTTATCAGTGTATGTTTCATATGGCCAGCTGTGTCATGTGGGACCCATGGCTCGAGACCTTTACCACTCTGGCTAATGCTTTCCCTATAAAAACCTTTGGATGGGAAAAATATACTCTGACCAACCTGTATATTGCAACATGAGCAGAATGTTCCACATTTGCTTCTCAAGGGAGGGAGGATGAGAGATTGGAAGCCATGTACGAAGTGCAATGGCATGGCCAGTTAGATGTAGGCAAGCCCAGCAGATTTTGGCATAACAGAGTGACTGATATTTTAGGTTCCAATGGGCCATTTCAGTCTAGTTCTGCAAAACAAACAAGGAGTTCTGTGGCTCTTTTAAAGACTAATAATTCATCTCATGAGCTTTCGTGGGAGAGAATCATGCAATAAATAAATCTGTTAGTCTTTGAAAGTGCCATTAGACTCTTTGATATTCCAGAAGCCTTCTAGGTTTCTGCCTAAGGCAGGAAACTTACATTGCTCCAAGGGAAAGCTATCTCTGGTTCCAGTTCCTCACCTGGGAACTACCAACCACCTCACACAAAAGAGGCTGAACTGAAAAGAACATAATAGCTGGTAGGAATAGCTTCCATAGTGTATCCCAGCCCAATATATACCATGCTTCTAGGGTAGACTGCTGCACTGAAGAGCTGGTTCCAATTTCCACCCACCTCCTGGCCAGTCACTTCTTTCGAAATTCACTTTGAGAATGAAAGGCAATAACGGCAGCCAGCAGTTACACTGAGATGGGGAGAACAAACCATGGAGTCTACAAGTTGTCTTTCTTTTGCTTCATTTCACTCTTGCAGACATCCTGCACCACTGCAACTACCCCATAGTATATGAATAGCTGGGTAAAAAGGTAAATGTAAGCACGTTTATTTATTGCAAGTGTGTTCAGCCATTGTGTCTACTATTTTCCAGTAAGGATGGGTTTGTCCTTTCCTGGATTTTTCTCCTTAAAAACAATTCTATTTACTCCTCCACCTCTGAACAAAGGGAGCTGGAAATTTTCCTTGCGCCAGTGTCTGGGGCTAATGAAATTGAGCTGCCAGCTGAGAGTGAGGACGCCAAGGTTCTACATCTGGCTTGTCAAATAACTTGCCGTGGGATCTTAGGACACACTGCTATATTTTGCCTCAGTCTACTCATGCAAATGAGTATAAAATGACTTTTACTTGCCTCACAGGGCTGTTTCAAGGCTTCATTCATTTATTAGTAAAATAGTTGGAAGAAAGGAATAATAATAAGGTGGAATGTTGGAGAGACTCACAATTAAGGCAGTGGTCTCTCTTTCTCTGTGTCAGGCTGGAAAGATACAGAGAGATATTCTTGGGCTTTTACCATCACTGTAGCATCCATGGAGAATCCAAATGCTGTTATTCAATACTTTAATGATTTATATCAAGTCATGGTCAACACACTCTGGCATTATTGACAATAATCCCTTGCTACCAACACACACACACACACACACACACACACACACACACACACACACACA